>ML681964.1:29061211-29159698 GCA_007922195.1 Podocnemis expansa | reverse complement strand
GCGCTGGCCAGGGGACACCCCTCAGCGCCCTGGCCAGGGTGCTGAGGTTTCCCTGGCCAGGGTGCTGAGGGGGCACCCCTTGAACTGTTGTTTTGGAACATCTTGTTCTGAGACAACACATTCGCACGGCATTGTTTTGAAACACCGTTGCGAAACAACGTTCTTTCGCCCACAGACTAGGTCTAACTTGTTTCGAAACAACCGTGCGTCGTGTGAACAGCCGAAACCTGATTTCGAAACAACCTCCGTTGTTTCGGAATAAGGAGGCTGTGTGAGCACACCCATACATTCTAAAGTAGCTTCTGGGCTGGGTCTGATCCTATAGTTTAAATGAAATCAGTGGAAAATTTCATTGAACAAGGATTGCAATATTTGTCCCTTTGTTAGTAGTTTATCAAATCACAGAAAACAGCTTGGTTTTGCCTTTTGCATACATATTCTATGCTTATTTTTACTGTAGGATGAGTTTCTTTTGGTATATTTAAGAAAAAACTGATCATTGCATCTGAGAATAGGTGCTGTGGTCTTGGGTGCAGCATTTGATACTCAAAACCATCTAATTTTACTCCCCCCTGCCCATTTGATGTGTATTTCACACAAAAGCACTTGGAAAATGTCAATGCTCATAAAATAGCTATATATACATCTGTGGTTTATAGGAGACATAGTAGGATGTGATGTCTAGAAACTTGCATTTTTGGTAAAAGGTTATGTTTCAAGCAGGTCTGCACATAAGAACCAGCAGCTCTCACTTCTGATTGCTCCTTTCCTCTGTGTGTAAAACTTAAACAGCTTGTCTGTGATTTTTTAAAATACTGCACAGTGAAGTTCAAAACTGAGGCTAGACAGGGATTTCCCTACAACCCCCCGCCCCTCCAGTTGTCAGTTATTAACAATTATACCAGATTAGTGAGCCTCCCCTACACTCCCCTGCACTCCCCCCTTCAATTTCAAGTGTTGGGGAGAATCCTGCTGACAGAAATTACTTTTTCTTTAGAAGCCAACACCTCAAATTCTGCTAGACTTCATGGAGTCAAAGGCCAGCCCCTCCCTGTGTCAAACAATGGGAGTGAAGGAATTTACTGTGTTAAAACTGCTTTTAATCTTGTCCATAATTGCTACATTAAATTTATTGGAGGTTTGCTTCTATTTGTAACTCACAATGAAAAAATATCAATCTAGATAGGAGTTCTGCAGTATGATTCTCCTTGCACCTTGATATAAATATTAAATACTTAATTCTGTAACTCCTTGAAGTGGCTGGCTTTATGGATACTTTAATGTGAAGATGAAAAATACTTAAGCCATTCATTTGATATTCCTGAGCTGCTGTTCTTGCAGTTCATCTCACACTGTAACTAGGGGCTAGACAGATTTCTCTGGAGTTGGGTGATCAATGGGGCAAGCATTTGGGGAGGGGAGCACTAGCTGGGTGGGTGAAGTCAGGAGCCCAGGCTGGGCCCCAGATGTGTATGTGTCCTCCAATGTCCCCCTTTTTGTACTTCCCTGTCCTCCTTTCCATGCTTTGGTATCTGGTAACCCTAGGATTAGGGCAATTCTTCAGCTTTCTAAACAAGAGGTATGGCAAAGAGTAAGTGCCATTCATACCCTGAAGTTTGAAAATCCTCACATGGGAAACAGCAAGTGCATGGTGCCAAAATATCCCTTCAATAACTAGATAAAGCTGTGGAGGTGAAAAATCTCTAAAAATCAGTTGTATATTTCCTGAAACCTAGTGTGGATGTACTTAAGTGGAGTAACTGAACAGTGAGAATGTTTGAGCATGCTAACTCTGTGACTTCAAAGAACCTGGAACATGTTTTCTCCAGAATCCTGTAAATTACAATTCATAACAAAACAAACAAGGCATCCTGGGGTGCTGAAAGACTAACAAATATATTGATTGCATGAGCTTTCATGGGAGAAAACCCCATTTCATCAGATGCTTTGAAGAACAATTCATAGAAATCTTAGCGATGTAATGGAGATATCAGATAAGTACTTGTTTTAAATATAGTAAGAGCCAAAAGACTGGGAATCAAAGGCAGCCATGAGATTATGCTCTTCATCATGCACCCTAATCTGTCCATCAGAAGAAACCATAATGCACTGAAGTGATGTGTATTTTCCTAGAGATTTTTCTCTTAAATTGAAATGTAGCCCCAAAATGATGGGGCAGGTAAAGATACAAGGGACTGAAAATAGGCTTTTAAGAAATACTGTAGTCTTATCTTAAAGCAGCTAGAAGCCCATTGTTTTGATTTCAGCTGTGTTTAGCACCTTCCTGTAGCAGCATTTTCCTGAAAAGAGATGCCTGGAATCTTTTGATTTTTAAAATTTCAATAGAATTTACCCCTCTGGGACCATCAAGACATCTTAAATGCTGCCAATTTCCAAAGGGGTAGCTGTGTTAGTCTAGTCGGGGGGGGGGGGAAGGAGTCTCCCACAAAAGCTCATGTGAAAAATAAATCTGTTAGTCTTTAAGTGCCACACAACTCCTTGTGTGTCTTAAATGCTGTCAGTGATAATCAGCTAGCTTCCCTGTGAACTGTAACTGCATGTAGAACACAGGAGATGAGGGTATTAGGCAGAATTGTGACACCTAGGATCCGGATTGAATATAACTTTGGTATTGGATTGTTTGAAAGCCATGGATGAGTTTCTTTTGATTGTATAGCAATTTGGGTAAATGTTAAATAACTTGGGTGTTTTTTATTAATAAAAAACAACTTTAAATAATTTTTATTAATTTTTAATTGGTCTAGATTTTTCAATAATTTTTGTTGCACGAGTTTGCACACAAATTTTATTCAGAAAAAGTTTTGCATGTGGGTTGAAAATTTTGCACACAAGCCGCCAAACCTTAGAGGGAACATTGCCCGGAACCCTCCTAATCTCTGGGCCATGTTCCTGTATTGTCCAGGCCCCACCTCAGGTAGGCATTTGCAACCACTTCTCAGTACCATACACATTGGTTATTGCTCCATAAAAACATGGTTATCACTACATAAAAATACTGGCCCCAATCCTGGCCTCAAATGCTGCCCCTTCCACCTCTCTGCATCTCCCTGACCTCAATCCTGGCCTCACATGCTGCCTCTGCTGCCCCCCCCGGCCTTGATCCTGGCCTTACACATTGTCCCCTCTGTCCCGCTACCTCCATCCTCACCTCACACGCTGCCCCCTACCCCTGATACTGACCTCACATGCTGCCCGCTGTGCCTCCTTAGATGGTACTTGGTCCTGGCATGAATGCAGAGGACTGGACTTAGAGACCTCTCATGGTCCCTGGCCAGGCTGCTCCCACCCTGAGCATGCATCTGGGCATACCCAGGGTTAGAGTTTGAAAACTCCCCCAGCCTGGCCGCAGCTCGCAGGCCAGGGCAGGGTAGAACATGCATTCCACTGCTTTTTCTGTTTTCCAGAGCCCCGGAACTCTAGCCTCTTAAATTTATGGGTGTTCTGGCTTACTTTAACCCCTGCTTTCATCTTAAACTCTCATTTATTGGCAGATCAACTGGAAAGAGAACTTTACTTGGCAAATGGAGTTTTCTTTAAACTGAAAAATACTGGGTTTCTGAAACTCTCCCAAAGAATATTAAGTTGCCCTTTGGTTGACGTTGTGGAAGGATCTGTACTAGATCTCTGCCAACCAAATCTACCATTTCAAATTATAAAATAGGTGGATAATTCTTCATGTCACCTCAAAAAGAATGTACTAATACAATTTTATTGTACATTGTCATTCCACATTTCCATATTATCTATGTTGTTTCTTCAATAGTTGTAACAGTTCAGGACATGTCCAGATGCTTGCTATTGGTTGTAGACCCAGTTACATGCAGGAAATAGTTGGATTTTCATTGTATTCTGAAAAAATGGTTACTAACCATACAACCTTCCTGTTCTTCAAGATGTATTGCTCATGTCCATTCCATGTTAGATATTTGCATGCTCTCATGTACAGGAGTCAGAAGTTTTTTGCCTTAATGGTATCCAATGGACCAATGTTGGAGCCCGCTGGAGCTCAGTGTTAATGCCATAGTATATGAGGTGCTTCTGGCCCTACACCCTCTTGGCTCCTTCTTGCTGTCAACTCTGATGGCAGGGCTGAAGGCTAAGTCAAGGAATGTACATGAGCAACATATCTCAGAAAACAATGATTACGGAAGATTAGTTACCAATTTTTCTCCTTTGAGTGCTTGTTCAAGTCGACTCTGTGTTAGATAAGTTACAAGCAGTAGCCTTGGAGGTGGGCCCAGAGTTCATGAATTTGCCTCTTCCTCTTCATGGAGCTGTCTCTTCCTCCAGGTTCCAGGACTCAGTGCCAACACTGGCTAGGGAGTCCAGGTCCCACACCAGGCTGGTTGGTGCCATGCATCATTTTCTGGATGCCGCTATGGAGGATTGGAGCGAGTAAGGTCCTGGTACCACCATAAATCTCCAGGGGTTCCAGTAGGGCCACTGGCCAAGCATCCGTTTTCAGGCCAGCACCAAATGGTGGTAACTGACTTCTGCTTTTGAGACCAGTGACTGGGCTCTCTCTCTGACTCTGAGGAAGACTATTCCCCCATCAGGGACCAAGATGGAGCTGGTCGTGGCTTGAGGGCACCATTAGGTAGAAAGGTCCCCTTCCACTCTCAGGAGTCAGGGGTGACTTGGTCAGAGGGGGTTTCCACCATGGGAGGAGAAGCTGGCTTTACTTGCTCTGGAGCTGGTGAGTGGCCTGACATGGGTCCTTAGCCCAACCCCACCTTCTTATCCCTCTTTGGCATGGGGGAACGGCTTCAATTATGGTGTTTTTTGGCCACTTTTCCTGAACTGGGGAAGGTGCACAGAAACAAGAAGAGCTTAGTGCTGGCAAGGAGAGAGGGACAGTTCTGAGGCCAGTCTAACTGTCACCTCCATTAACAGGCCTTTCAGATGACTGTCCCTCTCTTTCTCAGTTCTTGGCCCAAAGGCTTTGCAAATCCTGCATTTATCCCTCACACAAGTTTCCCCTAAACACTTTAAGCAATTGTCATAAAGGTCATTAAGCAAAAAGGGTTTTTGGCAAACAGAACAGGGTTTAAAGCCCAGGGACCAGGATTGTGCTCATTGCTGGGTAAAAATCCTGAGGGGATCACTCTATCTAATTTACAATCTAACTAATACCTAACAAACTATTTACAAGAACTATCAATAATCAGTAATGAAAGAACCACTAGGCACTTGCAAATGGAAGAGAGAAAACTGTTCCAACAATCATAACGGGTAAAAAGAAGGAACTGAGGGGGAGCACGACAGGTAGCACCTCATATGCCATGATATGAGCAGGAGGCTACAGAGAGCACCAGAGCCCATTCTACAGATACCACTAATGCAAAAATTCTCTGACAGCCATGCACAAGGGTGCACACACACTGCACATGGAATTGACATGAGCAAGCACTCAAACAAGACTGAAGGGTACTGTAGGCATAAACCACTCTTAATACTTCTTTACCTTTTCTAAATTGTGCCTTGAAAGGAGTATGATTTTCCATCACATACTGTAGATATGTGCTAGTATGTATAACATCATATAGTATACAGTAAATGTTATGATTTCTTGTAGGTCAATTCTTTCTTTATTTGGATTAATACAATAAGAATTAGAACTGGTAGGAAAAATAGGATGGGGGAAAATCCTGACCTTTCCGTCCACTGAAATTTGAAATTTCAGAGATCTAAGGAATCAAGATATTCAAAACTGCCAACCCCCAACCTGCTGAGAAAGCTTAACCAAAAAGAGGAGACTATTTAAAGAATATTAGTTGGCCCAAACTTCAGCATTAATAGGTCTTCTTGGACAGAAGCTCTATGAGCACTCTCTTAAGGGAAGCCAGAGCATGCCCTCCTCACCAGGAAGGTGTAAGTGTAGAGTATTGAAAATATCCATTGGCAAGCCCAGATCTTGTCAAATGGATTTCAGCAGCCAAGAAGAGCACAAAACATTCAAAGCACAAAGCATGTAACAATTCAGAGAACAGCACAGCAGTGCATTTTACAATACTATCCTGCACAGACATCTCAGTGGATTGTTCACATCACCACTGTAAACATATACCTTTAATCTAGTTGGAACATCTTTCGACCACAGTGGAATTTAAGGAAATTTCTTGCATGTTTCTGAGGACCAATATTTTATCAAAGCCATGGGTGTCAAACATGTGGCCTGTGGGCCAAATAAAGTCTGTGAACCTCTTCTGTATGGCCCATGACGGCACTCAGCAGGACCACAATCTCTTCCTAAAAGAGAGAGAGAGAGAGAGACAGAGATCACAGTTTCACATATGCTGCACAACGTGATGTCGCGCAAGTGCCATAGTATTTTGATTTATGTATGTACAGCCCATTTGAAGTACATTTAAGTCAAATCTGGTCTGCCATGGCAAATAAGTTTGATACCCTTGATCGAAGCCCAACTATGCTAGTAGCCATATAGATGCTCCATATTTTGTTCCAAGAATCCACAGAAGGAAGAGGAAAAAGACAAAACAAAGAAGACCCCTGGGACGGTCAGCAAAGTAGTTCTTGTTAATTCACGTGGTTTAGAAACCTGAATATTCACATTAAAATACTTATGTTTCTGATCCACATGGTTTTATATTCACTCATTGGTGTCCCTCTGGTGTTTTTTTTAATTTTAATTTTATTGTAGCTAGGCTTGGAGGAATCAAATATAAAAGCATTTCTGAGACTATGGCTATGTCTATGGCAGATTACAGGCATTACATGTAACTTCACGCTGAAGGGAAAGGCAGGCTGCATCCACTCCTGTCAGTGTGGTGTGTTGCTAGATGGGGCAATGGAAGACCTCCCCACAGCCAAAGCCTTTCCCTGCAGCAAGGAAAGGCTTCTACAATGGGACATTCCACTGCTAAAAATAGCAGTGTAGCCATGGGGGCATTGTTTTGGCATGTCCAGAGTTCATCTGGGTATATACCCTAGTGGTTCAGGCCTAGGTGTACAGCCTACCCTTGCCTAAGACATGTCTCACTGCCTATGCTGCTATTTTCACCTATGGTAGGGAATGTATTTTGCACACCACTGTATGTGTAAACATATCTTATGAGTAGCAATAGGACTTTAATAAAAGGAAACCCTTTGTACAGCATGTCTCTTGAATTTTTCGATTGCTAAGTACTCTGTTTCTATCCGTTAAAATAATGTATCATGACAGAGAATTAATCTGAGCATGGTTACTTAGGGCTAGGCATCTCCAACAGAGTAGCATTGATTGTGCGCATCTGATTGAGTATCTGTAAAGACACACTCAAGAGAACCCAGAATTAGATGGCGGCCAATTTGTTAAGACCTGCCTGGCAAGTAGCATAGCACAGATTCAACTGGATGACAGCATTTCCCATCAAATCAGCACTGTGGGGACCCTGCAGTGAATAGGTATTAAGCATTTGAAGGGAGATATGCAAAGTATTTTAAGTACTTTGCATATCTCCCTTCTGCAGTGTAGACCAGTCCTTACTATGTATCGATTTATTCCCTCTTCTGGAGTTTGAAGCCTAGAAGTTTTTAGTCCCACCATATTTTCCTAAGTGGGGTATTGTATTCATGGCCACTTGCCTCAGCAAAGATAGTCTGACTGCTAACAGTTGTTATATTTTGCAGTATTTCTATCCTGCAGGTTTGGGAATTACCTACTGCAAAATTTTACATCACACCTGGCAATTCTTATATTGAACCTTGATAGCTGTGGAGGACCTTTATGCTCTTGGAAAATGAGTTTGTGACACTCAGAGCTTTGAAGAAATAAGTCAATATTTAAACAATTCTTTCTGTAATGCCCTATATTGAACTTTCACAAGAAATATTTAATATATTTTGCAGTGTACTATACGGCTGCTTCATCACTATAGATTGTTTCAAAGCTCTCAATTTCTCATTAATATATGTCTTCCAGAACTCAGTCCTTCTGTTAACTTCAATAACATGATTTCATTTTATATTATATATATTAAGACACAGGACTGTCAACGGCTGCATTTTAAAAGTTTGGTACCATGCTGACACTAGACCTGCTGTGCAAATTGTCATCTAAAGAAGTAGAACCTCCATTAGCTACTGACAGAAAGCATTGCCTCCAACTGTGTTGATTCCCATAGCTAGGCACCTGCAAAATGATGATGGCAGTAGAAAACTTAAATGACAAGATTTTCAAAGCATTGCACACTATCTGCGTCTGTGTGGAAAACAAAAAGAAATAGTGTGTGCAAGAGTATGCAACAGCCAGAAGACATGGAAATAAATGTGCATATCATTTCAAACCAGGTGCAAGTATACACATGGCATGTCTGTGAGTTGTTCTTCACTGTTAATGGGGGTGACAGCCAATGGTGCTAGACATAGTGCTGTTCAAGAGAATTTTTCACTCATGAAAGATATACCTGCATTTCCTCTTCCCATTACAGAACTCTGGATGCATCTGAAACTTGACTGAAAAAGTTAGATTTCATAAAAGTTTTTCACATTAGTAGATTCCAAGGTCAGCTGGACCACTATGATCACCTAGCCCAGTGAACACCAGTGCTCTGTGGACACAGTGAAGGTGTTCTGCGACTGACCCTGGCCCCTCCATGTTGGGAGAGGGGCTTGAGTGAGGAGAGGGGAAGGAACAGGTCAGCAAGCCAACATAAGGCTGAGAGATTAAAATGCCCCTGCTGTGGCAAAGCTCCCAAGTGCACGTTGGTGTTTGCTGCTGCCTTGCTCCTTTGCTGCAACTAGGGCATTTTAAATTTCCCCACCGCTGTTACTGCTGTCATCGAAATCTCTTGGACATAACTTCTATGGTTAGACGTTCTTTTACAAACTTTTCTCTAAGAATAGATGGTTTTGAACATGCAGGCCCAAAATTTCCATTAAAACTTGAGTAATATCATTTTCACTTTCCAGTTGTGTGCATAATCATTATGTGTATATATATTTTTAGAAATAAAAGCATGTTATATTTATAAAATTGTATTTAATTAGGTTTTCTGAGCTGTTTTAGCAGGAATGCATAGTACTCAGATATTACTAACATTACAGCTTGTATAGCTGAGTGTTTTTTCAGGAGAGTTTTTATTAGGTGTTCCATGTAAAGTAACAAATACCATTAGGTGTTCCTTGGTCCACTAAAGGTTGAGAAACACTGATCTGTTCTGATCTCTAGTGCTGCAGAAATGTCTCTAATCACTCAGTTTAGTTGCTAAGGCATCTCTGGAAATATCTAAACATGAATCAAGAAGAATTAACCTGAAGGAGACCAAATGAGAAATAAAAAATTCCCTGAAATATCTTTCTGAGCCTCACGAAGGAACAAGTGTAATATTTTTTACAAAACAAACAAACAAGGAGTCCTGTGGTGCTTAAAGACTAACAAATATATTTATTGCATGAGCTTTCGTGGGAGAAAATCCCACTTAAGCTCACACAATAAATATATTTGTTAGTCTTTAAGTGCCACAGGACTCATTGTTTTACTGAATTAAACTAACAAGGCTGCCCCTTTCAATTTTTTACAAAGTTATTTTTAGATTTCTGAAAAGGAATTTGAAAAATCAAACACATAGAAGCTCTGTTTTAGCTGTAATTGTAAAAATTACATCATGAATAATGTTCAGTAATAGACTGTGTGAATAAAATATTAACAGAGGTGATTTTCTACAAGGAAGTAGTATTTGTCTTTCAGTGACCCGCTGCATGTTCTATAGTTAAATTTCACCAACCCAGTAACCTAAAGCACTGTAATGGTGGGTTGCTACCAGTAACTGTCCTTCTTTAAGATGGGCTGCTCGGATTCATTCAGTATCAGGTGTATGTGCCGCAGTGCACGATTGGCCGGAAACTTTTTAGCCTTAGCCTGTCAGGACAGGGCTAGCAACCACCGCCCCCTGGCCACCCTGTGGCTATTTATATGGCAGCAGCCGTGCTCCTCCCCAGTTCCTACTAATCACTAACTCCGAGTAGCGGGGATGGTGGGAGGGATCTGAATGAATCCAAACAGCCCATCTGGAAGAAGGACAGTTACGGGTAAGCAACCCACTGTTCTTCTTCGAGCACTGCTCGGATACATTCAGTATCAGGTGACTGCTAGCCGTAATGTGGAAGGTGTGTGGAGTTAGAACCTTATCTGCTGTCAGCACAGCTACCCACAAATGGCACAGTACCCAAAACTGGGCGAAAAAGTAGTGGGCCGCCAAGCAAATGCCTATGGACACACCACCAAGTGCAAGATCTTCAAGAGAAGACATGTATGAGAGTGCCAAGGGATCATTTGCCACTCTGTCAGGAGACCAGAACTCCAACAGGGGCAGTCCCAGTTCATTACCGGAGACCTTGCTATAACAGAATAGCAAAAGAGCATCCTTGCCACCAGCAAGACCGTCTAAAATAAGAAGGTTGCCCTTCCCTAATAGAATTGACTCCTGAGAAAGGCAGTTGTGATCCAGAGCAACAGGCTCCTACAGCCACAGGCGATAAGCAAGAGTGAGATAATTGCCACCCTTGCCGCCTTAACCCCAAAGGGAGGTCTATTGGGTTAGGTTATCAACCAACACCAGGGGCAGGGAACACATCACCCCTTGACCAAACAGGGGGTAAGCTAAAGGCCTTTCCTAATTTACATACCAGCAGGAGATGCCAAGGGGTGCCCTAAACTAAGGCATCCCACCTCCATATGGAAGATAACAGGAAAAAAAATGATGAGGGAGGAGTAGCTGGGGACTCCCGCCCCTCCATCCGCTGACGCATAGGAATATAGTGCCTGGAGGGAGAGCCCTGGAATAAGGCCTAGACGCTGAGCAGGCCCTACTCTGGGTCCCAAATTGTCAGAGACACGCTGTCAAGGAGGTCGTCGTAAGGAGAGAAGCAAGCATCCCAGAAGGGCCCTTCTTTAGAGGTGAGCCTTCAACGGGTTATAGTAGGAAAAAGGGGGACCCTTAGGTACACCCATCCTAGCATCAGGAGAGAAGCCAAAAGGTGGAGGTCATGAATGCTGAATGACTGGAAAGTGAAAATAGAGAAACTGGAGGAAAGGTGATTGGATTCCCATGTTAGGTTGTCCCTGACCAAAGGGGCAGGGGAATGACCTGACACGGGGAGGTGAGAAACCATCGCGGAGTTCTGGGAGGGGCTAATGCAACTTCAAGGCTAGGTGCACATTTCTCTCCTTTGCCCCTGTACTTTACTCTCCCAATACACGGACTCGCATAGGGAAAGGTGTGTTGAATCAAAGGAAGGGGTATCCAGCCGTCTCTATAGATGGGGCAGATCCTCCCCCAAGGGTCGTGCCCCCAAACTCCAGAATCGGAGTGTTTGGGAGGAGTGGCACATGGCCCGCATGATATTCTCACTTCTCCTCTCACCTGATATTCTCACTCTCACTTCTATGGAGAGGGAGTCAACCTTCATAACACAGCTGGTTGACTCATCCCTAGCGGGAGGTGTAGGTGTTGGTTCCCGGCTGCAATGGGCCAACTACGAAGGATCTTGCATAGTTCCTGATGAGGAGGGAAGATGACATCTTAGCCAAGATGCAAGGCAGACATGGTCTATAATGTCTTCTCCGAGAGAAGAGGGGTGTTGTTGGTGCACCTCCACACGTATTGGAAGGGGTAAGGTTGGACAGGTCCCAGGTGGAAGAAGGGAAGAGAGAGACCCTGGGGAGAGGGGAGGAGGGCATAAGGCAACACCTACTTAGGGAAAAACAAAGGAAAGCCACTGTGTCCTCTAAGGAACATGGAGGGCATATGGGGACATTATGAAAGCATCACTGATAAAGCATCAGGCTTTCCAGCCTGCTAAGGGTTTTGTAAATTCCCTCAGGAGCCAGAGTTCTGCAGGGGAACTAACCGTGAGCTAAGGACCACAGGTTCTCAAGCAGGCATACTCTGGTTTATGAATACGGATGGGTGTTAAAGGTTCTATCCCCTGCTATCTCCCTTCACTGCGATTCTAGGGAGGAGGGGAATGCCATAGAAAGATCAAGGCAGCTCATAAATGGCTATCTGGGGTTTTCGGTGGAAAACATCCCTTGCCTGGTTGGTGGAGGCACCAGAGCAGAGGGGTTTCCAGTAGAGGGCTAAACATGAGGTTTGCCCATGGGTGGATGGACCAACAAGATGTGGTGAATGTCCTTGGGGAGGAGGGGTGGGAGCTGAAGAGGCCAAACACCTACAGTAGAGCTTGAGGATGCCTCAAGCGAAAGGCCTAATATGAGTCTGAAGACCATGGCCCTGAGAATAAAAAGGGGACTGCCTGGGGAGATGAGGAGGGAAAAAATAGAGGACAAGAGGGTATGAGCTCGTCCTCTTACCTACCACCTAGGAGGCGGGGTACACCATCCCACAATAATTTCCCCCAAGATCAGTTGCAGGCCAACACGAATAAGAATCAGTGAAGCAGGAGCCTACCCATCCCAGCATGCCTGACTGGGGAAGTGTTGAATGAGGTGTGGGGGGGAGGGGCCTCTGGGTATGAGGATGGGGAGTGGGTATCATCCCCTATGTGTCCCAGCAGGCTGTAGCCCGGAGTAAGGGCCACTGAGCAGGTGTTGTGGTGGGGAGGGAATCATGTGACCCTTTCTCATACCTCTATAATCCCTCAGATTTCCACTAAGAATCCAAGGGCATGTGCAACTAGAACCGAGTGCATGTGAAGAGAGTTCTCTGGTTGCCAGGCCCTTACTTGACCTAAAGGGTGAGGTATGGGAAGAGGGAGATGCATCTTTACTGGAGAGGAGGGGGAGGCGAGGCTGATCGCAAGGAGGCTTTTAACATAAGTGATTAAGGGTGCCACCCTGAAGTTCAAGGGTTGGGTTTGATGGAGGGAGAGGCGACGGTACTGGAGTTGATCATGTTCAACAGGAGAAAGGAGGCCATCAACCCATGGTCCAAGAGCCCTTAAAAGGAAGTCCTTTCACTTGTTGCGGGCCCCTCATCCCAAGCATTCGTGGGGTCGCAGTGCCTGGGAGAACGTTGAAGCACCTGGGGAGTAAGCATACCAGGGCTCTGAGGGCTGACCTAGGGTCATAGTTGCCGCAGATCAGGGAGTCAGTGGCCGGGGCAAGGAGAGACTGTCCCTCAAAAGGAAAGGTCTAATATGGACCGCAGTTAAGTCCTGGGAGAGGCTGCTCGGTGCATAACCACAGCTGCAGTAATGCTGCAGCTGGCCGTGTCCAAGTCATCCCATGCCAATGTAATGGCCAAGGCACCTTCCTCAATGAAGGCATCCTAATCCTCCAACTGTTCTTGTGGGTGGAAGCTGCTAAAACCCTTCATAGCATTACACAGATCTAGGAAATATCTGTTAAACAAGGCCTGATGGTTAGCAATCCTCAGCTGAAAGGCTGAAGTTGAATAGCCCTTTGACCCAGGAGGTTAAACCTCCTGGACCCCTGGGAGCCTGGGGGTAAATCAGCATGGCTTGGGCTAGTGTGTCTCAGTGATGTCAAGGACACAAGCATCAAGAGGGATTGTAATGGTGACTGGAGAGGATGCAAGCCCCAGGTCAAATAAGGGGTCTTAGTTCCCCTCGAGGGATGTGACCCTGATCTTCTGGGAGGTAGTGACTCCCCATCTCAAAGGACTGGTCATTTACCCCAAGTCATTTGTACTCCAGATCTCAAACCAAAGACAACATTAGTCCTCTAATGTACTAAAAGGTTACTTAAGTAGGAAAGAAAAATCAGAGTTACTTGTAAGGTAAAAGCAGGTAAAAGCTGTAGGTTGCAGAAGGTATAGTAGCTATCATAATATGCACCCTATGTATGTAAAGGTATATATGCCAAGCCAAGCAGTTGGGTTTTGTATTTTGGTGAATTATAATCCAATAATGAGACACAGCATACTCAGAGTTCGATATAGAATCTTTACTGGAAGCGAACCAAGAGAGGAGG
The DNA here is from genome assembly GCA_007922195.1 of Podocnemis expansa. Classification (NCBI taxonomy): domain Eukaryota; kingdom Metazoa; phylum Chordata; order Testudines; family Podocnemididae; genus Podocnemis; species Podocnemis expansa. Next base: position 29,145,783 of record ML681964.1, on the reverse strand, counting down.
GAACCAGACAGGTTTCCCTAGCACTAAAACAACCTGCCCATCTATCACTAAGACAACCCCAATGACCTAAGGTAATCTGAAATGCCACATTGGGAATCACTTGCTTATGCTTAGAAATATTAATCTGTCCAAATTCCAAGCAACACAGTGATAATTTCTCTCAACAGGGAATTTTTTTCCCTTCCCCAATCATTCACACTGTTATTAGGCAAGGGCTTGTGCACATACTTTTTCCGTGAATGTGGCAGAAGCAATCAACAAAGTCTTTTGTCCACTGATGTTCCACAATAGACTGTTTGGTGTCTTTAGATCTTATTTTATTGGGGAGGAGATTACATCTCTTATGGTAAACTAGTAATTTACACTTGGTTATGCTTCTCCCTTGACTGTGGAGGTCTACACAGTCCTAGACCAGATCTACATTAGGATATTAGGTCACTATAACTATGGTGCTCAGGGGTGTGAAAAATCCATGCCCCAGAGTGACACAGTTAAACTGGCCTAACCTCAGTACAGGCAGCACTATATTGAAAGAAGGGCTTCTCTCATCAACATTGCTACTGCCTCTTGGGGAGGGGAGTACCACTGCCAGGAGGAGAATCCATCCTGTTGGTGTAGGCAGCATCTTCGCTAAGGTGCTACAGTGGCACAGCTGCATCAGTGCTGGAGCAGCATTAAGTGTAAACCCCCCCTTAGCAAGCATTTTTATAGTTACAGAAAAATGCTTAAACAATATCATGTGATATGGGATAGAGATATTGTAAGTAAAATTAATACACGCAGCATCTCATATGCATTCCATAAAGTATGAGCACTAAACACATTCTTGTAACTGTAACACCTGTTTTAACAATATTACCACACAGATGAGGCACACTGGTTTCCAGCTTTGCATTGGTCGGTGTTCATTGAGACCCACATGAGTTGAGAGAAGCTGGCACCTGACCTGCCAGCATCACAGCTACACCCAGAGATGAGGCAGCACCCGTAACGTGATGATGTATAACTACAGTGGGGTTATAGAGAATGCAGAGAAAAGACAAAGTGAAAGAGAAGGCAGCAGGAGTGCCCCTGGCCCAGAAAAAGACCTGGGGCTCAAGTGCCAGGACTCAGGGCTTGAGCCACGTAGGCCTGACGCCATTAACGCCCCTGGAAGGCAAAGCTCTAAATGTCTTTAAAAAATTATGCTGAAGAAAGGAGAACAAATGACAAGAGAGAATGGATAGTGACCAAAGAGAAGACTTATCAGCCCAGATCCTCAGAAATATTCAGGTGCTCAACTCCCACTAAAACTAAGAAGTTAACCATCTAAATACTTAGAGGCTTTCCTCTCCACATCTCTTGTTTCTCCAGTGCCTGCACACATTCTCTTCCTCTTGTTTTGTCTTTCCCCATTTTTTCCCCTATGGCCAACATGAAAGTGATGGTTACCTCCTGCCTCTGTATTTTAATCTACAAGACATGGCTTCCATTGCTGCCAGGAAAGAAGGAGTTGACAATGGCTTTCCTGTTTTTCAAGGAGAATAGAAATGTTCCCCTCCACTCTCTGCTAAAAGTTTCACATAGTTCTACAGCTCTTGAAGGCTGTAGAAGAACAGAACAGGTACACTAAAAGCTGGAAAGGTCTACACAGAACATTTCCTATTCATTCTCCTCTGCACAGTAGGCAGTAGCCATCAAAAATTCATTGCAGAGATAGCTGGAGTATGGATTAAGGGTTTGCTTAGCTACTTAATAGTCCCTGTCTTCTCTCAAAGCTGAGTATCTGGAGACGAGGCTAAAAAAGGAGTGAGACTCCCTAGCGTTCCAATCTTATAAATGCTTGTGTGCAGGATTAATTTAATATTCTCAGAATGCTTATTGGAATAAAATTGTTCATGGTAGTAAAGTTAAGCAGGTGTGTTTGCAAGATCAAGGCCTGGCCCTCCCCCAATGATTCTGCAAATCATCAGTCATGATGACCTATGATGTCAAGAGAACCTCTCTCTTGTTAGCTAGTTAGCTGACTCAGGAGGGCTTGAGGGGACTCCAGGCAAAATATTGCTTCTGGTGAGGGATGATAAAAAAGAAAGTGGATTTCCACTAGGCGTGTCCTGTGGGAACTGTAGAGCCCTAGATCAGTGCCCATGGATTTCCAAGTTGCGGGGAGATGATCTCCCTCTCCTCAATTCTTCTGTGCTTCGTAGGCACTTTAGGAAGCATTGTCAAGAATTCACTTCTCTTGGCATATTCCTTGGGAATTACTGAGCTCTGATCTTAGAAAACAAGCAATGCTGTAAGCATGCTCAAGGCACATGTTCAGGCCACAATACCTTTAAATTCCCCAAACAAAATACTTATTACTGAGTTGGCCATATTTAACAAGTGCTGTGACATGTAACTAAGCCACTCAAAGCACAGAGGCATCTAATATCCTCAGACACTTTCTTCTCTTAAACTTATCTCCAGTGTGGAACTGCTGAGACTTTTGATCCCAGAAAAGAAAAATCAGCATCTTCTAGTCTTGCATTGCCATCTATTTTTAACAGATGCTACATTTAAGCATATATCTCCTAGTACACATGTACTTTGCAAAGTCTTTTCCATTATTTATCCAGTTTTTTAAACATTATGTCATGATTTGTACATATACAGATAAAAAAATAGGAAAATTTGCTTATTTGAAATTGTACTGCTTTCAATTATGTAATTCCCCACTTTGGGATAAAAGACTGTATTTTAAAAAACCTGAATTTATTACTATTTCCCTAGTCATCATCACCCAGACTTTTAAAACAAACGCTGGATTTAAGGAGTGTATAGAATTTAAATTCTATTTTATTAAACGATGCTGGAGAATAATAAATAAGTAAACATTTCTATTATCTTTTCAACTTTGATAGCACTTACCACCATGCTATTTAAGTACCGATACTATTTAACAGTTCTGTTTAAATATAAATGCATTTGGGTGAAATTCACCCCATCTAAGCAAAGATCAAGCAACTGGGTTTTGCTCATGGATCTTAACGAGGGAAATTCTTCCTCTCTGACTAGAAGCAGAATCCTCTCTTCTGGGGAATGGACAGTTGAAAGTGCTGTCTAGATACTTATATAGCATTCAATAGCACGTGCATGCATGCGTGCGCGCGCGCACACACACACACACACACGGAGTCAATATCCCTGTTCCCCAGGGGGGGCATGTAGTATAAGACATTTACATATTTAATTGATTTAAAATACCTTTTTATTTTTTCCAGAAATAACACTCATTTTAATAAAATATCTCTTGCATTAATATATATTCTGAAAAGACTCAAGAATGACTCCAAAGATAAATGTCCAGGTGTCCTAGATAAATAATACAAGTGCATGTTCTATTAATACTGCTAAGTACATATTCCCATGGGAGTGCAGAATGGCTTTATTCCAGACTATACTGAGCTGTCAGTGGGAAAGTGCTGTCTCCCCACGGTGTGTGCCAGAGCATTTAAAGACATTTTTTGAGGAAAACATGAGGTAGACTGCAGTGATTTTTATAAAACTACAGTTATGTGTTCCTAAGTATTATCTTGGAGACAACTAGGAAGTGAATTCAGGAGTTTGCAGATGGATTTGCTTCACTATTTAGTGGATCCATCTGCAGATAAATATCACAGATATAAAAATATGTTTCCAAGGCCAACTTACAACAGGTGAATATCTATATTCTAGATTGTTATGGCTGTCAAAATGAGTACATAAAACACATCATATTCAAAATGATTAAATATGTAATTATTATATAATTATCTGCAGTTAAAAGTTGGCTGGCAAAGTATTAATTAATTACAAGGAATATACTCAGATCCATGCTGTTATTGTTCCTCATGTAGAAAACTTTCATCACAGTCTGTAGAACTTCTGTATGTATAACTGCAGAAATGTACCCATAATGGAAATATGGAACCCCTTCAGTTCCATGACTTAATACTGTGTTTTCAAGGCTCCAAAAGAACTTGCCTTTTCTTCTGAAAAGCCCAAAGGCATTTTAATAGATAAATGTTTCTAACTGACTCCTTGATTCACATTTATAACTCCCACTGTTAACAACTGGAGAACAGAGAGGGGAGAACAAGAGCCCAAAACCTTTGCTGAAAAAATATTAATTTGTAACACCTTGGAAGAAGCCAGGAAACCTAAAGATATAAATAACGTTTCTATTACCTCATTATTTATTAACTGCCTAAACAATTCAGTCTACCATCTATAACCGTATTCTGACATTCTGTATAAACCTCTTTAGATTTTTTCCTAATTTAATATTGCAAAACAGTACTGAATCATCTTGAGTACTATGCAAAATTTTGCATAATATCTTGTCAGCAATATTAATTTAACAGGCCTTTTCTGTCTAATTTTTAAATGATAAATATAACAACAGAATTCCTGTAAACATATAAGTTCCAAAGGTGTAGCCGTGTTACTCTAGTTCAGCAAAACAAACAAGGAGTCCTGTAGCACTTAAAGACTAACAAATTTATTTATCACTTGAGCTTTCATGGGAGAAAATCCCACTTTGTTAGATGCTTTGGGATTTGTTAGTCTTTAAGTGCCACAGAACTCCTTGTTTGTTTTGTAAACATATAAATGTCCTGGAAAAAGTGGGCTTTTTTGTTTCTATCATAGTGGGACCCAGGTTCTTTGACAGAGTAATTGGTGGGACATAACATGTGAAAGATTGACAACCACTGGCTAGGGCACCAGGATTTAACGGGAGCCAAATCAGATGGAAGTGGACTTTTTTCCTCTATTCTCTCTCTATATATTCTACACTTTCACATTTCTCTCTATATTAAAGGGGTTGGGGGGGAGGTCATAGTTCACCTGGCCACCAAGAATCCTTGGGCCAGCCCTGCCTATACTTGAGAGAACATGTAAATAAATAAATAAATAAATAAATAAAAAAAATCACATCCTCTCTGCCAAAGATCTTCCTTTTAATCAGACAAATTATTAGCTACTGCCATCTGCAGGCCACTCACAAATATGATTTGGTGGCACACATTTTTCCAAAGAAATCCACACAATATGTAATCAAATATTAACATACTGTAGTAGCAGTACTCTAAACACCTACGGAAAACATTTGATGACACTCAGTTTCCCTCAGTCAAATTTTATTAATTTAAATTGTTATTTTAATAGCTTACGGTGCAGCATACGGAGCAGATATATATAAAAACACCAGACTCACCAGTTCTGATATCTTAGCACAGGCTTGTCCAAACTGTTGCCTGGGGTCCGAACTCCAGCCCGCAGAGTGCTGCTGGTCCTGTAGAGCCTGGGAGCTGGGGCTGACTGGGGCCTTTGTCAATCTCCCACCCTGTGCACAGCTGTAGGTAGGCCTGGCCTGGTGGGAGAACTGTTCAGGGGCTGCATATCTCTGAGCAGTGCCTGGCAGGGAGTGAGCAGAGCAGAGCTGGGGGGTCCCTGTCAGGAAGTAGCTGAGTCCTGCCACTCAGCTGCTCTGCTTCTCCCACCTCACTCTTCTTCCCCTCCCCTCTTCTGCCATGCTCCCCTGTCCTGCCCTGCTCCCCACACTCGGCCTTGCCCCTCACACAGGCATCCCTGCCCCCCTTGTCCTTTGCACACAGTGTAAGCTGATCTATGGTACTAAACTCTATAAGCTGAAAGCTGACATATAGTGCTAAACCCTGTAAGCTGTAGCATGAAATCATTTCCTTTGGATAAAAACATCATGTTGTTTACCAGACAGGCACTAACGAAACCCCCCTTACTTCCCTTTTTCTGTGAACTCCCATAACTTCCCGTCTCCCTAAAAAATCCGTTACCTCCCCACTCCCCTTAATTTCTTTTAGCCAATTATGTATCATTTCTTTGTCTGTAACCTTATATGGCTTATTACATATAACTGAATATAAGGCTAAACTCTTGCTGTAATCGGGGTCTCTCTGTCTTTATTCAGGGGACCCATTTGTGATCACAAATGCAATAAAGCAAATACCTTTTCACCCTTGGTGTGGTTATTGGCTCTGACGGCACCAAGACAATCCTGGTACCTGAATTTTGGTAACAACAGTGCATGCAAAAGCAATGCCAAATATCACACTAATCATTATTTCATTAAAGTTTGTTAATAAGATTGACTTGTATGTCTTATCTATCAAAAATTTTCTCACTGGCCCTCTGACAGAGAAAAGAATTGTAAAGTTGCCCCTCACCCAAAAAGGTTGGACACCCCTGTCTTAGCACAACTCCAATCTGGTTAGCTCTGAAGCTGTTCTCTCTAGGCCCCATAATACATAATTAATAAAGGTGTATTAATCAATTTATGTTTCTAAGCCACCTTCTGGCAGCAGCAAAGAAAGGTAGAAACCTAAAGACACAAGTGAAATAAAAATGTTTGAAAAAAGAAGTCTGGTTCTCCCACAAAAGCTCATGCGATAAATAAATTTGTTATTCTTTGTAAGTGCCACCAGATTCCCTGTTTGTTTTGCTGAACTAGATTAACATGGCTGCCCCTTTGAAAAATGTTACAGTGGTTATATAGTCCCCTGACTGGAAAAGTCTTGAGGCTATTAAAAGAAATGGAGTATGGTCTGGCCTTAAGGGAGGGGCAGACAGGGCAGTTGCCCTGGTTTCCAATTTAAAAAGCAATTGGGGGACACTTAAATTAACATCAGGGGGAAAGGAAACATCACATCCCCCAGCAGACAGGGCACTGGCTGTGGCAAAATACCTATGGTGACCCTGGGTCCCTGAAGGAGAAAGAGAATGTGAAGTGGATGGATCTTAAAAATAAACAAGACTGCATTTATATAAAATCTCCATTCAACTGTAAAATATCAAGATGGTGTCGCTGCTGGTTCTGCTCTTCATTCTCACTTATTCCCTGTCCCATTAAACTTTTGAGATAGGAGCAATTACCTCTACCCCTTTAATTTAGCTCATTCTGATCTTTATGCTTTTCCCAATGACCACCCTGATGGGAATCACAACTCAAGTACTATAGGTTGGATTTAATGTGTCCAAGTCCTAACAAGATCAAGATCAGACCCTCAGGTTAGACATTGTACACGTGTATAAAGGGATAATCGCTTTCTGTAGCTCATACTAACTAGACAAGACTGACAACGGTGAGGAGAAAGAATGTATTTGTTGCCATATTAAAAGAGATGGACCTGAGAAACAGAGTGAGTGATTTGCCCAAGGTCACACAGGAAGTCTGACAAAACCAGGAACCTCATTGAGAGCTCTGAAGTTCCAGTCTGGTTTCTTGTGCACAAGTGCGGGTGGTGTGTATAAAAGGCTGGGGGAGACTAAGCTGCCCCAAAAAGTCTGGCCATGCAACAGGGCAAATGCACTACAGATCACCTCCCTTTGGAGGCACACCAGCCTGCCACCTTTGAAATGCCAGATGCAAAGCTCCCTAGAAGCACTAGATAAAGTATAATTTGACAGGCCGAGGAGCCCTCCTAATCTTGAACTCCTGTCCTATATTGTCTGGGCCCCCTTCATGCATGTGCAGGCCCCAACCCAGGTAGGCATTTACAACCACTTCTCAATACCACATGCATTGGTTATTGCTCCATAAAAATATTTATAATTTTATATGGCATTTATGTCTACAGCAATTATTTCACAACTGGCAAACACCATATAACACAGTAAGTACTGTGATTAACAATGCTGGGGCATAGGACCTGCCAGGAGCCAGGACAGGGCAGAACATGCATTCCACTGGATTCTTCTATTTTTAGGGGCCCCAGAACCCTGGCCCCTCAAATTTGTGGGCCCCAGAACTGCACTCCAGGGCATTCCCTCTTACTTTAACACAGTGGCTCCAGGATCACACCGTGTGAGAAATAACCTGGGTTTGAATGACACAAAGCCTGTAACTATCCCATGAGGAGTCATCCTGGTGTTGCTCTAATTTTAACTGGCAAAGACCCAAATCTCCGGGTGCCGTAAAATAAAAGGTTTGTTCTGCACCTAAAAATAGTATCTGGCAGATCGCTCCAGCCAAGCGCTTCCTAAGCCCCTGGGAACAGGGGAGCTCATGGTGCCAACCAACAGGACAAGCCACTAAGCACTGTAGGCAGAGCTAACTCCATCTATCTGCTTGTGCCCTGCAGAGGACAGGAGAGGCTGCTGGTGCATGCCAAGCTGGTCAACCCAGCCACTGCTTCTCTGCCTCAGGCCAGGCAGCTCCCGGCACCATCTCCCCGGCAGGAAGAGCAGCGCCCAGCCAGGGGACAGCTAATGCACAGCCCAGAGATCTCCCTGCAGCCAGCCACCCTCCCTTTGCAGCAGGTTAGAGCTGCCCTTTGTGCCTTCCTCCCAGCCCAGTTCCTACTCACCCAGCACCAGCAGCAGCAGCCCAGTGCTGTTCCTCATGAGCAGTCGTTCTTTTGATAGCCCAGTGAAGAAGCAGACAACTTGCACACAGGAGGGCAAATACACACCCACCCGCACAGTGGCTGGCAGAGCCCATTCCCTGCTGGTGGCCTGGAGCACCAAGGTTAAAGTAAGGGGGAAATGCACTGGAACAGCGTTCCACTCCATTTTTCTATTTTTAGGGGCCCTGGAAAGCTGGCCCCTAAAATTTGTGGGCCTTGGAACAGCAATCTGGGGTGTTCCCCCTTACTTTAAGCCCTGCCTAGAAGTGGGGGTGTGGGCCACTGGCCCTGGAACTGTGTCCCCACCCATGTTGCCCCCCGGAGGGCCCTCCCTCACTCCATTTCTTCCCACTGGGCCCTCGACTTCAGTCTGCCTCTTCCCATTCCACCCCACAAGGATGGAAGCAGTAGGCACTCAAGAAGAGACAGAGAGGAGTAGATGATGGAGGGGGCCTCGAAGAGGTGACAGAAGGGGAAGAAATGAAGTGAGGGCAGGGCCACATTCTGGATGCCAGTGCCTCTCTCTGTACTTCTAGAGAGCTCCAGCGCTTGACTGTAAGCCTCCTGTGCTGCCTATGTCCACAAGACTCATATACTGCCTATAGCCACAAGAGAGCCTTCCTCTCAAGTATTGGACAGAGCTCTCTACTTGAGCCTTTGACTAGAAAGTTCAGTGACGTTTAAGCTAGAAAACCCTTTGTTACCCTCCCTTAGAAGACAGATGTTTATTTTCTCTATATATAGTATGCATATCCTCTAAAGAGTGTAAGATCACAAGGATGAAGCAATGGGATGTTAAGTGAAACAAAGTTTACTAAAAGTTTGCTAGAACAGATTAAAAAATTAAAACTCAATTTCTGAAGAGCTTGGCAATAACTAATCTACATGCACCATAGCCTTGTAATTCCAACAACAGGAAACCAGAAATGAATCAAATCAAATCAAATCATAGGGCTGGAAGGGACCTCATGAGATCATCGAGTCCAACCCCCTGGGAACTGAACCCAGGACCTTCTGCATGAAAATGCTGTAATGTCTCAACATCTGTATTTCAGTAACCCTGTCTATAATGAATCTCCAAATCTTTAAATCAAATATTAGTTTGTCCAGAATGTCAGAGATCCCATGCCTATTTGTTCCTTCTGTCTGTCATTCCGATATATGAGAATCTCCCAAGTAATGATGCAATTTTGGTCTCTATCTCAGTAGCCAGGAAAGCACCTGCAACTCTAGGCATTAACACTGTAAAATAGTAACAGTTGTACACGTTTACAGCCCCTTTTGGTATAACCTAATACAGTCTTGAATTAACTCATACCATAGAATGACCAGCTGCTCTTTTGGGCAAACAATTTTGATTCCCAGGTGGGTGAGGTAATTATCTTTTATTGGACCAACTCCTGTTGGTGAGAGGGACAAACTTTCAAACTACACTGATCTCTTCTTCGAGTCTGGGAAATGTAGAGTGCCACAGCTAAATAAAAGGTGGAACAGATTGTTGTGGGTAAATAGTTAATACATTGAAAGGGACCATTCAATGTGAACTAGCCTATTAACATTTCTCCATTCACAGGGAAGAAAACAGGGGCATAGCCACGGCCCACCCATTTGGCACGGCAGCCGGCCCACCTTAGCCCCAGCAGCAGTGTGAGCTTTGCTGCTGTGGCTGCAGGACCATCCACAAAATAAAACAATGTATTTGGTCTAGCAAAATTATGATGAAGTTCCAACACTTCTGAAAGTGTGCATGTTTTGCGCATGAGGACTCAAAAACACACCGCAAGGTGAAATAAGTTTTGCTGGCCGAAGCACAAGTATAGCTGTGTTATGTCAGCAGGAGAGAGTTCTCCTGCCAACATATATAAAACTATCTAACTGAGCAATGATAGCTATACGGGCTGAAGAGCTCTCTCACCGATATAACACCATCTATACTTAAACTTATGCTGTCAAAACTTACATCGCTGTCAGGGGGACAAGGGGAAGAGGTTCCCCCACACTCCAAGCAACAAAAGTTTTGCCAGGATAAGTGCATGTGTAGACAAGATTGTTTAATACTGTAACAGTGAAAAAGACTTTCATCCACTTCTTACCTCTTGTTGGATCCAAGACACTATATTGTCAACACAACATCCCTTCTCTCCCATCTATCTTTAAAGAAAGAGAAGGGCTGCAAACTCTACACTGAGAATCCATGTACTAATATAAATGGTATTGCCAAAAACAACATTTTTCACCATAGCATCTATTAGAAATCTTCAGTTTTTGTGAATTTAGAGAATGGTCCCCCAAGAAGAGTGCACTTTTTTCTAAAACTAAGCTATGGGGTCCTTATGAAGTCTTATAAATATCTTAAAACAATATAATTTTAATTAAACAGAACATGAGAGTGAGTCAGTAGAAACACAGCCATGAAAATAAAGCCACTATCAGAGAACTGTTTGTGAGCTTCGAAGTGCCACTGTGTACTTTCAGTGCAGATGATTCCTGAAGAGAGGCTTAGTGTGGGGAGAAGGGAAGGAGAAGAAACACCACGCACAAGCAGACATGTCACAAAGAATTCTAGTATTTTATTTTAAGCAACACCCTTTTCTGTGATATTCTATTCCATATAAATAGGTTTTGGTTAAAAAAATCAAAACGGTTCTGTCCAAGCTTTTCTAAACTTAGTACATACACAATTTGGAGTTTGTCAGCTAACCCATAAACTGTCCGTGTAGTTACAGATCATCATTATACCAAACTCCCTAAAAATATCATCTCAAACATTTTACTAGCAAAATGAATAGTGAGCTGTGTGGAAATCCATTTGTTTTGCTTCAAGGGCACATTAAAAAAAAATTGCTTAGGAAAAACTAAATTCTCTTTCTGACAAGGAACACAAGCTTGCAGTTTTCATTTGGGTAAAATGCCCAGCAAGATTTAGATGTAGGATTCTGTGATGCATCTCCAAGAGCTTCAACACAAAGTAAAGCATAAAACGAGGGGACCCTTCTGGATTCTAGGGTGATGCTCTGGCACTCAAAACAGCCCCCAGCACTACTTAAAGCAGCCCCAGCAGCTTTAACTTACCACAACCCATCCTAGGGCTGCTAGTGGGCCAGCCCACCCTGGACTTGCCCCCAACTCACAACTACACTAAGTCTTGGGAGAGGGGCAGGATAGGGCTTTTTATAGGTGAATTTTTCCTTGACCAGTTGTAGATCCTGTACAGCCACTATGTGCTGCCACAGTGGCATATGAGTGCCGAGCACAAGACAGAGCCTCTCTCGTGTGCGTTGTGCCTCACAAAGAAGTTACGGGTGAATCCAGCAATGTCAGATTCCACTTATTCACAAGGCAACATGTTAGTGAAGCTTTTTATTCTTAATCCTATATTCCCCCAAATATTGTGCAGTTTTTTTTAGCCACTCAATCACATTAGAATCAACAAGACTTTTGCAGTTTACCACCTCCCTCACAGCTCACAAAAATCAACCCCTTGAGGTAGAAAAAAGGATGTAATTGCCCAGTTTTATTCCATGCTGTTCACATTCTTATAGCACACCCACTACTGTTATATCTATAAACAAATGAGATCTACAAATACATTTAGAGTACCTCTACAGAAGGATAAATGTTCCACGGCTGGCCTGAGTCAGCTAACTGAGACTTGGGTTGCCAGGCTAAAAGTTGAGTAGACATTTGGGTTGATTCTCCAAGATCACAGGGTCCAAAAGTCTGAGCTCCAGCTGGAGTTTGAATGTCTACACAGCTGATTTTCATCCTTGGAGCCCAAGTCTCACAAGCCCCAGTTGGCGGATCAGGCCAGCTGCAGGGTTTTTAACACTGTATGTTGTAGACATACCCACCACATCTAATGAAATGAGCTGTATTCTTTCAGAAGCACCTAAATAAATTAGGTACCAAACTCCCACTGACTTCAGTTAGGTATCTAATCTTCATAGCAAAAATGAGGAGGAGTCCTTTTGGCACCTTAGAGGCTAACAAAAAAAATTTGAAGCACAAGCTTTTGCGGGCTGGAACCCACTTCATCAGATGCATGATGAAGCTCCTTTGCTGCAAGCATACTAACACAGCCACCCCTCTATAAATTTTTTAGGCACTTCTATAAACCCTACTAGGCAATACCTGTAGGAATTTGTAAATCTCAGTAGACCTTGCCCAACATTTACAATAGTCATGTGAATTCTATAGTTTTTAAAACCCTGCAGCCTGGACAGAATGGCCAGTCCATAAATGCTCATTTTATATCCCTAAAATGAAATTCTGGCCAGCACACATCCTATGCACCATTCAAGTTCTCAAAAGAAGGCTTCTGTTGTTATTACTGAGGTCCGCCAGTATGACTGAATACAAACAAGGTGGCAGAGCTGTTAAGCAAGAGACTGCCCTTACCAGAGCATTTTTTTTAAGACCACAACTGTAGTTTAAGTTAGGCAGAGTGCTGTGCAAGTCCTCTAGGACAGTGGTTCCCAACATTTTCTCTGCCATGGTACACCTTGCTACCTTTAATTAATTTGAGGCACACCACCATATAGTTTCCAAATGAACTCATGAATATTCATGAGCCAATCCAGATCTTTTTTAGTAGTTTTTCAAAAAAATTTGTGGCACACCTGCGCCCCGTGGCAAACTGGCTGGAAAACACTATTCAAGGGGGGGTGAATTTCACACGTTAACACTGGCTATAAATAACTTTCATCTTATCCACCATTGTCCAAATGCATTCTGAATATTCTTTAAACCATAGGGTTGTGTGGTCTGCTTTAGGGCTTAGCACAAAATAAGCCATTTGACAACAAGTAACTTGTTTGAAAGTTAATGGAAAGCCTATTCTTTGACAGCCGACTTGTAATGTTTCAATGTGCGAGCAGAAGGATCAGTAGCATCTATCCATCGTGGCATCCAGTAATGAGGGAGCCAATCAGCTCGCCCCGGGTAGTACTTCTCAAAGATCTGACGGTAGTAGTAACCTTCCTTGGTCTTGGGAGGATTAAAAGGAAATTTCTCTGCTGCTTTTTCCAGCAGAAGGTCATCAACCTACAGAAAAAAGTGAAATAAAAAATAAGCTGTGAAGTTGCTTTATAAATTATTCACCTTGACCAGACCATTAGCTGCACTCAAAACACTGTCATCTCAGTGTACAAAGATTTACCATTAAATGCCATGGTGTTTTAAAGGGTGCCCACTCCAGAAAGAAATTTAAAAAGCTTTCTAAAAGATGAAACTCTGCCCCAGAATGACTGCACATTAGACTCACAAGGAGCTCCAGGGAACCTATTGGCACAACTTTCTGGAGAACGAGTCCCATAAATGTAAATTGCCCCATTAGTGAAATATCACTTCTGAAGCCACAGCAGGAATCAGCCATTTTTTTTTTTTTTTTAAATCTAAAATTCTCTTTTCCAGTAAACTTACAAAGTTTCTTCTCATTCCCATACTGTCTTTCCTGTCAATCTTCTTGAGTGATTCTGAGCAAGGAGTTATCTGCTTTGTGGTAGATCTTCTATTCTGCCTACATACAACGGATCCCAATTCACTCTCTAAGGCACAACCCGGTCTGTAGGCTTCCAGTGCCAGAAAGTACCCCCAGGAGCAGAAGCGCAGGAGCACAAGTCAGACAGCAGCCTCCCTTCTGCCCATGGCAGGAATGAAGGAGGCTGATTCAGGAGGAGCAACTTTTATTCAAATAACCTTGTGATCAGTCTTCACCAGCAGGGCTCCAGAAGAGCACTAGCATAAAGTTGATTTGTCTTCCCTTCCAAACCCCATCCCACCCCAAGGAAACTGAGCAGTGATACTATCAGCTCCTCCCTTTAGGGGTTGATGCCTCTGCTGGCAAAGCTTTCCTTACATGGGGATGTAAAAGTTGCATGCCCCAGCACCGACAAGAGGTGAATCTCATCTACAGGCTACTGAGTTGAGTCATAACTGGGTGACACTACATGTAGCCAACAAGCCTATGCACAGCTGATATAGAGCGAGCACTATACCTTACCACTACTAAGCTCACACCCACGCACACACTCTATAATAAAGGCGATAAGCCCTCCATGCAAAGCAAGTGCAGCTGCAGTTAGGCTGGCTGCCTCGAGAGCAAGATGAGGTTTCAGCTCCAAAAAGAAACTGGCTATGCTACAAACAGGTATGGCTACCAGAAACTGACACCACACTAATTCTGCATCAAGGTAGCAGTGGGTAGAGGTGGTGTAAGCTACAGCAGCTACCTTCAACTCAAGGACTTCCCACAGTACCACAGCTGTAGAATTCATCCTTCACATGAAACCTAGAATCAAGCAAGTTTATCCATAAACAACAAACATGCATACATTGCAATCTCAGATATTCCCTTCACTGAATCTTATCAGTTGCCTTATGCAGTCCTTTTCATGAGATTTTATCATTTTTTTGGTCTAGAATTTCACCTCATCACATACCACCAACCATAACTTTTAACTGTTTTCGTAGTACGAAGTACTTTCGTTTCTTAAAAGCAATCTTGCTCCTGCAATAGTCTTGAACAAACAGCAATTTGAGAACTGTGAAACACAAATATTTATTATCTGGACTATGTTCCAATGCCACATGTCGCTGGCTGATGCATTTCTAATATATTTGAAATGTCTTTGAAACTTAGAATGAAAGCATATGGTATTGTAGCTGAAATTAAATAAATGAGCTGAAATTTTAACATAAATAAATGTACCTGGAGATCAATATGCTCTTGCAGAATTGAAAACCAAGACTTCTTGACAGATGTTATACCATCACTGAAGGCTTCTTTGGGTCTCCAAAGTATTTCCTTCGGAAGCAAGTTGGAATCCTGAAATGATTCTCTCAAGAGATGCTTTTCAACCCCATTCTGTTGACAGAAAGAACAACAACGCTGTGAATGTCAGGAACTTGAGTGAAACAAACCCTGCAGGACAATTTTAAAGGTCAGATTTTTAAGTCACATATTCCCCTTTAGAAGCCCCTTCAGTAAAAAGATCAGGCCTACTGGCACCATACCAGCAAAACAGTCAAGCATGTGAACAGTGCCACAAGATTCTGTTGCGATAATCATGCTTAAATACTCTGCTGGATTACTACTTTAATCTCCAAAACACCTTTTGGGTGCTGTGTAGGTTTGTATACCTTTGGAATTCTGAGTTCTGGTGGCAGGGACAGGTAATAAGAAGTAAACCGGTGATCCAAAAACGGGACTCTCAGTTCAAGACTAAAAACAAAAGAAAGTTAGTTAATTAAAATAGAAAACATATTACGCCAACCCAATGACACATTGGTTTAGAAATTCTGTAATTGTTAATGTACATTTATTTTGAAAAGCAGATGGAATTCAAAATGTTTAGTACTTTTATAAATGAATTTTCACTTACATGCTAATAATAGAATTTCCAATTAGTCAGTTAGGACAATCCAGTACACTATCTGCACAGTATTTATCAAACAACATAACCCCACAAAATTGTCGTTGTGTATGCTGCCATCTACTGGAAAGTTTGATATCATGCAAAAATGTAGAAATTCCTTCTGCAAATTTTCCAAAGACCTCCACAAAACAATGCATTTTGCATATAAACACAGAAAAATCCTATAATCCTAGAAGATCCATCAAGAACCAGCAGGTTGCCTGCGAGAAGATGCTTTAGCATGCTTCAAATTGTTACAGAATCTGCTAAGTTTCACCTGAAAAACATGCCTAATTTGGCTTTCAAACTTGGCAGCAACAAAGATGCACCAACATTCACTTCAACAGGAGTTCCAAGCGCAGAAAGACTGAGTCCCAACTGCTTATGTTTGGGCCCAACATATAATGGAACCAGCTAATTAGTATAATTTCTAACATTTTATATGAATTGATAAGAACTTTGCCCTTGTAGCAGTCAGTCATTCCTGTACTTGCTGCAGGGAGCTTTAACTTAAAACATTTAACGTAATAGGCCAGGACCTCAGCTGAGGCTGGCCAGCGTAGCTCCACTTCAAGTCAGTGGGGAGATGATGCAATATCACTATATGCATTCCAAAACTGAGTTCATTACTCCTAGTTTTTCTCCTCACAAAAATACCAAACATCGAAAGTACAGTGCACATTCCTCCTCAAGAACTACAGTTCAGTAATATTTCAGATGTAGAGGATTGCAACTTTCTGCTTTTATCCCCTGAGTAAGAGGTAAGGGCTTTTCAGTTTCAGCCAAAGACTGAATAATGTGCAAAAAGGAGAATCTGTGTTGCCACACACACTCACACATCCCATCTACATTTAACTACACGTTATCAGAGCAGAAATCATGCCTTTCCAATTGCTCTACAAAGCATTTCACAAACTTCTGTGTAACAAATAGGAAAAGGCAATGGCAGCTCTTCAAGCAGAGGGTGGTTCAACATGTGAAAGCAAGAAACCCTGCATATACAGCTGGTTTCATCTGTGCAACAAAAACGTGACACAAATACGAATGTTACTGAATTCTCCCCATTATTAAAATGGAGAAGCTGACCCAAGGAGGCTTACTTGCTTATGGTCACATACATCTGTGGCAGAGCCAAGAAAGGAACCCTAATCTCCTAACTGCCCAAGTCTTTTCTTTTAGTCACCGCACATGCCCTCCCCTCATTAATTAGCTTGTTTATTAATTCTCTAAGTCTTTATGCAGAGGTCCAAAATGTATACACACATATAGTGTAAATGCTTCAATTATTTATTTCCGTAATGAAAGGTGCTTCCCCTCCAATGTACTAACATACCTAAATATAGTAAACATTTTGTACTGCTCGCAACAGAGGCCATTCCTCCCAGACAAGGCATCCCCCGACAGAACAGCAGCCTCTGACTTGGTGCATTTGATACGATCAATTAGAATCTAGTCCATGCAGGTTCATAAACACCACCTATAAATGAGGTTGGTGGGAGCCTAAGACAGGCCTTACCCATGAGCTGCAGTAGTTCTGTCTGCACGAAGTGCATCAAATAGGTAGAGTTCTCTAAGAAGCCTCTCACTGTCTTCTGCAGCTTCTTCAGGAGACGGAGCCTGCCATACACATGCATATATAGTACATAGATATATTACATAGCTGTATTGCTACTTGGAGAACTTCTGGAGCACATATGAATTTTCAGTGACTTCCCTGCATGGAAGGGAAGTGTGTACTTCACATCACATTCCTCAGTACAGTGATATGTTGCACAATTTTAGGACATTCATGTTACAGTGGCCTGTACACCGATTTACACTGCAGAGCAAATTATTTCAGTTACCCAAGATTTGAAGAGAACACACATAATTTCATTAAAACTTCTTTTCCCAACCTTCTTCACTCTTATGGAAACACAAAACATGCAGGCTCGTACTCATGTGCTTCCTCCAATACTGTAAAAATATCATGTGCCCTCTTTCTTTCCCAAGAGCTACAAAGCACATTCAACAGGTAGAATGATCAAATCCTGTACTTTGGACAAAAATACAGTGTCTTCTTTCTATTCAAGTTCCAGAGAGCTAGCCATGTTAGTCTGGTTTAGCAAAACAAATAAGGAGTCCTGTGGTACTTTTAAAGACTAACCTTTAAAGTGCCACAGGGCTCTTTGTATTTCTATTCAAATTCCAAATAGAACAACTTAATTAAGAACAGTGCCGTAAGGATTCAAATAATCACCCTCCTCAATAAAACTTGTTTTGGAAACAATTATATGGATATGAGGAAATCGACAAAAATCATTTTTTTTGTACTGGATGTCTGTTACTATGACAGATCTCATCACAAGCCAACAGGATATAAGAGACAATAATTGCTCAGAAAGTGTAAGATATTCAAGTCAAATTCTCATTTGATATAAATCAGCCTAGCTTTTTTGACTTTATACTTGGCAGTTTTAGTAGAAAGGCCAAGAACTGTAGAACAAGAAGACTCAGCTGTTTGTTCATCCTTACAGCTGGTCTCTCCAGGTCAGGGTTGAGACATATTAGCAGGGTAATATAGAGAAAACCTGCATGGCTAGTACAAAACTGTCCTTGTTCTACAGATAAGCAGAGGAATTAGAGGATGGAAAATGGCATAACTTCATTGATGTCAGTGTGCTATAATAAATCTACTTCACTGAGGATCTGCTCTTCAGCCTCCAGCCTGGCACTTTGACCGTTTCTAAATTTTCTTTTAAAAATGTAGAAAAAGTTTGAATTAAAGTGCATAACGATCACTAAAAAGAAGAGTCTTAGAAGGAAGAAAAAGGAAATGTCTGCATCCTGAGTACAGCTGGTGATGTTCCTCCTAAAACGTTGTATTTGTCTTCCATGGCACTACACATATACACAATGGTTTATGTGCAAAAACGTTTGCAAGACTGAGGCTTTGAAAACCACTAATTTATTAAAATGGATGTATAAGTAATTAACTTGTGAGTGGACGCAATATACTAGCAAAGAATTAATGCATTACTCACCAAGGACTCTTTTCTTATTATTTTGGCCCAACATATGCATGCACAATCATGAATCCTTTTCCTTGGAGGAAAAAATGTTGTTCTTACCTTATGGAAATAGATGTAGCCTTGTGTAACCTCATCGGAGCCCTCTCCAGAGAAAATGACTGCACTGTCTGTTTTCTTGCGTATGTATTTGGAAGCCAGATACATACCTAAAATAATAAGATCATATATACAAAACTATTGTAAATTCAGTTATAACTGAATAGAATTCTGACTTCAAAAGTGCTGTTTACTATTTTGATTTAGTATTTCAAAGCTTCTCTTACTTATTAGAAATGGGAGAAGATGAAATCCGCAAGGAAAACAACTCTGATTCTCATTACCATTAAAATATCACTAACCCATATAATTTTAGGTATATTTTTTACACCTAATTGTTTACTTAAGGGAGTGCTTTCCTGTAACTAGTCCATAAAACTCAAACAAGTGAAGGGAAAATATTAATGAATGGCGTGATGCAGGAAAGTTAAGTCCCAATGAAGTAAGTAGGATTTAAGTTCATACATAAAATTAAGTGCATGTTTGAGTGCTGTCCTGAACAGGAGCATTTTCCCAAATTAAGACGTATTTTTAAGAATAAAAATCACCCATTATATATTAGTGCTGTAGGTTTCTTTTAACAGTTATGCTGTATAGTCCAGGGGATCTTAATCTGGGGTGCTTGCACACCTTAGGGATGCAGGGAGTCCAAGGGATGCAGGAGTAACGTGACCTAAAAGCACAATCAAAATTGATAACCACTGATTTTTTTTTTTTTTTGGTGGGGGTGCAAGGTTACTATGTATAAGTATAGAGGGTATGAGGCCTCTAAAAGGTTAAGAACCCCTGGTATAGTCATTTCATTTCCAAAAGCTTTATTAGTAAATTCAATTAGTTTCATACACATATAGTATACGCTCACCATAACAGACTCCTGAGTATCCAAGTCATTTGTTCAGTAGAGCTATGAGATTGTTACAGGGGTGGTGGCTGCAGAGAGGGGGAAATGACAACTCCTCCAGCCAGAGCTGTCAATGCTCTTCCAGCCCAAGCACAAAGGGTTGGAGAGGGGACACAGGAACCACATGCACTGAAGCCCAAATTTTGCTGCAGCAAAGGATGTCATACCAATGGTCTACCATACTATGAATTCAGCCTTCTCCTCAATTAACCTTTCCATATGATTTAGTTTAGTAATAGAACAGTTTGTTTGGGAAAAACAAATTGATTTCATTAAGAGTTGTTTATTTCAATGGGTCTACTATACTGTCATGCTTAAATCACATCTGCATGCAAACAAAAATATGTGAAAGATGTTGGGAAAAATTATTTGTTTTCATATTTGTTACTGCAAAGCAGTATGTACATTTTGAATTCATGATACTTTGCTTGCTTTCTGGAATATATGTGTTAGACAAACAAGAAGTACTGGGTTCAGAACAGGAGTAACTACATATGGCCTGCATTTTACAGGAGTTCAGACCACATGGTCTAATGATCCCTTCTGGCCTTAAAATCTGAGTCTTTTATCTAAGGATCTCAAACCCTCCAAGGAATGTAAATGCTGTTATACCTGTTTTACTGGTAAGATGAACAGCTTGCCATGATTCTACACTGAAGGCTTGTCAACAAAAACGTTTAGTTCACAACAAGGTATGGTGTAAATTTAGCTTAGACTAGCCTGCCATGAACCAAGTGCCTGTGTGGATCCTGCTACCACGTATCAGTGGCTTACTTACCAGTAAGTCTCCTTCTTCAAGATGGGCTGCTCACGTACATTCAGTTACAGATGTATACGTGTCACAGTGCACAGAAGCTCGGAAAATCTTTAGCCTTAGCCTGTCAGGTCAGGGCACACAGGCAACTCCCCCTCTGTGCCGTGACCGTAGCTATATAGGTGACCTTGACCCTGATCCTCCCAGTCCCTTACTTCTTTGCCAACTCTGGTTAGTGGAGACGGGGGGAGGGATCTGAATGTATGTGAGCAGCCCATCTCAAAGGAGGACAGTTACTGGTAAGTAACCCACCGTTGCTCTTCAAGCGCTGCTCACATCATTCAGTTTCAGGTGACTGCTAGCCATACCCAAGGACGGTGGGAGGAGTTACAGCTTACCCACATTGAGTATGGCTCTGCCCAATGCGGCATCTTCTCTGGCCTGTTGGGCAATAGTGTAGTGTGTCGTGAAAGTATGCACGAACCACTATGTAGCTGCCCTGCAGATCTCCTAAATTGGGACCTTGGCGAGGAAGGCTGTTGACAAAGCCTGGGCCCTGGTAGAATGAGCCCTGACATTCCCTGGGAGGGGCACATTCAACCTTCTGTAGCAGTCTTTGATACAGTTTACTCTCCATCTGAAAATGCACTATGACAACACCGGGAGGCCTCTTTTACATTCTGCGACCGCCACAAAATGTTGGGAAGTCTTGCAGAACAGACGCATGCACTCAATATGCTTCAAGGGCACCCTCTTTATATCCAGGGTGTGCCACCTCTTCTGGTTCTCTGTAACCTGAGGGTCTGGAAAGAATATTGGCAAACAAATGTCCTGATTAAGGCAAAAAGGGGAAACCACCTTAGGAAGGAAGGATGGATGCAGACGGAGCACCACTTTATCAGGAAAGAACCTCATATGCGGGGGTTCTGAGGAAAGGGCTTTCAGTTCGGAGACCCTTCTAACAGAGGTAATTGCCACCAAAATGGCTACCTTCCTGGCAAGGACCAGTAAGGTACATGAGTCCAACGGTTCATAAGGAGGCTCTGTTAGTCCACAGAGCACAACATTAAGATCCCATTGAGGAATAGGTTCACGGGGCTGTGAGAAGAATCTTTTGAAACCCTTCAAAAATCTAGTGGAAATGGGATGGGAGAAAACAGGGACACCGTCCACCTTCTCGTGAAGGGCCGAAATCGCTGCTAGAGGTACTCTCAGGGAGGAAAGGGAGAGGCCTTTGTCTCTAAAGCCTAGCAGATAATCAAGGATTCAGTGCAAGAGGGCTAGTGTAGGCTTGACCCTTTTACCTCGAGCCCAGCAAGAGAACTGTTTTCATTTAGCTATATAAGTGGCCCTGGTGGATGGTCTTCTACTACCAACCAGTACCCTCCTGACCCTTTCTGAGCAGAGTCTTTCCTGCTCACTCAGCCAAGAAGTCTCCAGGCTGTCAGATGCAGGAGGCCAGGGTTTGGGTGCTGCAGGCGCCCCGAGTCTTGTGTCAGAAGGTCTGCCCACAGGGGAAGGCAGAGTGGAAGATATACGGACAGGTCCTGTAGAAGCGAGTACCAGTGTTGTCTGTGCCAATCCGGAGCTATCAGTATCATGTTCACTCTGTCCGTTTTGACCTTCAAAATGACCCTGTGTATTAACGGGGCTGGTGGAAAGGCATACAGAAGCAGGCCTGACCAACTGAGAAGGAAGGCATCCGTGAGTGACCCCTCCTCCCGACCCCTAAGAGAGCAGAAATGCCGACATTTATGGTTCTGTCATATCACAAATAAGTCCACTCGGGCTGCTCCCCACTTGTCTATTAGGTGGGAAAACTCCAGGTTGTGAAGGGACCACTCGTAGTGAGTTGGGGGTTTCTGCTGAGCGAATCTGCCAGTTTGTTGTCCACTCCCGGTAGGTGAGCTGCCACCGGAGTGAAATTGTACCTCAGGGCTAATTCCCAGAGCCTGCATGCCTCCCTGCAGAAAGCTGGGGGAGCGGACACCCCGTTGCCAGTTCATATAGAACATGGCCACCATGTTGTCCATCAGGACCTGGACCGACTTGCCTTTTATCTTGTCCAGAAAGATCTTGCAAGCCAATCTGATGGCCTGCAGTTCCTTCTTGTTTATGTGAAGGAGGCTGTCTAAAGGAGACCAAAGTCCTTGTGTGGAAAGTCCCCCCGATATGTGGGCCCCCCACACCAAATCTGAGGTGTCAGTGATCAGTGTCACTGTAGGGACTGAGGCTTGGAAGGGGATTTCCCCCCATAGCAAATAGGAGGTCCCTCCAGATCTCTACCATCCCCAGGATGTCTTGGGGAACCAACAGTACCTTGGATGGAGGATGTCTCTATGGGTGGAACACAGTGGACAACCACATCTGAAAGGGTCTCATTATCAGGCAGGCTGTCCATATCACAGAGGTGGAGGACGCCATGTGCCCGAGAAGCTGCAGGCAGCATCAGGCAGTAGTTACCCAGGAGTCCTGCATCTCCACAATGATGGTGTAGAAGGACTGAAATCTTGAGGGAGGCAGGGAAGTCTTCCCTTTCCAGGAGTCCAGAAGGGCTCCTATGAAATCTATGGTTTGGGACAGGCAGAGTTTTGACTTTTCTCGATTGATGCAAAGCCCCCAGTGTGTGCACAGTCGGCCCACTACCTTGACGCTGTGCTTTACCTGAACTCTTAATTCCCCGTTTATCAACCTATCATCTAGGTGGGGTAGATTTTCATGCCCTGCAGGTGTAGGAAGGCAGTGACTGCCACCACACATTTTGTGAACACCCTGGGGGGAAAGGAGAGCCCAAAGAGGAGTGATGTGAACTGAAAGTGTTTTCCCCCCCACCTACGAACCTTAGAAATTTTCTGTGGCAGGGGCATATCGCTATGTGAAAGCAAGCATCTTTTAGATCAGGGGCTGCAAACCAATCCCCGGGATTCAGAGATGGGACGATCTATGACAGGGAGACCATACAGAACTTTATTTTCCTTATGTATTTGTTTAAAGCTCTGAGGTCCAGAATGGGTCTTAGGTTCCTGTTTGATTTGGGAACCAGACAGTAACAGGAGTAAAAACCCTTTTCCCCATTCCAGCTTTGGGACCCTCTCTAAAGCCCCAAGAGAGGAGCTTCTCTCATTCTTGCTTGAGCATGCAATCTAGTTCCCTGCTCCCAAGATTTAAGGGAGGGGGTGGTTTTCTGTCCCGAGATGTTACCCAAAATTGTATGAAATACCCTTTTGAGACTGTTTCCAGAACCCACCGGTTGGTTGTGATGTTGGCCCAGTGGTGTGCGTATCAATGCAGGCAATTGGCAAAGGTTCAGGGTCGAGGCTGTAGTTCCGCTGCCCTTGGGCTGACCACCAAAAGCGCTGCTTCTTCCCCACCAAACAGTCAGTGCCTTGTCCGTGCCGACTACTCTGGGAGGCCTGGGATTTTTGGCCTCTACTCAGGTGGTTCCTATCCCTATCCAGAATCCCATATTGGTGTTGGGGATACTGGTAGGACCAGGAGAAAGATCCCTGCATCTGGATTTGCTGCTTCAGCTGCTGTAGTTTCTATTGCAGCAGCTACTGGGGCTTAGAGGAGCGCCGAGTGGGTTGCAGCGTGTTCTTGCCCAAGGATCTGAGGGTGTCCCTGGAGTCCTTCGTGCCATGCAGCTTTGCGTCCGTGGACTCAGCGAAGAGATGAGGACCTTTGAATGGCAGGTCCTAAATTATGAGTTGCATCTGCGGGGACAGGTCTGAGCCTTGAAGCCAAGCCGAGCGTCTCATAGCCACAGTGGAGGCCATGTTGCATGAAGCTGTGTCAGATGCATCCCAGGTGGACATCAGAGTGTCTCTAGAAGCCAACACCCTTTCCTCTACCATTGTCTCAAAATCTCTGAGGTGGTTCTTAAAGACAGCATCACAGAAGCCCTCCACGGCTCTCCAAAGGTTGAACACATACCTCACCATGAGGACTTGGTGGCTAGCAATGCATAGCTGTAAAGCTGAGGTAGAGTAAATCTTCCTACCAAATAAGTCAAGCTTTCTTGCTTCCTTATTCTTGGGGGCACAGCCCAGCTGGCCCTACCTTTCCTTTGGGTCGACTGCATCCACCACCAGGGACCCCAGCATAGGGTGCTGGAAAACGAATGCAAACTTGTCGGAGGGAACGTGGTACCTGCAATCAGCTGCCTTGGATACCAGAGAAATTGATGATGGGGTCTGTACAGAATCACTAAGGTGTGATGGCAATGTTCCCTCTAAGATGGTGGCAGCTGAGCAACTCATGTTGCTCGCTGTGCTGCGCCCTCCTCCCCCCGCGGACCGGCTCCGGCCCCCCCTGCTCCCAATGGCCCCCCCACCCCCGCCCCCGCTCCCAGCAGCCCCCCCGCCCCCACGGGCCTGCTCCTGGTCGCCCACTGGCCCACTCCCGGCTCCCCAGCAGCCTCCCCGCCCCCACAAACTTACCTTGTGGCTGGAGCTGCACAGCTCCTGGGGCCAGAGAAGCCAGAGAAGATTTTCTGGGCATGCTCCGTTAGAGCTTCTCTGGGCGGGAGTTTTCAAAACTCTCAGCCCCAGAGGAACTCTATGGAGGGCCTCTGGCTGCTGGCTGCCTTCCCTGCGCTGGCGGCTGCGGCGGGCTGCGCTGCAGCGCGCCAGCGCAGCTTAGAGGGAACATTGCTGTACACCCCCTCATGGAGGGGAAGATACTTTTGCTAGTGGGGCAACATCCCCTATGTCAAAAAGAGGGTCACACTCCTCCTGGACCACTCCCAGCTCCAATTTGAGGTTTGCTGCCATGCTGCAAAGCAAATCTTGTTGCAGGTGGGGGTCGTCTCTGTACGCAAGGGGTCTTTGGAAGGTATACTCATCTGAAGAAGAGGATGATGGAGCCCGTGATCTGCTATGCTGGGTGGAGTCAGGGTCCAGCCCATAATCAGATACATCCGAGGAGTCCAGGGTCCAGGACGGATACGGTACCGACCGGTGCCGGGAGGCTGAACTGTCATCGACTGTCAAGTTGAGCCATTTGTGCAACCAGTCATTGAAAGAATCCATGGCTGTGGTATGGTGTGAGGAGGAGCAGCCCCTGTCCTTCTGGGAACTGTTACTGGCACAGGTAAAGCTGGCCTGTGATTCCCGCACTGGGGTTGCCTGGGTCAAATCCCTTCTTGGCTTTGGCATCAGGGAATGCTTCCAGCGGTGCTTACTTCCTCGTTCCCTGGTACCGGAGATGGCTTTCAGAGATCCAGGGGACCAAAGGGAGCCAGCAGATGACAATGAAGATGAGCTAGACCTCTGTCTTCTCAGACCCTGGGAGCACGGTACTGAGGGCTCGGGGGACATATGCCGAGAGGAACGGTCATTGGAGTGGTCGTTGATACCGTTTCGCAGTGCCAGAGGAGCACTTGACAGTGCCAAGGTCAGGGGCAGTACTGAGCCCTGCGTTGTTCACTCCTTAGTCAAAGGTGCCAGTTTCCCTTTCGACCGGGCTTTCTTCGCCGGTACTGGAGCCAGCTCCTGGAACAGAGCCCGCACTGCTGCTAGGGCCTCCAGCGTCAATGGTACTGAGAGATGCCCCGGTCCCGACTCCCACAAAGGGGTGTACAGGGACAGAGGCGAACAGCGCCATATCAGTGCCGAATTTGATGCTGATCGCAGCTTCGAAATCTGAGCTGGAGAGAGGCACCAGGCGGGTTCCAGTGCAGAGGTCACATGCTGTGCCAGCGGAGTGCTTGGCACACGAGAGACATCAGATGCTGGGTGAGACGCGTGATCCTCGGTGAGGCTGCACATCCTCTGCTCTCTGTCCTTGCAAGTCCTTCGCTTGAAGGACTTGCAGATAAAGCAGCTCTCCGCGAGATATGATTCACGAAGGCACGCAACGCATTTCTCGTGGAGATCGTTAAGCAGAAAGGCTTTGCAGCACAATGGACACAGTTTAAACCCCAGCATCTTTAATTACGAACAAAGGAACGACAGGCACTTGCTTCCGCAAGTTTTGGCTGTTCCGAAACCATCACTGAGGGCGGAAAGAAAGGAACTGGGAGGTTCAGAGTCATGCTCACCTATACAGCTACAGTCACAGCACAGAGGGGGCATTGGCCGTGTGCCCTGACCTGACAGGCTAAGGCTAAAGACTTTCAAGCTACCATGCACTGTGGCACATGTACACGTGTAGCTATGATGTGAGCAGCACTCGAAGAAGAACAAAAGTTCCTCTGTGACCTCTGCTGTTCTCCTGTTTCAAAGCAGGGTAGGTAAAAATGCACTAGGGAAACATTAGTAAGCCACAGCAGGAGCCATACGGACAGTTAGTTCATGGAAGACTAGTACAGAGTAGAGTTACATCCCCGCTTAGTATGAAATGAGTTTTTGTGCAGACAAGCCCAAGACAATGGCCAAGCTGGGATTACAACTCAGAATTCCTGGCTCCTGGTCCCTCTTTGATGATCAGACTGTGTACAAGGATACCACCTTTGGTGTAAAACTATACTTCAGTATTTAGTAAAGAATGTTATTAAAAGAAAAACAAAAACTTACCAACTGAAGCTCTTACTGTTGTAATGTCATATGTTTCCAAAGTAAAAACAACATCTTCTAATGCCTGGATTCCTTCTTCAGAATTAAACATTACTTCATGATGTTCACTGCCAATATGAGCAGCTACCTGTTTATAAAACAATAGATTGTATTAGTAATGTAGCTTTTAACCAAAATTCTTTGCAAACAGTCATAATACATACTAAAATGCCAGAGCTCTTTTGCAGCAAAATTACATAATTAGTTAAGAGAAGGGAGAGATATACTGGGTATTCAAGGAACTGCAGTGGAAAATTTAACAAACAAAATGTAATTTCCTAAATTACAATTTGTTCCAAACACTCCCTGGACCGAGCCCCCATACTTACAAAAAAATATAGTGAAATATGTAATGGTTGTAAATATATGTGACATTTGTTTAAGTACCATAGTCTAAAAAGAAGCACAGTTCCCCCCAAAATAAAATTGTCTAGACCAGGAAAATCTAGGCACCTGATGGTCATGGTGCCTGGGAATTGTACCGTGGTACCTTATCTGCACCATGGTACTTCAGGTGGGAAATGCACTCCCAGCAACCAAAAAATGCCACCAGTGCCTTCAGAGGTGCACAGCTGGTTTTGGGTGGCAGGATGCTTCTTCATCTCACACCTTTGCCAAAAGTGGCAGCAGCAGTGGATTGTTGGCAGTGGGAAACAATGTTCCTTGTAGGCTGCGTGGGCACACAGCCCCCATTGATCACCTGCACAGGCAACATGGCCAGCATCCATGGCCCCTACGCAGCCAGAAGACAATCTTCCAGCTGGCAGGATGCTGCTCCGGGCTGGGAGTTTTTAAATCTCCTGTGCCGCCCGGAGCACGCTCAGATGCACGCTCAGGGCAGGAGCAGCAGCAGCTCTGGCAGCCAGGTAAAAGGGAAGAGGCCTGCTGGGGGGAGGGGGTGGGGAGGAGTCCACTCAGTGACGGGAAGTGGGCAGCCACCTAGGAAAGGACGCAGGCGTTGGTGGGGAAGGTCCACAGTGTCGGGGCCCCCCACTGATCTGATGCCAAGCCTGCTCTGGAACAGAAGGCATGGCCTTTCCAATTCTTTTGGGTTGCAAAGAGACCAATAGATGGTTGACCCCATTTGTGGAATATGTGTTGAAGCACTTTGGTGTTTAGTTCCCACTCATGTCTTGCTGTAAAGTGCCTACTGAGCATACCTGCTGGAGCATATAGCGATCCAGGGAAGTATGAGACATATGTTTATATCATAGCAGATGCACCAGATTCACAGTTTAGTGGCTTCTGCACATAGTGATTGTGACCATGCTCCTCCCTGCCTGTTTACATACAACATGCATGCTATATTGTCTGTCATGATTTTTATTATTTTGTTCTGTATGATCAGAAGGAAACATCTGCATGCATTGCGTACGGCATGTAGCTCCATAACATTGATATGAAGATTTGTCTCATTCATTGACCAACAGTGTTGGACTGTATGGTCTCTAAGGCATGCTACCACCCAAGCAACAGTGCATCCATGGCTATGAATATGGATGGAGGGTTCTGTGTGAAGGGTATCCCTACTGTCACGTTGCAGTCACCAGCGTAGGGACTGACTGATCAGCATAAGCACTGTGGCCAGTTTTAGCATGTTTTGCTTTCAAGGTTTGTAAACTGAAGCTAGCCATGCCTGTAGAGTGTGCTTATGTAGGCTGGCATGTGGAGTGACTAAAGTGGTTGCCGCCATGTGCCCCAATAATTGTAGGCAAGTGTGGACTCTCAGGGTGGAACTGTCCTTTATTGCTTGGATTGGGTTTACAATATTGAGGAATCTTTTGTGCGGTAAAGCCATTTGTGCTGTCATGGTGTCGAGATGAGCACCTACGAATCCTAGGTGTCGCGACGGTATTAGGGAGGATTTCTCCTAATTTACCATTAGGCCGAGGTTTTGGAATATATCAGCATTCACTGGGTGTTATGCTGTGTTTCAGCTTGTTTCTTTAAAACGAAAAGTCAATCATCTAGATATCGGCATATAGTGAAGCTCTGTTTGTGTAGAAAGGTAGTTACTATCACTAGTAATTTTGGAAAATTTTGCCATGAAGAGTCCAAAAGGTAGCACCTTATAGTGATAGTGGTTCTGCCCAATAGTGAACCTGAGGTTATTTCCTGAGTGGCATATATATTGTCACATGAAAATAAGCATTTTACAGGTCACTGAATGAATACCAACCCCCTTGTTCCACCATAAGTATTATTGTTGCCAACATTAACATCTTGAATCTGTGGGTTCTTACATATTTGTTTAGCCTTCTTAGGTCTAGTATGGGCCACCATCCACTGTTCATTGTTAGAAAGTACCAAGAATAGAAGTCTTCCTCTCTGTACCACAGAGATACATGCTTTACTGCTCCTAATTCTAATAGATGATTCACATCTTGTTGTAGAATTATGTTACATGTGTCCCTGAAGAGGGATGGGAAAGGTGGTTGTAGAAGTGAAAGGGATGAGTATTCTTGTTGGATAATTTCTAGAACCCATTTGTCCGATGCTATGGACTGCCATCTAAGTATGGTTTTAGACAGTGGCCAAAAAGAGGTGCAGTACGCATGGCCACTGGATGAGGGAAGTCATTCATACCTCTGACCACATCTTCAAAAACTGTTGTTGCTTGTAAGAGGATGATGGCTGCAATGTTGGTTGGTTGTTTCGATTTTGACACCTCGTCTGGTATCTTTGCCTATTTCTGTTTGGTTTTCTCTGCTATTGGTATTGCTGGTATGGTTGGTATCTGAACTGGTGCCTTTTGATAACAAGTGTATAGATCCCAGGAGCATGTAATGTGGCATGTGAATCCTCCATAGTGTGCATCACTTCATTGGTCTTTTCACCGAAGAATTTTTTCTTAGCAAATGGCAGATCCTCAGTGGTTGTTTGAAGGTTTTGAGGGAGAGCTGCCAAGTGAAGCCAAGACTCTTGCTGCCTTATGCTCACAGCACTGACTGTTCTGGCAGCAGAATCAGCAGTGTCCATTGCTGCCTGCAGTGCCATCCTTGAAATTAGCTGACCTTCATGGATGAGTGATTGGAATTGTTGCTGTCTGTCCTCTGGGATTTTATATACCAAGAAGGTTAGTGAATTTTGAGTAAGCCAGCATAATTTGAGAGTAGACATAAGCAGTTCACTACTCTCAGCTGCAAACTGGCAGACGAATAGACCTGACAGCTGAAAGGGCCCATGCTTTTTCATTTTTTGTCTTGTAGAGCTGATCTGCTGCATGTCTGTTTGTACTCTGTTGTGCAGCCTCGACAACTACGAAGTTTGGTGATGGATGAACAAACAGGTACTCCTTTTTTGATGGAATATAGTAGGTGTGACCAAACTGAAGCTTGTGAGCTGCATGTGGATCTTCAAAGAAAAAGTGCCATTCACAGAAGAGTATGGCAGGGAAAAGCGCAGCCTGGTCAGAGATGGTAGGAAAGCGGCAGCCTGGTCAGAGATAGTAAGGAAGTGGCAGCACAGTCAGGGCCTCGGGGATGATATGGAGAAGTGCAGCATGGTCAGAGACAGTGGGGAAGCGTGGCAGAGTCATAGACAAGGGGAAGCGAAAGCATGGTTGGGGATTCGGGACATCGCAGCATGGTCAGAGACAAGGGGGCAGCGCGGCATGGTTGGGGATGGTATGGAGAAGCGAGGCATGACTGGGATGGCAGGGAGAAGCCAACTTTTTACTGTATAGGTAGGCCTAGTTTTCATGGTAACCTTAAGTAATTATTAGAATCTGACATTAGTAGGACCAATATTTGCCCTAATTTTATTGTAAAAAGAAAGCATGCAATGAATTTTAAACTTAGTAATTGTGGAATAGGTAAAATATAACTATATGCCTCAGTGCTGCTCTCAAAGGTTTAATAATCAACTTGTGTGGCTCTTGAGTTCCATAAGTTTGGCCAACCCTGGAATATAGTATTTTTTACTGGTCCATTTGCAGATTGGAGTGCAGGTCGCAAGAGTCTGCCATGTTGTGGTTGAAGCGTCCATAATAGCATCGCCCATGGGTAATGCAATTTTGGA
The DNA here is from genome assembly GCA_007922195.1 of Podocnemis expansa. Classification (NCBI taxonomy): domain Eukaryota; kingdom Metazoa; phylum Chordata; order Testudines; family Podocnemididae; genus Podocnemis; species Podocnemis expansa. The sequence continues at coordinate 29,114,648 of ML681964.1, read as the reverse complement.
GGATGATGCTGTGTTTACTATTTTTAGAAGCATGTTGACTTTGTTGAAATTCTTGCAGCAGAATCAATAAGTCCTGTGCTACACTTTTGAATAGTCCCTGAATGTTCTTAAAATGGTCCACAGAGGTGGTGTAACTTTTGTCTGATGATGAAGAGGAGTTGTGTGATATGACTTCTTCCTCTGGACCAGTCACATCACTTATTCTGTCCGGTATATCATGATGTGATTCCTAGGGGGGCCATAAGATGAGCACAATAGTGAGGCTACAACCCTACCCAAAGTAGGTGGTCTAGTATATAGTCTCATGTAAGAAGACAGTGTGTCTCAATTAGGCCAGTAACTTGAGGATGACACTGGGAGTATCATCCATGGAGGTTGGCACCATGGGGGAAATCTGTTTGTTCTTATGTCTGTGCCTTGGTATCTCTGGGGATCAGTGAGGGTAGAAGACGGCTGGTATGTCATCCCCCTTATCACTGTGGGAGAATGGGGACATTGGCAGTGAATCGTCCAGAACAATGGTTCCCAGCCTGTGGTCCACAAGCATACTGCAGGTGGTCCATGGAGAAAGGGGGGGGATAAATAATATAATAATAATGTAATCCTATGTATCATATTTGATGCTACATTATTATTCACAATACAATTTGCTTCATAAACATCCTTGTGTATATAAAAGTCTCTATTTAAATAGCAGTGCTTTTGCATGACATCAGCATGAACCAATGCTCTTTGCACATTTGGCAGTCAGAATGTGGTTTGCAAAATCTTTCAATGATGATGCAGGGTTCTGCATAAACTAAAAGCTTTGGAACCACTGGCCCAGACCATGTGTGGGGGAATGAGGAGATGATGCAGTGGACTCATAATGTGTATGTTTTCTCCTTCCATTTGCCTGACTCTGCCATATTAGACTTGGTACCATTTGTAGGTGCTGGCCCTGCAGAAGGTGTTGCCAGTAGTGGGCTTGGTGCTGTGATTTGTGTGGGTGCTGATGTAGCATTCAATGCCACTGAAGTTGGCAGTGCTGAGGCGGCATTTGTTGCCACTGACATCGGTGGCACCGGAATGGCAATCAGTGCCACCTTGCCTCTTGATCATGTGTTTGACAGTGTCAAAGCTTGTTGAGAGGCCAAGGAGATTGTCGAAGTGTCTTTTGTTTCCTTCATGGAAACAGTACCGAGCAGTTTAATTACATACGCTGGCTTTGGTGGCATGGATCTTTTTCTGGGGAGGGGAGTCGGGGGCAAGGCTTCTAGAACAGGTCAATGCCCTCTTAGCCTCTCTCCCTTATTCATGAGAGGGTGCATCATGCCCTAGTCAGACACTGGTCAGAAGAATTTTTCTTAAAGGATCATTTTAAGTTTCAGTTCTCTGTCATCTTACTCACGCCTTTAAATTTTTACAATGGTGGCACATTTGCAAGTTATGGTCTTCACCCAGGCATTGTATGCACTGATTGTGTCCACCAGAAACAGGCATGCATCTCTGCACCTGGAGCACCGTTTGAAGCCTGGTGACTTGGGCATCATCAATTGCAGTTAATGATTTTTTTTTTTTAAGAAATAGTAGCTAAAACTAACTAAAAAACTGACTAAAGTACTAACAAAAACAAAGTTTTAAAACTATTTATCTATTTGTCAACAGGTACAGAGGAGTTGTAGACTCAGTCTCAAGCTGTGGTTGCCTGAGAAGGAACTGATGGGGACTTGGGGTGCCAACGGCACCATGAGGCAAGCTGCATATGCATGACCCAAGAGAAAACTGCGCTCAGGGTGAGGGTGCAGCAAGTACCTAGAGTGAAGCACTCTGGGATGCCGCTCGACAAAGAGCTGTAACTGGATTTATTGCATAATTCTAATTCCAACCAAAAGAGGACTAAGATTATATCCAGCATGCATTTTGACTAACACATGTAATACAAAAGCAGCCTCATCTATTCAGCTTGAGTATTCTGCCTGTAAACTGAAATTTACTATACCTTTCTAGCAGCCAATAAGTCCGGACTGTCTTCCATTCCAATTGCAAAGGTTTGCAATGGGTAAACAATGCCAGATTCTTTCATCAATTTCAGGAGCATTGCAGCAACCAAACTGGAATCCAAGCCCCCTACCAACAAAACAATTTATGTCATTATGTTTTAAAACATGAATATCTTACAATCGAAATATGATTTACTTACGTCTTGCTTTTTAAACTGTGTGTGAATCCAAGACATAAAAGAGTGCTCTAGAAGACATTGCATTGTTTTTTTTTTTTTTCCAGTGGAACACCTGTAGCAGCAATCGCTAGTGTGTGTGCTGTTAAGGAACCTCAACAGAAATCTCTCTCTAATACACATAATAGATCTTTCATAGTGGCATAATGATTCTAAAATCAACATACCTTCCCCTGCCCATCCTGCCAAGATTATCTCATTTACTGCCACCTCCCTTGATAGAACACTTTCACTATTGAAACTGCACACACAGGGTAATAGTGGTACAAATAAACACAAAGTTAGAGTGTATCTGGATCTATTTATGGTGAGTTGACTATGCTGTTGCAATTTTAGAACTTCAAGCTCTGAAACAGCTTTGGTTTGGGAAACAGTTTCAGATCTGCTCCCCAGCCATATGTGGGTAAATGAAAGGAATTCAAACTGGTTTGACTAGTAATGACTTCTATTAAGCCCTGTTTTATTCCAACAAACCTAATAAGATATGTTGTGACCTTGTGTCATGATGCCAGCAAGAACTGTTAAAAAAAATTGTAGCAAGTCAAATCACAAACCCAAGACTAGACAGCAGACCTCAGGGCTCAACAGCAAATATCTAACAACTACACCGCAATGCCTTCCAGTGGACTCGCTGAACTTCCTTCTGCACTTGAGGTACCCACTTCTGAAAAGGGTAGTGAACAGAATTGGCCCAGATGCCCAAAGGACAGGACTTTGCCTCTGTCACCCCCTTATTTTTACTCTCTCACACACACACACACACACCCTATCTTCACATTCAGTTTCCCAGAGGCCTCTACAGATTTATCTTACCATAGTGCAGTGACCTTTCATTTTGATAAAAGGTCACTACCCTTATTCAAAAGCCCTATTTTTATGATTATACTGAATTATCACTGATTAAAAGATTTATTTTTCTATCTTCTTAGTGAAAAATGTTCAGGCATTTCACAAACCAACATCGCAGGGTTCACTTGGTATAATAATGTAATAGGAGGCTCAATAAAGACTACAATATTCAAAAATTCCTTCAGATTTGTGTTAAAATTCAGGCCTTGTCACAGACAGACCGGAATAAGTAAACAATTGGTGGTGGGAGCAAGAGTGCCATCATTTTGCTATTTACCTGACAATAAACAACCAATTCTTCTGTGAGCCATCAAACGTTTTCTAACAGCATTTTCAAACAGAAGCCGAATGTTGCTTTTCACTGTTTCAAGATCCAAACCTGCCACAAAAGTGAACAAGAAAATATCGAGTCACGGGTTTCATTAAGGCTCTGCTAGAGTAAACTAAGTATGGATGCAAAATCTTTTGTTATCAAATATGTTTCAAGCAAGGATGCTGGAACTCCAATATAGTCCCAGGCAGTGACATACAAAGAGAACCCCCAAAATCATGCCCTGTACAGCTAAAGATAAATTTATACCACAGAAATTCTTGAAGAAAGCAATTCTATCTGCTATTATACCTATTATCCTTTGTATTCAAGTACTGGACATTAGCTATTAAGATAATTGTATTTTTCTCACAGTAAATGTGGCATATTGCCTTGTCCCCCTGAATAAGATCCTGCTAGTCTTTTCTTTATATGTACAGCAGCCCTACAGTATAAGGTGTCTTTTCAGCTTTCTGCCAAATGATTCTACCACTTATGCCAAACCACCACTAGTTACATGTTCATGAAACAACCAGTAATGATTTATACTGATTAATTTAGAACAAGGTTCTAAACAATCAGTTATGTCTTTGCTGGGTTACCTGCAGGCAGATTTTCAACTGTATCATAAGCAGCATGCAGAGGTTCATCTTTACAACTATGAAATTTCACCAATTCCATTGATGCGACTTTGCCAGATGGCTTTAAATCCAACACTTCATAGTGCCCCGGAAGAAATGGCTCCACTTTAGGAGAAGAGGACATTGAGTGCCTTAAGTTGATAAGCCCTACAGACACAACAACATAGGGAAAAGGAAATTTCAGGAGTTAAGCGATTACCATACCACCCCCACAGTCCCTAAAATTAGATGCAAAATATTTTTCTCTAGATTATTAATTACAGCCTGTTTTTGTCCTGGCTGATACACGGATGATGATAAAAAAAGCTGCCTAGACCTCCCCTGATTGAATCCTGCCAACGAGGGCCAGGATGGAGACATAAACCAAAAGCATGTGCAGCTAAGCTTGGATTTGCTGCTGCAAGCAACATACAGTTTGTGATAGCTAAGCCCTAGTCTATACTTGCTGCAATTTTTGGTGGCAGTCAATGTGAGTCATGCAAGGCACATAAAATACTTTGCGTATCTCCCAATGATTTACTGCATATACCTGGGTATAAGCAGGAGTTAAAGTAAGCCGGAACACAGTGGAGTCCCACTCCAGGGCCCACTATTTTAGGGGCTCAGTGTTCGGGCCCCTAAAAATAGAAAATGGAGCCAGAATGCTATGTTCCAGTGCCCACCATTTAAAAATAGCAGGCGCCGGAACACAGCGTTCTGGTTCCATGTTCTATTTTTAGGGGCCCAAATGCTGGGCCCCTAAAAATAGCAGGCCCCAGAGTGGCATTCCGCCAAGTTCCAGCAGGCAGAGACATGGGCAGGGGCATTGCTTTGGGGCTCAAGCCCCACCCCAATTCCCTCCCCTTCCATGCTCCACCCCAACCTGAGGCCTGCAGCCTCCTCCCCAGCCACCCCATTACCCCGACCCAGGGCCAACCACCCCTGCCTCTCCAGCCATGCCGCTGCCAGTAAGTGCGTGGGTGGCCCAGCTCGTGCTGGGGGTGTACTGGGGGCAGGGGTCGGGTGCTGGCATGTGGGGGGGCAGGATCTGAGGGTCCAGGGGGCCCACCTGCATGGTAGTGTTCCGGCGCCCCCCAATTTATGCTTTAATTCCTGTGTATAAAGCAAGATTTTTGTGCCTGAAAATTGCCTTTAAAAAACAGGCACTCAGCTTATAAACGGGTCACAGAGCAGACAGCAGCTCCAGTCCAGGAGCATTAAGTCTCCAGCATGTGGCAAGAGTGGCCATGTTGGGAAACCAGCCCCAACTGGGGTTAAAGTAAAGAGTGAGACCCTGGCATCTGAAGCAGCCAGGTAAGGGGGCCCTGGAGGAGGGGTCAGCCTGGGGAAGTGGTGCCGTAGTTTGGGAGGGGGTCAGGGACAGCAGAGAAAGTAGCGGTGTGGCCCAGGGGTGATGGGGGGGGTGTTGGGGATGACAAGGGAAGCAGCAGTAGGACCCAGGGATTGAAGCAGGGGGGCATTGGGGATGGTGGAAGACAGCAGCGGCAGCAATTTCCAGGGGTTGGAGGGTGGTGTCAGGGACAGCAGGGGATGCAGCAGCAGGGCCTGAGGGTTATGGCGGGTGTCAGGAACTCTGAGGGAAACCAGTAGTGCAGGGTGAGAGAGCTAGGGGCTTGAGGTCATGGGTGGACCTCAGCTTATACGCGGGTCACTCATTTTGTCTATTTTTGGGGCTCAGAACCAGGAGGTTTGCTTATCCACCATTCAGCTTATACACAGGCATATACAGTACTGAGTACTCGCTACACTAAGCTGACCGGAAATGCCTGGAAGAAACCCTGCCTACCTTGCTGTTTGTGTGGGGAAAAGAGGCTCTTGACACACCTTTCAACCCATCATATAGTGAAGGGTTGGTCCTGTGCTCAAGTAAAGTCAAAATCAAAACTTTCTCTGATTTGCATGGCATAGGATCAGGCCTCAGTGCAGCACTCAGTAAAATTTCACTATAGCTCAGCTATAGTAGATGGTGAGTAGTATTTTACTATTGGAATGTCTTAAGGAAAAAGATGGCATAAATGAATACAGCAACGGGGTCAAGTGCCGCATATTTACTGACCATGTGAGCTTGAAAAACAGAAATTAAGCTCCAAATGGGTAGCCATGTCAGTCTAATTCAGCAAAACAAACAAGGACTCCTGCGGTACTTCCCTAGATTAACAAATGTATCTATCACATGAGCTTTCATGGGAGAAAATCCCACTTCATCAGATGCTCCAAGACAGAGAACTTACAGAATGGAGAGAGAACAAGCTACTTCCAATTTGATTTTATAGATGGACAAAAAAAGTCACAAAATGGCCTAAGTCATTGCAGAGTTGATATTAAAATAAGTAGTTATTCTTTGTAATTTAGCAATTCCACATTTACTTAATTATAGACTCAGAGCCTGAACATGTCATTTCTATTAAAGGTCTCAGGATGAGACCTGCAATAAACTTGGCCCCATTTTACTTTCATTCTACACATCAAACTTCCAGTGAAATCACAGGGACTGTTTTGCAAAAGTTGATGGGGAACATCCCACACAGTCATTTGGAGTAAACGAGATGAATTTTCGAAGTCAAGTTATTGCAGCAGGGCTACAAGAAGGACCAGGGAATTCAGTCCCAAAGTCCTTATCTGGAAAAACTACCAAAGAGAGTTATACACGAATAGGACAGAGTTCTACAAAACTGTGTTATTACAATAGTTGATTTGGACGGCACATGCATACAGTGCAAAAGGTAAGTGTAATGAGACAAGTGATTTATTTGTACCTTATTCAAATAAACTCCTTCCCTGACCCAGTTTAGTAGAATATACAAGTATTAATGTTTATGGCTCTACCAAGTAACTGTTTTTTTAAAAATAAAGAATCGGTTGAAGAATGGTGACCAGATGTCCTGATAATATCAGGATGCTTCCAATACTAGGGGCTTTGTCTTATATAAGCAACTATACCCCTCGCAGTTCCCTTCCCTCTCAAGAAGGTATTCTGATTTTTCACACTTGCTAGCTGCTCTTTTGAGGGGATGCAGCAGGTCTAATTGATGAAGAAAGGATATCAAACTTTCAAATAAGAAAGAGTAATTACTCTAACAGCATTTCATATTTTCTCCTCCTCAGGACAAACCTTTAGCAGGATGGCAAGCTTCTTGAATGATCTTTGACTTGACAGGACCTCATGACATTTAGTTCAGAATTCCCCAGACCAAACCTTGGTCTCACTTAGGCTGGCACAAGTCCATTGACCTCACCTGACTCCTATATAACTGACCTTAATCTAGACATCAAATATTTTCTGACTTCAGATAATAAATGAACCTGGAAGTCATAGTAATGAAAAATAGATAATTAATTTTTAGTTATGTTAAAAAGGCCATTTAACTCTAAAGTGTTTCTATTTTATAAATGTGCATCTTGAATTCTCTTTACATTTGTCTAAACAAATGAGATCATATAATTTGATTTAATGCTGACTGGATTCAATTACTAAAATGTTGTTGTACATTTTGTGTCCTTAATCATCAGGAGAATAAAATTTGTGTTTCTCCAAGACTTTTTATATTTTGACTCAAACAGCAGTGAAGAACATTACTAAATGACAACTTTAATTGAATTTACCTTTTGCCTCAGAGCAGACACCCAAGAATCCATCTTCAGTCAGCACCTTAAACAACGGTCTGACTCCATATGTATCTCTTCCCAGAAACACTTTCCTGTTTGCTGTGTCCAGCAGGATGAATGCAAACACACCATCTAGCATGGAGGCTGTTTGCTCTATTCCTCCTCTGTTGTAAAGGTGAAGGATAACTTCGCCATCTACCAAAGTTTGATAGTCAAATCCAAACTGCTTTTGCAACTAAGGAAAATAATTGATTAGAAAGAAAAAGATTAGCATTCACAGACACTGCATTCATTTTTACTTTCAAAAAAAGGAATATTTACTTGTAATTTTTTTTTTTTTTTTAAACTAAGAGAGAAAAAAAAACACCGGGCGGGCAGAGTTAGAAAACTTTACGAGCAATTTTCACACAAGCAAAGGAAATGATACTCGTGTGTTCCAGATCTGATCTGCGTTCTATTTGCAGCTCTGCCAGACTTCCTCTGCAGCCTCAGACAAATAACTTCAGGGACAAATTTGCAAGGTGGCTTAAAGCTGTGTGCACTTCAGGTTCTGGATGCAACATTTTAGACACCATGGGTCTGGCTTTTAGAGATGCTGAGCATCTTCAGTTTTCTCTAACAATCTGAAATTAAATCACATAATGGTGGCAATAATATTTCTCTCTTACAGGGGTGTGGTTTTGTTTTATTGCTATTTCTACCACCTTTAGAAATTGAACTGTATTTTCTTCAATTAGATGACTTCTTAATAAAAATAAGTTAGTTCAGTGAAACTAAACCTTCTTCAATAAGCAAAAAACCACCCCAAACAATCAAACAAACAAAAAGAGTTCAGATGCCAGAAGTTTTACAAGCCATGAATATACTTCAGGTCTTTCTTGTGCTACTTACATAAGCTATTTCTACCATCTAATGGAAGGCAGAAAAGGATCTAAGAATAACCTATATGCCAGCAACTTTTAAAAGGACACTACTGCAACATTTTTTGATCCTTTAATATTTTTTTTTTAAATCATGGAGTGACATCTCGGCCTCACTGAAGTCAACACGATTTGTTCCATTGGCATCCACGGGACTGAGAGTTCATATAGTTCTTATTAAAGAATAATCTCCAGAAATGTACTTCCTAACTAGAAACCTACACCTGAAAACTCTTTACTCAACTGTTTCTGATTACACCATACGCACACGTTACTTTATAACTCCCACTGATGGTAATGCGAGTTTTGACTAATTAAGACTCATGTTCAGAACCTGTTTTTAAAAAGCCATAAATGCAACTGAGAAGGAACGTAACATACTGCACAACACAAATATTAAAGTCTGCTGATAAAAGGGATTCTATATTAGTTTATTCTCCTCAGCTTATAGAAACAATCAGACTCTGTAAAAGAACCACATTCTGCAGTGCTTACTTAGTTGAACTCCCAGTGACGTCAATGGGAGCTTGACTGAGTAAACATTACAGAATCAGACCTTTTGCTAACAATCAACATACATTTCATATTTAACATGCTGGCATGACTGACTACGGAGGGTATCTTTTAAAGATACGGTTGGTACCACACACTAAATTAGGGCCACAGTGACAGATTTTCAAAAGGTATTTAGGAACCAAAAGATGCAGATAGGCATCCAATGAAATTCTCAAGAGCGCCTAAGTTAAGTGTCAAACTCCCAATGCTTTCAGTAAGACTTAGGATTGGTCTACAATGTGAACTCACCTCAGAATAGCTACGTCCCTCATAGAAGGGAAAAATCCTCACTGTGGAGAGGTGCAGCTATGCAGACCTAACCCCTGGTATAGGCAATGCTATGTTGAAGAAAGAATTTTTCTTTCAACCTAACTACCACTTCTCTGGGAGATGGATTAACTACAGTGATAGGAGAACCCCTCCCATTGCTACAACAAGCATCTACATTGAAGCTAGGGTGGCATAGTTGCGCCACTGTAGTACTTTAAGTGTAGATGTACCCTCAGGCACTTATGTATTTACATGCTTTTGAAAAGTCCACTGGACACCTGTTTAAATCTTTAGATGCTTAAATACTTAAAAAAACGTGACCCACAGTGAACACTGTGTTAATCTGTTTTGATAATATGTAGGATGTGCTCTCTCTCATCTGATACACCGAGGTTAAGCAAAAACAGAAGTCAGATAGTAGAAGAGGTCACCAAAAATAATTTGCAGAACTCCAAATAAAAAGACTTTCATTTATTTTATCTTTTGGGAAGTTATTTATCCCCCCCACCTCCCCCGACTATGTGTTTAACCCTTGGAAACCAAAAAATTAGAGCAGATTTCTTTAATAAATTAGTTTTCCTCTTGCCATTTATGAACAGTCACTATTTACTACAAATATTTGAAGGACCACTGTATATTCACCCAAACAGTTTCTACTTTTAAATACACACCATTTAATTATTTTCTCTGACATGCTAGTCCAGCGGTTTTCAAACTGCCAGTTGGGACCCAGTACTGGGCCGGAGACCCTAAGGTACTGGACTGCAGTGCCCCCTGTTGCCACTGCTGCAAGACTGGAATGCATCGCTCAAGATGTAACTGTTGGGTCATGGGTATAAATGATATTTTTTCAACTGGGTCTAGAGAAAAAAAAGTTTGAAAACCACTGTCCTAGTCGCAGTGTTTTAGAGAAGTTTTGAGTCTTCATCAGCACTGAAGAACTACAGATTAGATTTTTTTTTTTTCGGTTTGTCTGTTTTACCTGTTTGAAATTGTAGATTTCTCCATTGTAACATAGCCATAAATATGGAAACTTCTTCACCCGAATAGGTTGCATGCCATACAATTGATCAACAATTGCAAGACGATGGAAACCAAAACAACAGTTGGTGAAGCCATTGACGTTTTCAAAACGAAATGCATCAGGACCTCGGTGAGCTATTTTCATGGCATTTAGACACTGGACAGAAAGGCATTCATCACTTCCAAAAAGGGCCCAGATACCACACATTTTGAAATCTGTTGCAGCCTGTGTCACAGCTCCTTAAAATGAAGAGTCTGTTAACAGAAAGATATGTCTTTATAGACTGTGCTTTAGCTAGAGCAGATATCTACAAAGCATATTTCAATTTCTTGAATACAAATAAATTCTGTCATATGAAGAAAGCAACTTTTTAGGCTCTCTTGTTCCAAAGCTGATTAAAAACAAGCCAACCAGAAAGAAAACTTTAGCATATCCTAAACAGCCCAAGAAATTAGCTTTAAACTCTGTTTTAGATACAGTAAATATGCTTGTAGTTTATTTTAGTTGTTTCCTGCTTACAGAACATATATAAACGCATATTCCAAGTACAGTATCAGGGTAATCAGATATGGTTAGGATGTGGGATCGAAACATCATTTCCATTAGTCATGTTAAAAACCACTCTTCTAGCAAAGCAATTTAGAAGTGAGATAAAGAAAAGCTGTTACTGTTTTCCTGCAGCATATTGAGGCAAGGAAGTAACCCTAGAAGGAATATGTCCTCTAAAACTTCTAAAAGGATACTGTAATATAGTTAGATATTAGGCTTAAACAAATTCTCCAATGAGCTGGATCACATTATGTTACAAACCTGAACAAAAACTACAGAAGCCTTATTAAGGTATTTTTAGCAAGCTGTCTAGAGCTCTACACTTAATAACAAAAGTAACATAATTCCATTACCAAGACAATGGCAGACGTCTTGGAGACAGCTTTAAAAACCTGGTTAGTATAAAGTTACTCTATTATACAATTCCAGTGAGGCTCCATAAATGATGAGTATGGGTCAAAGCACCCAAACTGGAAAAAACACAAATTAGCCACAACTTCAAATGAAATCAATGGGAGAGAGCCACGTGTCCTCAGTACTTCTGAAGAATCAGCCCTATGTAGTCAATAAGGTCCATGCAATCTTCTTTAAAGATATGGACATTTCATAAAATTATATATAACATTACTGTACTATGCTATGCTTTTAAATATTAAAATCTATGGTAAATACAACAGTATGACTGAAGTCTTAAAACATTAGTCACACAGTTCAAAGTTGTGATTCTACAAATAACTGTAAGTTTACTTGTATACGTGGGTCCAAACCTTGCAGCCTTTGTCCAGGCAAAACTCCCCGGATTGACTTCAATCCATGAGAACAAGCTCACCTCCCACTGATATTTATTATCATTATTATTATGATGCTGCTGCTGCTGCTGCTGCTGCTGCTGCTGGAAGGGAAGGGAAGGGAAGGGGATAAACTCTAGTACTAATGCAAAACCAGTTATTAGAAACTTACTTTTACTGAATTTTAGGTGAGACTTACAATTATTTTCGTCCTAGGATACATGGAGAATACACTGGCTCACATGCTTAAGAGTTTTTTTTAACTGCTACTTTTATTAAAAAGATATGTAACAATTATTTAAAGTAAATCATATGCTTTTTCTCAATAAGTGAAAGCCACAGGAAGGATCAAAAGGTACCTCTTTGGGTACAAAATGATAATTATCTCCAGATTACAGATTCTGGAATGCAGCTTTATATATATAGTTTATAGTTTGCTTCAATCATCTATATCGTTTTATTTTAGTTTATGTTAGAAAGAGACACTGGTAGAAGTCTGTAATTGCAAATTGTGGGTGAAGCTACTGTAGAATGGTTATGAATGTTTTGATGAAAGAACATGACAGCAAGGGCATCCCATAAGAGTGATGAGCCAATGGAAAAGCAACAGCAGCTAATTTGAATCCAGTTGAACCACTGAAAGAGGCATCTTCGATTGTCAATTGTAACATGGAAGCAGAAAGGTATGCAAATCTCTCTGAAGTCAATGGGCCCATTCACATGCTTAAAGTAACAGTACTTTTCTAAGGGCTGATCTGCACTACGAAAGTAGACAGAAACACCTATGTTGCTTAGAGGTACAAGAAAATCCATATCCCCTGAACACTGTTCACCTAAATCCCTGTGTTGACAGTGCTAGGTCAACAGAAGAATTCTTCCATCCATCTAGCTACCACGTCTTGGTGGGGCTACAAGAGAAGGAAGAACACCTCCCACAGTTTAAAAACAAAAACAAAAAAAAAAAAAACACCACAACACACCCCTGAGCAACATGACTATTGCAGTTCAGTTATAGACATTACCTAAGCTCTCTTTCTCTGCTCATTTCCTGCAGAGTTTGGGCAATACAGAAAATTTAAGTTTCCATCCTACCCTGGCAGAGACACTTTCAAAAGGTAGACAGGTAGAGCTTTAATTACCCTGACTTCAGATAACTGGGCTGCTTGGCTAGAGAATGTAACTTGTGAAATGAATCATTCAAGTCAAAACATTCAAAATCTCAAGATTTATCCCACACAGACATTTTCCACTAACGCAATATTTTCTAGTCTTGCTTTCTTTGTTAACAGTAAATCTTAAATCATGTTCCAGAGGGGTAGTTGGGTTAGTCTGGTTCAACAAAAGAAACTAGGAGTTCCCTCTTTCAATTTTCACCGTCTTATCTGTTTTTTCACAGTTTGGCTCTAAACAACTTGTTTGGCTTGCTGAAAAAAGACTGAACTGACCTTGTCACTTACCTTCCTCTATATTTATTCACCTGACAAGCTACAGCTTTCATTTCATTCATCTGACTAAGTGGGGTTACCAGGGGTCTCAAGTCTGTGGGCCTCATGCATCCCCTAAAGCTATTTCCTGTGGCCCACAATGACATGATTGTTACCAATATCTGCAATATCATTGTATGGAAAGGTTTCAGTGGTGCAGCCCTTGGGCTAACATACTAATCCTCATGCAGCCCTCATGGTGATTTGAGTTTGAGACAATGTTCCCTCTAAGCTGCGCTAGTGGGCAGGGGCGCAGTGGCCCCCCCTCACCAGCGCAGTGAGCATGTGGGACAGTGCAGGCAGCCCTGCCTCTCCCCAGCCCAGAGGAGCCCCATTTGTCTGGCTCAGCTCCGTCTGGCAGCACACTGCGGGAGCAGTGAGAGCTGGCGGCCTCTCCCTCCTGCTGCACATAGCCAGGGAAGGAGCAGAGGGGGACGGAAATTTAAATCTCTCCGTCTCCTCTGCACCAGGCTGCTTGTGCAGAGATGGTGGCATCTTTGGCGCCTGTGTGGGCCCCAGCAGGTAAGCAGCCTGGAGCCTGGGCAAGAGGGGGGACCCTGAGAGATGGCAGGGCTAAATCGTGGGGCTCCCAGAGGCAGCCATGTAGTGGCCACAGGGACACACGGCTCTCTGTGGGGGCAGGGGATGGGAGCTGGGCTGCAGGCAAAGGAGCCAGGCTGGAGCTGGAGGAGGACTTGGGACTTGAAAGACCCAAGCAAAATTGTATTGAGCCATTTAGCATCTCTATCCAGGGTGAATGCTTTGCTTGTCACTTGCTAAAAGGCTCCTGAAAGAAAAGCGATCCTTTAAAATAAGCAAAAACAAGTTGGGTTAATTTCAGATTTATTTTCTTTCCTGTGAGAGATTCTAATGCAATCAGTTTGTCAAGGTGGGGCTTTACAATGTAACTTTGTATAGACTCCTGTGATGGAAGGAAAGAAATCCTAATGATTAGGAAAATGAAATGAAAAACTGAAAGGAGAAAAAGTCATGTAAGGCAGAAGGAAAAAAATTATTGCCAGTGGTGCAATAATTTTTAAAAAAAGAGACTTTGTATTTCTATTTCCCCAATAATGTGTTAGAAAAATAATAATTTTCTTTCACAAATCCATTTATGCTCTTGCTTCTTGCAGCTTTGATAAGGTTTGCTTTAACTGTCAAAAATTAAAAATTAAACAACCTTTATTATATTCCACTACCAGACACACAAATCTCAATTGTACCTCATTTTGCTTATTTTAGTTCTGAGAGTATTTACACTCCAGGCATACTAATTATAGCCTCCCTTTTATTGTTGAAAATGATTTGGATTAAAAAAAAACCCCATAAACCCCAAAACTGAGATGTCAGATTCACTTTATATTAAAGGAGGATACTCACAGTGTTTAAAGTTTCCTGTATGCCTAATCAGTTTTTTTGCCATTCACTTAGGGGATTGTTGTCCCATATTTAGCTTTTGAGAGGTATGATTGGGCATGATAATGTAACAGACTCTAACCTAGCTCTATTTGATGCAAATTCTTTAGGCACAAAAGATGGCCCTGGTTACAAAGATGTGATGCTGTGAGAAACTGTCTTGAAACATGGTTTCTGCCTTTGCCACCTTTAAAAGTTTTGAATTTCTCAGATAACTTTACTTAAGGTGTTGCCCCGAGGGAATCTGGGAAGCGGTTGCTACCTTGTGATTGTGATTTGCAATGCATGGTAATTGAATATGTTTACTGAGGGCAGAATAGGTGTATTTTCAAGGTTGATAGCTAGATAGTAAATACAATCCCCATAACATGTCAGTCTCATGATCAAATCTGAAGCTACCTACTTAATTTCAATCTACGTTTTGGACATTTAGGGCCTGATCCACTTTGAATCCCTTTTACCCCAGTTGGGCAGCATAAGAGGGACTTAAATTTCAAAGGGGCAGCCGTGTTAGTCTAGTAAAGCAAAAAAAGCAGGGAGTCTTGCGGCACTTAAAGACTAACAGATTTATTTTTTGCATGAGCTTTTGTGGGAAGAAGATCCCACTTCCTCAGATGCTTCAAAGATGGGTGAACTTACAGAAAGGAATGAAACTAAATGCAAGGGGGTGTAAAACATAGGATCAGGTCATAAAGTAACAGCAAATCAGAGCAGTTTACAGGCTCAAAGAATGGGAAGCCTGAAGTCAAATTACCCTTTGTAATATGAAAAGAACCCATAATCTCGACTGAGTCCTGCTTTCACAGAATTTAGTTTGCATATTAATTCGAGTTCAGCTGTTTCTCTTTGGAGTCTTGATGTCCCAGGTACATCTCTAATGACAGTCGTTAACAAATCCATCATCGAGTGATTAGGAAGATGGAAGTGCTCAGCAACTGGTTTCTTTGTTCTTTGATTTCTGATATCAGCTCTGTGCTCATTCAATCTCTTACGGAGCGGTCGTCCTGTTTGTCCAATATATAAGGTGTTGGGGCATTTCTTGCACATGATGGCATAGACCACATTAGTAGACGAGCAGGTAAATGAGCCTTTGATGGAGTAGCAGGCTTGATTAGGACCTATGATGGTGTTTGTTGTGTAGATATGTGGGCAGACTTGGCAGCGTGGTTTTTTGCAAGGGTGTGTGCCTGCTTCAATGTTCTTGTTGTTAGATCTGTAGTTGCTGGTGAGTATCTGTTTAAGATTAGGGGGCTGCCTATAAGCAAGGAGTGGTCTGTCTCCTAATGCTTGAGAGAGAGAGGGATCATCTTTTAGAATAGGCTGTAGGTCCTTAATGATCTTTTGCAGAGGTCTGACTTGAGGACAGTTTCATTGTCTCACATTTGTTTAGTAAATGAATAAAACTAGAGTACATCAATTTAACCTTTTTATTGAAGTTTGAATGAAAAGACATCTATGAATTACTTTTGAAGTAAGATACTTAGTCATGCTGATACTTTGAGCACCAAAAAACCGTTGCCCAGGCCTCATAAATTGTTGCTCAGTAAATACCACAACTTGCTCGGCTGCATCATCAGCTTAGAGGGAACATTGGTTTGAGAGTCCTGGATTACACTCACAAGAGCTCATGCAATAAATATATTTGTCAGTCTTTAAAAGTGCCATGAGACTCCTTGGTTTTTGTTTTGTTTTTAAATTAAATCACGTCTATAAGATGCACAAAGTTCAAGCAACCACATTAATTTAAAAATTATTCTTCTGCCTCTTCGGTAAGGTGAGAGAGGACTTGGCATTTTTATTTTTTAAACACTTACAAGATGACTTTAAAAGAGATAAGAAGGAAAACATTTTCCTCTCTTTTTCAGTTTATTTACTTTGCGTCTTCGACAGGACTTTCTGCATAGCCAGTTGAGCTATGTCACTATTTTGTATTTCCCTCTATTGTTTGTGTGTTGGGTCCCCCCCCCCCCCCCCCCCCAGCAACAGGAAAGGAAAAAAAAATTGTTTAAACAGCAACGAAAATGGGCAGACTGATTCAAAGGCAGATGTCAGTACTGTACCTCACAACTACTTTCAATTGACTAGATTTCACGTGGGCAGCGTCCCTCTAACATTGCAGGACAACCTTTTTCAATTTCCTGATGCCACCATTAACGGGAAGCAGAAGCGCGAGTCGCAAAATTGCATCTAAACAGGCTCCTTTCTCCAGAAGCCTGAAAGATGATAAGCAGCTTGGGTAACAGGTTGGTTTCTTCACACCCTCTGCCTGATGCAATTCTGCTCTCTTTCATCTGATGCAATTCTCAGGCACAGGGCTTTGCACATGCATGAGTCAATCAGCCTCCCTCCTATGGCAGGGCTGGGCCAGCTGGGCCTGCCCAGAACAGCTTGCAGCAGCCACGTGGAGCCAGCAGCACCCTGGCTGGAGCGCAATGACCAGTATTCTCCCCAGGACTTGTAATGGGGCGGAGGGGTGCTCACTAAACTGCTATAACACTGTTCCTAGCTGACAACTGGGGGATGTTGGGAAATGGGGGGGGGGCAGGTTATCAGATGTCAGGCAAAGGAGGACAGTCCTCCTTTTTACCTTCCTGGTTGGCAGACATTTTAAAAATACATGATTTTGTCTAGCTTTTTACTTACAGGGGTTAAAGTGTGCTGGAATGCCCTATGTTCCCTCTAAACTGTGTGCATGTGGGTGCGCACACAAGTTGTGAAGCCCATGCACACAACAGAATAAAGCATGCACAAAAAAATTCAACAGTGCTAATATTTCTGTGCTACTTTAAGGCAGTTTCAAATAAGGTTTTGTCATTTATAAAATCATTTCCATCCCCATCTCAAAATAAAACAAATATTATTTGCATCCTATGCTTCGTTGCGCTCACAAGTTTGAACACACTCACTGGAGCGTACACAAGTTTGGATAGGGGTTCTGAAAATTTGCACAAAAGAAATTTTTTGTGCACACAGACTATGAAAAATTAGGGGAACATTTCCTGGAACCCACTGTTCCCTCTAAGCTGTGCGCGTGTGCGCACGCACACAGGTCATGAAATCTGTGCACACAACAAAATAAAGTGCATGCCAAAAAATTCAATAGTGCTAACACTGGTGCTCACAAAGAAAGGTTTTTGCGCACACAAAGAAATTGTTTGCGCACACAGCCTATAAATAATTAGAGGGAACATTGCCTGAAACACCCTATTCTTAGGGGGAAGCACTCCAGGGCCCCTTAAAAACAGAAGAATAGTATATTCATACTACATTTCCTCCAATTGTCCTCCTTTGCCTACTTCCGTGTCCTCCTTTCTATGCTTTGGCATCTGGTAACCCCAGGCTGGGAAGTCCCCGGCGGCCACCCCCTGCCTCCCAGCACCGACCGGCTCTGCTCCGGCTCGGCGCACACAGCCGTGGCCTCCCGCCGCAGCCCACGGGACACCCAGCGCGATCCGCCCACGAGTCGAGGACACGCGGGGCAGGGACCTCAGGCCACAAACTGCAGGCGGCCGGCGCCTCCTCCGGCCCAGAGCTCGGGGCACGTGCGGGCCGCCCCAGCACGCTCCCCCGCCGCCCCGGTACCTCTGCTCCGCCTCCCGCGCCGGGCAAGGTCCGCTCGGGCAGCCGCAGCCGCTCGGCTCTTCACCAGCCCGCGAGCCGCTGCCGACCCAGCAGTGCCGGTGCAGTGACTCCTCCTCCCGCGCCGGCGGCTGCTGAAACGCCGAGCGAGGTTTCATCACCCGCCCCGCCCCGCCCCGTCTCACAGCCGGGGAACTGAGCCCAAAGCTCCGCTGCACACCTGTCTGTTTCCCCCGGGCTGACCTTGAACTCAGCCACCATGGAAAGCACGTATCAGCCCTATGATTTGATTGATTGATGTGTGAACATGGCAGGGCTGGAGAGCCTGTAAATCTGGCTGTCCACAGTCAGGGGATGCTCACGTTTCTGCCTTACTGGAGCATCTGCACTATGAGCTGCAGTCAATTTAAGGAGGCTTAAATGGGCAAGAATCAAGTCATAGGGTTGGAAGGTGGCTAGCACCTCTGCTTAACACGCAGAAAGTCCTGGGTTCAAAGCCCGGGGGGTTGGACTCAATGATCTCATAAGGCCCCTTCCAACCCTCTGATTTCACCTGAAGGGAACCTTATGGGGTCCACCTCCTTGGGGCTTGAACCCAGGACCGTCAGTACATTAAGCAGAAGTTCAAGCTACTACGCTATTTGCAAGGCTCTAAATTGACTTAAGCCAGGCGAGGCCAAACTGCAGCTTGGGAGCCACATGTGGCTCCTGAGTAGGGTTACCAGATACCAAAGCAGAAAGGAGGACAGGGAAGTACAAAAAGGAGGACATTGGAGGACACATGGAGAAAATGTAGTATTAATGTAATAGTCGTCTGGTTTTAGGGACCCTGGAATGCTTCCCCCTAAAAATAGGGTGTTCTAGTAGACTTTAATCCCTGTATGTAAAAAGCCAGACAAAATCATGTATTTTTAAAATGCCTCCTGGATGGAGGATGTGAAGATGAAAAGGAGGACATGTCCTCCTTTTGCCTGACATCTGGTAACCCTACTTCTGAATGAAACAGTGGGGCTTGTGGAAGGTCAGCAAATCAGTTTAGTGGGTAAAAGCATATTACTATATGCCTCAGTGTGGCTCTTGAAGGTTTAATAATCAACTTGTGTGGCTCCTGAGTTCCATAAGTTTGGCCATCACCAGGGGCATCGCTGGGGCGGGGAAAGACCCTGGGCACGGGCCCAGCCCCACCCCCGGAGTGCAGGCCCCGCCCCCAGCCAAAAGGCCACACACCCCAGCCCAGGATAGGGCCAGGGGGAGTCCGCGGCGCCGCCGCCACCAGCTGGGCCGCGCTGCTGTGCGGCGCGGCTCAGCCTAGCCTGGCCTGGCCCAGTGCAGCCAGGCCCGTGGCCGCGGCCCCGGATCCCCAGCAGGGGATGGGGCCGCCGCAGGCGAACAGCCGGGCCCTGGATCCCTGGCCTGGCCGCCGGTGGCTACGGCGACCCCGTCCCCTGCTGGGGATCCGGGGCCTGGCTGCGGCTGCGGCAGCCCCGTCCCTGGCTGGGGATCCAGGGCTGCGGCCGCGGGCCCGCCCTCCAGCAGCTGCTTACGGCCACACCGGGCCAGGCGAGGCTGAGCCGCGCCGCGCCGCACGGCAGCGTGGGCTAGCTGGCAGCGGCAGAGTGGCCACCCCCTGGCCCTATCCCAGGCCAGGGGGCAGGGCCTGCCGGGTGGCCATATAGGCCCCGGATCCCTGGCCGGAGACGCGGCCGCCGTGGCCGTGGACCGCCAGGGATCGGGCCCCAGATCCCCGGCCCGATTGGGCCGGAGACCCGGGGCACTGGCATTGGGACCCAGGGCACGTGCCCCGGGTGCCCAGCACTAGCGACGCCACTGGCCATCACTGACCTAAGCAAAGCCTTGAACACATCTGGAGTTCATTAAGTAAACTTAAGAGCTTCTTTAAGTCAACTTAATAACTCCTGCCCTTAAAGTTGACTTTAAGGATTGTCCACTTTATAAAGTTGACGTAACACAATGTGGCCATTAAAGTTGACTTTATAAAGTTGACTTAATGCAGTGTGGGGTCATTTAAGTTGACTTAATAAGGTCTACTTAAAGTTGATTTTAAGTGGTCTTAATAAAGTCAAATTAGCTTTTGTAGCATAGACATAGCCAAAGAGACTACCTTACACACACATGTTAAGATGGAGCTCTGCCGGCCAGGAGGGAGGTATTATCATAACAGAAGAGTCAAAAAGGTATTGATCAGTGGCAGTAAAACGCAGGACAATATTAAATGTCCTTGCTATGGTGAGATACACTGAGCATAGTCAGCTAATAACGAAGTGAGGATATACCATAAATAGTCCAGCCAGACCCACACACACTACCAAAACTATTTTCAGTATACATGTTAGTGGGTGCAATTAAAGATGATAAAACACAGTCATTACCTTATCTCAAAAAAACTGCTTCCAACGGTCTTGTTCTCCATCTCTTCTTATGACTGACTGGTACACCAATGCAAAGTAGTAGAAGATAGACAAAACTTACAGACAGTGATAGTCTGTGTATATATTTAGTGCAGCTTGTTTACTTCATGCTATAAACACCAGTGCATGAACAGTTCAAAGAACAAGATGCATGCAAACCCTCTTTTGCAAGGCTCTCAGCCCAAATACCAGTGTCTAGTTCCCAGCAACTCTGCCTCTGGTCAGAGAGATCTAAAGCAGAAAATGGTTTGCCAGCGGTCCCCCAAAAATTGACAACATAGCATTAATTCTAAGACTAAATGTTTACTCACAAACTAAGGAAAGAAACTGAAAGAATATATATGTTGAGGCGGTAGTTAATTACTATAAATCACTGTGGTTGCATAAGTCTGATAAAGCTTGGCAGGGCCATCCCTAGGGGGGTGTGGGGCCCCCACTCACCCCCACCAGCACTGGGGGTGGGGCTGGCCAGCCCAGGGGAGGGGAGGCCCCTGCGCTGGCCGTCCCATGCTTGGGACCAGGCTAGCCAGCCAAAAGGGCGGCCAGGTTCAGTGCTCCTGGTCCACCCCCTTTTCCCCCTCAGCTACCTGTGCTGCTTTCGGCTCAGTGCCAGAGTGGTGAGAAGAAGGCAGGAGGCAGCGTGGCCGGGCCAAGGGTCAGCGATACCGGCTCCGTGCTGCCTCCCACCCCCTCCCGCTGCTCCAGCACAGAGCTGAGAGCAGCACACACAGCAGGGAAGGCGGACTAGCAGCGCTGAACTGGGCGGCCTTTTTGGCTGGCTAACCTGGTCCCTGGCATGGGGGGACAGCAAAGTGGGCCCAGCGGGGCCTGCAAAGTGCAGGGCTCTGGGCAGTTGCCCTGCTCGCCCTACCCTGGGGACGGCCCTGAAGCTTAGTAAATCTCAGTACCAAAGAATTCTGGGAGCAAGGCTTTTTAGCATTAAACAGATTGTATAGCAAATCACCAGTACAGAACTTGCACTTGGCACGCACAACATAAACCACAAATGTTTCACCTAGGCCTTCAAGCATCTGATGAAGCAGGATTTTCTCCCACAAAAGCTCATACGATAAATAAATGTATTAGTCTTTTCAAGTGCCACTAGACTCCTTGTTTGTTTTCTTAAATAGACTAACACGGCTACCCCTTTGGAACTTACCTAGGCCTTGTGTGTGTAGCTGTGCTGATGTGACAGACCAATGATCATGGTCAGCCCTTGGCCAGTTTGCCTCATGTGCGATGGGTGTGTGTAATGGTGGATCTAAGACTAACTCACCTGCAGCAACTGGCCTTCTAAAACAGCACAGCATTAGCTTCCTCAGGTAAATATTTGCCAATATATATGTTGGCCAATTCCTATTTTCCATCCCAAAATTAATTAGAAAAGCAAGTCATAAATAATCATGATATGCTAAATAAGTGCTAGCAAAGAATGTTTGGGGTCATGTGACTCTTGGGGAAAAGGTAAAGTATTGGGGACAAGGGCATTGCTGGCACTGGGCACGAGCTCTGTGTGTCCCCAGCCAGTGCCCTGAATCTTCTCAGCCTCAGCAGCAGCATAGGCTCACACAGAACCTGCCTGCTGGAAGCAGTGAGAGCTGCCGACCTCTCCCCACTGCTGCAGGGAGCCAGGGAAGGAAGAGAGGTCAAGGGAGAAATTAAAATCTCTCTCTCCCTTTCCTCTGGCCCAGGCTGCACATGCAGAGGTGGTGGCAGCTCTGGGGCCCACATGGGCCCCACTACATAAGGGGTGGGCAGCCCTGAGCTTGAGCAAGGGGAGGCCTGAGAGCCAGGAAGGGCCAAACCACAAGGCTCCCAGAGGTGGCCATGCAGTGTGCCCAGGGTTTTCTGTGGGGTCAGGAGACAGGACATGGGCTGCAACCAAAGGTGTGGAGGGGGCTGGGGGTTGTGAGGACAGAGCTGGAACGGAGCAGGGCCACAGGGGTGGGGACCTAGGTCTGGAGCAGGAGCTGGGCCCCAGCTGTGGAGCGGCAGGCAGGAGCCTGTGGAGCAGGGATTACAGTAGAATTAGACGGGCTCTGGAACTCTCTTAAATTGGCGGCCCCCCTCAGGCCGGTCCAGGCCCCGCTCACACCCCCCATCTACTGCTCCCTGCCCCAACTACTTCCCCTCAAACGTCTGTCCCCCACCCCAGCTACTGCTTCCCACACATCTACCCCCAATCCAGCTACTGCTCCCCACACACACACCGGCCACCCCAGGTACTGCCCTGGCCCCTGTCTCGCCATTGGTCCCCCAATCCCCCACAGTCGGGTGCAGTCTTCCCCCGCTGCTCCCGGCCAACCCCCTCCCCCCCACACTTTTCCTGCCGGGCTGGCTCACCTGTCCCTGAACTAAGGATTTCCCTAATAGCCCCTGCACCCCCCCCAGATTTCCCCACACACCCCCAGTTGTCTGCTAGTAACAGTTATACCAAATTAGTAAGCACCCTCTACACCTCCCCCTACACCCTGCTAATTCCAAGTTCTGGACAGCACACTTCCCCGACCTACCCCCGCAAGCCCCTTTACCTGGCCACCATGTCACTGGAGCAGGCCCCCCCGGCTGAGGCGCTGGCCTGAGCCTGCTCTGACTGAGCGTGCTCAGAGGCTCTGAGCATGCTTGGTTAGAACATTCTCAGGCCAGAGCCTCAGCCCAGGCCAGGGCAGCTCCCTGCCCTCCTGAAATGTGGTGGAATGGCATTCCAGGGCCTGCTATTTTTAGGGGCTCAGCATCAGGGCCCCTAAAAATAGAAAATGGAGCCAGAACGCTGCATTCCAGGGTCTGCCATTTTTAAATGGTGGGCTCTGGAATGCAGTGTTCTGGCTCCGTTTTCTATTTTAAGGGGCTCTGGAACCCTGAACCCCTAAAAATCGTGGGCCCTGGAGCGCTGTTCCACTGTGTTCTGGCTTACTTTAACCCCTGCTGTGGAGCCCTGGAAGTGGGGGAGAAGGTAGGTGTAGGGTCTGTGTGCGAATTTTTTTTTTTTTTTAAGTAGCAATGCTCCTGGCTGGGGACTATCACATGCCATAGAAAGAGACATCCCAATCAACATCTGAAAAGGGACTTGAAAACAAAGTCAGGGTGGTTAACACCCTACCACAAGGATCACTTAATAGGTCAGGTACTCAGGAAGAAGAGTCAAGGCAGCTAAGACTCTGCTACCAGGGACTCAGAAAACAAGACTAAGTTCCTAAAGGAACCAAAAGATGGAAATCAGCTGTCTCTGCCTAGAACTGGTATCTGTACCTGTTTTGTTTGCTAATCAGAATTTGTTTGCTTGGCCAGCATAATTATTGAATGTTTATGCTCTGGAAGTTGAGGCTTAGTGAGGAGAGGCATTGTATAGCTTTTTCTGTTTGTCTCTGATGCCTGCCTTCCAATAAATAGCTTTGACTTGAAGAGCTTGGATCCAAGTTTTCACTGGTTATGTTATTGGGTGCTCAGCTGCGGGTATGTGGCTTGATCCCAACTCAACAATTTAATAGCACCATCTGATGACTTCCTGCTATAACATTATTATTGTTTATTTCTGATGGAAGCCATAATACATTAAGTGCTGTCTAAACAGAAAGGCAACAAAATCCCACTCTGGAGTTTTAAATTTCTTTAATTTAAAGAATGTTTTTATTCTGAAGTATGACAGCAGCAACCAAATAATTAAGGTAAATATGGCACCAGATGGGGCAAGAGAGTGGCTGAGTCACATAGTTTGAGAGAGCCACACTGAGAAGTATCAGGTGGTAGGCATTATCTGAAATGATTGGACTAAGATTAAAGAGGTTATCTGACCAAAGTAAGGACACTGACCTGACTACAAGACTATTCTGGATTGCTACTATTTGTTTTAGATTGGGTATTGATTGGGATTATTGGGTTGTACTTCATTCTCTTCTGAAGAAGAAAGAGCAGGAAGGATTGTGTTTGCTTGTAATTAGCCTTGCTTTATTTTGTTTTGGTAAAGAGAAAGCTTCTGAAGTTTATACTAGAGGAAATCTACTGAGCTGTATTTTGGTTTTGAAGAGGAAGAAGTTTGGAATCTGAATAACTACTTGAACTTGAAGGCTGTGGACTAGGACTTCAGCTAGTAGTGGAGGCAGGAGTCTTCTTCTCTCCTGGAGCCACTCTAGTACAGTTGCAATGAGAATATTTATATAAATACACTTCATGAGGATCTGATAAGGGTTTTTTTAGTGTCTTTCCTTTGCTTAAAATAAATCTAACAGATGCACAGATTCTTCTTTTCAGCTGGGGAGAAATAATTGATACCCAAAAAAATAAAATATTATACTCACAAGGGCAGATCTACCTTTTGATGTAAATGGCAGCAATCTCTGCCATATGGAACTGCCATAATCTTTACCAATTTAATCTTTGTCTTCTGTAGAGCCTGAAAATAGCATTTAATGTTCAATTTTTAAGTTCTATGGCAGTTAGTAATCATGATACTTAAAACATTCATGTCATTTCTGTTCTAAAGTTTGAAATGTTGTGAACCTTGGTGGAGCAGAACTGAAGCCAGTAACTTGGGACAAAGCTTGCCTAGTGTCAGGAGTATCAAAGAGAAAATACTAGTTAACAGATACATGATAACACTACCCCTCTTGAAACTCCTTATCCCTTTTTGTTTATGCCCCAAATTTCTCTAGGGTAATCAAGGGCTAGCTCAGAGCGTAGATAATACAGTGTTTATTGCATACATAGTAGGTCACACAGCAGCATCTCATCAACAGTAGAGCCATTTGAAGTAAAGAGGAACGAACAATTACAAACTCTAATGGAGTAATGGTGCCCTTTAAATAAAAGATTTATCTTTATAGTAAAGTCCTACAGAAGTTAATAAAAATGCCTTTTCTGTATGACTTTAGAGTTTTTTTTTTAATCACTATATAGAATGAAATAGAATTGATAGCAGACGTCTATTTTTCTATTACACAATTTTAAAAAATTGAATAACTGTTGTATATTATACAGATCTATAGAGTAACTTCTAGAGACCTACTGGTGTTGTGCCTATTTAATTCTATAGTAATCTTTCAGAATGGTAAGAAAAACTTGCAGCCAGCTGGACTAGCATATAAAATAATAATTTCCCTTAATATGGGAGTATTAACTGCAAAATAAAATGCTCAATTCACTTTTCCATTACAGCTGTGTGCACCCATCCCTTTTGATGTTCTGCTCATTTGCGTGGATATGCTATTGAAAACAAACTCTTACTGCTGGCGCAGAGGCAGGGTTAATTGGTAGAAGACTATGACAGCTGAGTCAATGCCACAAATGTATAACAAAGAGCCAAAGACTTACAAACAGAGTCAAATGCAAAAGTGGCATAATGGGTACAATTCTAGTGAAATCTCTGTGGCACATAGGTCCTATTTCGATTGCTATTGGTGGCAAATTTCACATCCACATCTGTGGTGCAATACGTGTCTTCTAAAGTGTAAAGGATGTAATTACTGCTTACCATCACAAGATAGAGCTATTGCATCAAAATCAGAAGTCAATTCATAGTCAAACTACTGACGTGTACATAAATGTTTCAGAAATTGTAGGGGGAAAACTGTGCTGAAGGCTTCTGAGCTGACATTTCATTAGGCCTGCCAATGGTAATGTTTCGCAGTACAGAGAATAATGTTACTGCACTAACATAAACTAGATGCTTTTCTTTATGTGAAGTTGCATTAACAATGTCCAGCTTTTTCATGGACATATGTACTGACAATATTTTAGACTGTTACTGGAGCCAGCTGCTGTCTGAGACAGAGAGTGATCTACATCTCCACTTGCGGTTCCAGAATAAATTTATTTTTCGACAGGACACACTGTAACTATAATCCTTTCCCCCATGCCCATCTATTAGAGCTTGGTGTTGACTAGTGACCAGCCAAGGAGAGCAGGTAAGTTCAAAGAGAGCAGATTTGTTGCTTAACAAGAACTTTTCAGACAAGTAACAGACCAACAATGACCCAAGGTACACAGACAATAATGTTAAATGAGAGTGTGCAAGATACCTGTGAGAGTTAATGGATGCGTGGCTGTCAATTACTTAACTCTCTTCTCTCTCAAGCAAGGTTATCCTCTCCCATCCAGATCCTCTTCTGAATGAGGACCCAGGATCACCACTGCAAAGACTGGATGAAACACCTTGCAGACCAATGGAAACACGCCACTAAAAATCACCAGATGGAATAGGTAAGCAGAGTCATAACGCTGTGTTTCAGCACCCTGGGCACATTCTGATCAGAATGTGCCCTTTGCAATTAGTGGCGGTAGGGGCTGGCGGTGCGAAACGTGCCCTTTAATAGAGCAGGTCAATCGAGCTGCTCTGACATGCCCAGGGCAAAGCCCCATTCGCCCCGCCCTAGTTACGGCTCTGTAAGTAAGTAAGCTGTTGATCCTTCTTAAGTCCCTTGATGTCTTAAATGGAAATAAATGGAACCATGCATACACTGTACCTGGGATGGTTGGCATAAAATGCTGGGCTCAGCAGTTATTTATAGAGCAGTTTCCTGCCTAGGAGCCTCTGCACTCTTCATGCCAACTCTGCAGTTGGTGCGCTAGCTTTGCACATGTCACTGCAACAATCTGCACACTGCACCACAGAGTTATGCGTGCCACCCTAAAGACCATTGGCAAGTAGGAAAGCCCTCAGAGCCTGCCCTTTTGACTGCCTCAGCTTGCCTGTCAATCAAACTATCTTAACAGCACTTTGTACCCCAGCAAGACTATAAATAATGCATACTATAGGTAATGGCCATCGTGCCTTAAAGTCATTGTAAAGTCAGATTAGGTAATCTTGAACTCCTCAGAAGGTTGTCTTAGATGAGCTCTACAAATGTAAGCCCAGTTTTAGACTCCACTGCAATCCTCAACTTCCACCATACCCTAAAGGTGTCTAAATGCACTTGATGCCTAAATTTTCAGGATAAAAGTCCCTCAGTGCTTGAGTTTCTGCATTTGAACACACTCATCACTGCCTCAATCTAGGTATGTGGATGTCTATCTCCTACCTAAGCCCCAGAGTGGTCCATGAACTGGGGGAAGATGGGTGGCAAAAACCCTCAGTTGTATCCAGGAGGTGTGCTCAGAGCCACTCACTAGACTGGATCCTATTTAAAATCCACCATTCAAAATCTCAAGTGGGATTTTGCTCACTTTACAACTTTTTGTCCACTGGTTAAAGCACTCTTCTGGAAGGTGGGAGAGCAGATTCAGTTCTCCCCTCTCAGGCAGAGGGAGCAAAGACTTGAACGGAGTCTCTCACACCTCTCAAAAGAATGCTGTATCTAGCCAATGTCCTATGGGATGTTCTGATGTGGGGTGTGAAAGACTATTCTCAGGTTCTGGTCTGGTGTGCCGCTGTAACCCCCCTGGATGCCACTCCTGAACTCTGACTTACTCCTCTTAGCTAGGACTGACTCACTCCTGAGCCAGTCCAACCAGCCTCCATGTGTAATTGGTCCCAGGAAGTGAGTGTGCGCCCTCTGTCTGCTCAGGTGATGGTCCCCAAGCGAGCATTCCCCAGCCCCAGATACAACAGTGGGAACTTCTGTCTTACAGGGATTAGGACCCTTCTCCAATCACCACAAACCCAGGAGTGTACCCCAGGAAGTACCCTAGGAGGCAAGATCAAGGAGGATACCCTTCTCCAACCATCATAGACCCAGTAGGATACCCTAGCCTCCAGGAACAAGAGTCATTCCTCTTCCCACCTCTCTGATCCTAGCACTGTCCCACTATGGATAAATACGTAAATAGTCATTAAGACCATGAGGCAGGGGGAGTGGAATGATTTTAGTTGAACAATTAGGGTGCCCATCTGAAAGGCGAGAGATTCTGGGACCATTTTTCTCACCCCAATCACTATCTCATCATTTATCCATAGTGGAACAGCTTAAACAGGACAGCTTGTTGGAGCCTCACATAATATAAATCATTATTCAGTGGTTAGCTTACTCTTCTGAGACATGTTCAGATCCTTTATTCTTTCCGTTAGAGGGAAGAACTGAACCTGGGTTTCCTCTATCCTAAGTGAGTGGTCTAACCACTAAGCCTGGATATAGGTAAATAGCTCCATGAGAGGGGAAGGGCTGAGCACCTTCTTCCTTCTTTGCATCTCCCATTGGGTAGCTTAGGTGGCTCCCCACCTCACATGTTGGCTTTTGCTGACCATATTGTAAGGTGCATCTATCTCTCCCCATTCACCATACAGGGATCTGAGTCTTCTAACTCAGGCTTTGTGGCTTGCAGTGTTGTTCCTGAGATTTTCAGGGCACAGAAAAGTTAGATATCATGATAGTGAGCATTGAAACGCTTAAGTCCTTTTGTGGATCTGGTCTTACTCCTTAAAGGTGCACTTTGCTTATGTTCCTTCTAGATAAGGGATTCTGGATTCTGTACATGAGTAAACTATTATTGCTATTATATAAATGGTAAGACAAAACCTAATCCATTGTTCCTCTTCAGTAGCCAGAAACCATCTCAGTGTACTGTTTTCCAAAACCAGCCTCAGCACTCTTCATCGGTTTCATTGCATACCATAAATCACTTCTAAAATAACTCAAATGTAATATAAGTGTTTAAGGACTGAACAAATAATGCTTGTGAAGTGCTCAGTATTAGCAGGCCATATTCTGCTTCTAATTTATACTGAGCAGTACCTCATCAATGTTGTTATGTGTCATCCCTAATGACAGAGGGTTTATCATTAATATAAAATAATTAATGATCTTAAACACTCCAATTTTTACACAGATTCAATGGGTAAGTTTCACTATGTTTTAGTTTTAATTTTTCATAGAAGGATCACTCAAGTTAGTCAAATTCAGGTCAATTTTTCCAAAAAGAGATACACAAGAAATGAGGCTAAAACTGTATCTTAAGTGCCCATAGTTCAATGCATAATCCCACAATATACGCTGTGTGTGTGCATGTGTGCGTGCTGCTCACACTTTGGAATTTCAGGTCCTCCCTGGAATGCTGCTCATGTAAGGTATGACAGCACAGTATGTGCACCCTCTATTTTCCTGCCTGAATATTGCTTTTTATTTACACGTATGAAGCACAGACATCCTGAATTATACCTATTAGTTATCCATTCCTGTGTGATGGATACATATTAATAAAAGGTGAACTATCAACAGATTCAGTTTTGTTCATATATGTGTGAAAATGTTTGAGCCACTCTGATCTGCAAGCCACTGACCCAAAACCCACTGAAATTAACTGAAAGATTAGATTTCAGTGAGCTTTAGTCAGGCCTATAACTGGTATGGAAACATTATGAGGACAAATTTTCACATGAGAATTTCCAAGGTGCCAGTGGGTCATATATATTGTAATGAACGCTCGTTAAAGTTTTTAGTCTATCCCAAATCCAGAAAACTCAGTAGACACCAAAGTAAATAGCAAACAAAAAGCTAATTATTTCAAAGGTTCATTCTTAGTTCAACTGAGCCTGCCTATCCCATATAATTATGTGTGTGTGTATATAGATATATATATATCTAGAAGCGTAATACTTATTAATTAAATATTTATTCTGGTACACATACTATATCTATTATCATTTTCACACACGGTATGTATTTATTCAATACTCCACAATGGCTTGATTAAACTATTTAATCTATCATGAAAAGGTTTATTACAACATGAGTAGTAATTTAGAAATTCCATGGGGTTTACCCACAGACTAGGCTTCTTGGTTTGTTAATTAGTGACTTAGGTATTGTAATGTGGCTTCTGTGAGGGAAATATTAGGTGATCTCCTTTGTAGAATAGTAGGGAAGGTGCCATAGTATAGGCCTTATAGGGGCTGCAGGTTGCTATGGTGGTGGGGTTGTTTCTCGGGCAAGTTATATATCTAAGTTCTATTAACAAGCGGCCTCGAGTTTATAGTTAAAGTGTGTTATCTCCCCTTTCTCATGCTTTTTTTTCCTGACCATCTGGACAAGGAATGTAAGCTAGACTGTCCCGTCTTTGTTCTAACTGAAAAGGGAGTACTACCTCCTATCTCCTGCTCACCCTCCTTGGCACCATAGCCTTGCAAGAATGTAAGGTCAGCATCTCTAGGCAGAAATTAATGAGTTTGCAGGTACTGCGGCTGCCCAGGATAATGCAAATGATGTCAACAGTAAACAGAGGCGGGGATAATTATATGCATTCTTTAATCATTAATATGCATTAAATAGATGTTAATGTAACCACATAAGGGTCTCTAAAACATTGTCAATCATATAAGCATTATCATAGCATTATCATACTGCACTGGATAAAAGTGTTGTGATGCTGCCCTTCAGGGCTCTCTCTCACACTCGAGTTGTTGGGGGGGCCTGCTCGGAGGGGCTAGCACTTCTTTGCTGCCCTCTGATGCAGTTCCTTTTGTTATTCAGCTGAATAATAAATCCTGAACCACACCCCGTTCTCTGCTAATTCGAGTCTCAGCTGGGAACGGGCCTTCATCACTGGGGAGGATCGGTGGTCTCTCTTTCCAGGTTGAGAGCCCTGATTAATTTGTCCCCCACACTTCCCAGCTGATGAGAATCTTTAGCTGGCAGACTTTTTTGTACAAAAAACTGATAGACAAGTTTCAGTGTGCAGAAAACTTTTATGGATAAATGAAGTACATGTATATACACATTTGAAGTACAGGTATATACATCTGTATACATAAATGCAAAAGCAAAATAAAATAGTCTCTAATCCAACCCACTGCTCACAACAGAACCAACCCCAATTGTTGATGTCTACAAACCTGTTTGTATTCCCATGTCATCAATGCTGTGGGCATCATTGTGACTTGTTGTACTCTTCATGAAGCCAGAGGGGAGCCATTTCCCCCTGAATTGATCTACAGCAGTGAGCAGCTGCTGAATTGGTGTGCTCAGCCAGAAAATGCACCTACCACAGAGGGAGTTGATGCACCCAAGTAACAGAAGTCAAGTCAAGTCAAGTCAAGTCAAGTCATAGGGCTGCAAGGGACCTCATGAGATCATCGAGTCCAACCCCCTGGTCAGGGAGATGGTTTGTATTCTCACATTATGGATGTGCATGGCCCAGTGGAAGAGGGGAGATAGGACCCGTAACAATGTGCTTGTGAAGGGAAAGGGGCTTATTAATTGGAGGGGGTTCAAATGCTTAGAGGGAGCAGGGACTTGATTGCCTTGCAATGTACTTATGAATGACAGGATAAATAATGGATTAGGAGTGGTTGGGGATGAATCACAGTATGAGTCCACTTGCATAAGGAAATTACTGACATGAGAATTTGTGTACAAGAGGAATAGGGTCTGCTTAGTAACATATAATTGCTCCTGATCATGTTTTTAGTTTTATTATCCCAAAGCAGGGTTGTACAGTGGAATGCAGTAATAGCAATACATTTTTGTGATCATATAAGAGGCTTTATGCGTAAACTTGTTAAAATAGTACAACAGTCACCCACTGCTCGTCAGGCCAGCTGCCATTACAAAACTCAAGAACAAGTAACAGAAGAGCCTTTTCAGGACAACCGCCCCCGCCCCCACGCCAAAAAAAAAGTGCAGGAAAAAGTGTAAATGTGACACAAGCCCCTACCAGGGATTCCCATAACACTCTCTCTACAACCCCCCTGAATTTCCCAACACCCCCCAGTTGTCAGCAAGTAACTGTGTTACGCCAATTTAGTGAGCAGCCCAACACCCCCCTACATCTCTCCCTATACTCCCCCTAATTTGAAATCCTGGGGAAGCTGCTGGCCCCTACTGTTGCATGTCCCTTGGCCCACAGTCTCCTTCCCATTCTTTACTTATTTTCCACACATTTGGCACTTGGAGCAGGGAGACGTATCCGTGAGAGATGGGTTCAAGAAGGAAGGTTTATATGTGCTGAACATGTTCATGGGTTCTGATTACATGAGCTGTTACCCCAGAATTTAAACTCTTTTGGTTGTTACGGCAGTTTTTCCCTCACTTGTGGACAGTAACGCTATTCGTTCGGAGATAAATTTAATGAGGTCCACCTACCTAAATGGATAAAACCCTTAGTGGAAAATACAGCTACAGCCCCCTAACCAAGAACAGACTTAGAACAATAAATTATTTGAAAACAAGTGTTAACATTTTTTTTGTTTACAATATTACAATGAGATTTAAGAACTGAAAATAATTATCTTAAAAATCAATAACCATTTGTTACAGTGAACATAGTTGGATAGAATGCTGCTCTTCTGTGTCACGGTGTTTAAAATAGCATAAACATAACTATTAACTTAATACTCTATAGCAGGGATCTCAAACTCAAATCACCACAAGGGCTGCATGAGGACTAGTGCAGGGCCACATGAAGATTACTACATTAGCCTGAGGGCCACACCACTGAAACCTTTTCATACAATGATATTGCAAATAATGTTAACAATAGTGTTGTTGCGGGCTGCAGGAAATAGCGTTAGGGGCCGCATGTGGCCCACAGGTCACATTTTTTGAGGCCCCTGCTCTATAGCATGCACATTAAAAATCACAAAGATCCTTAAAAATCCTTAATAACCTATGCATTCAGCAAATGATGATGAGGCATTTGTGGAATAGGTGAAGATAAGTCCTTCTCACTCACATAACACCCTTTCAGCTTTATTGACAGGCATACCACAAGCACTCTTTTACTTACAGCACATTACATATCCCTCTAAACCGTCAATTTGGGGCCTATTCTGCTCTGTCAGCAGCAAAGATTTGCCTTAGAAGCTGAACATATAGGTTGGGATTCAGTTAGCTCCTTTGCCCAGGTTTCTTAGCACAGCAGTGCCCTACTTGTAGTTGGTAAATCAGCCCCTGGTCAGGATTAGCTCTAGACTCCACAGGATCAACTCCTGTCAGGGATGGGCTTGGTCTCAGGGTCAGGCTGTTGTGGGTCTGGGTCACAGTTTCCCTCTTGGGCATACTGGCTTTGTGGTTTTGCCCTGTGCTAGGTGTTGCTAAGGCTTTTGGCTCAAAGCTTCACAAACTGCCCCAGCAGAGGTCTTTCCTTAGCAATGTGCAGAAATGTGCAAAGGGAGGGGCAAGTGAACTGGAATGTGCTCTAAGGTGGGTAAGGAGGGAGGGATGAGTCTGAGCAGTGGATAGGGGAGGGATGATTCTGAGGAGCAGCATAGAGTTTAGGTGGTATGCTAAAATGGAATAGGGTTTAAAACAGTGTATATAAAGGGATACTCCTTAAAGGAGCCTGTCAGAGGCTCCAAATCACTTATCTATAGTTGAAAGCTACATGTTACACTTATTACTTCCTAAAGTATCCTAATTATAGCCATTACTTTTTAACTAGCTTACTCCTTTTATTACTACTAGCTAAGGATTAGCCTGAGGCATTTAAAAGGGTTCCTCCCACCCCATCAGTTTGCCTTCTATTGTTTTCACTCATGAGTTCAAATAATTTTGGGACAAAAATCGCTGGCTACAATTCCCCTCCTTGCTGAGTTTGTAAACCTGTTTACAAGTCCAGCATCTTTAAATCAATGTTGATTTCAGAGCGTTTTTGTCCAGTTTAGATTCAAGGCTCTCTGTTGAAGGAGACCAAACCATTATATCTTTGTACTGGCACAAGTCCTCACTTGTGGTCCATTTCTTGAGTTTCTTGTCCAGTTTGAGCTCAAGGCTCTCCTTGTAGGGAGACTGAGTTGTCATGTCTTCATACTGGCACAAGTCCTCATATATGGATCTTAGTTTAATTGCATCTATTAGGGAATTATAGTGTAGTCTATTGTTTTGAAAATCAACATAAATTTGTTCATTTTTGTTTTTACCCAGAATATTAACACCACGAGTATTATAGCAAAGGCAAGTTGTACTATTAATAACATTAGAATCGGGTGTAACAGATCATTTAGATATTTTCTACTTGTGAGGGATAAACCCCAAAATATTCTCCACGAGTTACTCTTAGTGATTTCTTTAATCCACTCCCTTACTTGCTCAATGTGCTTTGCAGAATGACATACAGGCTATGTCCACACATTGTTTTTAAAGCGAAACAACCACCGTTGTTTCACTTTAAAAAGTTATGTCTGCACGACATTCCATTGTTTCTAAATGACAGAGCTCATCATTTCTAAACAATGGAACCGAATTTGAAACAAGAAAACCTGGAGGGTAATCGAAACGGCTGTTGAATTGAAACAGCCATTTTGAAAAAACAGCGTTTGGATGTGTTGTTTTGAATTGGCCATTGTTTCGATTCTGGTTTGGATTGCTTTTCCTCCTCCCAGGGTGCACAGCACCACGAAGGAGGAAGTGCCCAGCCCCATTCCTGCCACATGCCTGAAGGCTGGTGCAGCATGGTCAAGTCACGTGCTGCCACAGCCCAGGAGTGATGCCAGGCACCTGTGTGGGGATGGGAGGAGGTCCTCTGCCTCCTCGAGATATGGGGCAGGGAGGACATCTGTGCCCAGTTCTGCACTAGGCATCACAACCGCGATGTCTACGTGAACATCGCTGAGGCACTGACTGGACAGGGGCATGAATGCATGACAGAGCAGGTGCATTCTAAAATAAAAATCCTGCACCAGGACTATGCCTGTGCCAGGGAGGCGTGGCAGGTCCAGGGGCCAGCTAGAACCACCAGCTGCCCCTTTTACAAGGAGCCAGGGGTGTCGCTGGCGTTGGGCATGCCGGGGCATGTGCTCCAGGTCCTAACGCCAGTGCCCTAGATCTCCGGCCCAATCGGGCCAGGGATCTAGGGCCTGACCCCCACCCCCAGCCGCGGCTGCGGTGGCCCTGTCCCCGGCCGGTGATCCAGGGCCTGGCTGCCCACCTGGCAGGCCCCGGCCCTGGCCAGGGATAGGGCCAGGGGGAGGCCACACTGCTGTGGGTGGCTAGGCCACGATGGGGCCAGGCCAGAAGCAGCTGCTGGAGGCCGGGCCTGGGCCCGTGCCCATGGCCATGGGCGGCCAGGCCCCCCGATCTCTGGCCGGGGATGGGGCTGCTGCAGCTGCTGGCAGCCAGGCCCCGGATCCCTAGCCAGGGATCCGGGGCCCGGCTGGCTGCCCGTGGTGGCCCCGTCCCCCACTGGGGATCGGGGGCCTGGCCGCCTGCAGGTGCGGGCGTGGGCCCGATCTCCAGCAGCCGATTCTGGCTGCACTGCACCATGGCCTAGCTGGCCGCAGTGGTGCAGCCCCCCTGGCCCTAACCCTGGCTGGGGGGTGGGCCCTTCTGGCTGGGGGCAGGGCCTGCCCACTGGGGGTGGGGTCTGGGCCCATGCCCCAGATCCCTCGCCCCCCCCAGCACCGCCTCTGCAAGGAGCTTGATGCCTTCCTAAGGAATGAGCCCAGCGGTCTCCTGTCCAGGACCATTGGCTCTGGGGAGCCCACCCCTGTGGCCACATCCCCCAAAGGAGGCGCCTCGGACAGGGAGGCATCTCTTGACATGGGTGACATCAACGGCATGGGAGTGGCCACCCACCTGAAGCCCCACTGGCTAGCCCCAAGCTCTTCTCTGCTTGGGAGGAGGGGACCACCACTCCTGAGGACAAAGAGCAAGAAGGGGAGACAGAGGAGCCACCACCCATCTGACCTGAAGGAGGGGATATCAACGCGAACATCAGGAGTGCCTACTGGTGAGTGTTCCTCCCCACTCCAGGCAGAAAGGGCTGAGCCTGCCAATGGCATGGGTACCTAGGGTGCATGGCCCTGGAACACCCAGGGCATGGGGCTGGGGGGGGGCACGAGGGCCTTCCCATGGGTGCTGGTGGCAGAAGGACATGTACACCAGGATGCCAGGACCCAGCAGGGTGGGGGATGCTCATCAGGGAGGAGCCACTAGGCATGTGTGCCAGCATCCAGGTCAGAGAGCATGCAAGCTGCACAGCTGGCACGTGGCCTTGGGAAACATCCCAGCCCACATCCTGCTGAATACCACTCACCACTGTGGGTACCACGAGGCCATGTGCAGTGTCCCACAGGACACAGGTGGGGAACACTGCTGACATTTGGGGTGGAGGGGTTTGCTGCAGACAGGCTGCACACAGACAAGGCTGTCAGGCAAAGGGGGGGAGCAAACCCTTTTTCCACTTCACCCCAGCAGCTCAACTACGCACCCGCCATCCTGCTCCACGGAATCCATGGATGGCTGAGAGGTAGAGGAGGAGAGCCCACTGGACCAGGGATGACATCCTCAGCAGCGTCCTTGAGCTGGGCCACCAAGTGGAGGAGTCAGCCCAGGCCTGCAGGGAACAGTAGGGCAGGCACCAGGAAGCTGCCATCCGCCAGCTCCAGCGTGGAGACGACACAGACGACCACCCGTCGCTGTGATGGAATGGCAGGGTGCAGCGATGGAACGGCAGGCAGTGGCTCTGAAGCAGCAGGGCAATGTGCTGCGGACACTCAGTGGTGCTGTGCAGGATGTCGCCTTGACCCTGCAGCAAACTGCACAGCACCTTGCACCCCTGGCACCTGAGGGAGTGCCTCAGAAACAGGGAGCTGTCCCTTGTCGGCATTGGCCCTGGATCTGGAGCGGCCTTGGCCAAGGCCAAGGCACAGTGGGCCATGGGCCTGGGATGGCATCCCCATAGCCCCCCCATCTTTCAAAGTCCCCAAGCCCCTAACCACTTCCCATTTCCCAGTTCATGTCCTCCTCCAGTTCTCCCTCCAAAGTTCCACATCCCACACCTGCCTCTGAAGCCCTTTGTTGCCCCACCCCCCCTTATTGTAAATAAAAGTCAGAACACTGAACATAGTGCAATGTGTGCTTTTACTGGGTGGGATTCTGGGCGTGGGTGGGGCTGGCTGTAGCTGGATGTAGGTGCAGGGGGTGTGGAGCACCCTCGCGCACAGTGGTTGCTCTTTGTGGCACTCACTCCCTTGGGGCCAAAACCTCTGGCTGCTGGAACCAGGCACTGATAAGCTCTACCTCAGCCTCCCACATGGCATCTACTGTCTCCCCCCAAGAGCTCACAGAGTTTATGCAGTGCCACGCAGGCACTGCTGACCTCTGCGATTGTGTCCTTGGTGAGGTGCAGGTGTGTGAGGAGGCACCTCCAATAGGCTTTCAGTCTGCTGAATGCCCACTCAACCAACTGGCAGCAGTGGCTGACACAGCGGTTGAAAAGCTGCTATCTGGTGTCGAGGGGTCCTGTGTACAGGCGCATGAGCCTGGGGCGGAGGGATAGGCCGCATCAGTGACAATGAGGATGGGCACCTCAGCTTCCCTGATGGTGATGTTATGGGGTGGGGGGAGAAGGTGCCTGCCTCAATGCCCTGGTACAGAGAGGAGTTGCGCAGAACCCTGGCATCATGTGCCCTCCCCAGCCATCCAATGTAGCAATTTTGAAAGATGCCCTAGTTGTCCACAAGGGCCTGAAGGATGACCTAGTGGTATCCCTTCCTGTTCTGATACTCGGCTGCACGGTGCTCTGGGGCCTCACATGGGGATGTGGTTGGCATTGAGTATCCCCCTGCAGTTTGGAAACCCCAGGGCAGTGAGGCCGGCGATGGTGTCCTGCAGTGCACCCTGGGTGATGAGGTGTGGTAGCAGAACTGTACTGATGGCATGGGCGACTTGCAGCAGCACTTCGCCAGTGGTGGACTTCCCAATGCTGAAGAGATGGGCAACAGACCTGTGGGACTTGGGAGTGGCCATCTTCCAGAGAGCAATGGCTGCTCTCATCACCGTGTCCCTTTGGTGCAGGGACCAGGCCGAGCTCGGCAATCTGCAGGACAAATATTGTTCCACAATTACTGCGAAATAAACAACATCATAACAAGATAACATGGAAGTGGAACATGGAAGATCTCCAGTGATGATTTAAGCTATGCTTTTACGTGGGTGTCAAAACCAAAAGTAACAGGTATTGGTCCATATGCAGTTAAAGAAGATATTAAAAAACAATTGGTAGTAGACCCTACATACTTATTAAAGAAGGTAATACTAGATCTTACACCAATCTCTTCTCTGAAACCACAGTGTTGAAACTACACAGAACCCATAGACCAGGGATGGAAGAGCTGGGTATTTACTCAGGTATTCCTGGGTACAACAAAGAATAGAAAGAAAATAAATGTAATTGATACTACTTTAGGAGGAGAAGGAACAGGGTTGGGGGATCCTGAACAGTACAGATGTAGAAGTATTGGCAAATAAATTGAGCATGTTAAAGCAACGATCAGGTGATTTGGCAAACCACTAGAAACTTCTTTAACAGAAATGAGCTCAAGTGAACACATAGTTGCAAATTTAGTCCCAGAATGGGAAGCTCTCAAAGAGTAGATCACTTAAATTTTAGAAAGTAAAAATATTACAAAATATCTTATCATTAGCATTAGCCTGTATGCAAGCATAAGCATAGATGACTGATGTCAGGAAAGATGTTATCAGGGATGGTCTGAGTGGAATTTTACCCATAGAGGTAAAGAGTGCAATATGGAAACATGTTTCTGAGTTTGAAGCTGTCTTATATGGATGGTGGAGAATGATCAACTTCACTTATACCCCACAAAATAATCAACTTATTGTATATGTATTTATGATCTCAAAGGCTCAAGTGAAGTGGATATCTCCAATAATACAAATGTAAATTTGAGTGTAATGCAGCCAATTGGATATAAATTGTGGGCAATAAGGCAAAATAACACATGGAGTACCACAGAATTTGAGGCTTCTAACAAGGAACAAGGTGTTGGATACGTCTGTAATAATAATACTATCCAATCCTGGGATGATTGTCATAACATTCTCTTTCGTTGACAAGGAGATGGTTTGGGCTAAATCTGTTTAATTAAAATGTGTATTTGTGTTTTGCATTTAAACATGTGCATACTAATACCTCCTTTTGGGTCTCTGATGATAAGTTTATATGTTGTCCTATTACAGCTAGTCCTCACTTAGTGACCTACTCGTTTAGTGACCCCTCGGAGTTATGACCAGCTCTCTGATGAGTTGGTATTATGGCGATGTACGAGAACTCGCATCAACTCTCTCAGATTCATCTCGTTCCCGCAGTCAGAACTAGTGTTTTTCGTCTATGTATTTTTACTTTATTGTGCACCCCAAAGTACAAGATGTCGGCGAAAAGGAAGAGCATGACTTCACCCGGAGAAACGCCAAGAAACAAAGGAAGGCTATCGATCTTGAGACAAAAATGAAGATAATAAACGAATATGAAGCTGGTAAGAAAGTTAAAGCGATAGCACGTGACTTGGAGCTGGCGCATTCAACTGTATCAACGGTCTTGAAGGATAAAGATCGAGTGAAAGAAGCAGTGAAATCATCAAAAGGATATAAAGCCATAATAACTAGGCAGCAGAAAGGCCTCATTCACGAAATGAAAAAATTACTGGCGATATGGTTTGACGACCAGATACAAAAAAGAATGCCAATGAGCCTTTTAATAATTCAAGCAAAGGCACGCAGTATCTTTGAAATGTTGAAAGCGCGTGAAAATGAAGTCAACGGAAACATTTACGGCAAGTCATGGATGGTTTCAACGTTTTCGTCGGAGATTCAGCCTTCATAATCGAAGTATCAGTGGTGAGGCGGCAAGCGTGGACATAGAAGCATCAGAAAGATTTGTGGATGAATTTGACGAAATGATCGAGAAAGGCAGGTATCGTCCGGAACTGATCTTTAATGCAGACGAAACTGGACTGTTCTGGAAAAAATACCCGAAAGATCCTACATACACAAAGAGGCTAAAGCAATGCCCGGTTTCAAAGCTTTTAAGGACAGGGTCATGTTGTTGTTGGGAGGAAATGTCGCTGGATTTCAGTTAAAACCTTTTCTCATCTATCGTTCTGCAAACCCACGTGCACTGAAGCAGGTTAGTAAGCACACACTGCCCGTTTACTATCATTCAAATAACAAATCATGGATGACGCAATCTTTATTTGAGGACTGGTTCATGAACTGCTTCATACCCTCGGTCAAGCATTGCTGTCTGGAAAACGGTGTTCCCTTTAAAATTATCTTCCTACTTGATAACGCCCCAGGCCACCCCCAGCATCTTGATGATCTACACCCTGATGTAAAGGTCGTGTATCTACCTAAAAACACAACTGCTGTGTTACAACCAATGGACCAGGGGGCTATCTCTACGTTTAAAGCGCTATATTTGCGCACAACATTTTCCAAAGCGGTAGCAGCAACAGAAAATGGTGAAGTAACCCTGCGTGATTTTTGGAAATCATATAATATTTTACACTGTATAAAGAACATTGAATCAGCTTGGGCAGGAGTGACAGAAAAGTGCATGCAAGGCATATGGAAAAAATGCCTGAAACATTTTGTAAATAATTTCGAAGGGTTTGAGAAAGACAAACATATTGAAGTCATAAATAAAAAAATTGTGGAACTTGCTAATGTGCTTAATTTAGATGTTGAAGTGGAAGATATTGAAGAATTAGTGGAATACGGTGAGGGAGAGCTAACTAACGAAGATTTAATAGAGTTGGAAGCGCAGCAGCACTTGAAAGAGGAGGAAGAAGAAGAAGAGGAAAGAGTGGAAGAAGTACAAAAGAAGTTCACTGTAAAGGGGTTAGCTGATGTCTTCTCCAAAGTGAATGCAGCGATGTTAGAACTAGAGAGTATGGACCCGAATGTTGAATGGTTCACGAAAGTGGAACGACAAATGAATGAAATTTTACGATGCTATCGTGAAATTTATGAAGAAAAAAAGAAAATTACAACGCAGACCACACTAATGAGATACTTCTCTAAAGTTCCATCCAGGACCCCCTACCCCTACCCTTACAAGTCCTACCATTTCCTTGCCATCATCTCCCTTACCAGGGCCTTCTACAGCTCCTGATAACCTTGCTGATCTCTCCGACGATGACATTGATGACCCCCCTGCTGCTGAACAACACTTTGAAGGATTTGATGAGTAAAAATATCAATGTAATCTGAATATTTATTTTTATATTTCTTTGGTACATCATTTTTATAATTTTTGCTGATTGCATTTTTATGTTCTGTAATACAGTATGTAAGGAGTTATGCCAATAAAATAAAGTTATCACGATGGAGTTTATTTTAGGCCTTTTCTTTACAGTACTATTCAGAATATTAAAAACGATTACCTGTATTTACAGTACACTATGCAAACTAAGTTCAGTACATTAGAGCTTAAAACATTTAAAATATATATTAAAAATGTTATAAATGATGCAAAGGTGACATTAAAACTATCTACAGATGGTTGAAAAACCCACTACCAGTAAAGTACATTATGCCTGAAATACCGGTAAGGGCTGCTCCTCGTTTAGCAACCAATTCGTTTATCAACCGGGTTTCAGGAACGGAACCCGGTCACTAAGTGAGGACTACCTGTATATCTATTATGAAACTATTGTGTACATATGTCTGTTGTATCTTTTCTACTCCATGATGCAATGTTCCATGCAAAAACACCACATCAAGATTCTTTTCCTATCCCCACAGACTTTTCACCTGATTATACAACCACATTTGGTCCTTGTATAATGGCACATTGCCAATCTCATGGCATTGCTATTTTACTAGATATTTTACCCTTATTTAAATCATTGTAGCTGGCATAAGGGCTGAATAATATTGAGGATGGGTTATTGATCTTCCTTGCTCCTCAGAATCAAACATTATGGAACATTTATGTGAATATTGCACAGCTACATTTCTTACATTATCTCTGTCTGTAACTGCTTCTAATGTTCCCATCATAATGGTAAAAGTGGTCTTTTCAGCTATTACTTCCTGTCTATCTTTTTTCTGGGATTGTAAATTCACAGCCTTGAACATTATTTATTTCCCATGCTGGCCTAGCTTCAATCCATTGGACTGTGGTATCTACATCTGATTTTTTCTCTGCTTGTGTTTTTTCTATGTATTGTAATACCATTGGCTTGCATATTGGTATGTCTTCCATAACTATCCTTGAGGGTGTTCTGGTAATACTTTTAAGATTATGTATAAGTGCACACTGCCATTGTTGTGTTCTAATTATTTTTTCCTTAGTTTTTCTTTCCTTTCACTATTTTTCCAAGTAAAAATTCATGGTTGTGGTGTGTCACCATCTGTTCCTCTATTTTCCATGCATACTCCCTCTAAACTATCAAATATAATCTGGTACCTATGTGTTCCATGTGCTATTATGACATAATTCTTACGGTTCTGAGCTAGAAATTCCATAATTCTGACTGGTCTCATTGTTACTGTGACTGTTGTATTTTGAAACTGGAGAAATGTAAAGGCACATTCTTCTATGCTTCCAGATATGATGATGTGTGTGATATTCTATTCTTTGCAATGGTTGCAGTCGGGACTATCTTGCACCACCATAGCAGAATCTCATATACATAGAAGCCCAATAAAACCAAAATGAAAACCACTTCATCTTCCATTAACTGGAATCTGAAAAGAAATAAGCACAAAGTCCCTTCCTCCTTTTTTTTAACCTTAATAATCTGTATTATCATTATTTATGAACAGTTCTTACTATATTCTTTTCCTACTTAATAATTTATTCTTTTAACTTTAATAACAACCATTTTAACAATAATAACAACTTAAAATTCAATAATGACTGGACTTCAATTTCTTATTTTTCTTATCTATATCAAAGATATCGTCTCTAATCACCATTTTTTAAAGATCTATTATTGTTCCATTTATTTTTCTCAGAATATCTTTGCCTAAAGTGCCTGGATCTAATGAATTCAAATGAATCAATCCAAACCAATGTAAAAACATTTTTCTTCCCAACTCTACTTGTAAAGGCTGGCTCTTTGTCATAAGGTAAGTTGTATCATTAGCTTCTCTAAAACCGACTATTTGTGTGGTCTCGGGGAGAAGAATGTAAATTATATTTGTTGATAAAAGAAATAGGGGAACTGGGAACTACATTCAAATATTGCATAACAGTATGGTCAAGGTATCAAAGGAAGATGGGGACTATAATTGACTATGTATGACAATTTGCAAGTTAACCAAACTATGGGGTCTTCATCATTTCCTAGTCCTTCATCTGGGGGGACTTCCCTCTCCCAGTCTTCTTCCTTTTCCTCCTCATCCCATCCTGATGTAACATTCTTATTTTGCTCCCTTTTGTCTTCAATCACTTTTCCTTTTTCATCAAATGTGACCTCAAGTCTAGTTCGATCTAACATTTCCCTCTCTCTCCAGTCTTGGGAATATGCCATATTCTATAATTCAAAGGAATGAGGAAGTCTTAGTAGCCAACCTAACTTTCTTTAATATGTGCTTCCTTGAAATTAATACATCATACTCCTTTTTATTTCCCCTTTTTTATCACAGATCTTTATTATTTATATTTTGTGATACTTCAGCAGATATTTATAACCATAGTTCTTATTCACAAAGAGAAATAATTATGTTTATATATTCAGTCTCAATCTGCCTCCATAATGACAATTCTTTCTAAATGAATTCTAGTTCCGTTTATTCTTCTTAGAAGAGCTTCCCCTAGAACTCCAGGTTCTAACATTTATAATTCAACTAGACCAATTCTATAATTACACTTTTTTTTACTGTATTTCCAGTGCCATGGATTGACTTTTTCTTATTGATTTTACTTCTCCAATCACATCTATATAACCTAATATTTGGGTAGTTTCAGGGG
Organism: Podocnemis expansa; assembly: GCA_007922195.1. Lineage (NCBI taxonomy): Eukaryota > Metazoa > Chordata > Testudines > Podocnemididae > Podocnemis > Podocnemis expansa. Next base: position 29,070,427 of record ML681964.1, on the reverse strand, counting down.
GAGAAGAGTTATACCCATAGATGTTAATGTAAGACATAGGAGAGCTGGGAGTTACTTTAATATATTGCATATATGTTTGATTTAAAAATCTAAAGAAAACAGGAACAACTATTGCATTAGTCAAATATTCTCAAGTTAAATGTACTATGGGTTTTTCTTCCCAAAGTCCACTATCAGGAGAGAATTCTCTCTCCCAGTTTTCTCCTCCATCCCATTCATCTATCATCCGGTTTCTCTCTCTCATTATTCTCCCTTCTTCTTCATTGTTTATTTTTCAGATTCTTTCCATCAATTCTCTTTGTTCAAAGTTCTGTGCATATGCCATTTTACTCTATATGGAAAAGAACAAACCTTGAATATTTTATAGTGTAACCCTACGTATCTATCTGCACACACACACATACTACTTTTTCCATCTTATTATAATCTTAGTAGCATTCCTCTTAGGTCAGTCTGACAAGTCTAGTAAATTTAAGATGTCTATCCCTAGATATTCATAACCATTCCTGTGTAATTCTTTTATTATGACTTTTACTCCATGTGACGGGGCAGGCCCGCCCCGCACTCAAGAGGGCCTATATGCCCAGAAGAGAAGGGAAGCCCCACCCCTCAGGCCCTGCTGGGCATGCTCAAACAGCTGCCCAGGTATAAAAGGCTGTGATTCCCCTCAGTTGGGGCCTGGCCAGTGGAGGGAGCAGACGCAGGCTAGAGGCTCTTGCCCAGACTCTGGTTCAGCTCCTACCTCAATGGAGCAGATGCCGGGGATGCTAGAGACGCGGAACGCAGAAGGCCCTGCTGATCAAGGCGTGCTCAGCCGTGAGGATCCTAGGACCTAGGCTGAACAAGGCACCTGACCAGGTGGACATCAGGAGTCCAGGAGGGGAACCTCATGGTGACCTCAGGTAGGAAGTAGCCCAGGGCAGGGTAAATCAGGGTGAGCATTGGCAAAGTCAGGGCCTCAGTTGGCGCGTTGCGGCTTGGATCCCTGCCGACTGGGCCAGGATTCCCGTACACCCCAGGGCCCTGGGCTAGGGTTCAAAGGAGTGGGAGGGCCTGAACCCCCCTACCTGGGCCTACGTCCCTCAGGGCGCCCAGCTGGGGTGTGGACTCGTTGAGCTGCCTAGGGAGGTGGTGGAATCTCCATCTCTGGAGGTGTTCAAGGCCCAGCTGGACAAAACCCTGACTGGGATGATCTAATGGGAGTGGTCCTGCTTTTTTTTGGCAGGGGGTTGGACTAGATGACCTCGAGGGGTCCCTTCCAACCCTATGATTCTATGATTATTCCTGCACTGTCATTCTTCCATTCATCCATCTTGAACTAAAAGAATAATAATATTAAATGACTCCATTAACTTCATCCTTCTCTTATTAACCTTATCTATTTTTATTTGTTATGGTGTCTATTTTATCTTTTAATCTTTATTACATTCCAGGAGTACTTTTCCCACCATATTAATTATGCATTTTAGAGTGTGGAAGGCATCTAGTCTGAGGACACTATATTATCCTGGGCCTAGATCCATGAGTCCAAAGTTTCCACATAACCTTTTTGCTCCTATCTGTACATTCATAGTTTGACTTATGGGAAATATTCCCCATCCTCCTGTCAAATGTACCCATTGCATGTCTTCTGTAGCTAGATCACTGATGTGTCATCCATTGATATTCAGGATGGAGAATGACACTCCAGTATTGATGGTGAAAAATATTCTCACCGGTTCTTTCCTAATAACAATTGTTGCTGGAATAAGTAATCTACGATCATTATCTTCTAATAGTTGAACCTTTCTCCGTCTATTAACATATCTCCTTCTTCTACAGGACTATCATAGCCACTATCTTCACTTTCACTTTCCATTTTACCTATTAGAATAAAAAGTTTTGCTGTACTTCTTATTTAAACTATTTCTTACAACTTATTCCTATCTTAGTTCTTATCTTATATCTCTCTTATATTATATGGAGTTGATATTTATACCAGTTGAAACATAAGGCCCTTTTCAAAGTCAACGGATCATGTCAATGCTTTAAGAATCTCTATTTCTATTGTTCTCTATGGATTTCCTTCTATTTCTATTAAACCAAATTTTACATTTAGAATAGTTTTATTTCCTATCTTAATGGACCTAGGAATTGTTTCCAATTTTCCTGGTATTCCAGTTACTTTGATTTTTCTCCTGTGATTTGTATGGGAGAAATTCTGGCAAAATCTTCTTATTTAAAATAGAATATACAGATCCTGGATCTACACAGTAAACTTGATCAATTTCTTTAGTATCCAGTTTTATACATATCACCACTAGTAGTTTATTCAGATGATCTCTCAGTATACATGGTATACAAAGTACTGAGTGATAGCCATAGCTTTTGGTAGGTCCTCAGTTTGAGTAGCTTTTTCTTCTGTTGGTCTTAACATATCATATTGAAACTCTCCTAGTGAGTTCTCCACTAAACTCATTTTCCATGTTGATCAAGCTTCTAATTGTTCTTGTTCCTGAAGGAATTCCACAACTTTCTCAACATTTATCTGTGGATTTCCTCCTTCTCCTTGCTCCAATGTCTCTAGCAATTCATCATCCTCTATGAATGTAACTTCCTTGACCCAGTCTGCCATCTCTCTATACCTACATGAGAAGAGATTCCCCAACTACTTAACTACCTTAAACTATTCTTACTCATTTAAGTACTTATCTTAACTTATTATTATTACTGTTCAGTATTTCTCTTAAATTGGATCTTCCTTCCATCTCTTCATTTGTGAAGAGTGGACCCATTTTGCTACCTTTTTTTCCCCCCTTGTTGAACTTCTAACAGATATACAGAAGGGCTGGCTTTACGTATTAACAATCCTTACTGGTCCTTCCCATATGGTACAAAGAACATGATCTTTTTCATTAAACTGCCTATACATTACTCTATCACCATCTGCCATTCTTGTGGATGTAAAATTGGTCCTAATTTTTTATTCATCTGCTGGGTTTTTATTTTTAATGCTATCCTACTTGTTTGTGTGTTTTTAGAAATGGATTTTAAAAATCATTGCATCCATTGTGTAGCTCGAGATTTTTGCCACCTTTTCATTTTAAAATAAATTTGATTTAATAAAAGCAACTTATGAGTAGAGAAGAGCGTGAGGCAATCTAGTAGGAATTTCTGGTAGAATAGGTTGAAATAGCATAAGTAGACTAGATAAACTGAAATAGGCAAAATGCGGTTAAGATGAAGATAGGTCGTAAGAGATGTATCGCTTAACAAAAAGATAGTTCTAGAGATATAACTTCAAGGAAATAAGGTCTAGATGGCTGAAAGCCTGACCCTCACAGGACCTCTTCCCTTTTCCGTCAGGTGAATTTAGGGCAAGCCAGGACATGTAGAAGGAGAACCACTCTTATGACCTTTGGATGAACTCACTCCCCCTCCCATCAGGGGAAAATCTTTCCTCTGATTGGCCGGCAGACACGCCCACTGCCTATGCCAAAGTGGAGTTTGATCTTCAAAAATTGTATAAAAGGAGCAGCATTTGCAGCTAGAATTTGGAGATTTCCTCCCAAAGGCATCTTAGCATCAGGCTTAACCTGGTGGCCTTGAGCAACGGCTTGAAAGTCCTGGATGTAAAATAGCCTTCTTCAGAGGGTACACTGAGTGCCTGAGCAACACAGCTAACTTGAGTCCTGCCTAAACACTGAGTCTCAGTGAAGGACAAAAGGGCTCAGATCATGCAGTTAACTAAGTCCTGCCTTAAGACCTGAAGCTGAGTCTCACCATCTCTGATAAGATTGCGTGAAGGCCTTGTTCCAACGGAACTGTGCCAGTCAGCTGAGTCCTGACCAAAAGCACAGTTTTCCCGAGGAAGTTCGATCTGTTGCAAGAAGGTATCATTCCAAAGGGGGCCGCACCATTCGGCTAACTGAATCCCAACTTGAGGTGCTGGTTCTGGAGGAAGCCTAAGACAAGGGGTTCAGACCACTCAGCTAACTGAGTTCTGCCTAAAGGTCTGAAACTCTGAGTCTCACCACTCTGACCCTGCATGCATGCTGTGAGACCTGCTTAAGCTAGCCAATACAGCAGAAACTGTGTTCCAGGGCTCAAGGAAAAAGAGCTGAAAGCTGCAGACATCAGAATTGCACAGATTTCATCTCAATTCTGTGTTGTATGTATGAGTGCCTGCCTATCACTTGTTGAATGTTAATTAGGGTTTAGGCTAGGGTTTGTGTGGTAGAAATAGAATTGTAGGGATCTATAAAGGCAGCGTACATGCATATATTGTGAGTCATCTATTGTTAAGCTATTTTCGCCATAATAAATGCTATCACCTGTTTTCGAAGAATCTATTGCTCTAAGTACACTCATTGCTTCAAGTCTGTTCTTGATCGGTGGGCTGTAGCCATATTGTGCACCAGGGGTTTAACCCATTTAGGCAGCACTGATCCCACTCTCCCATCTCAGAACTAAGTAAGAGATCAGAGTGCTGCCAGAAGTAAAGAAATCTGAGTTCTGAGGTAACAACTGGTCAGTTAGTACTTTAGGTTGCAACTCATCTGGAAGATTTTCAACTATCCACCACTGCTCGGGCAATCTCATGTTCCTTCCAGTCACAGACTTAAATTGTGTTATTCCATAAGATGCTACTGTTCTTTTAATAGCCATTAATATTAAAGATAATTTTTTTATCCCCGCTTTTACACTGTTGATGTACTACTTTTCTTAAAGCTCTTTTTATTGTTCTGTTTGTTCTTTTTACTTGTCCTGAACTTTGAGGATGTTCTGCTATGTGTAATCTATGTTTGATTCCAAATGCTTGACACAACCCTTTTATTATTTCACCTACCAAATGTGGACCTTGATCTGAATCTATTCTTTTGGAATTCCACATCTTGAGATAACTTGATCTACTAATACTTTTGCAGTAGTTAAAGCTGTATTATTTTTGCTGGGGATTGCTTCTACTCATTTGGTAAAAGGATCTACTATTACCAGACAATATTTGTTTCCCTTGGTAGTTTGTGTAAGTGGGCCTATATAATCAATTTGTAATCTGGACCAAGGACCTTCAATCCTTTGTCCTAGTGTTCCATTTGCTATTTTGGCATCTGCACCATTAGCTACACAAGGTAAACAATTATTTACATATCATTCTACATCTGTTCTTATACTAGGCCACCATCCTGCAATTTGAAGCCTATCAAGAGTTTTATTCATACCTAGATGTCCATTTTCATGAGCCAAGGCTATTACTTCGGTTCTAAGGTTGGATAGTACTACCATGACAGGTATTTCAACCTCTATTTTGGTTGCCAATGCTAATCCTGTCTCATGGTGTTTAATGTTCCAACCCTGAAATATACCTTTTTTCTACTCTTTTCTTTATTTCAGGATCCTTTCCTTGTAGTGCTATTAGATCAATTTGTTCTGTTTGCTCTTTTCCTATATTGGCTATTGGGGCTGTTTGAAAACTGTATCTTCAGTTGCCATAGAGTCCCCTCCTTGGCTCCTATTTTAGCCTGCTCATCTACCTTATTATTCCACTGAACTTCTTCTGTGTTCTTCTTGTGTGCTTTCACTTTCTCCATTAGTACTGGCTGAGATCTTCCTTGTGCTAAATTCCATAGGTATAGCTCATTCTCAAAAATGAATCTAGGTTTATCATCGGCTGATTTCATTACCCTCTTTTGCCAATGAGGCAGCCAATCCACTGTGGCTTTTAATATCCAACCAAAATCTGTGAAGATAGCAGTTCTCTTATGTTCTGGGACATTTTCTAGTACTACAGTTAGAGCTACTATTTCAGCTACTTGAGGTGAATGTGGCAAACATTGTCCCTTCAAGACTACCTCATCAGAAATTCTGTTTGCTGCATATCCAGTATAAGGCTGTCCTTCCCTATGATAACTTGATCCATCTGCAAACTAGACTTTATCTACCTTTTCTCTTGTTTCATGCAATATTGCTCTTCCTTGGAACAATATAGGCTCTTCTGGAGGGATTTTTGGTAAAGGGCACTCATGTTTTTTTTCCTTCAATTATAAATCCATATGGGACTGGAGACAGAGCTAGAACTTTCTGGCTGGGGGCAGTGGGTGAAGCCAGCTCCCGTGCCTGCTGCACCCCTGCTGCCTGCAAGTGGAGGCAGCGGGCAGAGCCAGTTCCTGTGCCCGCTGCCCCCCACTGCCAGGAGACAGAGGCAGCAGGTGAAGCTGGATCTGGTACTCACCCCCTACCCCTGCTGCCAGCAAGCCTTCTTGCCTGGGGGCTTTTTCCCCTGCCTGTTTCTTCAGATGAGAGCCTGCCAGGGGGCCATTTTGCCACACCTCCCAGTGTGCCCCTCTCCTCAATCGAAATAGCAAGTCCTGTATCAGGACTCGCTATTTCAATTTGGTCATTTTCCTTAATTCAATTTAAGTGAAATCGAATTAAGGATTTTATTTCTAATTAGCTTATTTAAAATAACTTATTTCGAAATAATCAACTACATGTGAACATAGCCAAAAGTTTGTCCTGCTTTTGGATAGGCTAAAGCTGGAGCTTGTGCTAGTGCTTGTTTTAACTAAGTAAAAGCTCTTTGTTGTTCTGTACCCCATTCCCATTTAGTACCTTTTCTTAACTTATATAATGGAGAAGCTTTTTCTGCAGTTTTCTACAAAATCCTTAGATTTTGTCATCCCTAAAAATGACCTTAGAGTGGAAATATCTGTTGGGGCTGGTAATTTTTTTTTTTAATAGTTCCAACCTCTGCTTATCTGGTAAACATCCTTCCTGTCCTAAGGTGACTCCTAAATAATTCACCTGTTGCAAACATATCTGAGCTTTTTCAGGACTAACTTTAAATCCTGTTTCCTTTATTTTCTGCAGTATTTGATCCAAAATTTTCAGATTTTCTTCCCTAGTTTTTGTACTAATTAATATGTCATCCACATAGGATATTATGCTGTCTTTATTAAGCATATTATCCCACTTTTTGATCTCAGGTATATGGCATATAGTGGGTGACGAATGGAACCCTTGTGGGGCTCAACAGAAGCATCTTTGTCTAGCTTGATAGGTAAATGCAAATCTATACCAGCAATATGGATGCAATGGTATAGAGAAGGTGGTGTTTGCTAAATCTAAAACTGTAAACCACTTAGCTCCTCCCATTATAGAAGCCATTACTTCAGGATATTTGGTCACCACTGGTGCAGTCATTGGAGTTACTTTATTTAAAGTTCTGAAATTAACAGTTAATGTCTGTTTTTCCATCTGCTTTCAGAACTGGCCAAATAGCTTCATTATTTACACTTTACTGCTCTACTACAACTGCTTGATCTAACAGACCCTGAGTAGTCTTGGCCAAACTTTCTTCTGCTTCTTTAGGGTATCTGTATTGTTTCTGAGGTGGGGAATCAGGTCCAGTAATCAAAACTTCAGCATCTATTTTGCCACATTTTGCTTTATTCTTTACCCATATTCCTTGTGTCTTTGGGCTATTTCTAAAAGTTCTTTTTGCCAGTCAGGCCATTTTATTTTTTCAACAGCTTTAAAAGCAGCTAATCTATACCCTGCTTCTATCACTACTGGGTCTTTACAAATAACCATACTTTCTAAAGGCATGTTCCGCAAGACTTTGTTTACTGAATCTATTATAACTTTGAGACTTCCTAAAATAGCCCTTCCTATTATTCCATTACCATCCAAATTTATTAACCCAAACTGCCCTTTTCCATACCTATTTCCTAATGGAAAATCTACAAGAGAGCTAAATGGCATCCTACTCTAACAGCTTCATTAAATCTCTGCAAGTTTCTTGTTGCAACTGGGGGTCTGAATAAATTCTTTTTCTTAATATTGATTAAGGAAAAAGTGGCACCTGTGTCAACTAACATATTTTGTCTGAATGCTCCCTTATTAAATGCTACATATACTGTAGGCCAGGGGTCTCAAACATGCAGCCCATGGGCTACATGCAGACCATCCAGCTATTTCCTGTGGCCTGCAATGACCCTACTGTTACTGATATTTGCGATATCATTGTATGAAAAGTTGTAGTGCTGTGGCCCTTGGGCTACCATGCTAGCCCTCATGTGGCCCTCGTGGTGATTTGAGTTTGAGACGCCTGCTGTAGGCCTTCCCCATTTATCTTGTTCTAAATGTGCCACTGGGTCAGCATGTTCTCTAGCTGATTCTGGGGAGACAGGGGGTGCTTGGTCTCCCTATTTTTGAGCCTTTGCAAGAGGTGGGACTGAGGGAGTTGAACTTTTGTGTTTTAGCTAACTGTCTTAGTAGTTCTCCAATAGGCAATCAATCTCCCTAGGTTCCTATTCTAACAGCTTTTTCTAAGCCCACATCTTTACTAGAGCAAATCTTCCTGGGGGTGGGGTGGGGGGACTTTTCTGACGAGGATAAGGATTTCTTTTCTCCTTATTTTTATCTGGTTCTCCATTTTTCACTCTTTTGTTTATCTGATGATTCCACTTTTTCTGTGGACCATTATTTGAGAGTCACTGTTGCAACTTTATCAAATCTTTTCCTGGGTGTAGGAATGGTTTCTCTTTGAAGTTCATGTAATACTTCTGTCTTTTTTTTTCTATAAATCTTAAGGAGGTATGCTCTAGGTTTATAGAAATCATTGTTGTTCTAATATTAGGGTTGAATCCAAGAAGTAATGCCTTTTTAAATGGAAGTATATCATTGTCATCATCATCTTCATCTTTTGCAATGTTTAGACACTAGTTTCTTCCTAGCTATATATGGCTCAGGTCTTGCTCCTGGCTGGTGCTTTTTCCCTATAGAACCACATAACTGGATCTTCACCAGAGAAGAAGAATTTTAAAACTTTATAATCTATCATGTGTCAATTCCTTTCTCCTCCACCCTGTGTGTCATATGGAAGTCCTGAAAAATCTTGCATACCCATACACTCTTTTTTATTAATGCTGAAATATCCCCTTCTGTCAGTCCAGGTATCCCTGTTACCCCAGTTAACCATTTGATAACTGAACTCCTATTTAAGAGACCTAGGCTGTGTTCTCACACAGCGGGTTATTTCGATACGGTTGTTTCAAAACAACCGTATATCGAAATAACCCTTATTTTGAAACAACAAAATGTTAATTTGAAATAAGGAAAAAAACAGGAATCGAAATAGCAAGTTCACACTGTGAACTTGCTATTTCGGTACCTGGTCCAGGGGGCTGCAGCCCCCTGGGGGTGAGCCGCTGTGGCAGCTCACCCTGCAACCCC
>ML681964.1:28973052-29060811 GCA_007922195.1 Podocnemis expansa | reverse complement strand
GGCTGAGCCACCTGGCAGGGGTTCACCCCCTGCCACCCCGCCGGAGGCTGCAGCCCCCTTTCTGGGGCTGCAACCCCCTTCTGGGGCTGAGGGACAGGCCTCAGCACCCTGGCCAAGGAGCTGAGGGTTCCCTGGCCAGGGTGCTGAGGATCCAATGTTGTTTCGGAACACTTTGTTCCGAAACATGTTCACACGCCTTGTTTCAAAAGAAGGGTTTTGAAACAAGTTTGTTTCGACCCCAAATGGGATTTAACTTGTTTCGAAACAACGGCTTCCCCTTGTTTCGAAACAACTGTGCATCGTGTGAACAGCTGAAACCTTATTTTGAAACAACCTCTGTTTTGAAATAAGGAGGCTGTGTGAACACAGCCCTAGAGATTTTTCCCAAGGCTTTTATTTGTTCAGGGGTGTAAGGTCTTTTCTCTACATGTTCTTCAGTTCCTCCTATACTACCAGCTGAAGTTCTTTTAGATACCTGAGTGGTTATTACTGCTGGTATAGGGGGTGGTCTTTTAAGTTCCTCTAATTCTTCTATCAGTGCACTATATGGAGTTTCTTTCACAACTTCATCCTTTAATTCATCCTGAATGTCTTCCCAATTGCCTCTGCCTCTATTTCCTCATTTTCCCAAGGTGACTATTATACTTAACTACTGAGATTACTCTTTTATTAGTCTTCAGTTCTTCCTTCAAGGCATCTATTTGCTTAAAACAAGCTGCATGATCTATCTTTCCTTTTTCACCTGCATCTAAGAGCATCACTCTCACAATAATTTGATTGTCTGTGGCCATTGTTCTCCATTTTTCATTTTCCCTAATCATTCTTCCTAAATCCTCTTTTCTTTCTTCTATTTCCTTTTGGAACATCCTTAACCGAGTAGACTAAGTTAACATCATTGTCCTTAAGCTAACAGCCTCAACTACCTTCTTCAATTGTTCGCTAATTCTTTCTCTTCTTGCAGCTTGTTTTTCTGTTGTTAGTTTTTCTATTTTTGTCAAAAATAGTTGCTGTTAAATATAACCCTTAAATGGCAGCCTGGTTTCTTTTCTTCGTAGGCTTTCCTTTAAAAATGACTTTCTCTTCTGAGTGGATCCATTGATCCCATAGTTTACTTAGTTGTTGAAAGGCTCCAGGTCCTGCGAAGGCATTTTCCTTCCAAGGACCTCTTCCTATTTTCTTAACAAAATCTTTTAGGTGGTCTCCTAACATGTTTTCAGGATCACTATCCTCCTTGTGTTTCTGCTTCTGCTTTTTCAACATGTTACTCCTTCTTTCGATTACTTTTTAAATATTACAAAACTCCAATAACAGGATTGGACACTTTCTCCAGCAGGAAAATTATCTCCTATCTTGCTTAAAGCAACAACAGGCCTAGACACCTTTTCTAGTGGGAAATTACCTGACTTATTTTATTACTGTGAAGCTGCAGTTCTTCACAATTTTGAGGCTTTTATTGATTCCTTAGGGTTGCTTTCCCTCAGGGTTTACAACCAATTCCTCTTAAGTCCTTTTAAGGTGTTGGCCAGGGTTCCTAAGTCTTTCTCCTTAGACCCCTCAGTTAAAAGGCAATGTTTCCTAAGTCAATTTCTACTTCCTTCCTCCCTAGGATTCAAAATAAAATTCCTACCCTAGACCTTTATCCACCTGCCTTTTAATCTCCTAGTTTTATGCCTCACTTTATCACCTTAAGGTATTTCATGACCACTAGGCCTAATGTGCACAATTTTTAATTCTTCACTTTTGCTAGCATTAACTCATATCAACAATATCTTATTTCTCTCTTACCTTGTTTATGTGCTGATGCTCCTTTTAGAAAATGTGTGTGTTTGGATATATGTTAGTTGTTGTTCTTTCATGTTTGCCTCAGAAGTGACATATAACTAGAACACTATAGCTCCAACTATCCTTTAACAGTGCTAAGAAAACACGAGGCTTGGCTGTTAAGTAGCTTCTTACAGCATCTCAACTTACTTCTATTATAGTGTTCTTTAAAAGACACTAGCCATGGGACACCAAACTGCTACTTTCTTCACAGTTCAGCTTACCTCTATCCAAGAGCTTATTTAAGAGCCTAACAAGCTCGCCTTTATAAATAACACTTTTATGTGCTGTATTTATGTAGTTGTATTGAAAATTATGGAGTTATGTGTATTTTATGTTGTGTTATATATCCACACCCAATAGTAATATTCAAATATACAAATAACCAACATTAATACCCATAAAATATTATTTTCCATATAACCTATTAATATGAATGCAGTTCATTGATATTCATGAGTCATCATTAATTATTTATACATACTCATTAACATGCATCATTAGAATTTTCAGTCCTGAATCTGTACAAATTTTATTGTTCTAATGTCTGTTTTCCTTTAGGCAAGCAAATCCACCCCATGAGGGATGCCAATTCGTACCTCAGAATTTAAACCTTTTTGGCCGGTAAGGCAGTTTTTTGCTCACTTGTAGACAGTAACGTTAATTGTTCTGGGATAAATTCAATGTGGTCTGCTTATCTAAATGGGTAAAACACTTAATGGAAGTGTTAACATTTATTTTTGTTTACAATATTGTAATGCAATTTAAGAACTGAAAATAATTATCTTAAAAATTAACAACCATTTGTCACAGTGACCATAGACAGTTGGATAGAATGCTACTCTTCTGTGTTAGTGTTTAAAATCACATAAACATAACTATTAACACTCTATAGCAGTGGTTCCCCCAATACGGGGTCCACAGACCCCTCTTCCAGTTGGTCCACAATGCTGCTCTCCCCAGGGGCTAGAACGCACCTGTGGCCCCAATGCTCCCAATGGGGCTGGATCCTGGCAGGGGTAGGGGCCACAGAGGGCTGGCTACTGCCTCTGCTTGCCAGCTGCCAATGCTGGCAGCAGCCTCCACTCCTGGCAGGAGAATGGGGCCACAGGCAGCTCCCAGGCAGGGGCAGTGAGCCACAGTTGTGTGCTGCAGTCGCCGTGGTCCCCTTCTCCTGCTGGGGAGCAGGGTCCACGCAGGCAGGGAGCCATAGCTGTGGCAACCCCCACTCATGACAGCAGCTGCAATGCGCCACTATGGCTCACTGCCTGTCTGGGAGCCGCTGCAGCCCCATTCCCCTACTGGAGAGTTTGGGCTACTGTGGCTATGACCCACGTGCCTGGGGAGGACTCTTTTCCCTAGCAGGAGAGCAGCGTGAGTCAGCTTCTGACCCACTGTGGGCCAAATTCTGTCTGCAGTCTCCACCATGCCCCACAAATTTTTTAACTTAGATAGGGGCCCCCAGCCCTACAAAAGTTGGGAACCACTGCTCTGTAGCATATACATTAAAAATCACAAAGATCCTTAAGACTCCTTAATCTATTTATTCAACAAATGATTATCAGGCATTTGTGGAATGGGTGAAGATAAGCCCTTCTCACTCACACAACACCCATTCAGCTTTATTGACAGGCATACCAGAGCACTCTTTTACTTACAGCACCTTCCATGTCCCTCAGACTACGACCCAAATTGACAGTTCAGCTCTGTCAGAGGCAAAGGTTTGCCTTAGAAGCTGGGCATGTATGTCAGGATTCACTTAGCCAATTTGCCCAAATTCCTCAGCACACCAATGCTTTACTGATAGTTGGTGGATCAGGTCCTGGTCAGGATCAGGTCTGGACTCCACAGGTTCAAATCCCAGCAGGGATGGTTCTGATCTCAGGGTCAGGCTGCCATGCATCTGGGTTGCACCCTCTAGGCCATGCTGGCTCTATAGTTCTTCTCAGTGTTGCTAAAGCTTTTGGCTCAAAGCTTCATAAACTGCTCCAGCAGAGGTCTCTCCTTAGCAACAAGCAGAAACATGCAAGGGGAGGAGGAAGGTGGGTGAGGAAGGAGGGATGAATCTGAGCAGTGGGTGGGAAAGAGTGATTCTAAGGAGCAGCTTAGAGTTTAAGGTGATATGCTAAAATGGAATAAGGCTTAGAACTGTGCATACACAGGGATATTCCTTAAAGGAGCCTGTCAGGGGCTGCAAATCATTGATCTATTGTTGAAAGCTACATATGTTACACCTTAATTATTTCCTTAAGTATCCTAATTATAACTATTACTTTTTAACTAGGTTAACCCTTCTATTGCTACTAGCTAAGGATTAGCCTGAGGCTTTTAAAAGTCCCCCCACCCCCCGCTATCTGTTTGCCTTCTGCTACTTTCACCCATGAGTTCAAATAATTTTGGGACAAAAATCCCTGGCTACAAAGCCACCCCCAGATAGAGTAATCTAAGCTATTTCTGGACAGAGGGTATATTGCTGGGGAATGATGTTGTAGCATGAGAGGGGCACCAGAAGCTGCTGCTCTTCCAGGCACAATGAATATGAGACGCTTGAACAGTTCTCTCTGCTGAATTCTGTTCTTCTCCTTTAGCCACCTTTCCTGTTCCAGGAACTGAACTGCAGTTGCGTGCTCTATTACTCAAACCTGTTTTTCAGCTGCATGGCAAACTCCAGCATGCAGTTTCCCATCTTAAGTCCATCTGCTTCTGGGTACTGGATCTGCTTGTGAGCCGTTTCAGGAACTTCAACCATAACTTCATCACAGAAATTCTTCCTCGTGGAAAAGGCCATGAAGACTTGCTGGGCCACAGGTTGAGTTGTGGATGTACAGGAGAGGACAGGGGACCTGAAACAGGACAAGAAGTAGAGGGTTATTATCTAAAATAGCTCAGTGGAAGAGCACAAAAATAATTCTTGTGGAATTCCAAGAACATAAAATGTCATTTAAAAACTGAACCACTATATATTGTGAAAGGGATGCTTCAGTCTGTGGACTTTCCCTGGACCCAGCATGGGTAATCACAGTTGTAGAAGTGCAGAGACCATGGAATGTTTAAAATTACAAGCTGTTTCTGTTTTTATAAAAAATTGCATAATTCCCTGGTTTGCAGTTAGAGGCAAACAGCCTGGCTGGAAAAGTCTTTTTTCTGTCATCTCAGGCTTTTCACATTTTGAAGGCTATACTTTGTTGTTGTGGTGCCTTATTGGCAAAGGGAGATGTTATTCCAAGTTGCTGATGGGAAACCTGCAGTCTAACTATTCAGATGCACACTGCCTGAACACAGAGCCATCCTTAGAGAGAGGCAGGGCCCAGAGCCAATTGGCCAGTCTGACCCAGAGGCTGTGCTCCATGCTCCCACCCCACCCCTAGTCCAGCTGCTCTGTCCTGGGAGTGGGGTGGGCTGGCCCAGAGACCTGGCTCTGCATTCCTGCCCCACCCCTTACATTCAGCTTGCTGCCAAAGGCAGCAGGGGGAGGCCCCACTCACCCCCCAACCCAAGGACAGCCCTGCCTGAATAGCACATTTTTGAGTGGAATGAACTAGTCAGCTACAGAGGTGGCCCTAGAATAGTGGTTCTCAACAACAGTGTCACCATATAGTGGTGTGTCACAGAGAGCTGGGGAGATGGCTGGATTTTGCCAGGAGGTGGTGAACTAGTGCAGTGGTTTTCAAATATTTTTCCTCAGGACCCAGTTGAAAAAATATCATTTATGCCTGTGACCCAACAATTACATCTTTCAGCAATGCATTCCAGTCTTTCGGTGGCAGCAGCAGGGGGCACCATGACCCAGTGCTTGAGAGTCTGTGACCCAGTACTGGGTTACAACCTGTGGTTTGAAAACCACTGGGCTAGTATGTCCTGCAGACTCCTGATATGTCACCAAGAACATCACAACCTGAAAAAGGTTGAGAAACACCTAGAAAATACATGCTTCCTTAAAGTGTGACTACCTATCTGATGTTTCTGCTTCACAGAATGTTTGCAGTTATCAGCACCTGAGACTGGATCAGAATCCAGGAGGCAAGTAGCAGGATGCTGGGTTGTTTGACTCATGTCTTATCCTGTTACGACTGCATGCAAACATGTTGAACTCCACAGCCTTTCCTACTCCCCTCCCCCCCCCCCCCCGGTAAGTTTCTGGGCAAAAATTGAAATCCCAAGTCATACTTGGAAACAATTATTTGGTCATCTGTGAACTGTATGGACTACCTCTTACTGCAATGTTTACTGTTTCCAGGCAACTCCATAAATCATTGAATGATACATTTAAAACTCTTTATTATTTTCAGATAAACAGCTATTACTGTAGCAAAAATCCATGCCCTTCCAATAAAAATACTCTTTGAAGCTGTTCTTTACTTTTCACATTTCCCAGTTGCCACTGAACTCAACGTGAGGAGGAGGGGGAACGCTCAGGGGCTGGCACACTAGCCATCATTAGCAGACACAGGCTGCTAGCTGGGGCATCTCATAAATTCTTACATTGGTTTGTAGAGTGGAAAACCTTCCTATTATTGTAGCAATACATTAGAGTCAGAAACTTCTGGAACTCAAAGGCAGTCTCTGCCTCCTTTGAGTTTCCTGCAGGCTTGGTAGTGGGGCAATCATCTAGGGTGAGAGGTTGTGACTTCAAACAGCTCCTCCAAATATGAATCCAGAATTTGCTGCTGATTCTTTTCCAAAGCATGCTCTGGTACCAGTTTCCACAGCAGAGTCACTTCATGGTCCTCACTAAGAACCTTCTGCTGGCTCCCATCAGTCCCCATGCTGGATTCAAAGACCAGCAGGGCACTGTCTCATCTGACCAGGTCATCAAGAACCATGGTTATTCCCACACTGGGCATAGTGCCCAGCACCCAGTCAAACTCATAAAATGGACATGAAGTGAGTGAGTTGCCCCAGGTGTGGTTCTGGTCCCTGATCTTCTGCTACTTGCTCTTCAGTCTCTTAATCTGCTCCCTGCACGGTTCCCCAGATCAAAAAACTTCCAAAGCTGCCAACTTTTTAGCTATCTACTGGTACATGTGGCCATTTGCTAAAGTCCACAGTTTTGCTGGCTTTGCTCCAGAGATTAATTAAAATCTGGCTCTGCTCCCAGTCTTGAAGCAGCATGCTTTGCAAAAGGCTTGTTCTCTTTGGTCTCCATTGCAAATACAGAAAGTTCTTTGCTGGTGTTTGCAGCTCAGTGGTCAGAGGACAATAGAAAGGTTTAAAATTGACTCACAGAGCTGCCGCAATGTGCCAAATGAGGGGGGTGGACTCCATTTTCAATTGAGTCAATTAGAGATTACTAGGATAGAGAGGACAAAGGAAGTGAGCTCATGTGATACTTTTGCTGAACTCCCAGAACACAAGTCAAGCAAGGTTGTATCTATATTGCAGAGCAACATGGCTCAAACCCAGGGTTTGACATGGTCTTGGACACTTCAGTCCCTCAGGATTCTTTGACCCTAGTCTGAGCCAAGTCTGAGAGAACTGTGTGTAACAGGAAGAGGATTTGGGCTTAAGCCTGAGGCTGACTGGTTTTATATTGAAGGTTAGGCATACCCACTGTGTGTAATGAACAGTTTTACCAGGCTCGGATAATTTTTAAATTCCTGAAAAAAAGCCTCCTGTAAACTTTCAAACCTTTTGGAATGAAAAGACGCCTAAAAATTTTTAATCCAAGGATCTTTTTCCCCATGAAGGCAAAAATTACCTGAAAACAAAGAAACAGAAGTGTCAAACTGCAAAGCTCTAGCAGAACTATTGTTAGAGCCTCAAACAGAACTGTTCAAACAGTACTTTTTCAACAGGTCAATGAGCAAAGCCACCTTCTTTTTTTGTGAACTGTTAAAATAATGGCAATTCATCTGTGTGAACTTGAGAACCATTGAGCTCCAGTTACTATTTATGCACCCGCATGTCATTCTCTGTGTACTTTTGTTCTTGCTCTTAAGCATGACAAATCATATTTGCCCAACTAATCTCATCCTCTCAGTTCCCTCTTGGGCCTCAGACAGCTTCTCCTGCAAGAACAGTTGGCTTATACTTATACGTAGATATCATCCGTGTAGCAAAAAAGCAGTCACGGCTCAGTTTGAATCAGCAAATTCAAAGCAGAGCACAATCAATCACAAAGTTGTTTGAGTTTGAAAACATCTATAAATATTTGTGACTCAGCCTTTGTGGCTCTCTGTTGGGGGCCCTCAAACCCCACTATACTCCAACAGCAAGCCTCAGTTAGCTGAGAGGAAAAGTGCAGAAAGGATGAGTCCTCCAAGCTTGCCAAGAGAGGACACTCTAGGGGAACCATTTTGGAAACTGCAGAGACCTGATCCTCCCAGAGCTAAAGGGGCTACTAACAAGCAGTCAGGTCTCTGTTGGCCCAGATAAAAGGAGCTGTCTGCTTAACAGGTCAGTTATTGTCTGGGACCAGAGGCATGTTCTTCTTTGGCCAAAAATACTTCAGGACTAGTTGGAGTTTTCTGGCTGTTTTTTGCATAGCTGGGATTGCTGGGTGAGAGAGACCTCAGAATCTTAACCTTGAGCTAAAAGTGAAGTTAAAAGGGGCCAGGCGGGAAGAGGCCCAGGAAAGAAGGTGCCAATGAATTGACTCAAACAGTATGTGAGTGCTGTTTAAGGTCCCAAGGTTGGAACCTAGCTGGGTAAACTTGGGTTCCTCTACCAGCCACACATACAATGCAATAAATCCCCAAAACAGATGGGGCTTATTTGGGAGCCTGAACAAAGTCTAAATTTAAAGGGTCTGGGGCTAAAGATGAAGACACCAGTGAAGATGGATGGTCTGTTTATTGAATGGACTCGTTAACACTGTATGGTTCATTTTAACTTAGGGACTTTTCTGGAGGGGTAAACCTTGAAGACCCATCAGTGTCAGCTCATAGCCTACAGAAGGCACCAGGGGCAAGACTAAGACTGCAGTATCACACCTAGCACAAGAAGGCACTCAAGACATGAGTGATGTGTAAAACACAAATAAGAGTGTTTAAATTCTGGCTTAGATTTCCTGATCTAGTCAGATTGCTTGTTGCAAGACTGTAAATGGTAAGCCCAGGTGGCTTTTAAGTCAATATTGTATTTTTCTAATGAAATAGCTAGGGATTGGTCTGATTTCCAATATGAACTGGAGCAGCTTCAAGGCTATGCTAACTCATCCCTGGGTACTCCTGACCAAGTGGTACAAAGCAACTGGAGTGGGGCCAAACATCAGGCCTTTGACATCAATGAAGTGACCACTATAAATGAGAGTAATATTTGGCTCAAAGTTGTTAATCTATATTTATATAACTTTAGTTGGACAACTACTGTAAGACAACACATTTGCTAAGACTATTTAGAATATAAACCAAATGTTTGTTCTGTGATATTCTTGGCCCCTTCTACTTGCCTTCTGTAATTTTTGTTCCCAAGAAAATGAAACTGTTCTTAGTACCACTGTCACCTTTAACGGGTATGGTACTGTCATTCAAAACTTTAGGATAGGCCCACACCTACTGACTCTTCTATATGAATAACCAAGTGGGTGTGACTGTAAATATGTAGCTAGCATAACAATTCAATGCCAGTTCAAGCACAAAGTAATTCCTTATGCAATAAAGACAAAAATTATACTCAACTGTGAGAAAGTTTCTCATCATTCTTGAAACTCCCTGTCATACGATGTGAATGGTCTCTGAAGGCAAGCCTCTTGTACCAGAAGAAAGGTCACTATGATGCAAATTCTAAAGTAGTGGTAGCCATCTCAGTCTAGTTCAGCAAAACAAGGAGTCTTGTGGCACATTTAAAGACTAACAAATTTATTTGTCGCATGAGCTTTTTCGTAGGAGAAAATCCCATTTCATCAGATGAAGTGGGATTTCCTCTCACAAAAGCTCATGTGATAAATAAATCTGTTAGCCTTCAAAAGTGCCACAAGGCTCTTTGTTTACTATGATGTAAGATAGTTAAGGGTGAAGAGGGAAGTGAAACTTGGAAGGTGTGGTCAGAACAACAAATGTCATTTCAATTCAGATGATGAAATATTTTGTAGTAATGTTCAAAATAATTCCAAGTAGAATTCTTTTGCAAAACACTTCTCAGTTTTTCTCCTGCAGAGTGAACCTGCCTCACTGCAAGTAATGCAAAACTGATCTCCTACTGTCAGATATTTTAGTTTAATAGCAGCTTCTGGGTAGACCAGAACAATGGATATTGTGATGAGTTACTTTATCATATCATATCATAGGGCTGGAAGGGACCTCGTGAGATCATCAAGTCCAGCCCCCTGGGAATTGAACCCAGGACCTTCTGCATGTTAAGCAGAGGTTTGATTAATAGGAATTTGCCTGAGTAAGGAGTGTAAGATCAGGCCCTATTTCTTTTTCTTTTCTTTTTTTCTTTTTAAAAAGGCATTATTTGAATAGCAAATATACCATCATATTTATATAAATAAAATTTAAAACCGCAGATGACTAAGAACAAAGAAAATAAAACACAAGAGGAAAAGCCATACATACTCAGCATGATTTTAGGACTCTAATACTCGACTTTGTAACACAGATACATAATCCACGTTTAACTAAAGTGTCTTAGTTCATGAATGCAAGTGACAAATACAGCACCACAGCTGCATCAGTATGTCATGGTTCCAGTGTAGACTAACCCTTAGGTTGTACAACGTGCTCAGTCTATAGAAACAAAAACTGTGTAACTCTCTAGTTTATGGGTGTCCAACCTTTTTACATGAGGGGCCACACTCCAATTTTTTTCTCAGGAACTGTGAGCTGGAGGAGGTTGGGGAGGGGCTGCTCTCTCACTCAGCTCGCATGAATGGGGGAGTTGCTACTGTACCTCGCTAGCATGGGGCTGGAGGGAAGGGGCCGTTCTGCTGCCCTATCTGGCCAGATAGCAGTCTTTGGTGAATCAACCTCTGACCCATGGGGGGCTGGACAACCCAGTGTTAACAATCAGTCTTTATAAATTCATTCAGGAACCTAGGGCCTTCATACAAAAAAAATCTCTACTCCATCAACCTGCTCTAGTGAACCAATTAGCTCTCTTTCAAACTCTCTGTCCTTTGATCACAGTCTAATGTGAAATAAAGGTACATTATATATATCTCTGCTCATTCAGCTTTTCCAAACCAAGGAATTTTACAGACCATCGCCACATTGTTAAACGGGTAACTAGCATTAACACAATCAGATAAAGCATGAAGAATCTTTTTTCTGAACTACGTGAAATATGGCAATCTCTGAATGTGCTGTTACATAGCAACTCTGTTACAGTGATATAGTGTCAGCTTTTGAAGCTCAGGAGCTTTAGAACAAATGAACTACATGAATGAATGGAGACGGCTTCGATCCTGTTCATCTAGTCTTCACTAGAGCAACAGGCAGAAAATGCAGCAAGTTCAAAAGAAAAGGAGGCAAGTTAGGCAACAACCAGGTACAAAAAATGTTGTACAACCTGAAATCATTTAAATAACAAAAGAAATCCAACACTTTTCCCAGTCCCTCTACCTCAGTGTTCAGCAACCTTTGCCCCCCCCCACTGAAAAAATGTGGCAGCTGCCTGAAAATTCAGCAGGAGTCATGGCTGGAGTGGAAGCACTTCCCAGGCATGCCACAGAAAGAAGTTGCCCAGAGTCACTCATTTTAGAGGTGCTCCTGGGCACAGGGGTTCCCAGGAATGCCGCGAAAAGAAGCGGCTCCTTTCAGGGGTTCCCAGGAATGCTGCAGAAAGAAGCTGCCTGGAGTGGCTCCTTTGGGAAGCATCACACTACAGGGAGGAGCCACTCCAGGCAGCTTTTTTCTGTGTCACATGGAGGCACAGGCATGGGAGTGGGACCCCCCGTCTCTCAGTTGCATCCTAAGGAAGCAGCCCAGAGTGGCTTTGAGTGGCAGTAGTGGCAATTTCTGTGATACTGCAGAGGGTGCCATGTGCCACTCTGAATGGGCTCAGGTGTCACTGTCTGCACACATGCCAGGGGTTGTCCACCCCTGTGCTACCTTCACCCTCCCAAATTTCTTCTCTCCTGAACTGCCAAGAGGTTTTCTTCTTCCCTCCCACTGTTGGGTTCTATAGCTATTCACAGAAGTGGCCATTCATCATCAATCCCATTGTATTTCCGCGGACACTGAGGCCTAGACCAGCACTGTAACTATGGTGGGGCCAACGGTGCAAAGCCTGGGGTGGCCTGCAGTGGCTCAATGGAGTCACTCTATTCAAGGGATGGCTTTTGTGACACAGACTCCAAGTGCTGCTAATGGGAAGGGGCATGTTCCAACATGCCCTGGGTGCCAATTGTCTGTGACTCATAGCAGTTACTTTGATGGCTGCCCCTCCCGGGCCATCATTAAAGTACATAGAACGTGTGAAGTGAACAATGGCTCCTTCACCTTAACTAGATGGCCCCCTTGAACTCAGCTGGATGGCCGTTACCACCCTGGGGGCCCATTGTTTTGCCGGGCTTGGTGTAGGTGGGCTCTGCCTAACTGCAAAAGGTTCTGCAGGGCATGACTCATACCCCCATTGTTCCCCACGTTCCCTGTAATCAGGGAAAGGCGGGAAATAGTCTTTAAAAGCTGAGGTTCTAGGGTGCTCAGGCAGGACGGTTTTCAACATCTAGCCTGGCCTGATCAACCAGAAGCTGCTTCCTCCGCTCACAAGTTCCCCCTAGAGCGTATCAACGAGTTTCCCCCACGAGTACCACTGCTGGCAGATTAGGAGTCTCCTCTCTCTCACCTGTAATGCTGCTGCTGCTGCTAAGAGGAGTGGTAAGAGCCTGCCCTGCAGTTTCTCTTTAAAAGGTTTTCTTACCGCTGCTCTGAAGCTGCTTTCTCCCAGCTTTACAGGCTTGTGTGTGTCTTCTCCTTTATGTTTACTTGCTATTTCATTTTGTGTTAAGGAGCTCCCCTGTCTGTAACTGTTTGCACCTACTCTGTTTTACTCAGTGTATCCCTTTTCCCTCTGGGCTGTTTGAACTTGCTTTAAGAGTATCACTGTGTTTTGCAATATTGTATAAAGTTAATTGGTAGCCTTAGAAGTCTTAAGTTAGCTGTTAAGATTGTTTCCTTTAGTTCCTAGCCTTTAGAATTGTTTGGTTAAGTTGCCTTTGCCCTCCCCTCTGTAACCTCCCCGACTTAAATAAACCTTTTTCTCTTTAACTTTACTTGTTCCCTCTTTGTTTCTGGGATCCCCAGTGCACCTCAACTTTCCTTCTGTCCCTGTCCCTGTGGCTCCCGGCTCCCGAGCCGCTCCCCCCGCCCCGCTACCCTTGCGGCTCTCTGCGGCTCCCGGCTCCCGAGCCGCTCCTGTGGCCGCCGCCAGTTCCCCCAATCCCCGCCAGACTCTCTAGCGGACCCCCCCGTTTTTTCCCCAGCCCTCCCCGTCCTCCGCCGCTTTCTGCGGCTCCCTCATGGCTCCCGCCGCTCTTTCTGCAGCTCCCTGCGGGCTCCCTGTCATTGCCGCTGCTTCTCTGCGGCTCCCCCAGTAGCCCCACCACTTTTTCCCAGCTCCCACCGGGCTCTTCAGCTGCCCCGCAGGCCCCTTTACTCGCCACCACCTCCTGTGGCTGCCCCAACCCCTACTCTGCTGGCTCTGCCACTTTTCGTGGCTCCCAGCCGCTTTTCTGCAGCGTGCTGGGCTCTTCTGCCTCCCCGCCAGCCGCCGCTTCCCTGGAACCCCCCAGCTGCCGCTTCCCCCGAACCCCTTCTGCCTTCCCCGCCAGCCGCTTCCCCAAACCCTTTCTGCCTTCCCTACCATTTTGCCCTCCTCTGCCTCCCTCGCAAACCCCTGAATCCCCTTCAGCCCCTCCTGCTTCTCCCCATTGCCCACACTCCCACGCACCTACAGCCCCTCTCCTGCCTCTGTCCCCTTACCCCAACCCCCAAGTACCTCCTCACCCTG
This sequence comes from Podocnemis expansa, assembly GCA_007922195.1. Lineage (NCBI taxonomy): Eukaryota > Metazoa > Chordata > Testudines > Podocnemididae > Podocnemis > Podocnemis expansa. Next base: position 29,047,098 of record ML681964.1, on the reverse strand, counting down.
CTGCCTTTTGACACCCCCCCCCACTTGCCTTCACTCCTCTTCAGGCTCCAGCTTCCCTGCTACTTATCTTCTCTGCCACTGCGGCACACTAATTTGTATTGTAACCCCCGTTTTCCTATAGTGTATTAACGTAGCCTTTAGGTTATAGTGAGTAGGGCTATAGTGTTAGTAGGTTAGTTGAAGAACCCCATTGTTCCCCAACCTGTCCCCACTCCCGAAAGATAGGTACCCCCCAACACTTTACAGAAACCACTGTGACAAACACGACATACACCGACCACCGCTCACCTTACCCTATACTCATTTTAATAAAGTGTACCCCAGATCCACCCCATACCCCACAGATCCTCAAATCTCCGAACCTGCTGGCAGGGTCACCGATAACCGGTGTTATGGCTCTGGCCTAGAGCCTAGTCAAACTATGTCACACAGCAGATCATTGGTCCAGCTCTCATCCATCCCACCAGCTGCCTCCATGAACTCTAGCCAAACCCACACTGAGAGAGGCTAAGAGGGAGCCTGTTGCTCAGGAAGGTGGCAAGGCCACAGGCACCATCCTTTGCCGTTGGAGCTAGCAGCCTGGGTGGGGCAGCCAAATTGCCTACTGTTATGAGATTTGTATGAGACCACAAATTTGTGAGCATAAGTGACTCCATCTTAGCACTGTTCCCTTAATATTATTTCAACCTCTAGCCTAACTAACAAAAGTATAGAGCCCCTCACATCCTTGAACAGTCTATAAGCAGGAGATTAGGGAAACTGCACCAGTCTCGAGGTCACCTATTAATCAACAATTTCTCTTGTTTATTACATTCCCAGGCTCCAAGGAGCCAGCCTGACCTTCTTTACTAATTCTCCTATCTTATATGAATATGTATGAAAACTATCCCTATATGGTACTAATAAATGTATTAATTTTGTTTACCTTGAATATATTAACCATTTTTAGATTTCCTTGAATTAAGTTGTTGTACCTGGGTATAAAACCCTTTTAGCACCGGCCGCACTCAGCAGCTCTGAGTGTCAATAAACTGGTGATTCTTCCTCCTGTTGTCCGGCTCCATCATTGACCAGAGCAGAGAACGAGCTTTTCTCTTAACACTACCTCATTGGGCCACAGAAGCTCCTGAACTGGGGTTACCAGATACCCAAGCCTGGAAAGGGGGACACATGGAGAACACGGCGCCTTAATCAGGGCTGTAACAACTGCGGGGCCACTGGGGCTTTGCCCCAAGTGTGGCAAAGAGGCTCAATAGAGCTGCTCATTTGTGGTGCCGGCCCCGAGCACGGCCAGTGGCAAGGGGCCAGGGCTGGCGCCGGGGATCGTGGCGGCCCCCGCGGCAGAGCGATGCCGGATGAGTGACATGACCAGGGGAGGGCCACGCCCCCCAAACGCCGGCTCCCCCTTGCAAGGCAGGGGCTGCTCAGCGCCTAGCGCGGCCCTGCGAGGGAAGATGCCCCGGGAGGCCAAAGCAGCGCCCTCCCGCTGTGGTATTGGTGTTAGGGGCCCTGGCACCGCGGGGGTGCTGGGGATCCCTCACCCCGGGCGGCTCAGAGGGAGGCCGGGTGCGCCGCTGGCCTGACCCCTGGCAGCCAGCCCGAGCGCTGGGGCGGGGCCGCCGCTGTCTCCCGGGGCGGGCGGCGCGGCGCGGCGGAGGGGCCAGGCCCCGCCTGCCAGGGGGCGGGCTCAGCGCTGCCGCTGGCGGGGCCCGGTGAGGCGCTGGGCCGAGGGCGGCCGCGGAGCCGGCAGCAGGTGAGCGGGGCGGGCACCGCGCAGCCCCTGGCGGGCTCCTCTCCCGGCGGCCCGAGGCTCCGGCTCCGGCTCCTTCCCCGCCGAGCAGCTCTGGCCTCGGGCGGGCCTCAGCCGCTGATCCGCCCGAGCTGGCCTTTCCCTCAGGCCCAGCCCCGCTGAGCTCCCGGCACCCGCGGCTGTCAGCCGGGGAGGGGGCCGGAGCAAATGGCTGAGCGCCGCAGCGCGGCCCCCTGGTGAAGCGGCGGCCCCCCGGGTCGATCAGCTCCGGAGAAGCCGCGTTAGGCCTTTCCCCGGAGGGGAACTTATTGCCGAGGGACGGGGCCTCAGGTTTGGAGGATGGCGGAGGGGAGTTTCGCATCTTGCCAAGCTCCAAAGGGGCGGCCCTGTTAGTCTGGTCTGGCCAAAACAAGAGAGAGAAAAGTCCTGTGGCACTTAGACTAACAGATTTATTTTTCGCATGAGTTTTCTTCAAAGCACCTGAGGAAGTGGGATCTTCTCCCACGAAAGCTCATGCAAAAAATAAATCTGTTAGGCTGTGTCTACACACACATCATTATTTCAAAATAAAGTCCTTAATTCAAAATAAGCTAATTTGAATTAACAAAATGTTAATTCGAATTAAGGGATAGCCTGCTATTGAAACGGCTGTTACTTCAAAATGGTTATTTTGAAATAAGGCCGTTAGGACATGTTGTTTCGAAACAATGGTGTTGTTTCGAAACAACATGTCCGAACGGCCTTCAAAATAAAAATTTTGAAATAAAAGCCATTTCAAAACAATCGGGGTTTAACCTGTGTCAAAACAGCAGTTCTTATTTCAAAAGGATGGGATCTGTCCTTTCAAAATAAGAAAACATCATGTGGACCAAATATCTTATTTTGAAATAACCAGTGTTATTTCGAAATAAAAGTGCCTTTAGTCTTTAAGTGCCACAGGACTACTTGTGTTTTTAGAGGAGAGTCTACTGTTTTCCTCCAAGAAGTGAGATTGTCTCATGGGTGTTCCTCTCCATAGCCTTTTGGGTTTTGAAAGCAGTTTTAGGCTATCACTCAACATTACCTAAATCTGTTTCTTTGTATTTATATTAGCTATTGACATATTTTTATTCAGATAACATTTCCTTGGTTGGAAAACATGTCATGAGACTGTTTCTCAAGAAATGCTTTTCATTATTAACTGGAAATCACAGACCCATGCTGTTGAGGCCCATTGGAGATGAACACATTTTGGGAGTTAAGAAGGAATGCACATAGTGTAATTATTTTGATGTGTGTCCTTCTGGGGTACCCAAACTTTGTCATCATGACCCCATTTTAATGAAGTGTTTCCTGCTGGGATGCCAGAGGTGATGGAGGATGCCAATAACTGGGATTGCGGTGACCCCCGCTGCTGAGGGCATGACTGCATTTGGGGCCATGACCCATGGTTTGGGAACTGCTGGTATAGTTTAATTTTAATGTATTATGCTTTTATATGTACAGTAGTGTATTTTCTTAAAATAGTGAGATTTGGTATTACATGTCAACATGCTCCTGCAGTTTATCCAAACTCTATTTAAAAATGAGAACACTTTATTGCTGTGGTGTTAGAGATATGGTAGTATTGATCAGTTTCATTCTGAAGCATGTATGGTAGTTCGTTAGGACTCTTTATCTTAGACCTTTTATTTTCTTTTAAAGCCTTGCACTACATGAGTAAGAATTAACTCTACAAAACACCTAGTTCTTTATGTAACATGTTTCCATTTAATTAATGGACAAAGTTAACTTATGAAACCTAATCTTTTAACTGTTGCGCCTTAATTTTATTTTTTATAAATGTAAGTAAAAATAAAGTATTTCTAGTCATCAGGGCCAGCCCAAGGTTTTTTGGTGCCCTAGGCCATATGTTATTTTGGTGCCCCCCCCCCCCCCCCCCAGCTGCAGTTGGGGATCTAGCTGCCACTGTGGGCAGGGGTCTGGTTCCAGCTGGGGAGCAGGGCTGCAGGCAGGGGTCTGGTCCAGGCAGGGAACAGAGCCACTGCTGCCACCTGGATCCAGCCCCAGCTGAGGACTGGAGTAGCAGCCAGGGACCAGAGCTGCTGCTGGGGATCCCTCCCACTGGCATGTCCGCCAGCCCCCTAACCCCAGTGCCCGTTACCCCCCACCCTGCAACCACTGCCATAGGTCAACTGCCCCTGCCCCCACTTACCTTTTCTGTAGCAGAGCCGGCCGAACACAGCTTCCTGCCTTGCTCCACCCTAGGCTACATTCCTGAGCGGAGCAGGGCAGAATAGGCTGCTGGCACAGCCCCAGCCCGTGGTTCCCCCTAATGGTTGGCGCAGTCACCTTTATGGAAGAACCAAACCTGCTAGTCATGGACCAATGTTTAACTGTTCGCCAGAATGGTCCTAAAGCTGTAATGAGGTACAAAACTGAATATGGCCATAGGCCATTGTAGTTTATCACCCTTTAATTCATATCTGATTTAAAAAAGAACAGGAAGTAAGGCAGTAATAGTGAGTGAAATGAGACACTGGTGCTCCACAGATCTTGCACTTGTCTTGGCTTTGCTTAATAGCTTTCTGAATATATCCTTTTGCAGAAAAGTAATTACATAAAGAGTATGAGTTTGATGTCTGGTAATTAAATATCTGAGAGCTGACCTTGCTTTTCTTTAAAGAATTTGTTCTGCTTTAGCTTGATGTGGTAATGTTCAGTCATCTGCAAAAAGCGTCATAGAACAAAAAAGGCATTTCTTCCTTTTGTTTTACTGACAAGTAAAAACACTTTTAATTCACTTCAAATCTTATCTATTATCTATTAATTTGCTATGCGCATGTGTGCGTGGTGTGGAGCGTAATGTGCACATGTGCAGGGCAGGCTCTCCTGCACCCTCCCAGTACCAGCTCCTGCTCTGCTGTGTGAGCGGGGGCACAGAGATTTGGGGGTTCGGGGAATAGCCCTCACGGGGCAGGGACTGAGCCCAGGGTCGCTGTTTTCCAGATATGGTACAAGGTACCTGGGTCCCACAGTGGGAAAGTTGCATCCTGCGTCCTCTCCTGCCCGGCACTCTGGCCGTGTGTAGCTGTTGGAGCCTGAAGGCCCAGCCCAGCCATTGGGTGCATGGTGCCTCTGTCCCCCGCCTTGTGGGGGGAGAGGAAGTGCTTTTCCCTTGTCATCTTGGATGGGTTACAACTAGTATAAAAATAAAATGAAAAAAAGTACTTTAGTCTACAAACATTCTATAATTTATCTAAGGCTGTTTAGCTCCTTCAGCATTAGTACCAACTATTTAAATGGTTGGGAGGACATTTTATGTTGTATAGCAGCAGGGAGGGCTCCAGTGCTGAATTTTTCAGACATGCTGTTTAGAAACTAGTACTTTCACTTTTCCAGAGTACTACCAAATTAAACTGTAGGGGTTTCCAAACATGATTAATACTGTTCAGAAGCACACACATTGGAAACATTAAGAAGTAGAAGAGATACCTTATGGCATTTTTCTTTTAAGGCACTTACTGCTGCACAGACATAGAAGAGATCTTGATATTCAACTTAATATTAAAGTAGCTAAAAATTAATGCACCGCTCAAAAAAAGTTCTGAAGTAATGGAGTATTCCAGCAAGTAAAATTAATAGTGATTTTTAAAACAGAACACTTAAATTGCATGGTAAAGAGGCATCTATTAAGTGTGAAAGAGGTGAAGTGTGTCGTCTTTCATCAAATCCTGCTGCGTCAGTCTAGTTAGCAAAACACGCAAGGAGTCCTTTGTGACTTTTAAAGACTAAGAAATTTATTTATCACACGAGCTTTTGTGGGAGAAAATCCTACTTTGTGAGATACTTGAGGATGAGGAACTTACAAGTCCTGCAGTTGATTCATATAAATATGAACTTTATTTAAATCCTAAATGCTGAGGCAACACTTTATCCTGGCACTCTCATTTTCTGTCTTGCCAGATTTGAGGTGCTTTGTGGTAGCAAAATGAAACACTATAGCATATGTTTTAATGAATAATTTGAAATGTTACAATTTATTTGTGCAAATAGCTTTTCCCTAAAAGTTTGATTATCGAAGGGCATCTGACTAACTCCTCTCGCCTTCCATGTTGAGATTAATAACAGATTAGAACATTATAATAGCACTGTAAATCAATCATTGTTTTTTCACAACTATAAGCCACAGAGGGGTACTGTATTGTGGCTTGTACCACCCTGGTATGTAATGTGGAGACATGACACTAAAAATAATTCCCTGTATAGTATTCCACTTTGAGCCAAGTGAAGGCTGCCTTAATCACAGTAAGACATCATCTGAAGGGACCTATCATCCCCACATCATACTTCTAGCAACTACAGTTAGCTAGCTTTATGATTATTTGGTGTGGCCTTCAGACTGCCGAATCATGATCAATATGGCCCTCTGCTGGAGTACTTCTGCTGTTGTTTGTGCATAGAAGCTTTATGGATAAGCTGATTTTAAATATAGTAATTTCAGCATAGAGTATATAGAAGTTTTAATAACTAAAATGCTTCTTTCATGATTTGAAGCAAGAAATAAGTATTAAAGTTGTCATGATGGAAGCATTGGATATTTTCTGGGGATTAATGACTGCCGGAGTGAGTTGGAGTTAGTGTTCCAGGAAGTCATTGAGTTGGGCCTTTCCTAGCTGTTAGAGGCCCTCTTCACCGTTGTAAGCTTAATGGAATGCCTTCTGGTTTTTTTTCTTTTCAGTTTAATCTCAAGCTCTGCACTGCAGTTTGCATTTTTGTTTACAGTGTCAGTACTTTTCTAGTCGTTAATGACCAATACAGTCTTGAACTTATGTGGTACATGAAGGAGCTGTCTAATTAGTTTGGCAGGAACCAGTGAAACACAAAAATAGGGAATGCTTCATTTTCTGTCATTCAGCATATTCATCATAATCTGTAGTTTACATTCATAGAAGAAATACTGTTTCTAACGTATCTTTTAAATTCATTTGCTTTAATTTCATTTTATTCTAACACTGATTCTTGTAGCCTTTTTATTGAAAAAACTGGCAGACTTGTATGCAGTTGTTCTTAAGAAAATTTTAGCTCTGATCTTTAGTGAGGCTATTATTATTATTATTAAGAATTCTCTCTTCCATCTAGTTGACCAGGGTACAAGGATCTGAAGTTGCTTACGGAGGATCAGAGTAAATGGTTAAGTCAGGCCCCAGTCCTTCCCAGAAGTACACAGGTGCCTAACTTTCAACATGAGTAAACCCACTGATGTCACTAGAACTGCTCAGATTGTAAGCTATATGGCATAGGCAGTCCCTTGTGCTGTACAAATACAGAGCAAAGTGCAATGAAGTCCCGGTACATGACTGGGCACCTATGCATTACAGAATGTGCAATAATAACAGTAACAGTTCTGCAAAGGCTTTTACAGGATCAAGGCCATGGTCACATTTGAACTCAAGACCCTCTTAGCGTTTTGCTTCTCTAGTAAGTTATGTACACAGAGTAATTATATCCTTTCTGTAGACCAAATGTATTGGAGGTAGCAGAACAATCATTTTCGTATGCTGCTTATGACATAGCAATACCCTTGCTGGAGAAATGCTTGATAGGGTACATTTGTTGTCCAGAGCATTTCCTTGAAAAGCAAGTTGCTCATCCAGACAGATGGGCCTGAGAGTATAACAAAATTAAAATTTTCCTTAGTTTGAAGTGAAGTCAAATCTAAGATTCAGTTCTTAAAAACCTAGTGTGTTGGATATGTTGTTTATTTACCCTAATCTTATTGCGCACAATAGGGGCTCCTTGCATTCCTCCATTCACTATCACAAGCTCTTGTGTATCCTCCTCTAATTCAGGTATTCCCTACAACCCCTTTCTCCTCAGGCTCTGTGTCCCTTAGTCCCACTTACCTCATATGGGTTTTGAGTTTTTTAATACATACAACTCATATTTTGGGAGAAAAATCTTTTTTAAAGATTTAGCTATTAATTAAGGCTATTAAAATACTCGATTGCACATGTGGGTCATCTAGAAAATTCTCTAGAATCTAGCAAAAACTGAGAAAATCGGAGCTGTCAACCCTTTATTTCTAAGAAATAGTGTGTGTGGTGTGAGGGATGGAGGAATTCAAGGGTGGGAACAGTAAGGAAATCTTTCCGGATGCCTTTTTCAGGTTCCAGAAAGCAGAAAAAATGAACAAATCATATTTTACAATGAAATTCTATACTTAGATATTTGTACAGGGACTTCTACCATAGAAAATAGTGTAGTTTAATCTCCTATTGATCATGTCTAAATCATATGCGCTAATCTTAATGAAAGTTATATTTTATTCCCTGCCTATCTTGCTTGCTTTTAGGAATTCTAGTTATGTTTGCTTACATGTACCAATGTGTTTTTAGATTTTAAAGCTCTTTTCATAAAGAATTTTATATTCAAGTCAATCCTTGAAAGACTTAAGCAAATGATGAAGTGGGATTTTGTCCATGAAAGCTCTTGTGGGAAATAAATATGTTAGTCTTTAAAAATGCCACAGAATTCCTTGTTTGTTTTGTAAATCTTCAGAAATTAAGCAGAAGCTTTAAGGGGTTGGTTTTGTCTCATAAAACGTAAAATCACTTTTTACTGGTTGCTTAAGAGATTGCTTCTCTCCCTATGTGATACTGTCTCACATTCCCAAGCTAACAGCCCTCTACTTAAATACAAGAAAGTAGAGCTTTCTTACGGCGGGATCCTTGACTTCAGAATTCAATTTTCATTGTCCCACCAGAGCCTGGATTTGGTGAGTTTTAGTTTGACATCCAGCATCCACCTATCTCTGCAAAGGAGTGAAGTGGGGACAAGAGATTGATCAAAAAATGCAGGAAGATAAATTCTAAATAATTCTGGGATTAGGAGTATTTTTAGATTATTTTTTCTAACCCCCCTCCCCCGTCTCTCCCGGGGGGGGGGGAAGTTGTTGTTACTGTCTGTCCTTAACTCTTAATATGCAAACTTGCTAGGAACAGTTGGAAGAAGTGTAAATAAAATGGCTCTGGGTCTGTACTCTCACTGCGTGCGTGCGTGCGTGCGTGTCTGTGTGTGTCAAATGTGCTCTTCAATGTTTATACAGTGACATCAAATGCTTCCCCTTTTGTATTTATGTGCAAGGAATACATACCAGTCCTAATCTTGCCGTTCTTCATCACCCAAGATTCCCATTCAAGTCATGGAAGTTCTGTGTGAAGGAGGACTACAGAAGCAGACCCTGAGTTTATGACTTGACTTTTCTCTCACACTCCTCTGTATATCCCATACTCATTTTATAAGAATTTAATGTTACTTTCTTTTTTTTGACAGCACTTTACCTTCAGGAAATGGCCTCTTCTAAATCTTTGCTGAATTTTCTAACCTTCACGTTTGGATCAGCAGTAGGATTTTTCACATGTTACATGCTATTTAGCATAGTGTTGGAAGAACAGGTTGCGATCCAACCTCATATTCTTCACAATGATCCCCATGCTGGACACTCAGAAGAAACTGGAAGTGATCAGCTGGAAGGACAAATGAACTTCAACGCTGATGCTGGGCAGCATCAAGGTATTTTTGTTTTGTGCAGTGTAAAAGAAGAGAGAATATATCTTCCTTTCTTTTTCCATGTTCACACCCAGAATATAAATCCGAGTAGGTTTGCAGTCCCAAGGCATTGAATGATGGATTTTTCTTTACCAACTTGCTTTTTCTAATAAAAGTGTATTTTCAGGGATCCAGCTGCTTGCCAGGTGTTGTGTCCAGACTTGCAAAGCGAAGTAGCAGTTTCTTTTTAAAGTTTGGCCACTGGAATGTCTTTACGTAGATAAACTTCAAGAAATATTTTTTCTGCTCATTTGATTCACAGTATTTCATATGTACTGTAGATTGATTGCTTTTTAGTTTAAGCCAATTTAAAAACATCTGTACTTTGTGAATAAAAGTAAAACTTTAAAAGTAGCCCATTTATCTTTAAACCTGATCAGTCAAGTGGTTTACAATTTCAGAGTGGGAAAAATGCTTTAGAAATTGTCTGAAGTGTGTAGTATTATAAAATTATTACATAACAATACTTGAAGATTCTTGAATGAAAAGCTATGTGTAAGTTCAGTGTTTCGCAAATATTAACTTAGGGCTCCACAAAACTGGCTCCCCAGCTAAGCATCAGTATATTTGGTCGCCGGGGGTGCTCCTCCCCTACATTTCTGCAGCGGAGCTAGCAGCCAGACTACAAACCCTGGCTGCCATGGCAACCTGGCACCTACGTTTTGTTGAACCCTATATTAATTGAACCAACGGAGGCTATCACTTATCCAAGTTAAATGACATTTTTAAGGTTTTACAGGTCTGTGACAGAGAATATAGAGGCAAACTTCAAGCCCTTTGCTCTGCACCAACAGCCCCTTGTTTGTGTATCGCCACTTGCCCCCTTCCTCCACGCCTAGCTGGGGTTGTGGCTGATGACCTTGAGACCCCCAGTTTGAGAACCAGTGCACTAGACCAGCCTTGTCCAACTTGCAACCTGTGGGGCCAGACTCCAGCCCACCAAGGGCTTTCATTAGGCCCACAGGAGTGCTGCTACAAGAGCCTGGAAAGCTGAACCAGCAAGGTGCTATGTGGTGGAGGGTGGTGGTATGTGAGGTGAGCTGGCATTGTGCTCTATCTGGTGGGGAGGGGGAGAAAAATTAAGCCCGAGAGCAAATGGTATCCAGGGGAAGGAGAGCAGTGCTGAGTGGGGGTGAGGCGAACACAAGGGGACAAACACAGGACACGCTGTGGCAGTTCTGGGAAGGTGAAGCGGCAGGGGAGCAGTGTGGTTGGTTGACGGGACCCAGCTACGTCCTGACCTGGACATCTCCTCAGTTCTGTCTCCTCCCACACCCCTAAACCCAGCACCCCTCTGCTTCCCCTCACGTTAGTGGCAAAAACTCTTCTGAAGAAGTTGCTGCCCATTAAGTTTTCTGGTACAGAGATGCCCAATGCCAAAACCTGTGACCCCTGCAGAACTGCCAGGGTTTCTGTCCTGTCTCTGGCTGACTGTTTTCTCCTCTCCCTCTCACCAGCACTGATCTCCTTTCCCTGAGCAGTGCTTGGCAGGGAGTGAGGAGAGCAGAGTTGGTGAGGTCCCTATCAGGAAGTAGCTGAGTCCCACCACCCAGTTGCTCTGCTCCCCACACCTCACTCTTCTTCCCCTCCACTCCTCTGCCATGCTTCCCTGTCCTGCCTTGCTCCCCACGTTCTGCCTTGCCCCCTCACACAGTAACCCTTGTCCTCTGTACACTGCGAGCAAAAGCAATGCCAAATATCACACTAATCATTATTTCACTGAAGTTTATTAATAAGACTGATTTGTATCTCTTATCTGTTGAAAATTTTCTCACTGGTCCCCCAAATGAGAATAGAATTGCAATGGGACCCTTACCCAGAAAGATTGGACACCCCTGCAGGGAGATTTTCCCCCTCCTTGTTTCCTTTTAACACAAACAATTTATATAAAGTAATGAAGCTGGTGATCTGAGTTTCATGAAGGAATCTGAGGGAATTAAGTGCTGTGATCTCACTATCAAAAAAGAGTAGCCATCAATTGGTGGTGAAAAAAGATATTCAATCTAAAACCATGTTTATTGAGAAACAGATCAATTAATTTTATTGTATTTCAATTTTGTTATTGGGAACTCAAAAAGAGTGGCTATATTTATTTGTAATTTTTTTATTCCATGCACTTTTTTTTACAGTTAATATATTTGTTAGGCTGATAAACTGTAAAATTTAGGATGCAAATATTGCCCCACAGCTGGACTACTTATGTTAGGGTTCACAGGCACAGCCCTTAATCAGTAACTTAAATACGTTTAAACTACAAAACACTCTTAAATCTGTTATCTGAAATAAGCAGTAAAGTTTTGTAAGGGAAGTGGGTTCTGACCTTATATACATAAACATTTTTAGGTCCCCATCCTGTAATCTGATCTGATCCAATCCAGAGCAGTCTCATTGACTTAAAAGCCAGTTAAAATCAATGGGACGCTGGAAATTTATACACTACAAAATTACATTGACCAAAATTACTTTGGCAATATTGTAGCTACAATAATTAAATCACTTTTGAATATCTACACTATGATCCTGGTGTCACCAGGTGCTCTTGTATTGATTGTACTATCAGTGTGGGCTATTGTGGGACCTCTGGAAGCTAATAATCTGTAAGCCAAGTGATGTCTACAGTTGCATCAATGTAACTACACTGACTTCACATCTCTGGGGAATGTGGAGTTAAGTCAGTGCAGCAGAATTGTAATTATGAACAGTTGAGGTATTAAGTAAACATTTTAAAAATCTAATTTGCTTTTCAGCATTTTACTTAATGTGGACTATAAAAATAGACTGACTGGCTTTAAGTTTTTCCTATCTAGTTAATTTTTTTTAAACACATATTTCATTAGCTTCATAAGGCTACAGGATAATTCTTTTAAAATTAGTTGATTTTTTAAAAAATCATGTAAGTTTTGTAAAACCATGTTTGTTTTTGTGAGAAGACCTTAGTGTCCCTTTTACCTCTCTTGTAAAACTAAGTAGGATTAAGTATTTGAAAATAATTTAAATGTTTTCATTCATGAATTTAACTTTTGATCTCCCTGTTCTAAGAATATCTAGAGGCAAATGGTGGTTACCAACCTTCAGGTAACCAAACTTCAGGTAATGTAAATTAGGCTAGAGGTGGTTTATTTTATATTAAATATGATAGAAAATAATTGTCCAAAACAGAAGCTTCATCTTATGTGCAGCTATACTAAATTTCTTCCCATTCATCTCTCTGTACTTTCTTAGCGGCTAGTGAAACTTTTTATGCTTATGATTAGCTGAATCTTTCATAACATACTCTTCCATTTATGTTCATGGTTAGCAAACACTCTAACATATCCTGAATTTTTTTTTCTTTAGATGAAAACAAAAATATTGCAGAAGGATTGTATCAGAAGGTGAGAATACTTTGCTGGGTGATGACTGGGCCTCAGAATCTAGAGAAAAAAGCCAAGCATGTTAAGGCTACTTGGGCCCAGCACTGCAATAAAATAATATTTATGAGCTCCGAGGAGAATAAAGACTTTCCAGCTGTGGGACTAGAAACCAAAGAAGGCAGGGACCAACTGTACTGGAAAACTATTAAAGCCTTCCAGTATGTACACGATCATTATTTTGATGATGCTGATTGGTTTATGAAAGCAGATGATGACACATATGTTATCCTGGACAATTTGAGATGGCTTCTTTCAAAATACAATCCTGAACAGCCAATATATTTTGGAAGAAGATTTAAGCCATATGTGAAGCAGGGCTACATGAGTGGAGGAGCAGGATATGTACTGAGCAAAGAAGCTCTAAGGAGATTTGTTGATGCATTTAAAACCAACAAGTGTTCTCACAGTTCTTCTATTGAAGACCTAGCACTTGGAAAATGCATGGAGAATATTAATGTAGAAGCTGGAGATTCGAGGGACACAAGTGGTAAAGAAACTTTTCATCCCTTTGTGCCAGAACATCACTTAATCAGAGGATTTCTACCTAGAACATTTTGGTACTGGAATTATAATTATTATCCTGCTATAGAGGTAAGTTTTTCAGAAAGGCCATGTCCCTTATATAAAGTACATTTCTGAAGTTATCTATGTGTGATTGCAGGCTTTAACTGCCTTAACAGGACTTTAACTATTGAACTCTCCATCATTAAAATGTTCTGCGAAAACAAAATTATTTTGTTGTGGGTGCCTGAGATGGACTTAAGGGTGGAATCATCATATTTTCCTTTTATAAATTGAACCTTGAAAACTACTACCTACTGTACTATGAATATTCTCACATTCTCTAAGGTCAGAAGGAACCAGTCTGATGATCTAGGCTGACCTCCTGCACAACGTGGCCACAGAAGCTCACCCACCCATTCCTGTAATAGACTCCTAACCTAAGACTGATTTATTAAAGTCCTCAAAGCATGATTTTAAAAAATACTTCAAGGTACAGAGAATCCAGCAGCAGTGAGGTGTGCCCCACACTCCAGAGGAAGGCGAAAAATCACCAGAGCCTTTGCCAATCTGCCCTGGGGAAAATTCCTTCCCAACTCCAAATCTGGCAATCAGTTAGGTCCTGAGCATGTGGACAAAACTGAGTAGCCAGACACCTAAGAAAGAAGTCTCTGTAATACCTTAGACCCACACATCAAACATCTCATCTCAGGCTTTTGTCATATCTACCACCAGTAGTCAAAGATTGGTCAAATGCCAAACTAGACTGTCCAACCGTATTATCCCCTCAAATTTATCAAGCTCAGTTTTGAAGCCAGCTAGGCTTTTTTGCCCTCACAGCTTCCCTTGGAAGACTATTTCAGAACTTCATTCCTCTGGTTAGAAACCTACATCTAATCTGATATTACTTGTACTGTATCATGTTATAAAAGATGGACAGGTTGTTCCAGTAGGTCTCTTGTATCAAACTCCTGTGCTGTATGTGGAACTGCTTTACCACAGAATGCTGGCTTGTTTCCTTTGCTAAAGCACATTAAAAGGCAGCTAATATACATAAGTACTGTTCCTAATGTTACCTTTCTATGTAAGCAATTGCTGTAGTTGCCACTAGGTTATTATGCAGTTGCAAATGGGAAGGAATATGTGGCCAATGGGACAGCTTAATGTGGTTCATTCTAGTTGGAGAATCGCTACCCAAAGTCACTGAATTTCCTTTGGTAATCTTAGAGAATACTACTTGTCTATTAAAGTTGAGGGGAGCATGAGAATTTTGCCCTGGAATGTAGCTTAGATTTAGTAGCTCTTTTAAAATTGCAATAACTGTTTTTTGTTAAAATCAAATTCTACTACTGTATAACTGAATGTGAGGTCTTTACTGTTGACCTGATTTTCAGAGAGATGGAGACCCACATCTCATTCTAGAGTGAGCTATAGATCTTGAAGATAATGGGAGCTGAAGGTATTCACACTTCAGAACTCTGATTTCCATGGCAATCTCTGCAGGAGTCTTATTAACAATTAAAGGTAAAGAATATAGGAATAAAAAGGACCTCTTGGATTACTGAGTCCAGTGCCATGCAGCCTGTCATGTAATCCTGTTAATAAATTTATCAAGCTTCATCTTAAAACTAGCTAGATTTGTAAGCTTAGTAGAACTGATAACTTGATCTGTAAATGGAGTGGGAATTTCAAAAGCATCCAGTGTTAGTGTAACAGTTCCTTTTTAAGGTCAATGATGAAATTCCAATTTCATTTGGGAGCAGAATTAGGCCAACACTGCCATTTACTAAGTGGAAAAAATCTTCTATCCCACTTTTAAGAGACTAATTTGATAGCACTTTGAGTGACGTAATGGGACAGTAAACAGATGATTAGGATGAGAAGAAAAAATGACACTGAAACATGCATTATCTTGTCTTATTCCCAGAAGCAAATAGTTAAAAAAGAGATGGGTATGTTGTTCAAAGCTCAGTACAATGTTGCAGCCTCATCTGATTTAGGCCCCTCCTTGATTAAGAAGTTTTGTATTATTTAAAGACAATTGCTCCTTAAACTGGTTTTGAACATGGCTAGCTGGTATGTAGAAGTCCAAACTGTGTCTATGAACTGTGTTTAAAAAACAATATTCAGAAGACATTCCTTGCAGCTAGTTTTGCCTGGTATTGATTGTGCAATATGTAAAATACATATTTAAGTCACTGGAATGATATCCTCGTTGAAATGGTGGAAACAGTTGCTTAGTATGTAAAAGTTAACCTTTTTAATGTGCGCATTTACTCCAGTTTTGGTTATCTTTAATTTTTCTATACAGTCCCTCCTCAATTTCCTGGACCCCGGTTTCCTGGACTTCGGAAGATTCAGATAAATCTTCTGAAGGCCGGGGCCCTGGCTGCGCCACTCTGGCGGCCAGGGAAAGAGGCCCTAACCACCCCCCCCTTCCAGCTCCTGGGAAGGGGGCGCTGGAGGCTGCTTCGCTGGCCTACCCGCCCGACCTCACCACAGCAGGTGGAGCAGCCAGACAGCCAACCCCCCAGCTGGCCGCGCCTCCCTGGGGGAGGAGGGGGCTGGCACTAAGCTCCGGCGCGGGGGTCAGGATGCTGGAGCTGCCCGCCCCACACCCAAACAGTTTGGGCCGCTTCGCCCCCGGGCCCCCCCCTTCCAATGGGCCTGCTCATGGCTGGGGAGGGTGGCTGGGGGTGAAGTAGGCCCGACTGTTTGCCTGCCTGCCTGGCAGCGCCTCCCCGGGGGAGGAAGGGGCCAGCTCTGAGCTCCGGCGCACGGGGTCAGGCGCTGCAGCAGCCCACCCCACGCCCAAACAGTTTGGCCTGCTTCGCCCCTGGCCCTGCCCCTGGCCATGAGCAGGACCATTGGTGGGGGGGGCTGGGGCGAAGCGGCCCGAACTGTTTGGGTGCAGGGCGGGCTGCTCCAGCGCACCGGAGCTCAGCGCCGGACCCCTCCTCCCTGGGGGAGGCGCGGCCGCTGGGGGGTCAGCTGTTTTGGCTGCTCCGCCCGCTGCGGTGAGGCCGGGAGGGCAGGCGGGCGGGCAGAGCAGCCTCCAGCCCCCATGGAGCCCTAACCACCCCCCCTTCCAGGTCCCGGGAAGGGTGGGGGGGCCAGGGGCCAGAGGCTGCTCTGCCCGCCTGGCCTCACTGCAGCAGGTGGAGCAGCCAGACAGCCGACCCCCCAGCTGGCTGCGCCTCCCCGGGGGAGCAAGGGGCCAGCGCTGAGCTGGGGGGGAGGAGGCTTTCAATTTCCCGGACATTCTGGAAATCCAGATGCCTCCTCCCCCCCTTTGGTCCGGAAAATCGAAGACCAACTGTACCTGCGTGTTTTTAGTCAAATCTCAGTATCGGTTATTTTTCAGGTAAGGGAACTATCTTTGTAGATGTGGTAAGCCAGTGATTTCCAATCGTTTTCATTTACCAAACTGTAAAAAAAAAATTCAAATTGAGGTGCAGACACCTTTTGGAAATCTTAGATCTAATCTGTGGCCCCTCGGGGATCTGTGTATTAGAAGTTGAAGACCATTGCTTTTTCTAAGCTAACATCCTGTTTCTCTCCATACATCTTGAAGATAATTTCATACATGATGCTCCTTGTATCTGTAGTTTCTACTGATCTGTGCCAGAATGGTTCCACATCTTTGTTAGTCCTTCTGCTGAACATCTCATGTGGGTGTAGAAGCTAGATCTGTTGTCTCCAGTTCTGTGGCTATGTCTACACTTCCGGGCTTTATTAAGCTGGCTTAATAAGGTCTGTTTTAAGCCATTTTAAAGTAGACCTTATTAAGCTGGCCTAGAACAGCCACACTCAAAATGCCAGGAGACTGCCCACGTCCACACTGGAGTAAAACCTAGGTCTTGGCTAAAAATACTTTACCAATAAAACAATGAAATTTCTAATCATTTTTTTAAAAGAATGGGGAAGCATTTGTTATTGGTGCAGTGTAGTCATAGGTGCGACCATGTGATTGGTTCTGAGGTCTAATATTAGCTGTGCACCTGACTTTCAGTAGACCTGGAAAAGCTGTAGTTTTCCACCTACATTTCTCCATTTTGTATTGTCAGGGGTAATACTTGTTGTTCTTACCTCATGAGGATGTGTAGGATTTGTAGTGTGTTTATACACCACTTGAGCTTATTGGTTAAGGGTAGGCTTCTCACAGTCACAATAGGGTGTAAAACATCTAACTTGCTCCCGTGTCTGTGCATTGAATCATGGAACAATAGGCTAATGGCACATTTTAAGCAGCCAGATCCCAGTGCTATGCCAAGAGTCAGTCACGAAGTGCTGCACCTCAGAGAATCATTGAAAAATTGTATCTGTAATGAACAACAGTAATGTACATCTCTGTCAGTATTGCGCCTTTTCCATCCCCCATTCTCACACCATCAGCCGCTTGCCCTGCCAACAGTTCCCAGACTATGAATTGATGAAGACAGTTGTTTTTTAAAGCAGTTGTTTTATTTGTGACTCATTTCAGTGAGGGGGAACGGAAAATAACTGTGTCATCAGGCTGCTTGGCTATCCACATGCAGTTCTTAAAGGGGCTGTTGCCTCCATCAGCATGGATTGGAGCACGTAGTACAGTCTGCTCAACCTCCTCCTAGAGCCCTTGGGAGAGGGACTTCTATAAACTGGTCATTGGTTGTGTATTTTGAAGAGGCTGCAGGAGTCTGTCCTGCCACTGCTGTTCCTGAAACTCTACTAGATGTCTCAGCATGTCAGATTGATCCTTCATAACGTATAACATTTCCTGTTTCATTGCATGCTCCTGCATTGATCTTCTGTGCTCGTGTCCATGTCTAGTTTTTCTGACAAAGATATCTCCAGGCTCTGTGTTAGCAGCTGCTGGGATGTTCTTTAGTTCAGTTAGTTTTTATTGATCTTCTGCACCCCCTACTTCTGAGAGAGGCGCTCTGTGGGACTACTAAGTTGGGAGAAGGCCGAGGTGTCCGCTGTAAGGCAAGCAAAGCATGAAGTTGCCATTGTTAACTGACCCCGTGGAGTAAAAAGAATGTTAGTCTAAACCAGAGGTCTCAGACTCAAATCACCACAAGGGCCACATGAGGACTAGTAGAGGGCCACATGAGGATTAGTACGGTAGCCAAAGGGCTGCACCACTGAAACCTTTCCATACAATGATATTGCAGATATCATTAACAATCATGTCATTGTGGGCCGCAGGAAATAGCTTTAAGGGCTGCATGCGGCCCATGGACTGTGTGTTTGAGACCCCTAAAGAGACTCCCTTTCAAGTTCACAAGACGAAATCAGTTGCATACCAATCTGTATGCATTGCACGGATCGTAGTATTGTTCCAGACATGGTTAGTAAGCGATCCTTGCATCCATTATAGCGAGGATTCAGTACAACCAAACTTCCCAAACCACATATAACCAGGGAGAAGGCTCATTGGGCTCCCCTTTGCCATTCTGAAGACTGCTCTGAGAGGAAGTGAGTTAAATTAATTAGAGGAAGCTATGGGTGAAGTGTAGCCACAGGCAGTCTTAGCAGATGGGCACTGCTGCCTCTTTGTGTCGCCATTTTAAGTATCCTGGCTGTGTGCGCATTCCACATGTGTGCCAACCAGGGAGCAGCGGAAAGCCAGAGTGGGCAGCAGCTGGACGGTACATAGCCAGGGGAGTGGGGATGGCATGGGGCCTGGGGGGAGCCGGATGGTGGCACAGTTGTGGAGTCACTACCAAGACTTGCATGCAGCTCCTCATAAAAGCAGCACATATTTGGTGATGAGCCAAAGTGACCGTTTGCCTCCCTAGTTCTCTGTTATGCCTGCCTCAGCTCTTTGATTTTAATGTGGCAATGCTGCGCATCCCTGTTACGGCTCTTCTCCAGTATACCATGCAATATCTTCTCATAGATACCTACATTTCTTTGCCTGGGTCAGAGCTGAGCCAGAAAAGACTCTTCACCCCCACAGGCTGCTCAGATCCAAGACCTACGGTCGATTCCACGCTGGAGTGTGTTTGGGGTGTGCAGTTGTCATGAGCAGTTCAGCTAAAAAGCTCTCTCCATGCTGACCAAACAGGAAATGGAAATTCAAAATTTCCTGAGGCTTAAAGGGATGAGCTGTTTCCTGCTTACATGGCCATGGTACTGCAGAGTGTGAACGTGCAGAGCAGTCACAACAGTATTATGGGATAGCTTCTGGAGGCCAGTGACATTGATTTACATTGTGCTCTGCCTACACTGATGCTGATGAGCCATAGAATTTGACTTCAGTGCTATGCCACTTGGAGCTGATTTTATTGTGTCAAATTTTACCACATTTTATGTCAGCAGAACGGATGCACCAGTGGAGATGCATACTTTAGGGGGTTGACATAAGCAGCATTTTGTTGACCTCCATTGTCTGTGTAGACCAGGCCTCAAAATTTGTTGGGTTAACACACCATGGAGCTCTCAACAATGCAGCAAATGGCAGTCCTGCTTGCCTGCCCTAAACTACAGAGGGGGGTATAACTCCTGATGCACTGTGCGGATGGAGGAAGGGGCTGTGTCCCTCTCCCCACCCCAGCTCTCTCTCTCTGAGGCAGGTCAGGGAATAGGGGTGCCAGATATGAGCAGTCTGTGTAGCTCAGGGGTTGGCAACCTTTGCTGGACCCTGTACCAGCCCTGCTCACCTCATGTTCAGTGGGTGCCGGGGGCGAGGCCAGGCCTCCAGTTCGGGGCTGGGGTGGGCTCCTGTCCCTGCTGGTGGTCAGCCTACAGGTCCTGGCCATGGCCGGCACTCGCCCCCATCGGCAGGCAGCCTCAGGGTCCCGGCCGGACCGGCTCTCGACCCTGCCGGTGGGTGGCTTCCAGCTCTGGGGTGAGAGTTGGAAGCAAGCGAGCTGACCTGCCCCGCTCCCCTTCAGCCCTGCCCAGCAGGAGGCAGGGGCAGCAGGGGCACAAGAGCTGTGCACCATGGCTTCTTTGTCCTTGCTGGCCCAGCGAGGAAGCACGGCCAGCAGGGAAGCACTACAGCAGCACACGGCTTTTTCCAGCCGGCTGCGCAGTGCTGGGAGGAACAGGGCCAGTGGGGGAGCCTGAGTGGTGCTGCGTGCTGCTCAGGCTCGGCCCCCATGCCATTTTTGGTACAGGTACTGGGGGTTGCTGAACCCCGCTGTAGCAGCTTCTGTCTTGTGATTGCTTGTCTCCAACTACTGCTGTTGAAAGTTAGAGACAGGATGAGTGCAGATACACCGACTACTCACTGTCTCCAACACAGGCTCTCTCTCATTCACTCACTCTTCTCTTTCCCCTCCTCCCTCCCCTTTGCTTCTGTGGGCTTTTTGTGCTTATGTTAGTGGTGTCAGTGTGGCTGACAGAGCACTTTAAAAACACTTGTTAAAGTAGGAGGATGCCCATGAACTTCCCAGGATTCAGAAACCTTCATGTGTGACTCTGGTCCCATGAAACATTGCAAATTCTTCCCAAAGCATCCTCTGTGCAATTGCACAGTGGGATAGTTACCCATAGTGTGCTGCTCACTTTGTTGACTAGAAATCTGATAGTGAGACTGCTGTCCATTGATGGAAGGAGACTGTGAAGAAACACAACAGTGATGTAATTACATTAGTGAATGTGTGTTGGTAAAACTTTTGTTGACAAACTTTTTAGTGTAGATGTACTCCAAAACTGCATTTACTGAGGGCAAGGGAAATCTCCTTTTCCCTAAGGTTGTATGGTGATACAAAGATTTAACATCCCTTATATGTTATGACATGTAAAATGAAGTTTAAAATTTTGGAAGACTGTCCAGCAACCCCTCCCCCCAACTATTAATTATAAGCAGGCTGTCTGAAATCACTTAACTGGATTTGCTATCATAAGCATGAGCTTTTCCTTATTATTTATTATTTTGGATCAACTTAAATCATTTTCACTTATGGCTCTTGAGCAATTGGTTATGAGCAAAAAGAAAAAAAGTTACCTATATACACTGTTTAGGTAAATCAAATCCTCACTGAAGGCAAGCAGCTTTTTAGGGCTCATCCATATCGTAAGGTGATGGGGATTGAGACGTGTGGTTTCTAAAGCACACTAGCATGTTGAACATTACAGTTCAACCACAAAGATGTGAACACCTTGGGAGGTTGTTTGTAACTCTGAAATGTTTATAACACTGAATAAAACATTATGGTTGTTTCAAAGTTTACAACTGAACTTTTATTTAATACAGCGTTGAAACTTTGCAAGGAAAAAAGGCTGCTCCCCCACCCCCGGCCCCAGTAGTTTTAACACAGAATTGTGCTTTGTTGGGGGGGGTGGGGGTGCTTTTGTGTTTTGCTTGTTTTGTTTTTTGCCCCTGCTGCTGCCTGATTGCATACTTCCAGCTCCAAATGAGGTATGTGGTTAACTGGTCAGTTCATAACTCTGAGGTTCTACTGTAATTTGTCTGGATAGACCCTGCTACTAGTAAGTAAAAATTCCTTAGTGCAGTTTAATATTGTGCTGTTCGAACAAGTACAAAGTTAAAGTGGACTAGAGACTTAGAATGCACCAACAGAATCCACACAGACCAATTAGTGCACAACACATTAGGGAGTTTTAGAAATTGTATCCTACTTACGCTCATTGCCGCATCATATAGATATGTTCTTAGTCATTTTGTCACAGAAAGTAACAGATCACATGCTTAAAAGGCGTTAGTTTCCATTTGGGGATCATGATCAGGCAAATAGCATACCAGGATCTGAGTAGTTTGTTTTTCCTACCAAACTTAGACTTTGGAATATGTGAATTATAGATAAAGGTGAATTGTTTGTTAAAGAGGAACCAAGTATGTTTTATTTACACTTCAGAGAGAGATTATTTTAAGCATATTTTAAAACTTCCTCTGAGTCATTGTTTTGTTTCTCCATTTTTAGGGTCCTGGATGCTGCTCTGACCTAGCAATTTCATTCCACTATGTTGATTCCACAACTATGTATCAGTTGGAATACTTGATTTATCACCTCCGACCATATGGTTACCAATACAGGTACAATCCCGACTCACCCAAAAATACAGAAAAGGAAAGCAAAAGCCTAGCGGTGGATAATGATACAAAAGTTAAAGCAGAAAGTTCCAGGAAGTGAATCAGACTTCTACTCAGAAACAAAATGTTGGACAGTTCACTGGAATAAGTATCGTGGAGTGAAGAGTTGTTACATGTGGCTCAAACAGAACTCTGGAATTGCTAGAAGTAATTCTTTTGAATTTTAGAAGTTCTGTGTTGAGGGGCTTCCTCTGGAACTGCCAACTACAGGGTTTCATCATGCAGTTCTTATTCATAGGGCTAGGGGGACTTTCACATGAGTTAGGATTGCAGAATTAGGCCCTGAAGCTTTTGCGTGATCTGTGAAATCCATTGAGGTGGCTTTGTTACAATAATACAGACATGAAGAATTTGTATTAAAACAAAAAGATGGTGGGCAAGCTCATGCATGATTATACACTATTTTCTTGTCATTATTCTTCTGTTTGCCCCAATTCCCCTTCCCTTTCCCATTGGTTGGGTAAATATTAGGGTTAGAAATGTTGGGCTACACAGGTTCATCACTTTGAGATGGTGATGATACTGGAGAAATTTGACATGAAGTAACTTGGCTGAAAAGACAGAAATAAGTCTTCAAAACCACTCCTGCCTTAAAGACAGACTTTAAACTATTCAATGAATGTCGTGCTCTGCCTACTTAGATATTGAAATCTGAATTACTTCCCAAATGAAATGAACTTGTTACTCACGGCCTCATTGTAAACTTCTCCCTGGAGGCACTGTTCCACAGAACTATCTCCCTGTTGGCTTGCTCTTCAGGGGGAAAAAGCCAAGGAATAGCAAAGCTGTATGTTGAAGACATGTGGAAACTTGCATAGCTGTACCCATACTATATGTCTGCTGCCAATTCATCTCATGTACTCTTTTCTTGAAGGGGCACAAAATTCATTCCCAAGTTTTTAATGTGAATAATGACAGAAATAAACCCCTTACAAAGGCAATTTCTTCCCCTTGTGTTTATTGTGTAAACCAAACAAAGAGTATGTGACATCAAGGTCAGCCAATAAATACTTGCTGTAGACAGCGAAGCATTTATGCACTTGCATAAAGTAATTTCCAGATTCACACAGTATTGTTATTAGTGTATTTCTATTTAATTTACACATTGATTGACTTTGTTTTTTGGAGAATGAGGATTGTTTGTGGAAATGATCTGGCACCCAAACAGGTGGTGTTTTTAATCATAGTATAGTTTCTCTTACTATGATTTTTTTTTTAATGTTCACTATAAATTTGTCAATAACATGTAGTTTGATTTTCCTCTCTGTTATGAGGCTTTTTTCTGTTTTTTGTTTTGTTTGTTAAAATTTTCTCTGTGTCTCTTGTGAGCATTGTACAGTTAGTCGGCTGACTTCTGAATGCAGGGACCCTTTCAAAAATGCATTTATTTGGTCCACTGTATGGCTGTAAATAGTAGTTCCATGTGTAATTCAGGAAAGTATCCACTCATTATCTAATGTGACTGTGTATTTTAATATATTGATAATTTGTTAATCAGACAGTGTTTCTCAACTGGTGTTCAAGAGAACACCGGTGCTCTGCTGGCATAGGGAAGGTGTTCCTCAAGGGGAAGGAGCAATGCCATGAGCCAGCGAGTGCATAGGAGATTTATAATATCCCAGCCACAGCAAAGCTTCCAGGCACATGTTGGCATCCCCAGCTATAGCAAAGGAGCAAAGCGGCAGCAACATTTTAAATTTCCTGCCACTGTTAACGCCAGCATCAGAATTACTTGAAGAATACCCTCAGTAAGGCTTTCTTTGACAAACGTGCTCCAAGAATAGATGAACTTTGCTCAAGTGTGAGGCCCAAAATTCTCATTAAAATTTTCAGTTTCAGTTTTAAGTGGTGTGCATAATCAGTATGTATTATTGTTTATAAATAAACACGTTATATTTGTAAAATTGTATTTAATTGTTTCCTAAATCAGTTTTTCAGGAATGCTTACTATGCAGATATTAATAACGATTACAGCTGGTGTATACTAGCTTTTTCAAGAAAGTTTTCATCTGGTGTTCCACCTAAAGTAATTAATATCATTAGGTGTTCCCTGGTCCACTAAAGGTTGAGAAACACTGAATCAGAGGTTAGAATAACTATACATTTTTGCTCTTGTGATCAATATATTGTAAACATCATTGATCCAGTTTAAAGTTCTGCCTAGCTTGACATGTTGGCTGTGTTTACCTCAGTTTAGCAAAAGCCTCTTCATCACCTCTTTGCTGTTTTTCATCTTCATCATATTGATGAGTTTTGCCAAAACCTACTACTCTTATCTGGTATTTTTTATGAGGGTGTCATGCTAGCAGCGAATAACTTTACTAAAATGGCTACCACTCTTCTCCTTGAGGATGTTGTGAGAAGACTTTTTGAGATTTATTACCACTGACTATGGAGTAGTGTGTCTGACTTCATGAGATGCTAAATGTTATTTGCCAACAAACGTAATGAAGAGTATCTATTTTCTTCTGTGCTGCCTTGTGACCTTTCAGCAATAACCACAGTATCTCATGAAGGTGAGGTAAACATTGCCATCTTTGCTGCTTACTGGTTTCTGAACTGAAGATGTATTTATAATCCTAGTACTACTGATGGTATCATATGGTGATTGCTTAGTTATTTCATATTTAAATCTAAATATTTTTTGAGTATTTTTCAGTAGCAGGAATGACTCACATTAACTGGAAGTGGTAGGAGCTTTAATATGTGCTGTGAATTGACTTGTACAACTCTTTAAAGTTTGAGCCTGTTGTGTAACTGAAAAGCTCTGCTTTTTATGTGATGCTGCTCCAGAGGAGAATATCACGCTTTGTGTTTCAGCTTATCTTCAGGAAGTGGTTAAGTTTAGCAAAGTATTTGTGTATGAGTCACTTATTAGACTAATATTGGGTTATATATGAGATACAGCCAGTAAGATTGTTAAATCAACATATTACAGGCACTGACAAATACAGTGGTTAATATTGTTCAGATTCTTGACTAAACCATTTTCTTAACAGTTGATGGAGTTTAGTGTAAATTTAACAAGTTGATGGTTTTGCTCTAAAATTCTGTAAACCCAACTAGTGTAAAAAACCTGCTGATTTGCAAATCTCTAGTTCCTCACAGCTGTTTTCTTCCCTCACCCTTCTTCAGTGTCCCTCACTGACCTGCAGTGTTTCACCTTGGGCTAGGTAGCCAATGTTGTAGTGAACTGGGTGGGTTGTGTGCAAGAAATCCGGTAAAGTGCTAGTAAATGCTTTCTGAAGTATCTTTGCTATCCAGCTAAAGAAGATGTTGCCTCTGCCCTCCACCCCTTGTGCCTAGAAGGTTTTGCCTTGCAGTATCAAACCAAGTCTGCTGAGAAGTATTACATAAATCTTCCTAAAGCTATGTTGGGTTTTCTATCAGCTCCAGTATCATTATGGCAACAAAACTAATTCTACCTAGCAATTATTGTTTTTACTGTGGTAGCCATTTTACCTATTAGCTTTCCAAACCTGACTACTTAGTAGACTTTCCTGGTTGCCTTTGTAAGAGGGCTTCTTCACCTTGCAGCCGCCTTGTATAGCAGGGATTGGCAAACTTTGCCAGCCCCTGTGCCAGCCTGACCCACCGCACCCTCAGCAGGTGCTGGGGGGCGGGGCCAGGGACTCTGGGTTGGGAGGGGGGAGGCTAGGGTTCCTGGGC
Organism: Podocnemis expansa; assembly: GCA_007922195.1. Classification (NCBI taxonomy): domain Eukaryota; kingdom Metazoa; phylum Chordata; order Testudines; family Podocnemididae; genus Podocnemis; species Podocnemis expansa. The sequence continues at coordinate 29,021,132 of ML681964.1, read as the reverse complement.
CAGGCGGCCTTGGGGTGTGCGGGGAGGCATGGCTGAGGCCCCTCAGGGTGGAGAGCGGGCTGTGCTGCCCCGCTTCCCTTCACTGTGGGGCCGATTACCCTGGGCCTTGTACCACACTGGCCCGCTGAGCTGAGCCACGCTGCGCTGGCCCCCTGCACTGAGCCGAGCCACACCAGTGCTTGAACTGCACCGCAGTGAGCCATGGCAGCCCCCCATGCTGAGCAGCGCCGCGCCACGCCACTTTGGCTTTTCTGGCCCCAGCCTCCAGGCCACGCTTGGGGGTGGGGCCAGCGGGGAAGCCTGAGCAGCGCTGCATGCCACTCAGGATCGGCCCACATGCCAAATTTGGTACACGAGCCAAAGTTGCCGATGTTCCTTCTAAGCTGATAATGCAGCTGGGCAAGTTATGGTGTTCACTGAGCGGCAGTTTGTGAGGCATGGTGCCGCCTGGGCAATGGTTTTTTGGCACTGGCAGCATCAGCATGCCTAAGTATCTTAATTCAAAAGAAATGCATAGATGTCTTTTTGTTGGAACTTTAATAAAAATGTTAAACTGAAATACTGTAGTTTTATTAATTTACTAAACAAATGTGAGACAATGACATTTGCTGCCTGTCTAGCCTCTACCATCATCTGCACCTCAGTTTTTGTTGCCTGCCTTTGTCATGTTTCCAGAAAGAAACATCAACCAGCAATATTGCCAAGATCCAAAAGGGTAGCTGTGTTAGTCTAGTTCAGTTAAAAAAAACAAAAAAAACCACACACACACACCAAGGATTTCTGTGGCACTTAAAGGCTAACAAATTTATTTATTGCATGAATCATGTGGAATTTTTCTCCCATGAAAGCTTGTGCAGTAAATAAATTTGTTAGTCTTTAAGTGCCACAGAACTCCTTGTTTGTTTTACAGTAATATTGCATGAGTCTTGGTTTCATTAATTTGTATTTTAAAATGTTCTGCATGGCACTAAATGAGTCTCATCTGCCTGCCATTTCACACCTCACATGCCAGAGAGAAGAATTCTTTTTATTTTAAGGAATCTTTTCTACAGTGTTCCAAAGAAAGCCAAAATAAAAAATGGACCTAGTTAAATAAAATAACATTTAAACTGCATTTATTTTTTAAAACTTACTTTCCAAAAAAGGAACAGTGTTGTAATATTTTTTAAAAGAGCTGTCAGAACTTTTATATATTAAAGCTTTTTAGCAACTGACAAGAAAAGCATTCACACAAGCTAGAGATGCTACATGGTTCAATATAATATATTTTGGTTAGCATCTTTCATACTAAGAACCTTACCAGAGTGCTATACAAATATTTCTGCTTTAGTGTAGCTTCAGGAGCTAACTATTGTTTCCTGGGTTTCTTATTCAGAAACTACAACTAGAGAAAAACAAGCAAGGAGTCTGGTGGCACTTTTAAAGACTCCCACAAAAGCTCATTCAATAAATTTGTTAGTCTTTAAAAGTGCCACAGGACTCCTCGTTTGTTTTGCTGAACTCTGCTAAGCTTCCCATTTGAAACTTGCAACGAGAGAGCTGGCTGTATGCCCCCATCACAATGCTGTGTGTATCACTGTCAGGATGCCAGACATCAGCTCGGCTGCTCCATCCATAGGAGGCAGAAATCCACATCAACATTTTTCCAGCAACTGTCCGGGGTACATAAAGGGTGAAGTTGCCTCACTATTCCCAGAGTGTTAGTTATTGCAGCGTAGCATCTGCCTTCCCTGGGTTCCAGCCACAGCACCTGTAAGAAAGGGAGTCTGCCTCCAGCACAGCTGTTGTTGAAAGGCAGCTTGGAGAGGGTGGGGGAAGAAAGCTGACAGGACACCCTGGCTACAGGGGTTAAAGTATAGTTTGATGGGCCCTGGAACCCTCCAGCATGGGTGGGCCCCCCAATACCCATCCCCAGAAACCACCCATTGCCCCAGTACCCCCCCTCCACCCAAGCCCTTACCTCTGCTGTTTGCAGGCTGGCTGAGGGGCTGGAAGCTGTTTCCAGCCACAAGCTGCTCCACTTTGCTGGGGGAGATTCACAGGGTTGGGGCCTGCTGCAGCTCTCTGCTGGCTGGGCTTAAGGTGGAGACACCAGAACATGCATTCTGGTTGCTCGTGCTATTTTTAGGGGGGGGCCCAGAATGCAGCGTTCCAGTACCTTCCTCTATTTTTAGAGGCCCCAGAAAGCTGCCAACCTAAAAATAGGGGGCCCTGGAACTGCATTCTCATGCATTTCCCCTTATTTTAACCCCTGTCTGACTAGTCCTAGCAATAGCACAGCCCTGGGAAGGACAATGGAAAGCCATGGATGGCTAATTTGCACAGGAGGGAGCTGGAGCATGCTCTCCCTCGTGGCTTGCTGAGAAGCCAGGGCTGGCCGGCTGTCTTTTAAAGGTGATTTCCCTCTAGCTTTCTCTGCCAACCTTCCCTCCTCCACTGCCCCCCCCCCCCCGCCCCAAAGCTCCTTTCCCCCTTACCTGGCTTACAGAGGTGGTGCTACTGGCTCATGCCAGAGGCTGCTCCCTGAGCATGCTCAGGGCAGGACTTGGAAGTTTCAAAAACTCCCAGCTCATGAGAAACTCTCTGCCAGCCGGCAGTGTGCGTCAGGCAGTGTTCCCTGCGCGGGGGAGGGACAGGGGGCTGCACCCCCACCCTCCTGCCCAGCTTACAGGAAACATTATTGCTAACCCTTGTTGTATAGTGTTCCACACTTACAGGGCATTGGTGTCAGTGTCATGCTGCCACTTTAAGAGCAAGCACTTTGTGAAAATGTGTTCTGCACCCCAGGCAAGCTACTATAATGAATCCTTCCTTAGATGATGGATTGCTTTTCTCAGAACAAGCCTTTGAAGTACAGGGGCACAGGATGCAGCAGCACTTATTATTCTTGATTTTTAATTTTAGAAATGCCTGTCTCTATTCTGTAGCCACAATATAGTGAGTGCCACAATGCAATCACATCATTCTAGTCTAAATTTCCTTAAGAAAAGTACCTGGCAGTACATTTTCTACAAACCCTGGGGTTTGCACTGAGAGTTAATGTGTGCATTTTGTTCTTTTAGTGTGCTTCTTAATATTTAAGTTGCTTTGTTTTTCCAAAGAACATTTGTTAGATATGCATTCCTTTCCAGAGGCATGAGAACACAATGAAATCGTTCTTATTGGAGGACTGGTGCTGAATGTTACCTTTTCAAAGGAGTGACTCAACAGAACTTCTCTGTGTTATTCCTAACTGAGTTTAGCACTTTGCAGTGCACTTGTCTGCATGAGTAGGGAAGCTTCCTAATGATCCTCACCTTGTCTGTCCTTTCACTCAATTTGTCGTCTTCTTTTGATTTTTTTTCTGCTCTTTCTAAGAACACTCCTACAGCTCAAATCAAGTGAACCAGTGTTCAGTTAATTTTTTTCATGTGTTGCTACTGGTTTTGTTGTGCTTTCATAAATGAAAGACAGAGTTCCAGTGACTACATTTTTACAGATGGCTCCTGGCTGTGCTGGAAGTTCTCAGGAGCATCTCTGGGCTGGGAAAAGACCAAGGGCTTGGGTGCTGGGACTTGAGGCTTGCATGCCACCACTGCGTGCAGCCCAGCAGCAGACCTGGGGCTTGGGCACTAGGATGTGGGGCTTGAGCCCCATAAGGCTGGCACCAGTGACACCCTTGGAAGTATTCTTAGTTTACTGTACTCTGATAACCTGGGGAGGAGAGATGCTTGTGTCTTGATAGCATAACTACCATTGATATTCATGAATTCTGTACAAACACCATGCTGAGAACAGTAACCTCAGTATAGAATTAGGGAAATAACCTTTCCAACATTTACTCTAGCAAGAAAAATGTGTGAACCCCAACAGATGTAGCATATCTTCATCTTACAATGTGGTTTTCAAAATTCTCTGTAAAATGAACTGCAGATGTTGTCCGCATGAGAAGTATTTTAAGGACGATGAATGTTGCTGCTGAGCAGTGTATTCCAGGAAAATCCAGGAATGTGAAATTTAACATACAAAATAGTTTTGGTTGTGGTAAATAGTGGTTGGTGACTGACTTGTTTTTAAGTGATCATCATAAACTAAGTTTATTTTTAAATAATTTCTTTTAAGTGCCTTTAACCATTTCTCTCGTAATGATTTTAAAGTGAGACAGGCACAAATAAAATAATTGAGTGCACATACAAACACGTGTCTTGTGTTCATTTATGCCAGTCAGTACATGAGCTTGACAGAGGCACAAGTCTATTTACATATGAATTTCCTTACATTTTTTTCAGTTCAGAAGATAAGGAATGGCATTTTGAAAAATGAAAACATCTCGTTTTGCACTTTTCCTAACTTTCTTGTTTGTGCTACATAAATATGCTTTCTTCACAAAATAGCAAACTAGCTAGAAAACTTTTGGTTTGTATGTTTCTGAGGCTGAAGGTAGGCCTCTAGTCTAATACCTGGATCCTCAGTTTTCAAAGGCCTTCCCTTTTTTGCACACACATACAACAGTTACATTTTAGAAAGATTAAAGTGTATCCTGTTACACAGAACCACCTGTGAGCTTATGCAAGTAAAAGCCCCAATCCTGCACAAGTGCATAGGCGCATCTTTGCTCCGAGAGTGGTGCCATTGTGACTCATGATTCTCCTGTAATGTCCAACAATCCATGCATAAAGCATGTGCCGAAATGTTAACAGAACTGGGGCTTGTCACAGACCGTTTACCTCTAGCATTGTAACAAAATACAGTACAGTTTTCAATTAGAATGACTCCACACATAATTTACCATTAGAAATACAATCTCTGTCTTACATTTTCCACATTTGGGTCAAGAGGAATATAGCTAGCCCTGCACATCTTCCCATTCTTGATTTAGACAAAGTATGATTTTCATTCCATTGCATAATTTCATGTAGAAATAAAAATGTAGCGGTGGTGTAGCCTGTCTGCATTTTATTTAAAGTGATCTAAAGTTACAAAACTTAATTTGGGATTAATTTCAAATGCTTTGTGCTTCAAAATTTCTACGTAACTTTCCAGTTCCAGACTTTGAACTATATAGTTATTTACCATGTGAAATGTTTCCACTTCTGAGATCAAATATAATCTGACTTTAAAATTATGTGGTACTTCTTGAGTATAATTTTCCTCTCTCGCTCTGAAATGGTACTTAACAAATCCAGTATTGTAATCAAGAAATCCAGTCCTATAATTCTTCGTGCAGTGGTTTCAAAATATTTAATGGAATAATCTTTTAATTTGTCAAGCATAGTCTAATGCCTAGGTAGATATCTTCCCTTTGGAAGTGCTATTTACATTTTCATAATAATGCAGAAACAACACTGAGAACCATTGTCTGTTTTCTTCTTTACTGTGGATACTATTAGCACAGACTTCCTGAATACTGAAAACAGTAATTGTTTCACTACCTTTAGTACTAGAATAGAGCCACCTACTAGTACTGTTACTGTTCAGGCTGTCTAGCTATTGCCTTATTATTTGGAAGTAAACATCTCTAACAAATATATTAATATACAATAGAACATATAACCATCAGTTTTAACTGTTGTTAAGTTGGAAGACTTCAGCCAAGAAGCAAAGAAATCCCCCTGGACTAGAAGAAAAAATTGCTGTATTCTGGAGCTTTAGGTAGGGGCTCTTTTTTAACATGCATCTATAACTGTTTATCCTTAGCTTCAGTACCAGCTTCTCCAACATGCAGCCTGAGATCAAAAAGTTAAGGATACTCAGCCCCTTGTACAATCAAACTCTTTGTCTGAAGTTATGTGTCAGGAGTGAAACTTCTTTATCTTCACAAACATGTTTTAGTATGGTGAATATATATAGAACTTTTAAAAACATCAACATGGCACACATGCTGCCTGAAGCTTAAAAATACATTTCCATTATTTCATTTTCTAATGGTTTAACTATAAAATCCTCACCAGGGTTTGATGACAGAAAGACCTGTACTAGCCCAAGAAAACTCCTGATGTTACAGTCCATGCTCTGAATTACAAAGAAAATTTAAGCATACATCTCCTGTTTAAAGAAACTTAACTTTCACACACAAACGGGGTGGGAGGAAGCTTTATTACAAATGTTTTTTTGCAAAGCACTCGGTGTGGTATGGGTTGGTTTGGGGGTGGGGGCAGTTTGGTCATTGTTCAGTTTCCTTGTAGGTCTCCCAGAAGCAATAGTGCAGTGGTTCCCAACATTTTCTCTGCTGTGACCTTGTTACCTTTAATTAATTTGAGGCACACCCCCATATAGTTTCCAAGTGAACTCATGAATATTCATGAGCCAATGAGCCAATCTAGAGCTCTTTGAGTAGTTTTTAAAAAAATTTTGTACCACACTTGCTCAGACCTGCTGGCACACCTGTGTTCCCTAGTACACTGGTTGGGAAACACTGCTCTAGTGCACCTTTCCATCACAGAGAAATTGGCAGGGGAAGCTTAACCAAAAAATTAAACTGAATTTGCATTTAAGGCAGCTATATGAAATGTGATAACCAGTGTTTCTTGGTGCACATTTTTAATACTGTACAACAGGGATCTCAAACACCCGGCCCGCCGGCTGCACGCAGCCCCTAAAGCTATTTCCTGCGGCCTGCAATGATACCATCATTACCAATATTTGCAATATTGTTGTATGAAATGTTTCAGTGGTGCGGCCCTCTACTAGCCCTCATGTGGCCCTCGTGGTGATCTGCATTTGAGACCCCTGCTGTACAAGCAAAGAAAAGTTGGCTGGCACAGTAAAGGGGCCCACGTTAAGACATTTTGAGTGCCTTGATAGCAAGGGCAGCCTTAACCGTATTTCTCGATTTCCACCCCCTTCCAATATGTGGCATTGGACAAGAGCACTGGCGTTAAACAGCAAAACAAAAGCCCACCCTCAGCATTGGATAGTCAGTGAAATCTAGCAGAAATATTAATTTCAATTCTGATGTGTTATTTAGTTTTCAGGTTTGCGTTGGGTGTGGCAAACTGAATTTGAACTTTGCCGTTCCCTTCCTCATGCCCTACTTCTTTTTGCTTCGGCTTCTATAACATCTAGTTTAGTTGCTGGTGAATCAGGCTCAGAATCAATTCTTTTCCTGCCCTCTTAATTTTTGAAGATCTTTTTCAAATATCACTAATTAAGCCTTCGTGTGTCATATTTATTTCAAGCACATTGGCTGGGACATATAAGCTGTAACACAAGTCAGTGGATATTACTTGTCATGTCAGTACCGAGCAATAGGCTCAGTCTAATGTTGGGGGATGCTATGTTGCTGGAAGGTGCAGTCTTTGGGAGGCCAGAAAAAAACATGATCCTGATCACTTGTGGTTCATTTTTTTGTAGGTGTGATATGGCTCCTGCACATCACATTTAAGTAAATGCATTGTACAATTGCTCCTATAGACAAGGCTGGATTAACTGGCTCGCAGGCTCCAGGCTGTCCCCACTGCACAGGCTGGGGAGGGAGAGTGCCTGGCCGAGGAACCTGCCCCCTGCCTCCAAGACGCAGCTCCTGCCCCGCCAGCACTGAGTTGGGCAGGGGCTGGATTATTGCAGGGGTTTCAGGAGCTGAAGAATAGGGCCCCTATTTCAGCCAGGTCTTGGGGCTAAAGCCCCTGTGATAATGTGGCTCTGCCTATGGACGCTGCTGAATACGGTTCCGCTTATCTGACCCTAAATGTATTGTGTTGGTGGTGTGTGATGTTACAGTGGTGGTTGCACTTTTCACACTGGAGATGGCTGCATTTGACTTCCAGATGCTTGTGGGTGTTATATTTTAGTTAGTAAAGTGTAACACATCATGGGGTCATCATGTCTGAAAGGGATTACTTAAATGTAAGATGCACAATTGTGCTGGGGTTTGGTGCTGCATTACTCCCTGAGGAGAAGGTTTTAGTCAGAGTTTCTAGGTTGTGTTCTGCTAATGTTTCATTTGAGGCACAAGCTTTTTGTAGCAGATTCCTTCCCGGAGGGATGTTTAACTTTCAGTGTTGCTCCAGGTGTTACTACAAACAATATCTAACTTCACTCTTGTCTTTGTGCAAAGAGCTGAACAGCCTATGGCAGTGAAGTTAAGATGCAGTGGCGTCACAAATGAATTGGTGAAGGTGATGTGTGACTTTCCTCGTGGCTGAGCTTTACATTTAGGATATAAAAGCATCATAAAAGAAGTCCTGTGTCTGAGACCTATCTGTGGGTCTTGAATGATGAAATGATGAGTAGTCAACAGCTATGTAACAGCCATCATAAATGTCACAACTACTCTGTTATGGTAACCAGCAGTTTGCAAACACATAGATTCATACTTGGGTAGAGGTAAACTACTTCACTGTTAACCCAGAAACTTCCATAATTGTAATCAAGTGCTGGTAAATTAGAACATGCCACAGACTTCAGTGTGATTATTGCTTCATGCATTGCTCTGCGTACTGTACTTGTTTTTTTCAGCATTCGCTTTCTTAGTAAACAAATGCTTTCCACCACTGTGAACTTGACCTATGTAATCTGTGTCTCTGCTTAAGCGTCAACTCTGCAAACATGGAGGTATGCACTTGTGTTTTAATATAATCAGGGCCTTGGGTCTAGTAAGCCCAAGCAGCAAGCATGCCAGGTTGGATGTGGTTAACTCCAAACTCGTGACAGTGAGAAGGCTACATTTGTTTGGCTACATCCCAGATGACCAACAATTTTTTATGCACTGGTTTCTTTCCCCCTCTTCATCCGTTGGGTAAAGTCCTCACCCCCAACAAAGTGAATGGAGTTTTGCTGTTGACTGCAGTAGTGCTAGGCAGCTGGGGGTTTACCCCTTGTGTACCTGCATTACATTGTAACCTGCTGCATGTAGTCCGAGAGAACAACATATGGGTGATGGTTTTCTGTACCAATGGAGTTGGTTTAAAAAATATTTAGGCAAACAGTTTGACAATAAATGGTGTTTTTACCAAAACAGTTGTCATAGAAAACTTTCATGTTGGGGTGGAGATGAAAAATAGTCTACTGAAATTTTTTTATTTCTCATCCATTTCAGGTTATGGTTAAACTAGGTTTAGTTTTGTATTTTCCCCCTTCAAGGGGAGAGGAAGAAATTAAAGTTGAAATAAAATTCCTCTACTAGGCATTTTTCAACTTATTCTAATTACCAGTGTCTTCTTTCCAATAGTCTGCAAATGGAGAACAGAGGCATGATGGTCCTGTTTTCCTTATACAGTGTTTTTGTATATAAAATGATCTGTTGAGATTATCCACACTGTGTTTGAAAGGGCACTGCATGGTCCCTTTCATTTGAGGCAGATGTTGCCTGTGAGAAAATATTTGTGTATTTTGTGTTTCAGAAAGTAAAAATAGAAGGCTGTTACTTAAAGTAGTCCTTGTGGGCTTTTTTCACAAAGCTTTAGAGGGAAACAGTGGAAACCATGTGTGCAGCCTTCATCTTTCAGTGGTCTGCAAAGCTCCCATCGACTAAAGGCCATTTCTTGGCTCTTCTCTGTGTTTGTTGTGAGGTGTTTTTCTTTTTTTCATTCAGCTTGCACCATCTTCTATTACTTTTGGGGGAGGAGGCCTGTAAAGTAAGGCTGGGTTTTGTCTTCAATTAGTATTGAACATGGGTGGATCAACACTATGCTAACTGGGCTAATGGTCCCTGTTAAGCCTCTGTTAAAAACCAATAAAATTTTCATTACCACAAATTTTTCCCAAATCCTTTGCATTCAGGTGTTTGTAAGAGCTAGAAGAACTGACTCCAGATCATTTGGGCCCCATCAAGGTGTCTTGGGTTCCATTGGTTACCCTCCTCCCCAGCTTTTCCCATTTTCTTGCACCAGTAGTCCCACTGTTGTGTCTTCTCCATTTGGTGACCCACTAGGAATCTCCTTCCCTGCATTTGACTATAATTTTTCTGCTGTGGGTCCTGTTGGCTTTAGGAGGGAATGATGCAGCCCTACCCTTGATCTGCCTTTTTTCCCCCCAACTATCTTGGTCCTTCCAACACCAGACCCAGGGAGCATGCTCTTCAGAAAAGAAAATGCTGCTGCAGAGGTGTCTGAGCTTCCTTTGTCTGCCTAAGATGCTTGTAAAGTGAGGTCCTTCAATGCAAACTGGCATTAATTTGCAGAATCAACTCCTCTTACTCAGCTGAGCTGTCCCATTTGCCTAAACGGCATTAAATGGTACAGAAAAATCTTAATCCTTCCCCCTATGAGAGGACACTGAGGGATTTAATTAGTAACTCATAAGATGAATTGGACTGATATGTTTTTAAACTTCCTTTTAATTAACCATTACCAGAGCTATATATCATCAGCTTGAGTAATTCAGAGTAGCTGCATTAGCACAGGCAATTCCTAAAACCACTGACTTGCCTACTGTCAGGAAAGTTGTATGCTATTTCATAGATATTTAATAGGAGAACCTCTCCCACTAGCTAAACAGGAACACATGTGGTAAACCCAGTCCTTCCCTGTGGAGGCCTCAGACCTCATGCTTCAAGCCAAGGCAATTTGAGTGTTCTGTTTAACCAATTAGGTGTCTTGGTATGTTGACTTTGCCCTATGCGGCAATGACAGAAGTTAGTGGTGTCTGACACTAAGAAATCATTACATTTAGATATCCTAATGGAGAACTCAGAACAAGGGATTCAGAACTTTTGTTTAAACTTCTACAAGAGTTATTTTCATAGATGTTTAGACCAGAAGGGACTATGACCATAAATCTGTCTCTGTGCTTAACGCAGGCCCCAGAAGTCATCCAAATCATTCACTCCACCAGATGTACACTCACTTGTGTATCTACCACTGTTATATATCCCATGTGCCAACAATTCGCCTCTGCCACACACACGGGCAAACCTGGACTGTCTCTGGGCGAAGGAATAAATGGACACAAACCTGACATCAAGAGAGCTGAAACAATAGCAGCCACTGTGCCCAGCACCAGCCACGTACAAGAGTGGTCTGAAACTAAGCAGTGAACATACAGCAGTTTTCTGGAGGAACAAATGCAAGCATAGGTATTGTTTTATAGGACATGTGCATGTGTGAGCAGACAGTCTCAGAAGAAGCCAGACAAGAAGTAACAAGAGACAACCAGAGCCAGCGCTGGAACTAAAGCAGTGTTACCTGGTGCATGTTTTTGATGCTGTACACGGTGAGGTCTCTCCCACACTATTCTAGCACAAAGGTAGTCATGAGTCTTCTGCCTCCTGCCCAAAGCAGAACTGATTGGAACTGACTGAAATTCTCCCCCTTTTGATTCAATACCATAGTCCTTTCACATTTTTTCTTTCTCTAGCAAGACACTGCACCACCAGTGCATCATCACTAGCTACAGCAACTGTGTGAACTTTAATGCTATTAAACCTCACCTCTTCTGCTTTTCCATAGTGTCTGTGAACATCACTAGTCAAGATTAATCTTAATTAAGGCCAAACCTGAAGATTTTTAATGATGATTTCAAACATTTCGGTAAGTCTTTTTGCAGTATTTTGCATGCCTCTGTACTTCGGGATTCTAGTTGGAATTGAAGCAGCAATTCCATACCTCTTCCCAGAAGTCTCTTGAGAAGTTGTTCTGTGTAAGTGGAAGCAGGAAGGGACAGAAATCTTCAGAGAAAATGATACCTCAGAAGATTTATTCTTGCTTGGTTTGTAGTCCAGTTTTGACCATACATACGAGCTAGATAAACATCTTATGATACCTAAAGCACCAAATCTTTTGAAGTGTTCTCAGCAATAATGGACAATAAATACATCCTCGGGTATACAAGGATCATTCTTTCATACCTGAATGACAGCTGATTTAAGCGAGGGCCTGTTTTGGATTTTGTTGAAATCATACCTGAAAGTTACCAGAGTAACAAGGACAGGTAGGTTTAGTCGTGTCCCACAGCTTTTCCTGAACAACATTTAGAAATGAATCCATCTTTTGCCAATTATGAAAGTGGCAACTTTCCTGTGCAAACATCAGGGTCTTTGTTCCTATTTGCCAGTGCTGCCTCAGATCTTAACAGATACCAGGCAGTGTCAATTTACCCAAAGTAGAATGTCTGGTATCAGGTCTATTAACATCCTGCTTAAAAAAAGATAAAAATTCTGCTCTAGCTTGTTTAGGGGGAGTGCTCATTTACAACATCTTTGTTAGTTTCCATTCCTCAGATTTCATACTTGTTACCTAAATGCATGAGCCAATGACCTTGAGATCCAGAGTGCTGGCCAGATCTAGATGTGAACTTCCCCCAAAGGTTTGATCCTGTTACTTTGAAACAAAATACAGTGAGTTTTTTGTTTTAAAACTGGACAGTTGAATAGTAGGTATGATGCTTTGAGCTGCAAACCAGACCAGTGTCAACACCTGCCCTGTAATCTGGGGTGCGTGCCAACCTGGGAACACTACACAGCATGCAAATCACACCCTGAGCATCTGTATCACCACAGTTCTGGTTCAAACAACTGATTGCAGTATACTGGCAGCAAATGCCAGCCACGCTGAGGTTTCACTTGCACGGTGATCACCACACTCCCAGTCCCAAATGCCTCACTCTCCAACCAATCCAAAATGTTTATTTTGTGCTTTCCAGCCCTTTCCTGACAGTTCAAAAGTTTTAGGTCACCATAAATAGAGTTACTTTCACAGTTCACATCACTGGATTAATTTTGATTAAAGAATGAAACATAGTTTGACCAAAGAGAGAGCTTTTAAGTGAGTACAAACAGGGCTGGATCAACGCAGCAGCTATAGGGGCTGTAGCCCTGGGTCCTGACCTAAATAGGGGCCCTGGCCAGCAGTCCCAAAGACACCTGCATTGATTTGGCCCTGCCACCTCCTCTCAAGCCAGCACAGTGGTAGCAGGGCTTGTGGGATGTGTGTGGGGGGCCTACCGGTGCTCAGGGGGTGGCCCTGAGGCCACGCTCCACAGTGCTCCCACCCCCAAACCCAGGCTGACTGGTCTGTCCAAGGGGTGGGGTGGGCTGGTATACACCGACTGCTCTGGGGAAAGGGCTGCCCTGTGCACCAGCTGGCCCTGCTCCCAAGGCCAGAACAGCTGGCCCAGGAGTGGGGCAGGAGTGCTGCCTCTGGCCCCAGGGCCCACCCCAGCCTCAGCCCACCCCAAGCTGCCATGATGTGGGTCTGAGGCTCTGGGGCCCCTTCATGGAGCTCTGAGTACAAGTTTTAAGGCACTGAAGTCAGAAATGGTTGTAAGAGAAAGAGAAGAGTCTTCCTAGTACTAAACCTGTACATACTAGGCTTGATTCAAAATACAATTCTTACCATATGCTTCCTACAAGATTACTCGCTAATCTTCAGATCAGGGGCCCTCCCAAAGACAAGGTGATTAAAGAGTCCAGCATTTTAGGTTCAAAAGCTATGGATAGAGAAAGACAATTTGCAGTGTTTTGCCCCTCGCTTTTATAGTTCAGTCTCCCTTTGAAATGCATTTTCTTGAGCATGTCCTAGCTAAAGGTCTTTCCACCTGAGATCAAGGAGACACAGAGTCTGCTGGGAAAGACGTGTTATGCTGTTTTTCACCTGCGTGTTCTGAAATGCAAGTTTTCTTAGACTGTCTTTGCTTTTTGCACATACTGTGTAACTAGCAAAACTGAGGTAACCATGTCCCATTATTTAAGACAAGCTTACTTAACCAGTTCAGCTTACTTGGCCCCACTTGTGTTTGAACCTGAGACTTCATTATACCAGGGGGAGGATTACAATGTTGTTGCATACATTTCACAAAGCTATTATTGACCAGTGAATTATTAATCTTCAAATAATATCTCAGAAGGCTTATTTTGTACATGATTACTACAATAGCATGTAGGATGTGAATACAGAGGTGTATTTGGTCGCTGTTCACAGTTTATTAATACACTAGGACCAAGTGTAAATTAGAAGTTTTCCTACATAGCAACATTTCTTTGACATGTAATGCTGTTAAATGATGTCTTTATATCAGCAGAAGACCTAGCGTTGACACAGCTACACCAGCAATGAAGTGCTTTTACCAATATAGCTTATTTCATTCAAGGAACTGGTTAAACTATATTAGCATAAGCACTTAATTTGAAAATATTCAATGACTTTCTGGTTTGACCTCAATTCTGTATCATACTGCTCAGTCCTATGGGCAAGGATTGGAACCCTCTAGACACGGGGTCAGCAATCCAAACAATACAAAGAACCAATTAAAAAAAAAAAACCCAAACCTTCAATAACCAAGTGTTCTGAGAACCTCAATAGGTGTAGCCTCTTGGTAGGGGGTGGGAGAAGCTGGGCCAGGGTGCCTGCTGCAGGGTCCCCTGGTTGGAGGGAAGGGGCGAGCCCAGAACCAGGAGCAGGCCTCCTACATTGTCACTCGGTGGCAAAGGGAAACCTGGAGCCTGGTGCAGGCCGCCCGCAGGGTCTCCATGTGACAGGGGCCCAGAACCACAAGAGGGCAGCCAAAGAGCCTCATACAGACACCTGCTCTAGACCTTGACATCATCAATCCTGAGTTAGTCATTGTCACTAATGACAAAGGGAACTCATCCTCTACCTTCATTCGTCTACTTCTTACTAAAATCTGTCACCTTTTTAAGGCAACAGGGAAAAGTTAGTTAGGAATGGGAGGACCTGGGAATGCTCTGGTCTTTACCCCTCTTTCACAGAGAAAACATTTCAGAGAAGACTCATCTGAGAACTGAGCCCAAATCTCTTGGAATATAAATGTTTGGGGGGGTTTTGTTTGTTTTGGTTTTTCTAAGCACAAAGCCATCAAATGTAAAATAGAGCAAAAGAAATATTGACACAACATACTCTAAATAGCCATTTTGCATCAGTATTAACTTATGTAACCAACTGTGCAGCACAAATAATAAAAGGCCAATCTTTTTACATTGGGTGAAATTAATTTTCACACACTGGTTACTGAATATGTTCAATGAATAATAAGTGGCACATTGTAATAGAAATCAGGATTAGTTTGTGATTCAGTTATAGACCAAAAAGGAGAATAAATTCGTACCTGTTGTTATTCAGTGTTTAATTCAACTGGTTCTTTTAAAAATATCCATCTACAATGAATCTCCACAAAAGTGGAGATCTCTTTGGGTATATGTATTTTGCTTCCTTGCGCATTGGAGCCAGCTGGATTTGGTAATCCTGCTAACATGGATCACCCTTTTAAGAATAAACTAATCTTCTCCATACCATGTAAAGAGCTCTCAAGGTCTTCACAAATATTAACACTATTCTTAGTCAACATAAATAGGGCAGAGGCAAATAATAAGAATGGGAATGTTTTCAAACTGTGAAAATCTTTCTTAAAGTATTAGTTCTATTAATGCTCCTGATTTGTGTGGTTATTCTTGCTAGGTGCAAATCAAGCACAAAGTGATATAAGGCCTGTCCTGATTATTTGATAGCATTTTACTTCCAATGAACATTTCCTTTCTAAAAGGGTAAATAACCACACAATGTGCCAGGCAGAAGAGAATCAAGTTGTACACTCACCATTCACGGCACCTCCTTGCTGCAAAGGGTCCTTGTTTCTGGCACACCCAGTATCTCTTTCTTCAATGGTGTGACAGTCTGTCTCTCTGAAGGTCCACTTAGGCCTGGCCCTCCAGTCAAGTCACCTAAAGCTTAAACCCTTTCTAGAGTAACAAAAGGTCCAGGGAGAAAAAAACCAAAACCCTAAATGAATAATTCTTCTTGCCTCACTCAGGTTCTAGTCCAGGTCCATTTCTTAGTCCCTGCAGATTCTCTCTTATCTTGGTTCCTCTCCAGCAGGATTCTTGCCCTATCCCCCTAGTTTGGAGACTTCGGCATCTTTCTTTCAGAATTTGTCTACAGTACACCATGGAGAGCTTATCACACGACTACCGCACAGGACTGTAACCTGTTCCTTGTGAATTGCTTTGCAGCCATCTCCTCAGGGCCTTCCAGCAGTTGCCCCATCTTAATTCCAGACTGTACAAGCCCCTCTGCAGTCTCTCCACCACTATCCCAGTTACTTTAAGTAGCCCTTCTTGACTACCTACAGCTACCACCACTCAACTACACACCAACTTCTCCCCACTACCACAAAAAAAAAAAAAAAGGGAACCCCCCGCATGGCAGCTAGTCTCAGAGTCCAGTTCAACTGACTTTTAAATATAAAGCAAATCTTTTAAATCCTTAATACTATCAGTTTCCTAGACAGATCCTGACTACATCTGGTAAGCTATTTCATGGTGACTTACTACAAATTCAAGAACACTTGAATTTGTATCTGGTTTGGAGAGCACCTGACAGCAATGGAGGCCAGAATTTTGGCCAAGATGAGACTGTTGGAAGTTGTGATGAATTTGGAAAGAGCATAGTCAACAGAATGGAAGGTATCTGAGGTGGAACTATAGGAGAGGAGTGCACAGCAATGATTCTCTGCTTTTTTTTCTCTCTTCCTCTGCTCAGGTCAATGCAAAGGGAGTAAATATTGAATTCCACTAGCTGGATATTCGCCTGTCATAGGGGAATCCCACCATGCAAGCAGAGCTGAAGTAGCAGTCTCCATCATATTGCCCATACCATCCACTGTAGAGGGTGTGTCATGGCAAGTAAGAAGACATGGCCAGAGCACATCATGACTTGTTAGCAATTTGTTAAAACAGCCATTAGCTTTCTGTAACCTACACTTAAAGAGATTTAGAAGCAGCATCTGCCTTAACTGGATACTGGAGAATCTGGCCCAGTGTGTTTAATATGCTTTAAAGGTGAAAGAGAAGAGAGATGATATTTGGAGAAGCAAATGAATGCAAAGGTGGATTTTTTTTTTGATTAGTTGAAGCTATAGCATGTTTGAGAAGCAGCAGCAACCAGACTAAAGTTAAGAAAAAGGGAAGGGGTATATGAGCAACAAGATGAAATAATGTCATAGCAACATAAGGGATTATAGCTCATCAGTCAGTGTTTATGGGATTGGATACTTATTTGGGGTACTGTTTTTGAAAAAGGAAGCCAAGAAGTTAGTTTTTTTCTACTCCAAAATGTAGAGGGACAAACTCTATCATTACTTGCAGTGAAAAGAATATTTAGCTGGGCCTAATGACTTCAAAGCGGCAACACTCAGATTAACTCTTAAAATATCTGTTGATATACATAAAACCACTCCTGTTTCATCCAAATTTACAGATCAGTATCTAATTATTTACAAGAAAGATAGCAGTCTCTGTTCTGTCCTATTGCTCCATGAGTACCAAGAGAACCTGGGCTGCTCTGTGTACAAATAGTAAATCACAAGTATCATATCAGCATTGCACCAGTACGTACACATACATTGTTTGAAGAAACTACTGGAGATGCTTTGGGGGGCAAAGAGTGCATAATAGGAACAATAGAATCTGGGACAGAATAGTAGAACAGTGGAATCTTGGACAAAATCACTAGTGCTTTAAAAAATCATGTAGGCCAGCATTTCTTTCATTGAAATTTGCATAACATCTGTGGTAAATAGTAATATATATTTTGAAGTTGTGAAGGGTTAAGGAAGGGGAACTAAAAACTGTATAAGCAGATATTTATTTCTAACCATAATGATCATCACGTAAATGATGGGCATGAATGCCTACATAGGCACAAGTATTGTATTTCCTAACAAGTAACAATGCAGGACTACTTTATAGGTGGTGCTTTCTAATTTAAGCAGAAGCTGATCAGGTTTAGCTTATAGAGTAACTTCAAGTAGGATTGGGTCTTACAGTAAAAAGTAATATGATAGAAATGAAGATTTCTGTACATAATCTTCCAGTGTTTTTCCCTTTTACTGCAACATAATTTACTGTACTTACAGAGGGTTAGCCATGTTAGTCCATACAGCAAAAACAATGAGAGTCCTGTGCCACCATAAAGACTAATAAATTTCTTCAGGCATAAGCTTTCATGGACTCCAACCTACATCGTAGGATGCATGAAACAGAAACTACAGTTGAGGGGTGTATATAACAAGATAGAAACGTTCCCTCTAAGGTGATGATGCAGCTGAGCAACTTGTGGATGCACGTGAGCAAGTTATGGATGCAGCTGAACAAGTTCCTCGATCTATATTGGGCCCTCCCACACTGCCTGCTGGCCCCCGAAGCATATCCATAACTTGCTCAGCTGCATCATCAGCTTAAACGGAACACTGCTGTCATCACCATTTTGTGTCATGGAAAATGGTAATGATAATGAATGCAGCATTAAAACAGTGCAAAGCAATGTGTTTTTAAATTATTTTAAAATAAAAAATATTACCAAAATGTCTTATTTTACTGAAAACTGATTTTTTCAGTAAATGAAAATTTTTCATGACCCTTTCATTAATGCTCATGAGACTAAAAAAAGTTTAAAAAACCTAAGTTTGCAAATCTAAACTTGGAAAACATCTAAAAAGTTGACTTGCTGCTTTTTCATTTTCCACAGCAGCCCATTTTACAATTAAAAAAAAATTCTCCTATATAGTTTCTAACCAATTCAAATGTGCCCCTATATTTGTTTTACTTAATTGGTCCCTGTTAGTAATTTTATTCACAGTATACTTTATTTTCCTTCATTTTATTTGGGTTCCCCCTCCCCCGCCCCATGTAGCCCTTTTGTAGGGAGCAACAGCCCAAAAAATCAAAATATCCAAGACAACACTCAACCCCATGATCCTCAAATTCACAGTCTATTGTTTTACCAACTGAACCACAGAGGGTACTATTACAAAAAGCCTCTGGGAATCAGGGGAACTGTATGTTCCACTCCCCTTTGTTTCCTGTGTACAGGAGATTTAGCCTCAGGCTCATGGGTTTGAGTCCTGTGTTAGGCATTTTTTTAAAACATTTTACTCATAAAAAGTAACATGCTGGGGGGAAAAAATCACCTATTTGTAGAATGCCTGGAGGATGGAGGACATGCAGGTAAAAAGGAGGACATGTCCTCCTTTTGCCACATGTCTAGCAAACCTAATTCTGGGGAAGCTGCTTGTTCCCCCGCAGCACTTTCCCTCACAGGTGGCAGGGGGAAGTGGAGGTGATTCCCCGAGCCCCACAGCTGGGCACCTTTTCTGTGCACCCTACAGCCGACTTCCCCAAGTCCCCCAGGCACCCCTTCCCCTGGGTCCCTGACTCCCTCAGGCCACTGCCACAGCTGCTCCCATGCGGAGTGTCCCCTCACTGCCGCCATTCTTCCATGTGGCAGGAATCTGTGGCAGAAAGTTTAAAATCTCCTACCCTGAGCATGTTCAGGGGAGATTTTAAAATCTGCGGAACAGCTCCCTGCCAGCCGGAAGAATGTGTGTTCTGGGCAGAAGGAGCCACAGCTGAGGCCCTGCACCACCGACAGTGAGGACTGCGTGGGGGAGTCAGGGTTGCTGCACACGCGAGCAGCTTAGAGGGAACATTGGCTCAGAATATGTGTATATATGGCATGTGTATATATACCTCTCAGCTGTAGTTTCTCCTTCACCCATCTGATGAAGCAGGCTGGAGCCCATGCAATCTTATTCCAGAAGAAATTTGTTAGCCTTTAAGGTGCCATAGGAGTCTTGTTGTTTTTGCTATAATTTACTTTATTTTACTGTTGTATATACTTTTTAATTTCATTCTTTTATGCCGGGGCCCTGAAAAATTAAAATTTGCTGAACAGCATAAGAATTGAAGGCTCATACAGATTTTACCATAAATATGTAATAGAAAGATTGACAGAGCTTGTCTTTCTAAATGACAGAATTACTCTAGTGTTAAATCGAAACCTGTTTCAACAGAGGAAACATTAATTCAATTATATCCATGGCATTTACATTATCAAGCAATACTAATAAATGGCAGATTTGCATTTGCTGATCTAAGCACCGTAACAAGAGTAACAATTTCAGGCACTACTTATTTCTTTTTAAAATTGTAGCACATTTTATTTTATATTGAGGTCTCAATTCTTAAATGCTGAGCATCAATATGTTTGACATCTTAATCCTAAAAGTGGAATGGTATTTGCCATATACAGTACTATATTAAAATAACAAAAAGGGGGAAAGTATGTTCCTTTGTATGTGTAATAAAATTATTACTGTGATGATCTATATGATGTATGCCATACACAAGTGTATCTAC
Organism: Podocnemis expansa; assembly: GCA_007922195.1. Classification (NCBI taxonomy): domain Eukaryota; kingdom Metazoa; phylum Chordata; order Testudines; family Podocnemididae; genus Podocnemis; species Podocnemis expansa. Next base: position 29,001,067 of record ML681964.1, on the reverse strand, counting down.
ACTCTAGCTAATGTGAATGTCATATTGTGAAATGCTCTAAAGTGTATGCTAATAGTGTCTTATTGGCATATTGTTCTGCATTTTTCTCAAGTGTTTGTTCCTGTAGACACGCCAGAATCATTCAGCTTCACCAATCCCAACTGACAGTCTCTAAAAAGACATACAAGTTAATGGGATTATTATACAGCTTTGAGGAAAGCAATTACAGTATTGCAGTTTAAAGTCACCTTTTTGAACAAAGATCAAATGCAATGTATTTCCTGTCTGACAAATGGTGACAATAATGTTTACCCTCTGTTGTAAAGAGCTTTAAGGTTTATAGATGAAACATACTATCTAAGGACTAGGAATTATATCTTTGTCTGTAGAAGCACCTGTGAACGAGTATTTGGAAAATATCCCACGTAGCAACAAAACAACTTAATGACCGTAGTACTTCTCAAATTCAGGTTTTGCCTAGGGTTCTGCGCAGTATCTTAGCTGTTCCTAGCACTGCACTCTTCTGGACAGACAAGACAGACAAGAGAACCTACTACATATATATATATATGTGAATGGACTGAAAGAAACTTGGACTAGTGACTTAGTTTTCAAATTTGTGTGACTAAATCCCTATTTTGGAACCTAAATCAGTGCTGAGATGCCAACACTTGACTCTTGTTCTACAAAATACAATTGTCATGTGTTAGATTTTAATTTTGTTTATGTCTTTTTAGATATTTCTTTCTGGCAGGTCTCTTCTTAGGTACCTTTGCAGCCAGTAAGTTGGGGCATGAAACTCACACAAGTAACAGATAGGCATACCAGACCCCCTCGGACAATGGTGCTGTAAACAATCAATAAGGCAGTGACCAGATGCCTTTGAGAAGCCCTGACTTAGATGGGAACAATACATTCCCCAGACTTTCTGGTACACATCCCATTTAACCTGTAAGGACTCTCCTCTCTGGCCCATTCCCACCCTAATTGTAGTCATAGGGTCTTTAATGTAATTAATGTTGTGTATCAGCCATTAACACCTCTGTTTTCTCCAGGTGGAACAATGTCTGTACATGTAAGTAAACAGGTAAAGAATTACAAATGGATTATGTAATTGATGAAGAAGCACATATATTTGACCACTGTAATATCACTTATTTGAATGAAGCTGAATCCAGTCAGCCTTCCTCCTTGGTACCTTGAATAACAACCTCTTCAGTAGTGTTTATGTGGCCCAGTCCTTTTGCAGGAACCCTTCCTTCTTTACACAAGCAACAGCAACCAGTAGGATGAAATAATTAGTGTTTTGCAAATATTTAACTCTCAATTTACATATGCTTTATTCTGTTCCTTATATAATTTGTTTAATTTAGGGTCTAGCAAATTTTAAGGTTTGTTAATATTGCCTACACTAAAAAATGGTGGAGGCAAATCCAGTGAGTAGGTTACCTCCTGTAACGTTGTGAATGTTATTTCTTCTTGCCTAGAAACATCAGCTATATCCCCAAGCCCTTGGCTTACCTGAGCAGAGTTTGCCAATTGCTCTCAGTTGTATATTTAAGAATTAATGTTTGTCTCTTTCTGAGCTTAATGATTTCAGCTGGAGTTTCAAGCATGGAAGTCTTGCTAACGTCATCCAATTTGCCTCTTTATACCCTCTCCATTTGGCACAATAAAAAAATTTAAATGAGCTTTTATTCAAAATATTGTGAAAAGAAATCAGCATTTTGGAGGGAAAAGTGAAGTCCTTAAAAAACCAAAACCAAAACCAAAACCTAACACATACTATAAGTGTATCAAGGCAAATTCTAGCAGCAGCATTTGCTCCTTACCTTTCTTAGCTGCCCCTGCTTGAGGCTGCAAAACTTCTAAAGGCAAGTCTACATTTGTGATTGCTTTAAATGGCCAAGATACATCTGGTGGCAAAGTTCTCGTTTCCAAATCACCAGGTCTTTCATAAAAAGAAAGGGTCTCTGGTTCTGTGTGACTATCAGGAATGCTCCTCTGAAAAGGTATGCTAGTGGTATAATCCAGGGTGGAAGGCAATGGCTCTGTTTCTCTGACAGTCACTGGCGGGCTCAGCTACAAAAGAATTCAAAGTTTTACATTAATGCTAAAGTTCTACCTAGACTCACATATCAAGAGGAAAAATTAATGAGACAATATAGGAAACAAATAGTATCTTTCTGAAATGATACCAAACTGTGTTGGTCAGCCATTTCATGCCTTTCTAATGAAGTATGGAAGTCCATGTCTCTCTCATACTTCCCTCAGATCTGGAAAATCTGCAGTAGTGCTATGGGTTAAAGTGTGGGTAGCAGCTAATTCCTGGGTTCAATTCTTGCCTGCATTATTGGTTCAGATGGTTACAATTTTTACTAAATATGTTTTAAAACTTTTTGGGTGTTGACTGACTGAGACAGTAGTACAGTGCTTTCCACTAAATTCAGTCACTGATTACGTACAGCCTAATACTAGTTAATCCAAGCCTCAGAAACCATTGGGGGGTGGGCAGGGTAAGTAAAATCAGGGATAGGAGGCACCTCTGATTTCTAGTACATAGTTCCACGGAATTATATGACTTTTCAGATCCTGCATTGAGGCATTGAGATGGGTTGTATTAGGAGAATTATTGATGGAGAGACATGGATGCATTTTGCTTCTTAAGAGACCCTTTAAAGAAGTAGGAAAGAAGCTTCTAAGAGTCTGCTAGATCAAAAGGTCTTAAACATTTCACTTGTGCAGACAACATCTTAATAAAATAGGTTGTGGGCACTTCTCCATTAATTGTTGTTTGAGATCACCACATCTCTTTGTTGTTGATGGCCAAGATTTTGAAAAGCTAACCTGCTCATATTAAGAAGAAAACACAGCTTCTCCAATAACAGAATTTGAAAATAAATCCACAATTGATATTGAATTGCTAGTTAGACTGTATGGCTTAACAGTTCTTTGATGTGCTTTTTGGGTTCCTGTGTAGGGTGATACATGAAAACAAGTCACATGTGCTGTTGATGGAGTGGGGAAGGATACGGAATGCGTATATCTGTATTGAAGGAGGTTCTCTTGGGGCACTTGGGTGGTCCATTCCATGATGCAATCTTCTCCTCTCATGGAGTGTCCTTGTTTAGGGAAGACATTTTTATGTGTACTAAGCTGCATATCTCAGACTTTCTCCTCAGAAAGATTAGAGGATCTAATTTTCAGTATGTGGGATTTCATTCTAACTTCTCTAAACTATCACTGCACAAGATATCTACACAAGCAATTACCATATTTTTCACACAAACGTCTTCAGTTGCATTATTACTCATGTAAAACAGATGTCTAATCAACTGAATGGACAAAAATAGAGGCCAGGTTGAAGCTCCTTTAAAATGTTGCTTTAAGAATGAATTTCATGCAACACACATTCATACATGCATGTGCACTTTGCTATATATATTTTCTTTCTTTACATAACTATAACATTTCCTCATATTACTTCTTCATTTGAGCAGTTGTTCTAGTTGCCATAGAGTTATTATACATTCAGGTGTTGGTGATTTGTACAATCTGAATGGAAGGAGAGGTACCCACAAAACTCACTTTGTTAATATGTGTCCACATTATGAAAAGTTAGAGAACCCTTGGCATAATTTATATTTTACAGATCTCCATTGAGTCTAAGACACCAGCATCAACTTTTTTTAGTAAACTGATGGATTTTTTTAACAATTAACAATGAAGTCCAAAATCTCACTTTAAATATTTTTTTGTTCAACTCTTGCTTCCATCAATAAAAGAATTCATGATTTGACTGCATTGCTTTTTACAAGAATGCTGAACAGTGTAAGAAATTACATTTTAATATAAATACAAGCAAAATTCTTTTAAAAGATCATCAATAGTTGGGCTTTACTTACAAAATCAGTACTTTCTGGAGTAGGTGGAGGGACATAATCTTCCGGAGTCTGAATTTTCCCAAACTCAGCATTATTATGTTTATTGGGTGTTTCAAATCCAGGGTGAAGATCTGAAGATGAACTAAGGATTCTGCTGATATATGAGCTGGAGCCATTGTTACAGATTTTTTTGAAGAGACTGTTCTCAAGAGCTAAAAAGATTAAAAGAAATAGGAAGTTTGTAGAGGCAAATGAATGTTAAGACAAAAATCTGGAGCCTGCTTGTAGTCATACTTGCATTACAGTATAAAGCATGAATCTATAATTCTAATGGTTCATGAGAAATTGCCTGCTAAGGTCACTCAGAATTGCTGTGGGAAGGAATAAAAATAATGTAGTCTTCAAAATGATTTGATTTTAAAGTCCAGTGTTTGAAAGCATTAGAAACATTTAGTTAAAACAGTACAAATGCATCCAGGACCAGTAAATTTTTCTAGCTACAGGTCTTAGACCTGTGACAAGAAAGAAAAAATTGCATGCGTGAGAGAGATGAAACACGTATTTTACTTTGATTCTTACAGGAAATTCTGTGCCTACATGGAACAGTTGCCAGACTTGCTCTAAAGTTACCATAAAGCAGTACAAAGAAAAGTCCATATTCCAGTGCAATGATTCTCAACCTTTTTCATCCCCTGATCTCCTTTCCCCAGAAAACCTTTACTATCTAAGCCAGGATCCCTCTCCAGTTTAGCAATATGGAGAAAACAAAGTGATTATGACACCTGAAACTTGTTCATGATCCCAGTTTGAGAACCCCTGCTCTAATACTTGTCTATCTGGCTGGTGGTCAACTGTTTGTCTTGAAAGCTGCTACATACATCCTAGATGTATTTTACCTCTGAAACACAGTGAATTAATTGGTACCAGGAAAAGCTGGGAAGGGTTGCTTTATTGGTATCTAAACAGCACAGGGACAGATGACTAGAGAACATTACTGAATCTGTGTTTAAGGTCCCAACCCTTCTGTGAACTCTTCACAGCCTGACCACTGAACCCACACAAAACACCAGTGATGTCAAGAGTCACCAATGGCCATAATCTGCATCAGGATACAGGGATGATTTTACCAGTTAGGCTCCAGTTCTTCAGTGAAGTCTGTTCAGACATTCATCTGTCCTTACTCTGATGTAAATATTGCCAGTGGAGTTTTAAAAAAGATTTAGGCTCAGATTCATGAAGGTATTTAGGCTCATAGCCTCCATTGATACAACCTTTGTGTATCTGAGCCGTAACATTTTCATTTGCCACAAAACAATTACAGCCGTAGGAGTTTGTAAACAGGCATGCTGGCCCTTTAAGGCAGTCTACAGGCCTGGTACAGTCCTCCTAGATATTTCAGTGTAGAAAAAAAGGCTCTCTGCAGATTATAGCTCCTATTGAACATGGTGACTGCAAACCTGAAAGCAAGGCCTGCTGGGAGGTTCCTCTTCCCCAGTGTGAAAGACGCATGGGAAGCAGTAACACTGCTGATGAGTTTCCCAGGTGAGAAAACCTGGTAAGGCTGTGCCAAGAGCAAAGGAAGACAGAAAATTCTGGAAATAAACTGCTGGCTAGGTAAGTGGTGTAGGGTTTTGGTTCAGTGGCACACTGGTCTTTCTATGGGGGAAGAGGGCAGTGTAGGTTAGACGCCCTCCACCTCACTAGAAGGGGAACCAATCTTCTTGGGAACAGGCTGACCACAGTACTTAGGAGGTGGTTAAATTAATAGCAAAAGGCAGGAGAGATCAGAAAAGGGAAAATAAGGGAACTGGTTAGCACAGAATCCAGATACTGAGAAAATTAATCAAAGAACACAAGTATTTGAAAGGAAGAAATTCTTTAACTGCCTATATTGCCTATATACCAATGTTAGCTGCCTGGGTAACAAAAGAGGGACTGGACTTGCTCATTTTATGGCACAAATTTCCTCTAGTTGGTATTACTGAAACTTTGTGAGATTATCTGCATTCCGGAACTGTTAAAACTGATGGTTATAAACTAGCTAGGAAGGATTGAGTAGACACAAGGAGAGATGGAGTGGTACTCTGAATCAGAAGGGGCACTACGGCTGTGTTCACACACAGGGGCTTATTTTGATACGGTTGTTTCGAAACAACTTGTATCGAAATAACACCTTATTTCAAAATAACTTAATTCGAATTAGCCGTTTGTTAATTCGAATTAAGGAAAAAAGCTCAAAGCGAAATAGCAGGTTCAGGCAACAGTTATTTCGAAACAAGTCACTGTTGTTTCGAAACAACATGTTCGCACGGCGTTGTTTCGAAACAACTGTTTCGAAACAATGTTGTTTCATCCCCGCATGGGGTTTAACTTGTTTTGAAACAACGCCGTTGTTTCGAAACAAGCGTGCGTTGTGTGAACAGCCTAAATCTTATTTCGAAACAATCTCTGATGTTTCGAAATAAGAGGGCTGTGTGAACACAGCCCACCTGTTTCCAAATCACTCATAACTTGGAAAAAATTGTCTAGAATCCTTATGGATCAATGGCTTAATAGGGGTATTAGTTGACATCTGCAGCCCAACACACTAGGGAACTGTATGATTATCTTTTTGCATAACTCTCTCTAAAGTACAGGACAAAAACTTGAGTGATTATGGGGGACTACAGTCTGAACACATAGACTGGAGGTCTAGTGCTTCCAGTACTAAAACATCTTTAGAATTTCTAAATATTATAGATGACAATTTTCTAACTGAAAAAGACTTGTGTCCAACACTATATTGGGCCTATATTAGACCTCATCTCCTCCGATAAAGAGGATCTAATCACAGAAATAAAAAGGAATGGTAGCCTAAATATAAGTGATCATGACTTGACCACATTTATAATGTCCAAACAGAATATGGTCCAGACCTGTAAAAGATTTACCTGGGACTTTAAATGGACAGTTTCACAAATCTGAGAACAATTATAAGCCAGATCAGCTGGGAAGAATAATTTAATTAGAAAAACATAAATTTTAAATTTGATTTAGAGAGACCATATACGTCTACAGCTCCTTAGCAACCTCAAATGCCAAACCTCATGCACTGATTGTTAAATTTCTCCAGTTTACAGTAAAAGAAAAAAAATAATGCTGCTAGTTTATGGAGCAAAAAAGAACACTTAAGGGGATGCCACAAATTAACCTAACGATTCCTCAAGATCTTGTAAAAGATGTGGCTGAACAGAGATCAGCCTTTAAATGCGCAAGAGAACTTGCTAAGCATCAAGGGTTCAAATATTTTATAAAGTTTCCAGTACAGTTTCATCTCAGAGTGGGTGAGGTAAGGGTATTTGTTTTAAAAGCCACAAGAAACAAAATGATTTTTAAATAGCCTGCTGTGAAATGAGTACCTGTTCTGTTTTATAACAAGTCTAATTCACAATTGTTATGACTCTGCTACTTGCACTTAGGAACCTGTCCAGTTACTGTAACTATTTTGCTTACTTCTTCCACACCAAGCTTATACTTAATTAACTTCTGGGACATGTATCTCAATTCTCATGAAACGGCTAAATGTGAAGGGCCCCAGGAGGGGAGTTAAGGCAACATCTCATCCCAACTGATCTCATGGGAGTGAACTGACTATGGAAAGGGTTTATTTAAGTTGTATATTATTAGCAATATTAAGTGTTTTTGCTGGTGTATTCATGAAACTTTTAACATCACATGGCAGAGAACTACAAATTATTTGTGATTATACTAGGCCTGTGTGTGTAGGCCTGACGCCAACATACACAGAAGACAGGGCGATGCAGCTCCCTATTTCTCTAGAGCAATGTGGAGGCACCAGGAGTGCCTTTTAAAACTGAAGCCAGTGAGAGACTTGCTGTGTCACTGTGCCTTACGTGCTCAGCTCCTCATAGTTTTCCACCCAGCAAAAGCTACACAGGAGCTGAGCAATGTAAGTGTACCTTGTGTGTTCCAGCAGAGAAGACCAACATGGCTTGCTGAGCCACAAAGATAGTGACTTCTACCCTTCTTATCACCCCTTACTTCCTTCTCCTCACCCTGTCCCTGCTTTCTCTCCCCCTCATGCCCTTCCTCTACCAATTTCCAATTCTCCAATTTCTTCTCCTTGTTGCCCCTCACCCTGATCCTCCCCCCCAACTTCTTCAGTTCCTTCCCCCTCCTAACATCTTTGATAATCTCAAATCCCAAGTATATGAACACGAAGTATAAAGTTATTATAGAAGAGTCACTTGCTCAGTTGGATTGTTTGTTGTGTTCGTTGGAACAGCAATTTACGATTTGTGGAAGAAGTTAGATTTCTTCCATTAGCTAGAGGTTTGTTTAATATGAGGGAGGGAAACTGAATGTTTGGTTGTAAACTAAAAAGGGAAGGGAGCACATGGCTCTGGAAAAGTTAGTCCCACAACATGCCGTGTCTCAGTCAGTGCACCAAGCTGTATCATCAATGGTCTGGTGTTTGTTTGATGATCTGAAAAGATTACAAACTAGGGGATAATATATAGGTATATCCTCAATGTAGGAAGTTAAGAAATATTACATTTGTGGGGTCCATACTCCCTTTCTCTCACCTCACAGTACAATTATTACTATGCGGTTTGGGAACAATAGGATGTCTGTTACTATAATAATAATAAATTTAAATAAGTGATACTGGTGGAGTTCCTAACCAGGTTGGTGTGTTTCCCTCACCTGCCCCCTCGAGAGTTTGAATGAAATAATTTAGTTTTTGTCTAAGACGTGTGTTTGACAACTGCACCGGTCCAAGGGACCAGAGGCACACCCTAGAGGGCTGAGTTGATGGCAAAGCAGTGCTGAGGCAGAGGAGCTGGGGCTGGAGCAGTCTGGAGTCGAGTGTGGTGAGCAGCTGGGGAGAGTGAAGGGGGACATGGGCAGAGGTCCCAGTGCAGGGAGATTCCACCAGCCAAGAGGCCTTGCAGGCTTTACTGGGAAGGGCATCAAACCCCAACTGGAGGGCCAAGTCTGAGAAGAAGGGTCCTGCCACCTAATGGGTATGTCTACACTGGAGGCTCTGTTAAGTTGAATTAACAAGCTTGACATAAAGTTGACTTTGTTAAGTCCACTTAGAGTGTCCATTTTCCAAACTCCTGTAGACTGCCTACATCCGCACTGGCAGCTGCTAGGTTGACTTAAGTCATTGTAGATGGGGCATAGCCTTAAGTCAACTTAATAAGGTCTACTTAAGGTCTATATCCCATTTATATTGGCTTAAGTTGACTTAATAAGGTAGACTTAAGCACTAAATCAACCTTAAGAGGTGGCGTTATTAAATTGACTTAAGGAAGTGCTTAAATCAACTTAATAAATTCCCAGTGTGGACAGAGCTTTCCTTAGGTTGACTTAAGGAACGTCAAGTTGACCTAAGGCTCCAGTGTAGACGTAGCCAAGATGTGTGGCCACCACCAGGGCAGGTGTCTTAGCTGTGGTATCACTGTAGGATAGCAAGGGCCTGGAAAGGAGGCCTGGGACATGAAAGGAACAGACTGAACATCCCTTACTTTCTAGGGATGCTGTTTATAGTGTCCCCATGCCCAGGGTGTGGAGTTACATATTTTCTTTTAACATTTTCCTTTTTTCCTTATTTTTTAATTAGTTGCTGTTTAATAAATTGTATTTGCTTTGAAATATATGCAGTGATTAGTGAGTCAGTGCAGTGTCCCTAGTCCCTGTTCTAAGTGATCACAACAAGATTGGGGATCATGTACCTCAGGAATCCTAGTGCCAACTTTGTTGGGGTTACAAGGACTCTGCCACATGGCCAAGTGGACTTTTTGAGGTTAGGCAGGTCTCTGGGTATAGGAAGTGGGAGTGAGGGTCCAGGTTCTTTCACCAGCCAATTCCACTGGTGTAGTACATAAACCAGGAAAGTTTAACATAATAGCGGGACCATTCTCCTGCTAACATTAGGAAATGCTTCAGGAACTCCACAGGCTAACGTCCACTACATATTTTAACAAATAGATGGGTAGTGGTGATTTAATTAGTCTATAAGTACCTACATAGGGAGGAAATATTTGGTAAGTGGGCTCTTCAGTCTATCAGTGGAAGGTATAACACAATCCAGTTGCAGGAAGCTGAAGCTAGATGAATTGAAAATGGAAGGAAGTAATTTTTTAACAATATGGGCAATTATTTATTGGGACAATTTACTGCTGGTCCGTCCTGCTTAATTCTCCATCACTGACAAATTTTTAAATCAAGATTGGATATTTTTCTAAAATAGATATTTTACAAATTTGTAGAAGAATATAAAGTTAATACTGGACAACAGGTCAGATCTGAGTCACAGGTCACCATATTAACAGGGTAACTTCAAGGGAAAGTCATGTATCTCCTGTAAGTGGTGTGAGAGTCTAGTTAGGATCTGTTGTCTCCCCTTTTTGCTCCTATCTTGGCCATATGCACAAAAAATTTGGCCAGGATTATTCTATCTTAGCTTAGGGCCATGGGCCACATGCAGTCCCTAAAGCTATTTCCTGCAGTCCACAATGACGCTATTGTTACTGATATTTACAATATCATTGTATGAAAAGGTTTCAGAGGTGCAGCCCTCGGGCTAATGTACTCGTCCTCATGCAGCCCTGTACTAGTCCTCATGCGACCCTCATGGTGATTTGAGTTTGAGACCCCTGTCTTAGATCCTTAATGGCAAGGTGGTTTTATCTCTTTTTCTTCCCTGTGCTCCCTGATGCCAAAGTCATTGTAATTGTACAAAATAATGAGTTTGAAGGTAACCCTTCTGTACCATATATGCAAAACCTGTAAACAGAGGTGGGAATAATAATATTCACCATCTAGTTATCAATATTAATTTTTAGGTGTCATTGTAACCAAACAAGGATCTCTGGGGAGTCATTGAAAATGTAAGCTTTTGCATTTTTTTTAAGAATAAAAGGATTGTAATGTCCCCTTCTCCTGGCTTACTTGTGGCATTGAGGTGGAACAAGCGGGCAATAAAGGGTAACATTCAATCCAATCTGCTTCTGGGACTACCTGTTTTCTTCTTCTAACCAAATTATTGTGGGGAAGTTCTTTGGCTTCTGTTATACAGCAGGTCAGACTAGATGATCACAATGATCCCTTCTCACCTTGAAACCAGTTGAATCTATGGAGTGGAGAGCCTGGGATAGAATGATTTGTTGTAGTGACTATGAAGAGGAAAGGTTGGGAAATGGTGTAAACTCCCTTATAGCTCTTAGAGGTGCTTGCTTCTATGTGAAACTGTGAAAAGGACAGAAGGATTGACAGACTTTGAGGGAGATTAGCAGCCCTGAGATTGAGAGAGAGAGAGAGAGACAAAGACTGCAAAGGTGGGGAGAAATTTCCTTCACTCTCCTACACAAGAACAGAAGACTTCACAGGCAGTGGAACTTTGACAGGAGCACTGAAGCATTCTGGGGGGAAATTGATACAAACCTTCAAAAGGTTGGCAGCTTACAGGAAAAAAAATAGCTGGATAAAGAATGGCTGTGGGAATTCTCATTGATTGCGTTGGACTTTCATTTACCTGGAAGGCATAAAGATTTGATTTGATGGGCTAAACTACATAGATTGAGGGAAACTGAGGAACAAGAGTGAGTGACACTGAGGAATGAGTTAAATCTGAAAGTAAGAGGTAAGTCACTTTGCCACAGAATTATATTGATTGGCTTCAGTTGTGTCAAAGGCACATGCAATGTACAGTTTTCATGGTTCATATTAAAGAGGTTGTTTCTCTTACTTGGGAGTGTGATGAAGTCATCTAGCTGGTAAACATGTTCACTGTCAGGGTCTGTAGCAATGAGCATCAGTACTTTCATAAAATTATCAAAGCTGGGATCACTCTTCTGAACCACTCCAACTGCAAACATCTCATTGTTGATGGTATGTGCATTCCTCACTACGACATCCAGTGTTTGATCATGAGCATCAACTTGTCCATCTGTTATTACAAGAGCCACATTTCTTACTCCTTGCTGCGCAGCCTGAAATATATCAATGGCTTTGCTTATAGCTGTAGCTATGTAAGTGCCTTCCCCTAGGTACTGCATATTATCAACAGAAAGTTTCAGTTTGTCTTTGTTCATGTACTGCTGCAGTGTCGATACTACCTCTACTTTGTGGCTGAAGTTGATAATGCCAATGCGGGTTGTAGCTTGGCTGACTGTTACCCTGTCAATGAGTGCTTTCACAAAATCTTTGACAATTTAGAAGTTTTCTGGTCCAACACTTTCTGAGCTGTCAATTACAAGTACAAGTTCCAAAGGAATTTCTTTACATCCGATGCCACAACCTAAAATAGTAACAAATTTAGATCATTTACAAGAAATTTCCCTTCAATTCACAGTGAACGCATTTGAAAAAATATATATTAGATTCTCAGCCACCCAAGCCAAGGTAACTTTTCTGAAAACAGTAGACTGAAGTAATCTACTATTACCATAACTGAAATTTTTCCTTGGAAATGATGGGCCAGGTTCAGAACAGGGATAAATAGGTAGAAGATTTTGATTTCCCAAATTTTAAAGTACTTATCTGAATCTATATTTTTATAACAAAGGTGGTCTTACTTCTTGTTTATGTTTTGATTATTTACCCAACACCTATTAAACCAATATCTACTAACTGTATATTAAAACATAAGAATGGCCACACTGGATCAGACAAGTAGTCCAGCTGTTCTAGTGTCCTGTCTTCTGACAGTGGCCAGTACCCAATACTTCAGAGGGAATGAGTGGAATATGGCAATTATCAAGTTACCCATCCCATCATTTACTCCCAGATTCTGGCAAACTGAGGTTTAGAAACTCAGCGCATAGGATGTGTTCCTGACCATCCTGACTAATATCCATTAATGAATGAATCTATCCTCCAAGAATGTATCTAATTCTTTTTTAAACCCAGTTATGCTTTTGGACTTCACAGCATCCGCTGGCAATGACTCCCATAGACTGAGTGTGAGTTATGTAAAAAAATACTTTATGTTTGTTTTAAACCAGCTACCTAATAATTTCACTGGGTGACTCCTGTTCTTTGGTTATATAAAGGGGTAAATAACACTTTCCTATTCACTTTATCCACAACTTTATTGATTTTTATAGCCTTCTATTATATTTCCCCTTTAGACATCTCATCTCTAAGCTGAACAGTCCCAGTTTTTTTCTCTTCACATGGAAGCTGTTCCATATTACTAACTATTTCTGTGCCCTTGCTTTGTACCTTTTCCAATTCTAATATATATTTTTGAGATGGGACGACCACAACAACAGGTGTGGGCATACTGTGGATTTATATAGTGGCACTATGATATTTTCTGTCTTATCTATCCCTTTTCTAATAGCTCCTTACATTCTGTTAGCTTTTTCGACTATCATTGCACATTGAGCAAATGTTTACAGAGAATTAATACTATGCAATTAACTAAGTAGGAAATCAAGTTTCTACAATTTAATAACTTTCAGTGGAACTATAATTTCAAAGTAAATTAATAAACAGGAATATTATTTATTACATTTTGCTTTTATAATTTTAAGTTCTATCTCACTTAAAGCACACAATCTAGTAATTAAAATCCTTTAGTTAATAATTGCTGAAACCTTTAAAACAAGACATGTAACTATGTTGTCTTTGTTCGTAGATGACCCAGGTTTGCACAGTTTGTAAAGGCAATATGTCAAACTATAGGCCCAGTCACCTTTTATGTAGACAATGCATAGTATCTGAATAAAGGACAACATCTCATTGAGGTTATCCTTCCCATAATTCGGTGTAGTGGGCAGGTTTTTGGCCACTTACAGAACATTCTGCAGATCCCAGAGATAATCAGAAAGTCTGGTTCCTGGTGTTCCTTCTTCTCTCCCCCACCCCCAGTTCTTTGGCTGTCAGAACTTACTCAGCTGGCGTCTGCCCCAAATCCCTTTTTACACCGCTGATGTAGTATGTAGCGCCTTTGGTTGCATTATACTTCCACTCTGAGCTCTGTTGGATTTCCTTCTGATTAGCAGAATTTCTGTTGCTAGCCCATATGATGTGCTTACTTTTCAGATGAAAATCAGTCCCTACCCAACTTCATTTATTTGCTGTAAAATCTTTTTAAAAAATGTTTTATAGTTGACACTGTACACATATTTATTGTGACTGATATCCTTCTACATTAATCACGTAGAGTAGTAGGCTTTACTTGTATCCTTTCAACGAAGGTAGTTTCAACGTGTTTCATTAAAACTTTTTTCACTTCTATAACACAAATCTTACCACATATTTCCATGATAAGTCTGATAATTTCTTCTTTCTGAAAAAGAGTATTCATTATTTTTTTTATGTTTAGTTTAATTCTGAGGCATGTTTTTCTTTAGTTTAGTTGGTACTGTATGTCCAAACCTGCTTTCTCTCTCCCTCCCTCCCTCTCTCTGTTTTTTTCCTCCAGTTTTGCTGTTTTGCAGAGCAAATTATATTGCAGTTAGAATCAGTTATAAAGTGGTTGGAACTCACAAATGTCACCTGCTGACAGGAGGCTATATTATACCATCAGTTTTTAAATAGTACTCCCAGATAAAGCCAGTTAGCAGTTTTTAAAAATCTTTGATATGTGACTTGAGGTTTTTTTAATGAGTTGCTGTTGATATTTGCCATAGGTCTCAAGAGTTGTAACCTGGTTTTCAACTCTCAAGTATTCACCTTTAGTGAACATTTGGGGGAGGGGATGCTAAATCTCACAAAGATGACTCAGTGTCCTCTATACAATTATCTCAGAGATCATCAAATCCATTTTTATATTATCCAAAAATAGCTTCTTTGGATGAATAAAACAATACTATGTGGTCTAGACTATAGAAAGCTCATTATTACATATCCTACTTGTTTCCATATGCATTTCTATCCAATAATACTGTGCATTGTCAGCAAATAGCATGCAAGACAATGCCTGCTGCTATCTATCCTACATAAGACTTTTGAAACTCTCCATGTTTGGCCTGTATCAGTTCCTCATACAGTGATGTAAGTAGCTACTTCTTTCCACCACCCCAGCCAGTTATTTCTCCACATGTTTTTCTAACATACTGTCATTGTGTCTCTGAATTTTGGCAGTCCAATTTATAACAACTTAGTCCAACTCTGCAACAGGAGGATCAGAATTTCTTCAAATTAACAAAACATGCACAGGGCTTTTTTTCAAAGGTAAATTCTTGCTTATCATAAATCAATTAATGTTCATACTTACAGTAAGACCAGGTTCACCTTTTCTTCCCATTAATCCCTAAGAATTTATAAAATGAGATCAATTAATAAATACTAGTTTGTCTCAATTCCATTCTGTAAAATTAAATAATGTAAAAAAATGCATTTTACCATGGGTCCTGCCTGTCCTGGTTCTCCAATGTCTCCTTTGTCACCTTTCTGTCCCAGATCACCTTTCTCCCCATAATCTCCCTAATAGAATAAAGGAGAGTTAAAAGTAGTGAAGTGCTAGAGAACACATAATTAAAACGGTGCTTCCCACTGTTTGTGTTCTTTATACTAGCACATGTCCCCCATACCATCGGATTTCAAACCACAGGTCGTGACCCAGTACTGAGTCACAGACCCTCAAGTACTGGATCGTTGTACCCCATGCTGCCATCACTGCAAAACTGGAATGCATTGCTCAAAGATCTGATTGTTAGGTCACAGGCATAAATGAGTTTTTCTTAACTGGGTCCCTAGGAAAAAAGTTGGAAAATCAGTGCTCCATACTAACCTATGGAAGACCTCTATCAGTCTATTTGAGATACTGGTCAATGGATTTTCACTCATTTTCACCAGCTGTGAATAACTGTGGTAACTCTGTAGGAGCAGCAGAGACAGAATTCACTACATTTGTTTGAAATGTACATCCTCCTATTTAGTACCCGTTTCTGCCTCTCTTATACAAGTGAGTAGTTCTCTTGGTTTTACATATGAATCAGGGCTGCAGAGTTGACTTGATATGATATTATGTTTCAAAGGAAGAGGAATACATAATGCAACTCAGAAAGGTATTACTAGAGTGGTCTAAATTAGAAGGGTCTAAATTAATATTTCTGCAAGACAGGGATAGAGCAATATCGTGTGTTTATATGCCAATTCTGTGCCACCCTGTATGTCACTTGAAATAGTAGTCCCAAGAAGCCCCACCCAGAATACTGTGGATATTAATGCCATCTCACACAGCTATCTAATCAATGGAATCCTTTTGGTATCTGCAAGATTTGCCATAGCTTGATCTTGCATGCAGAAACCAATAGTTTTAAAGTGTAAGATATTTTTCCCTTTTACTAAATTGATCTCAGTGACGCAACACAGATTCTGGATCTGATTAGTTCTCACTCAAACTGGTATAAATCAGAATTAGTCCCCCTGAAGACAGTGGAATTTAAATAGCATAAAGGTGGTATAAAATGAGACAAGAATCAAGCCCTATAAACTAAAGGATAAAAAATTAGTAGATGTTTTGTGTTGTATTTTCATAAAGTCAAAATACCTAATGGGACAAATTCTTCACCATTATACTGGCATATGTCTCAAGTAATCTCACAGAAGTAAAGGTAACTGACAAGATTCAGTGTAATGGAGAGCAGAATTTGGCCTTTTGTGGCTGGTAGTGCTGCTAGTTTACCTATAGGTAAGTACACTCAAAATATTTTGTTTGGTATTTAGCACTGGCAATTAAATCTTGCTGAAAGATGCTCTTCTTTTTTACATGTGATGAGCGTGCTGTATTTTATATATACAAAAGTGAATGAGGAACATTTTTGGTAACTAGCGTTAAGACAGCCCTGAATTTGGTCTTTAATAAGAATGATCAAGGTGAATTTGAAGTTGCAGAAATAGTACCACAAAACTCTTTTTATCATCATATGTAAACTACACATTCTCAAATTGCAGGAAAGGCAGTCTTCCCTTGGTACTGAGTGATGGTAACAATATTCACTGTTTTTTTTTCCAGAATGAGCTACCAGTGAATGGTTAAAAAAAACCCAGGAGAAGAAAAAAAACAAAACCAAAAAAGAATATGTTTAGGTTATAGACAAAAATACCAAACAAAACAGAGACAGTGGGGAGAGTGTCTGACACCTGCTGTTTCATATGAATGCTATGTTAGGTAGACAGAGAAATAAAAGCTTCTTACAGAGAAATCCTGAAGTCAACTGCAAGGCTGAGAAAATGCTATATAGTGAAAATATTACAGATTTCAGTGCTGTATAAATCACTGATACAGAAGGAGTATTTACAGAGTTGTGGTAGGGTAAATTAGGCCAATTAACCATAGACTACGCTTAGGGAGTGCTAAGTCCTAACTGCTGATGAAATCCAGCAAGGGGAGGCATTGAGCAGATCTATAAAGAGAGGAAGTTGGCAGGCTGCAGGGAGGAAACCTGCAGTTATCCTCCCCAGTATGATTGGGAGAATCAGGAAGTCTTAATGCCAGAGCAGGAAGCAGTCCAGGGAATGAACATGAAGGGTACGGAGAATAAAAACCAAGCATTGTTGGGGGTATCTGTATCTGTATCTGGACTGGAACCCAGTCTAGAGTAGGCCGGGGTGTGGAGATGGGGGAGCAGAGATTGATGGGGCAAGTAGGGGTGGTAAATGAATGAGGGTATTGTTGGTCAACAATTCCCATTGACTTCAGAAGGCTTGAATCAGGCCCCAAATACATAAATTAATATACAATTAAGGCCCAATTCTGCAGATATTATTCAAAATATCTCCTCCCATGGACACAAACAGGATTTCTTTGTTTGTTGTGAGTAATAATTTCAGGTTTGGGCCCTAAGTTTATAAATAGATATCAAAGAGAGAACCAGTCAAATAATATAGATTCTTTAAAAGTATCCTTTGTAAAACAAATGCATTCCCAACTGTTGTGTCTTAGAACTTGACAAATAAGGGAAGAAAACTATTTTAAAACTATGTCAGTACCTGATTTTCAAAAAACTTATCTGCATTTTTGATATTTACACATTGCTCTCCCAGCTCCATAATCCAGACCGACAATGAAAGAGAAAAGAGTATTCTAACATATTTTTAAAATCTTACCAAATGTGTTGAGTAAACTTGATTAATATTATTCTGCTGTCACTAGTTACCATCCCTTGCTGCATCCTAATCCATTCAAAATCAATGGGACTAGTCTCAGATGCACCCTATGCAGGTACTAACTGTTTGCAGGACCAGGCCTTCAAGATTGCAAACTCTCTAGAACAGTACTGATCTGTTGTTTATCTGCATAGAACAAGGTGCATCAAATAATAAAGAAGAATGAAAAAAATCATAACACATAGGCTACGATTTACCTTTGGGCCAGGGAGACCATGTCCCACTGATCCCTTGAGTCCTGGTAAGCCTGGATCTCCTTGTTCTCCCTGAATAAAATATTGAAAGCATGTTTAACTAAAAGGGAACTTAAGCTATGTAAAATATACATTCACATAGTAATGTTCTTTGGTTATAGAGAAAGCCAAAGGCTTTGCATTATGTAACATCCTCAACAATTCAAAACCATTGCTGCTCTTAGGTAGCAGTATTAGCTAATGGGTTTGGATTTGGAGTTAGCGTACTTTAAGTTTTTTAGCTTTTTATTTTTAAACTGAAGTATGCCACAAGGAATGGCTTCAACGTTAACAAAACACTTGGGTCTGGTTAGCATCTCAATGCTAGATTCAGCATAGGTCTACAGTAGCCTCAGTATAGGAAATACAATTAGTTACCCAGAGTAAAAATGGTGTGAGGTTTGAATCTTATCCTTAGGTTTCCTGGAACCATATGTTCAGAAAATTGACGTAAGCCTTTTTCTTAGGTAGATAAAGAGAGGCATATGTTGTTTACAGTATAAGGTGTTCACAGCGTAAGGCTTTTATACCTTAGAAACAAGAGTCAATTGTTATAATAAAGAGCTCACAGTACTTTTTTGTACATTGGGTTGGTTTATGGTGCACCAGTTGTCCTGCTATAGGCATCTAGAATTGTAAAATACTTTGTGGTGATGTCACTGTACCCAATCTAACTGCTACCATAGAAACTGGGCATTCTAAAAGGACTTTTATCTACTTGTGGTTTTCCTGAGTATACAGAAAATCCATTACAGCGATAGAGATTCACACACCTTTGTGTTTCTTTTAAAAACAGGAATGTTAATATTTTTTCACTGAGACATCATATTATAGGACTTGCAGCTCAGCAAAGCAGCCTTAAACAGTTAGAAATAACAGGAAAGTTACAGAGAGAGTGACATTCAGTCCTGGTTGGCTGTGGGGCTGATCAGTGTTGTGTGAAGCTAAAATCAGAGAAAAGAGCACAGAAAGAGAGCTGTGACTTTAGAGCAATGGTTTTCAAACCATGGGTTGCAACCCAGTGCTGGGTTGCAGACCCTCAGGTACTGGGTCATAGCTCTTCTCTGCAGTATGCCTGAGGACTACCACCCCAGCCAAAAGAAGCTACCCAGAGTGGCTGCTTTCAGTGGTGTCTGGGGCAGGGGCCTCCATCCATGGACACAAAGGAGAAAAGAGCTCTAGGCTTTTTTCGGCCATTTGCTTGAGAACCACCCCATTTCCTCAGCCCTGGCTGCTGCTGAATTTTCAGGTGGAGGCTGGTTTTTTTTGAAGAGGAGAGGACTGCCACGTGTCTGAGAGGGTGAGAGAAGGGGCGAGCATGGGGGTCAGCAAAGGTTACCAACTGAGTTGGAGGCATAAATGATTTTTTCAACTGGATCCTGAGAAAAAAGGTTTGAAAACCATGGCTTTAGGGTGGCTTAGAAACTCTATCTAACAACAAAATCTATTCTGCCATGAGATCTAATCCTACCAACTGCTGAGCACACTTCCACTGAAGTTCAGTAGGAGGCACTTAGTGCTTTGTAGGCTCATACCCATCAGTGGTCATTCACAGAATGACTTGATTTCATTATACATGTCTTTGCCTGGTATTTTCCAAAAATATGGTACGAAAGAATTTAGGAAACAACAGACAGAATTTCCAATCACAGGGCTGTAAAACAGCTTATAGATTTAAAACAGGTTTAGTTATCTAAATATGAATTTAGGTGTCTAAAATTTAGTCACCCAGGTTTGAAAATGTTAGTTTTGCTACTTTAATATATACATGATACCTAAGCACTAAATAGAATATTGCTGGATAAATTCAAACATCCATTTGTGAATTTTGTAATAGGCTAGTTTGTTTTCTTCCCAAAACAAGTTAACAGCAGCATTACTTATAATTTCACCAAGGCTGAAAGTTATTGTTGAGAGAAAATCATGGGAACATAGACCATCATTAGAAATAAAGCACAGAGTGTCCTTCATTCCATCTGCCAGCAAATTTGCTGTGCAAAACTGCTCTAACAAAATACATTGAGAAGGATTAATTTAAAAGAATATTCACTTCTTGCCCTGGAAGGCTGTATGAGAACAGTGTGTCACAAAATGATAGTTAAAATAGCCTAGATTTATAACATTAAGAGTTCCAGGTAATGCAAAAAGAAAAACTGTTGTTTTTCAAGATGTGTTTCTTATGTTCATTTCTATTCCAGGTGCATTCACACCTACATGCATGGCTATTAGAATTTTTTTCCCTTTAGCAGTACCCATAGGGCTGGCCCTGGTGCCCCTTGGCACAGTATGCACATCCTGCAGTATTTTAGGGGCCACTTGCCCTATGCCCCATCAGTTCTTTCCCGCCATCAACTCTGACAGTAGGGATGAAGGCAGGTCATGGAATGGAAATGTGCAAAACATCTTGAAGAATAACAGTTAGAAGGTGTGTAACTATTTTTTCTTCTTCAAGCACTTGCTCATGTCAATTCCATTCTAGGTGACTCATGAGCATCATCTTGAGCTGTTTGAAGCACCACTCTGCTGACACTGGTGTCATCCTACGCCTGCCAAACAATGGGATAAGGAGATGCAAAAGTGTTTACCGATACCAACATAGCAGCTTTGCATATGCCTTGAATGGGCACTCGCAGAAGAGGACTGTGCTATGATCAGATGGGCTGAGACACTTCTTGGAAGAGGAACCTTTGCCTGCTCGTAGCAGAAACTAATGCAGGAAGCTATCCAAGAGGAGATCTTCTGACAAATAGGCCCTTCATTCTGTCAGCTACTGCCAAAAAAAATCTGTGTAGACTTACAGAATGGTTTTGTCCTTTCAATGTAAAGTGCCAGAGCTGTTCTCACATCTAGCATGCGCTATCTCTGCTCTTCCTCAGAAGCATGAGGTTTTGAAAAGACCAGTAGGAAGATATCTTGATTGAAACAAAATTGAGACACCACTTTGGGCAAAAAGACTGGATAGGGCCTCAGCTGGACCTTGTCCTTATAAAAGTCTGTGTAAGGTGACTCCGAGGTAAGTTCCATAATTGCAGATACCATATCTCTGTCCCTTTTTCTGTAGGTCCCAAAGATCTGAGCCTGGTACCTAGCCTGCTGTTGCTGCTGCTGGGGGCAGAAATGAAGGTTACTCACCTTTGTGCAGTAGCCAAGATTCTTTGAGATGTGTGTCCCCGCACTGCTCCACAATAGGTGTGTGGTTGCAACTGGACGCAGCATTGGTAGATTTCTCAGCAGAATCGGGGGGGGGGGGGGGGGGGCGTGCACACACCCCACCAGCTCATGGCAATGCCGACAGCCGTTTGGAATGCTCACGCCCCCACCTCCCACCTGTCAGTTCCTTCACTACCATGAAGTACTGCTGAAAGGGATTCTCTGAAGCAGAGGGGAGGAGGGTGGGAAGTGGAGCATGTGGGGACATGCATCTTGAAGAACCTTGACTACTGCACAAAGGTGAGTAACCCCCATTTCTTCTTTGAGCAGTGTCCCTGCTGCTCCACTATAGGTGAGTACTAAGCAGTACCTTCACTTGGAAGACGGAAGTTCTGAGTTCCCGGTATAAACACAGTTGAGAACTGCCAACCCAACAGAAGGATCTGCAGTAGCATCTTTATCAATCACATGCCTTACGAAGGTATCTGTGTATTCCCATGTAGCAGCCTTACAAATTTCTGATACTGGCCATGTTGTTAACGAATGCTATGGAGGAAGAGAGAGCCCTAGTAGAATGAGCTGAGACAGCATGTGGCAGTTGCATTCCACGTTGTTCACAGGCCATACGAATACACATGGATATCCACTTGGAGAGTCGCTGCTTTGATATCGGATCTCCCTTAGAGCCTTCTGCAATTGACACAAACAATCTGGGTGTCTTCCTAAATGTCCTAGTCCTGTCTACATAGTAAGCCAATGCACACCATACATCATAGAATCATAGGGTGGAAGGGACCTCATGAGGTCATCTAGTCCAATCCCCTGCCAAAAAAGCAGGACCACTGCCACTAAATTATCAGCCAGGGTTTTGTCCAGTCAGACCTTAAACATCTCCAAAGATGGAGATTCCACCACCTCCTTAGGTAGCCCATTCCAATGCTTCATCACTCACCTAGTAAGAAAGATTTTCCTAATATCCAGCCTCGACCTCCCCAGCTGTAACTTGAAACCATTGCTCCTTGTTCTGTCCTCTGTTACTACTGAGAACAGCCAAGCTCCGTCCTCCCTGGAGCATCCCTTCAAGTAGATGCAGGTTGCTATCAAATTCCTCAGTCTTCTTTTCTGCAGGCTAATTAAGCCTAGTTCTTTCAGTCTTTCTTCATAGGGCTTGTGCTCCAGCCCCTTGATCATTTTTGTTGCCCTCCGCTGCACTCTTTCTAATCTGTCTGTGTCCTTTCTGTAGTGGAGAGCCCAAAACTGGACACAGTATTCCAGATGCGGCCTCACCAGTGCTGAATAGAGGGGAACGATCACATCCCTCGATCTCCTGGCAATACTACTTCTGATGCAGACCAGTATGCCATTGGCCTTTTTGGCAGCAAGAGCACACTGTTGACTCATATCCAGCTTCCCATCCACCAGGACCCCCAGGTCCTTTTCTACAGTGCTGCTATTTAGCTGATCACTCCCCAGCCTGTAGCAGTGCATGGGGTTTTTCCATCTCAAGTGCAGGACTTTGCACTTCTCCTTGTTGAACCTCATGAGATTTTTATTGGCCCACTGCTCCAATTTGTCAAGGTCTCCCTGAATCTTGTCTCTGCCCTCCAGTGTATCTACCATTCCCCCCAGCTTGGTGTCATCCGCAAACTTACTAAGCATGCAATCTATCCTATCATCCAGATCATTAATGAAAATGTAGAACAGAAATGGCCCCAGGACTGACTGCTGGAACACACCACTCGTTACTGGTTGCCAAATAGACATGGAGCCATTGATTCCTACATGCTGAAACCGTTAATCTAGCCAGTTCTCTATCCACCCTACAGTCCACACATCCAACCCATACTTTCTTAACTTGCCAATGAGAATTCTGTGGGAAACCGTATCAAAAGCCTTGTTAAAGTTGAGGTATATCACATCAACAGTTCTTCCCACATCCACAAATCCAGTCATCTCATCATAGAAGGCAATGAGGTTGGTCAGGCACGATTTACGCTTGGTGAATCCATGCTGACTGTTCCTGATCACTCTATTTTTCTCCAAGTGTTTCAGGATGGATTCTTTGGGAATCTGCTCCATGATTTTTCCAGGGACTGAGGTGAGGCTGACAGGTCTGTAATTCCCCAGATCCTCCTTTTTCCCTTTCTTGAAGATAGGCACTACATTTGCTTTTTCTCAGTCCTCTGGAACCTCCCTCGTTCACCACAAGTTTTCAAAGATAATGGCCAGTGGTACTGCTATCTCATCAGCCAACCCTCAGCACCCTCGGATGCAGTTTGTCCAGCCCCATGGACTTGTGCACATCCAGCTTCTTTAAGTAGTCCCTAATCTGACCTTCCATCACCAAGGGCCTTTCTTCTTCTCTTCAATCTGCCATACCCAGTGTAGTGGGCTGGGACTTGACACTGCTTGTGAAAACTGAAGTAAAAAAACACTGAGCACTTCAGCTTTTTCCTCATCTTCCATCACAAGGAAACCTGCCACATTCAATAAGAGAACTATACCACCCTGATCCTTTTCTTGTTATTGACATACTTGTAGAACTCCTTCCTGTTATCCTTCACAGCCCTTGCTAGCTGCAACTCCAGTTGTCCTTTGGCCTTTCTGATTTTATTCCTGCAGTCCCGAGCAATATCTTTATATGCCTCCTTAGTCATCTGTCCAAGCTTCCACTTCCTGTAAGCTTCCTTTTTATGCTTTAGCTCAGTGCAGAGTTCTCTGTTAAGCCACGCTGTTCACCTTCCACATTTGCTGTCCTTTCTGCTCATCTGAATGGTATCTTCCTGTGCCCTTAACAGGTTTTTTTTAAAATACAGCCAGCTCTCTTGGATGCCTTTCCCCTTCAGATCAGCCTCCCAAGGGATCCTGCCCATCCGTTCCCTGAGGGAGCCAAAATCTCCTTTTCTGAAGTCCAGGGTCTCCGTTTTGTTTCCTTCCTTTTTTCTGTTAATCAGCATCTTGAACTCTATCATCTCATGGTCATTGCTGCCGAGGTTGCCATTCACTTCTATGTCCCCAATCAATTCTTCTCTGTTTATGAGCAGCAGGTTTAGAGGTGCAAGGCCCCCAGTTGGTTCCTCCAGCATTTGTCCCAGGAAGGAGTCCTCAACACTCTCCAAAAACTTCCTGGATTGCCTGTGCACTGCTGTATTGGCCTCCCAGCAGATGTCAGGGTAATTGAAGTCACCCATGAGAACCAGGGCCTGTGATCTGGAAACTTCTGCCAGTTGTCCATAGAATGCCTCATCCACATCCTCCTTCTGGTCTGGAGGTCTATAGCAGACACCCACCATGGCATCCCCCTTTTTGCCCTCCCCTCTAAACTTAACCCATAGACTTTCAACTGGTTCGTTTCCACTTCCATAATGGAGCTCTGAGCAGCCATACAGCTCTTTTACATATCGTGCTACTCCTCCCCCTCTTCTTCCCTGCCTGTCCATCCTTAACAATTTATACCCATCCATGGCAGAGCTCCAGTCATGGAAGCTATCCCACCATGTCTCTGTTATTCCAATTATATCATAGTTCCTTGTTTGTGCCAGTAAAACCCATTCTTCCTGCTTGGTTCCCAGGCCCCTTGCATTTGTGTACAGGCACCTAAGATACCAGGCTGATTGCCCTACTTTCCCATGTCGATTTTCAATTCTGTTGCATCTACCTTCTTGCACTTTCTCTCAGCGTTGTCCTCCCCCACTTGCCTCAGGTATTAGGGCTTCATAGAACATGTAACAGAATTATTTGATTCCCCCGCCCATGTTCCAACAACCCTCTCTTTTATCCCTGATGTTACAGTCCCAGCACCCCCCCAAATTCCATCCCTTCCCCCAGGTCTCCCATACTGTCACATCCAGAGTGTGCAAGGCAGTTTGTAAAGGATTTGAATGTGGCTTCGGATAAAAAACTGGTAGGTGGAGAGTCTGATTGACATGAA
The DNA here is from genome assembly GCA_007922195.1 of Podocnemis expansa. Classification (NCBI taxonomy): domain Eukaryota; kingdom Metazoa; phylum Chordata; order Testudines; family Podocnemididae; genus Podocnemis; species Podocnemis expansa. The sequence continues at coordinate 28,975,757 of ML681964.1, read as the reverse complement.
AACTCAAGGATATTTTAGGAACGAATTTAGGACGTGTTCTGAGAGAAACGTTATCTTTAAAGAAGACAGTGTATGGTGGGTGAGCCATCAAGGCAGCCATCTCATCTACCCATCTGGTAGACTTTATGGCCACTAGAAAGGAAAGCTTCATCGAAAGGTGAAGTAGCAAACAGGTTGCCAAAGGCTCAAACAGTGGTCTAGTGAGGAATCTGAGTACCTAGGAAAGGTCCCATGGTGGCACTGGGGGTTTAATATCCGGGTACATGTTTTGAACCCCTTCCATAAATCTTTTAACAACTGGATGGGCAAACAGGGTTGAATTATCTACTGGGCAATGAAAAGTAGAAATTGCTGCCAGATGTACTCTAATGGTGGCCATTGCCAAATTAGTCTCTTTCAGCTCCAGAAGATAATCCAAAACATCTGAGATCAAGGCTACTTGCGGGTCCATTCATCGCCGGACACAACAAATGGAAAAACTCTTCTACTTCTGAAAGTAAATAGTCCTTGTGGCAGACTTTCTGCTGTTCACCAGGACAAATCAGAGACACTCTGAGCATTGTGTTTCTAAGTCATTAAACCATCGAGGAGCCATGCTGTAAGATGTAACCTGTCGAGGTAAGTATGTCTGGTTTGACACTTGTTCTAAGTTAGGAGATTTGGGATCAGTGGAAGGGCAATTGACAGTGTCATGGACATATGAAGGAGACAGGGATACCAAGGCTGTCTTGGCCAGGCTGGGGCTATCAGTATGACCTTGGCCTTGTCATGCCTCAGTTTGTGAATCATTTTCAGGATCAAAAGGTATCAGGGGAAAGGCATATAGAAGTGGATGGTCCCACTGGACCATCCCCCAAGGAGCCCTGGCCTTGTCCTGCCCTGGAGCAGAACATCTTGTATTTTCTGTTCCCAAAAGTCTCAGAGAGGTCCACAGCCAGGTAACCCCACCTCCTGAAGATCTCATTCAGGATGTCATCATTCAACTCCCACTCGTGGGGATCTGCAAAATATCTGCTTAAACTGTCTGCTGCAACATTCTCTTTCCCAGGTAAGTACATTACTGACAGTTGTACATACTGCTGTGTTCACCTTTCCTACAATTTCATCGCTTCTGCACATAAGGACTGGGAGCGGGCTCCCCCTTGATGGTTGATATAATACATGCAGGCTACACTGTCTGTTTGAACCTTTAGGATTTTGCCTGCTATGGATTCCCTGAAATGATGATAAGTGTTCCTCACTGCCAACAGTTCTAGCAGATTTATGTGCAGGGATCTTTCATGCATCAACCATCTGCCTTGCGTGGTCATGCTTCCCAGTTGTGCCCCCAGTCAATCAATGAGGCATCTGTGGTCATAAGAAGACAGGGTGATGAATGACAAACTGAACACCCTGTAGAAGGTTCTCTGGATCTGCCCACCAAAGAAGTGTATTTTTTATCAACTGAAGGATTGCTAACAGTCGCTGTTTCAAATGCCTGTGAGGTCTGAAGTTCCTGAGGAACCACAATTGCAATGGTCTCATGTGAGGTCTCACCATGCGTACCAAAGAAGTTGCTGCCATGCGGCCCAAGAGCTGCATACAAGTGTGGGCTGACACTGTGGGGCAATCCGTACCCTCTGCACTAGACTCCTTATGGTGTTGAAGCATTCCTACATCAGGTGGGCCCTGCCAGAAGGGGTGTGAATCTGTGCACCAATGATTTGGATCTCTTGTAAGGGGCAAAGTGAAGACTTTCTGTACTTTCTCACAAGCCCTAGTACATGGAACAGCTCCTCTGTGTGCTTGACCACATCCCACATGGACTGACAATTTCGTGCCCTCAATAGGATGTTGCCCAAATAGGGGAACACCATAATCCCCTGTCTGTGAAGGTAGGCTGTGACCACTGCCATTAGTTTTGAAAAAAACCCTTGGGGCTTTACACAAACCAAAGGGTAGGACAGTATATTGGTAGTGCTTGTCCTGAAAGAAAAAACAGAAGAATTTTCTGTGTGCTGGATGCATAGTGACATGGAAATATGCTTCCTTCAGGTCGAGGGAAGCCAACCAGCCCTCCTGTTTCAGAAATGGAAGTATCATGTGGAGTGTTACCATCTGAATTTGTGTATCTGGACAAACTTGTTGAGCCCCCTCAGGGACCATATGGGCCTCCAACCCCCATCTTCTTTTGTGTGAGAAAGTAATGGGAGTAAAACCCCTTCCCTGCAAACTGGGGGGAACCTCCTCTATCACCCCGATGTGTAGAAGGTTGTCTGTCTCCTCTTGCAATAGCTGTACATGAGAGGGACCCCTGGAGATGGATGGGGAAAGGGGTTGAGGGGTGGGTTTGGATATAAACAGGATCAGATACCCAGTGCTGATAATTTCCCACACCCACTTCCCAAGGTAATGGACTCCCACTGGTGGAGAAATGGGAGTAGCCTATTGTTGAAAATCCAATATGTTTTGGTGGTGGCACTGTCCAACAGAATGAGGTGGTTGGAACAACGCGCAACCAAACCCTCAAAATTGTCGTTTGCTCGCCAGTGGTTGCCCGGCCAAGGAGGGCTGGTTAGATTGTCTTCGCCTTGAGTGTCGTTGCCTGGACCTTGAACGGGAGTTGTCAAACCTTGTAAATTGTTGAGGGTACAAGTATCTGTTGTTGCTGTAATGATATCTGTTATTTCTCCTCCTATGGATAGGAGTCACTAAAGTTCATAGAG
>ML681964.1:28835670-28953052 GCA_007922195.1 Podocnemis expansa | reverse complement strand
TCTCATTCGTTATTATTATTATTATTATTATTATTTTTTTTTTTTTTTTTTTTTTTTTTGTAGGTTGACTGGAGAACGATCCCTGTTCAGGATCAGGGAGCCACTGCTGACTCCGTCCGGAGTCAGAGAGCGGTAGAAGGGAACTGAGGGAGCGGGGAGATCAGAGTGCTGACGTCAGCAAGGCGGGAAGCACACAGGCTGCACGTCACTGCATCTCTCCCCGCTGATGGAGCCACTGCTACAGAAAAATCTCCGATCCGGGGTGCGGTGCCGCAGAAAGACCTTCAGTGGAGCAGTCAGGAACACTGCTCGTCGAAGAACCATATATTACTATTTTAAAATATATTTTACAGTGTTGTGTTAGCCCATGTTGATCCCAGAATATTAGTGACATGAAATAAGTGAGGTATGTTATATTCATTAATGTGATGACTTGTGTTTAGGTTTAATTGGAAAAGAATTGGAGAGTGTGTGTGTGTGTGCGCGCGCGCGCTCACTTGTGTGTGTGTACTTAAAAGAACTGAAAAAAGTCTTCAAAGAAAACTCTAATAAAAGCAAACACAGTGTGTATTACTAAATTTAATTAGAGGCTTTATTGTCAGTCCAGTTTTAGCCCCCAATCTCACAAACACTTTCATGCATGGTTAACATTAATCAAGAAGATAGTCCCAGTGAACTCAGTGGGAGTCATCACCTACATAAATGGGTTCAGGATCAAGGCCTTTGTCTTTTGAGCATGATTCTGATTCTCCATCATGCTAGAGCAAACACTAGTCAAAGGAGTTACACCATTGCAGGTGAGATCAGTGTCAGCTCTCAAGCATCCATAAAATGACAAATTTAACAAATATACCCTTACAGACCTTTGGACCAGGTGTTCCTATACCCCTAGGCCCAGGAGGTCCTGGGGGTCCCCTTGCTCCAAGCTGTCCCTGGGAGGAAAAACATAAATCAGTTATTTAGTCACTTCTGAAGTGATATACTTGAAGTCATGACCATTCCTTCATTTAAATCTTTAAATGTATTTGGATTCCTGAAAAAATCCAGGATGAGACAGTCAGTCAATCAATATCTTAAAACACATATAAAGCTAAGTGTATTTTAAATATCCCATTTAAGATAAAAAAACCAAAATGGAAATAACTGTATGTTAAAAAAAATATTACTAGGGATTTGAATCAAAAGCATCATATCCCCAAACACAGGTAATCTGGGATCTGTTCAGTGTTTCCACGAAAATTTCTCGGCCTCAACACAGTTCTTAAGTGACAAAGGTCCACACCACAAAACCACCCCTACAGCTGGCATGGATCTGCAGCCTTGTCTTTCACAAAGGAATGAATACTCTATAAGACTATCTAGTCTTCAGCGACATCAGAAAATTCACCACCATCAGTTAGTACTTCCTGATCAACTGCTTGGGTCTGTGAAGACCCATTCGATCAATCAGGAACTTTGATCCCTGAACACCACCCCAGCAACTGGGGTGGTGCTGAGTCAAAAGGAAGCCCCCGCTTCTTCAACTCAGCATAGTGGACATACCAGGAGTAGGGAGGTTGGAATGCAGATACCCAAGTTATTTAAATAACTGGCATATCTCTATTCAACTACCACCAAAAAGGGCAGGCAGTGTACACTTGCCTTGTATCATCTTCTCTTATTGGAGAACTCAACAGGACAGATTGGAGGCACACTGGTGAGGTACTGTAGGCTTTATACTCATACACTGCCTGTCTTGCACCTGTTCTAAATTTAAAGAATTTCAGTGTCCAAACTGTCAAACCAACACTTTTTGTGAGAAATAAATTTATTTATCAACAGTCTTCATTCAGACAGAAGATTAAACCATCCATTTATTTTAACAGAATTGCTGAACTCATTTAACTTAATTAGGCACACTGCCATTTCTTTTTGCAAGGAGTCTTTTTTGGTGGATTTTATACATGTTCTTCACAGATATGTTTTTAAATCTCAAATATGTATTTTTCCTGAGAGCAAAGACACTGCTTTGTGGTTCACATTAGCCTCACAGAAGAGAAGGAAAGGTAGGAGTTTCAAGTTTTTATTTAGCATTTAGGAATTTTGATTCTTATTTTAACTTTTTTAATCATGAGCCATCATTGTAAAAACAACAGAATAGCTAGAAAATTATTGGATCATCTCTGGAAAATGCATGCTGGTTTGGAAAAGTGAATAGATTTTATACATAGGGAGTGTGTTCCTGAAGTAGAAAATTGAGAATAAAAAAATTAGTAAAATTAATAATCAAGTTTATTAAGAGATTAACCTGAATGCATCTCTGTATTTGTGCATGCCTAGGCAGGAGAACAAAATAGTGTATTGCTAAGCTGCTAATCAATCAACATATTAACATCAGAAACTGGAAAAAGTCTAATATATTTTAGAGAAATTAAAAACCTGCAATAGTCCTTTGGCTTTCAGACAAATTTAAGTTAACAGGATACAAGTTAACACATCACTGCCATGTTGAACTAGCTTAAAAAAAAAATGTTGATGCGGCCTGCAAAGGGAGCACCTGTATTAGGATAAGCAGAAGATAATGTTACACAGGCTATGTCCACACACAAGGTTTTATTTTGAAATAAGTCATTCTGAAATGACTTATTTCGAAATAACACCTTTCTTTCGAAACTACTTATTTCAAACTAAAAAACTTTAGTTCGAAATAAGGGAAACCTTGAAAGCAAAATAGCATGTCCTATGTGTGGACATGCTATTTTGCGTCAGGAGAGGGGCACCCTGGGAGGTGTGGCAACATGGCTCCTTGCGGGCCATGTTGCCACCAACCAGGGTGGAGGGGGGGAGAGGGCTTGCCAGGAGCCTGGGGGGAGCTGCAAGGGTCACGGGGTGGCCGCAGTGATGGCGGCTCACCCCATGCCCAGGTCCCCAGGCCACAGCCCTGGCAGGGTGAGCCGCAGATGTGGCAGCTCACCCTGCCGTGGTCTATGCCCCACGGCAGTGGTGTCGGGGCGCCCGGCTTTTCCCCGCCGCTGGGGTCTGGGGAAGCCCAGCACCCCCGCCACGGGGCTTCCCGCAGCCCTGATGGTGGGGAAAAGCCGGGCGCCCCGGCACCCTGCCGCGGGGCTTCCCCCAGCCCCAGCGACAGGGAAAAGCGGGGAACTCCAGCGCCCCCGCTGCTGGGCTTCCCCAGACTGCAGCAGCAGGGAAAAGTGGGGAGCCCGGGCACCCCTGCCGTGGGGCTTCCCCCAGCCCCAGCGGTGTGGAAAAGCGGGGAACCCTGGCACCCCCGCAGCCAGGCTTGCCAGCAGCCCCAGCGGCGGGGAAAAGCCGGGTGCCCAGCTCCCCACCCGTGGGCTTGGGGGCAGTCTCCCATAGCCTGCAGCGGGTGTTCCCTCAGCACCCTGGCCAGGGTACTGAGGGCTCCCTGGCCAGGGTGCTGAGGGGGTGGCCCACAGCCCCAGGCGCTAAGCTCCCTGGGAGTAAGGTCAAAACATATTGTTTCGGAACTGCATTTGTTCCAAAACAATATGTCCAAATGGCCTTATTTTGAAATGACCATTTTGAAATAACGGCCATTTCAAAACCAAATGAGGTTTAAGGTGTTCTGAAAGGACACCTCTTATTTCGAAATGACGGAGTCCATCATTTCGAAATAAGAAAAAGTTGTCTGGACCTAATCTTTTTTATTTCGAAATAACCTGTGTTATTTTGAAATAAAAAAGATGCGTGGACACAGCCACAGTTACACAAGAGGAGGCTTGCAAATCCATGTATCATCATCAGTAGATGGGTGAAACAAGATACGACATCAAGTTGGATATAACAGGAAGAAAACAAATGTACAGTGTTTTCATTCTCTAGCTTTGTCTGCAGGGTGCGTACCATAACTAAAATTCTGTCTTCAAAATTCAACACTTGGTTCTAGTTGAAATGCCCCAAGTTCAACCATCTGTGAGAAACGACTTTGTTATGGAAAGTCTTTATGTAGCTGTGATACTCCCTTTCCTGTTCACTGGCTGTGTTTTGTGTACCCCTCACAACTGTCAAACATATATATGAGTATTTGTAAATGCTAAAGTGGGCCTGATCCAAAGGCCAAGGTCTGAAGGACTTTGGGATCAGGATGTCTGAAATCTAAAGTTCAAGTGATGTGACAATCTTTTTGACGTGAGGTTTTTTTTGTGATCATCACATCACACATGAGTCAAGTCCTGCCCCCCACCACTGGCTACCCTGTTTCCTCCCTCCCCCCCCCCCCCGCCAGGCCCCTGCCCCCAGGAAAGGAAACCTGTCCTTGGGGGGTAGGGAGGGCCCTGGGGTGAAAGTGTGCTCCCACCCTGGCCCTGGTCTGGCCAGTCTGCTCCCAGTAGTGGGGGTGGGACCAGCTGGTACATGGTATCCCCCCCATGTAACCCCCGAGGGTCATGGACCCTGGAAGGCTGCACCAGAGTTGTGTAGGGTGCACTGCAAGCCAGCCAGCCCTGCTCCCCAGGCAGAGTGAACAGGCACTGGCCTACCCCACTCTGCCCCTGGAGGCAGATAAATGGGTCCAGTAGCAGGGCAGGAGCACAGAGCCTGGCCTGTAGCCCCAGAACTCTGCCCTCCCCCCACACCAGTGCTGGCAGGGCTGAGCATGGCAGAGAGGAGGGGTAGATAGAGGTTTTAAGGACTGGAGCCTGGGGCTCCCTTTTGGCCAGGGCCCGGAGCTTCAGCCCCTAAAGCCCCAACTATCCAGCCCTGCCATAAGTGTCATATTTATAGGTGAGTTATGCAAATCTTCCCAAATAGGTATTACACAATATTATAGGCTAGCCTATCCCTCCCCATGCACCCACCAACCCACCGACACATGTCCCTTCCCCCCAGTGAGCCTGTAGACCAGGGGTTTCCAGTCTTTCTAAGGCTGGGGACCTTGTGCCAAGGGAAAAAAACTCCACAGTGGCAAAATGTGGCCCACATAGGGCTACAATGTGGCCTGTGCCACTCTCCTGCTGGGGAGTGGGATCCTTGGGCAGGGGGCCATAGCTGCAGCAGCCCCCCCTTCCCAGCAGGTGGATGAAGCCACAGGCAGCTCTCAGGGAGGGAGCCATAGCTGCGGCAACCCCTGCTCCCTGGCACGCAGATGGGGCTGTGGCAGCAGCTACGCAGCCATGGCCCCATAACCCCCACCAGTCCTCTCTGCCTCTTCCCCCACCCCTTACCTGGCATCCAGAGCGCCTGCCACCTGGCCATCCTCCAGGCTACTCTCCGAGAGTGCAGGAATTTTAAAAACTCCCTGCCTGGGGGAAGCTCTCTTCTGACTGGAAGCCTGGGTCTCTGTGGCAACCAAAGACCCTGGAGGTGTCTGGCCCCAGCTCCCAGCCTGTCCGCGGCCCCCATGGAGCTGCTCTACAGCTCCTCAGGGGTCTGTGGACCACAGGTTGAGAACCACAGCTGTAGGTCTCAAAAACCTTAGATGGCTGAAAGACAATTCCTCTACTGCAAGGATTTCTTATGACAACTAGAGTCTACCATGTGGAATGCCTGTCCCAAACCCTGGAAGAAGTGCCACATTGAAGGCAAGAGGTGGGTGAGAAGGGAGTCCTTTAACACACAGTGCTGTGAGTTGCACAGCACATGCACACTCTGGTAGCAATTGGGAGGGCAAGGGATATATGCTGTGACTTTGAGCACACATAGAATATAATGCATTTTTTAAAACCATGAATATGATTTAGCTCTACAATGAATGCTACTGATTTTCCAGTTTCCTACTGAAAAAATTAAGTCTAATTTTGGGGAGAAGGACTTTTTTTTGGCTCTTTTAAATAATCCAAACAAGGAAATGTACAGGTCAAGATTATCCAACATATAGGCAGATACAGTGAAAACAGTCCCACCAGAGAAAGAAACATAATACGTGAATGTGATGTGTTTCAGTACAGTTCATATTTGCTACTGAAAATTTAGTAAAAATCAGTCCTATTCATCCTATAATTCCTTAATTCATAGTGTACTCTCCACTACCTTCAAGTGGTTTTAGAAGATCTTCTCTTGGTTTTTTGCATTTTTCTGAAAGAACCTCAGTTTTCTTTTAGGGCCTAATCCAAGCTCACTGAAGTCAATGGAAAGATCCTGGCTGACTGCAGATTTAGAGTTTAGGATATTTTAATAAGCAAATGCCTTGTTCACTCTTAGTTATGTCTTTAATTCTTTTTTGTTTTCAATTCCAAACAAATGATTATTTGACAAAAAGCAGAGTAAGTTTTCAAAAGATCTATATCCTCCTGTAATTAAATAAAAAAAGCTGTTTTTAAATATACTTTGTAAAGATGACAACTACTCTCAGAACATGTGTGTTAAATTTCATTCCAGAATGATTGTGTGTTAAATTTCATTCCAGAATGCTTCCCCATCACCATCCTCCTCCTCTAGGTTGAATAACATATACCAGTGTACAGAAATGATATCAGTGACTACAGCTGTCAGCCACTCGTGGTTGTAATACAAATATGTGTATTAATTTCTCCCTCACCTCATTTTACAAATAAACATCTTAGAACCAGCTCAAGTCATAAAATCCTTTTTTGCATTTGTAAGTGCAATGCATTTGTTTTCTGTGTGAGCTGCTGATTTGCTGGGTTGTATAAATGATTGTGTGATAGGTAATACATTGCAAAGCATCACTTAGCAACTTAACCTGCTTTTTTTTTTTTTTTTAAAACAAAGTTACACTAGGGAAGGGGTTGTGTGGGTTAAATAATATTGTCAAGAAAACCAAATAAGCAGAGAGTGCAAAGCAGGGAAAACAATGTCTCCTTTTTCTGGATTCATTTCTGAGACATTTGGGCAAAAGGTCTGGATGATATTCTCCCTGCAACTGATTCTGACTTCATCTTTCATACACCAGGTACTATACTGGTGGTTTGGGGATTTCCTCTGTTATTTAGTGCAAGTCGTGGCTCTTTCTAATGTTGTACTGTTTAGGATATGAATTCCTTTAAGCATTCCCTTTGTTAGGAGTAGTGCATTCATATCCACTTGTGATTAAGTACCAGCTTCTCCATGCCCTTGCTGTCTATACTACAGAAAATGTGATGCTATCTACAGTGAATGCATTTCACGTGTTTCAACTTTGTTTTCATCGGAATCAGGCCTCTGTAACACAAAATTCCTATTATGTGCTGTAAACACACATGAGCCTTTACTGAAAATAAGGGAGAACACAGCTACAGTTCAGATGTATGGGACATTCTTATATGATACTCAATGGAATGACAAATTGACTAGCGTGTAAATTCTAACTGCCTCTTTTGTTAAGCAAGTGTAGTGTACTTTTTTTTTTAATATGTAGAGATTAATGTATTATTGTTTGTATTCATTTGGGCAGGGGGGGTAGAGTTGGAGGCCCATTATTCTAAGGCTTTATTTCATATCTGATAGTTTATAAAAATAAAATAAAATTGTTACCAAATTTCATTTGGGAAAATTCTGGCCTTTCAGATGTCTTTTCCTGTCTATAACCTTCCTAAAGCGAAGAATTCCCACACCTGCCCATACAGAGATGAGAAAAAACATCAATTCTTTCTTTCTGTCTTTCTAGTCAAATTTATCATAGATTCACAGCACCAAATTTACAGATATTACCACTTTGTGATACAAATGTCCCACATTGCAAGTCTCTCTTTGCAGAAGAAGGTGGAAGACAATCTCCTGAAAGCTACTGTAGCCTAATATCTTGTCAGTTTTAAAAGGGATAGCCATGTTAGTCTAGTCCAGTAAAAAAACAACAAGGAGTTGTGTGACACTTTAAGACTAACAGATTTATTTTTTGTATGAGCTTTCATGGGCAAAGATATGACCTGATCCTATGTTTTACACACCCTTGCACTTAGCTTCATTCCTTTCTGTAAGTTCACCCATCTTCGAAGCATCTGAGGAAGTGGGATCTTCTCCCACGAAAGGTCATGCAAAAAATAAATCTGTTAGTCTTAAAGTGCCACACAACTCCTTGTAGCCTAATAGTCAGACTAAACTAAGTATATGGTAACCACACATCATGTTAGGATAAAATGCTATACTAAAAATATCATTTGGTTCTCCTTTTTCTAGAAAAATCTAGAAATGAGGAGAAAGCATGTGCGTCCATTCCTATTACTGCCAAGGAGCACTAGCTAATATTGAATTAATGAGATTTTCAAAAAAATTCTAACATTGAAAAAAAGTGGACTAGTGATTATTAAAAAGGCACTGTGAAGGCTCTTCTACAGTCTAATAGTGGCTGAGAGGCATTGCAGCTTGGGGAGACTAAAGGTGACAAATGTGATTAGAAATGTAGAGTTGAAAAGCTCCCAAATTTTTCCCATATGTGCCTAGAACATTTAAAATATTTTAGGTGACAATGTGAAAGCTGGACCACAGAGCTGCATTCCAATTGCTACACATTGAAAATCTGGAAGAAAGAGGATTAAGAGAAATTCCTTCACAATATCCCACAAGGCACTATTTCATAATTTGCACATTTCAAATATGAAATAGAAAGCATGAGGGAGAAAGTTAATGGGAGTGGGGGGAAACAACACAAATGTCCACACACCCCTTCCCCAGAGCCCCTGGTTTCATCCCTACTCTTCAGTAATTTGAATATTCCTGCCAGAAAACATAAGCACAGCTTGTATCACTTATCAATACAAGATATTTCATGTCTTTGCCAGATCAGGCAATGCATGTGAATCTCCTTGGAGGCTTAAGAGACTAGGCAGCTCTGATTATTCAACAGCTAACTCTGTTGTTCTAAATCCAAATTTCATCCTATAGATTTGTGACAATTCTCTGTGGGGTTGTGGGTACATAAAATGAATAGATTTCACCCTGCCAGAGATGCTGATTGTTATAAAATTTACACAGGGAATGAGAAGGGATTCTATGATTTCATTGTCTGTGGAATGCCTCTCCAATTTGCTCGACTCATATCTTTGAGACGTCTGCCATTTTAATAGTATGAATTACCATAGCACAGTACCTTTTCTCCAGGATCTCCTGTACTTTTTGGGCCTCTTGGTCCTGGAGAGCCTGGTAGTCCTGGAGGTCCCTAGTACACCAGAGAAATAAAGTAAGTGAGTAATTTCCCAAACCATGAAATGCAAAGAACAGTTTCATCTGTGACTCTGAATTTCTGCATTTTTGCTGTTGGGTATTTTTTTTCAGAATCTTAACATTATGTACTGAAAAGCAGTTTCCCTTAAATATCAAGAAGGACAGTGAAGGAACAGGTAGGTTGGTAAGAGGAGACTCAACAAATGAAAATGAAAAGTCAAAAAATGAAAGAAAGGCAAGCATGTGACTGTGTCAAAGCAACTGAGAAATCAAGGAGGATGAGATACAGGCCTGGAGACTTGGTTGAACAGAGATTGTTTATTAGAGATATTGTTGACAGCAGTTTCCATAGCATGAAGGGAATCCAGGACTGAGGTGAAGGGGAGGAGCTAGAGGAATGGTTGTAGACAGTATGGTCAATATGTTTAAAGGTGACCAGAAGGGAGATGGAGTGAGGTAACTGAAGATGTGGAGTGGAATGGAGTCAAGGGTGGGATTTTGGATGTGGGAAGTTATAGCATCTTTGAACTGAAGGGAAAACACCAGATGAGTATGAGAGGATAAAGGGAAACGTGGCAAACAGAGAGAGAGAGATCACCATGCAGAAGAGAGTGGGATCACTGTTTTATTTTTGTTCAATGACACTACATCTGCTAGAAAGCATTACGCCCACAGTAATTATTTGTAGGATTATGCCTGTATTTAGGATAGAGAAAGGATAGTTTCCTTTAGGGAAAAAAAAGCTGAGAAGATAATGGCTTCCAAAATGTGAGCAAAATGCTCCCATTACTTCATATGAGAGAGAAACCTAAATGGACATAGACACTTCAAAGCAGCAATGTTCACTTTAATAATTAACCACATAATTACTGATATACGTGAAATTATTCATGTTACTTGGGACACCAAGCACAGTATCTAATTACTGGTTAGAAATTACATAGAGCCCTACATACAGGTGCACCTGGATAGCCATCTCCTTTTGGTCCTGGCAGTCCACGTTGTCCTGTCAGTCCTGGGTTACCCTGTACACAAATAACAAATCAAGCAGTGCACTGGCAACTGGGCTGTAAATGGCACTAGTACACAAGATATACTGACTAATATAAATTACCTGAAAATAAAATATTGTGGTATGTGTGGGTGTTTGGGTGTGTTTTAACAGTCTAAGCTTCTGAAATTGTGAGATTGCAGGAAAACCTTATTTTTATTTATTTATTTTTTAAAGTATGTTCCTAAGCAGTGGTTGCAGAGAAGAGCTTGAAAATGTAGAGTGTACCCTAAAGGTTCAGAAACCAGAAGACCAACAAGAAGAACCAAGAAAACCTTCATTAGTGTCTTAATAATCTCATGGGCTGTGTTCAGATGAGAATTTTATTTCGAAACAACAGCCGTTGTTTTGAAATAAAATTTCTTATGTCCACACGACGTTCCATTATTTCAAAACAGTAAAACCTCGCTTGAAATCGAAATAGCCGTTGTTTCGAAACAGCTGTTTTGAAACAACGGCGTTTGGACACATTGTTTTGAAACAACACCATTGTCCAAATGGTCTTATTTTGAAATAATCATTAATACAAAGAGAACATGGCCAATTGTTGAATGTTTCTGGGCAAAAGCACTTAGCTGGAAGACTGAAAGAGCTTTGGAAGAGATCTGGGGCTAAAATTTAAGGGCTAGTTTAAAATACCCTAAGGATAGGCTAATATTTGGGGCTAGAAAACTAAAGGCTCAGGGAAAGCAGTTACCACCTGTATATCTCCAAAAAGAGTTGGCAAAGTTGAGTGGTTAAGCTCCTTGGCTATGTCTATATTGGAGACTTACATTGATGTAAGCAGACTTAAGTTAACTTAAGCAACTCCCTGGTCCCATTTGGAGTTCATTAAATTGACTTAAGCCCTTGTTTAAGTCGACTTAGTAACTCCTGCCCTTCAAGTCAACTTTAAGGGTTAAGTTGACATTATTAAGTCAACATAACACAATGTGCCCATTAAAGTTGACTTAATAAAGTCAATAGGGCATTAGAGTCATTTAAGTGGACTTTATAAAGTTGACTTGAAATGGTCCCCTGGCTTAAGTCAACTTTATAAAGTCAATTTAAACAAATGGCGCCTCACTAAGTTGACTTAATAAAGCTAACTTTAAGTCAACCTTTATTAAGCTGACTTACCTGAGCCCTGTAGTGTAGACATAGATCTTGTGAGTGGATGCAGTGAGAGAGTCCCTGCACAAAAGGGTGAAGATTTTGAAATTCTGTTTGTCCTGGAAGAGAAGGTGGTTTCACAATTGGGTGAGAAAGCTAAGCCACCATACCATGAAAAAGAAAGCTGATGCTGTCTCCACATGTATTACCACAAAGAGAAGGTAAGCCACTACCCTCTCTAAGCCCTTGTCTACACGACAAAGTTTTGTCAACAAAAGTCAGCTTTCGTTGACAAAACAGTTAAGATATTTGTACTGAAATGCTCCTCCCACCTATCTAACTCCCCTGCTGTGATGACAAAATGAAACCAACTCAATGAGTGGTATAGAGCTTTTCATGCTGTAGTTAGCATGATGCAGCATCAGAACAGACATGTACTTGGTTACATCTCCCTAATTGGTCTCCAGGAGGTATCCCAGAATGGCCACCTAGAACACTTCGGTCAGCAATTTGAACTCTGCTGTCCTGGAGGTAGACAGGTATGTGCCCCTCCCCTGTTTAAAGATCCAGGAATTCAGCATCCACAGTGTACACAGCATCTTTCCAGTTGCCCATCTTGGCTTTCCACAGCAGGCACTCACACTCATGGAGCACACCATTTGTTTAAGTATGGATTTGTAATCCATTTGTTCAATCTGCCTGTTTACTCCATTAATGATATGATAATTGCCATACTTAAACAAATGGATTTCAATAAAAGCTTCAAAGAGAAACTACAGAACTAGAATTCGTATGCTGATTTGACACAAGTGCCTCAGGGTTAAATAGGGATTTTGCTCTCTTTTCTTATTACAACAGGTCATTTTGCCACCTTTTTACCTCACCTCCCTCTAATATGCTGTTCTCCACTGTTTGAATTTAAACTGCTTTGATTTTCTATAATAATCTAACCCAATCCTCTGACTTACACTTCCACACATTTATTTCCCTCCAATTCTGTAAGTTCTCCATCGTCAGGCATCTCACAAAGTGGGATTTTCTTCCACAAATCCCATGCAATAAATAAATTTGTTAGTCTTTAAAAGTGCCAGTAGAGTCCTTGTTTGTTTTGCTGAACTAGACTGATCTGGCTACCCCTTTGGAATTTATCAAAATTGAGAATAGTTTCCCTAGTCACTTGTAGTAATTCCCTTTACAAACCACCATTTGTCCCTTCTTGCCAGTTGCCCCTTGCCATTCCCCATTCCACTAGTGAACACACCACATTTAGGACTTACTCCAAAGTGTGTGCTAGTCAAGGGACAATGAGAAATAAGTATATAACTTTTTAATTTAAGGCTGTGAGCACACTTACAATGCTGTTTCTGTTCATTGTTTCTTCAGCTTTTTGTGTCCTTAAGGACCAGCTCCTCCACATGGGCAGAGAAACTCTGCCAGATGAACCAGGAGGAGTAAGGAAGGTACATCTCGCAAAGTGCTGCAGTTAACAGATACAGCACTTAGCAAAACAAGAGCCTGGGGGGAGACAATTAATGAAACATTCAGGCTGGATATCCTGGAAAGGACACAGTGCAGGAGTGGATGATAAAACTCCTGGAGGGCCAGACAGGAGATGCTGAAGTTCCTCATTACACTTCAGGGTGAGCACAACTTTCCCCACAGCCAATACAGAATTCCATTCCATGCCCTCTCCAAACTCCCCCACTGTATTTCTCATGGGTTTCCAGCATTTCACTCACAGTACCAAGGCCCATCCTTGGGGGCGAGAGGGTGTGAGTGGGGCAGCCTTCCCGGGCCACATGGTTCCATGAGCAGTGCAGGGCCTGTATCACTGCCCCCCAACTGCCACACTGCTTTCTGCCCCTACCCCCTTGCCTTCAGCCACAGGGACAGCCCTGCCAGTACCCTATGCACTCCACATTAACAACTAGTTTCCTAATGAAAACTGGAATTACAGACAGCTGTGAGACTCCTAACTGTGAGACTGTTCCTCTTTGCCATGTCCCGTTTGACCAAAAATTTGTGTTTGTCCTGTTATTAAATTGGAGCCTTTGAAGTAAATGAGTCATTATCTGTGCCATACACACCAGTCAATGATAACATTCAAACACAGTAGGTAGTGGTAGGAATATTTGCTTAGTACAATTAACTCTCAGGAAGGAAACATTACTGGTCTGGTTCAAGGCAGGAAGTAAACATTCTTCTTCGAGCGCTGCTGGGATGCATTCAGTAATAGGCATCTCCGTGCTGGAGCGCCGGCTTGGTTGGTAAAAATTTGTCTAGCCTGTCAGGAGAGGGTAGGCAGTCTCCACCCCTATGCCACCCCGTGGCTATATATACGGCCGCCTCCTGACCCCTCCTCAGTTTCATTTCTTCCACCTTGAACATCAGATTTGGAACATCTGCTCCTTGCAAACCGCAAACAGCCTGTCCTTTTCTTCAGCTTACTGTCTGGCTGGGAGCATCTCTTTGTGGATTTAATTCCACCACAAGAGTTCCCCACTGTCGGGCCAGAATATCTCAATGACCATGCCAGGGTTCAAACCCTGCACTGAGTGCGGCAAGGCCTTCCCCCGGGACGACCCCCATGGGAAGTGCCTTAGGTGCCTTGGGAAAGACCACATGGTCTTGGCCTGTTCCATCTGTCTCTCCTTCAAACCTAGAACCATCAAGGAGAGGGAACAGTGGCACCGCGCCCTAGCCTCTGAGGAGGCCCGGCACCCTTCACCCAAGGCTTCGGGTTCTTGCCCAGCACCGAGACTCAGCTCGGCACCAGAGCCTATGCAGCACCGCACCATCGGTAGCCACCGCTGCACAACGTTGGTGCGCACTCCAGCGCCTATCTGGTGCCCTGGCACCTCGGCACTGCTGGAGGTCATCCTAAGGTAGTCTGGCATCGCCAGTACCGGGATCGCCCTGGCGCCGCTCCACATCATCTCCGGCACCAATGACTTGGTACAGTCTGGCCTTGCCGATGTGGAGCTCACCCCAGCACCGGCCAATTTTACCCTCAGCACCACAGGCTTGCCATAGCCCAGTGCTGCAGGAGTGGGAGTCCTCCTGCCCAGGCAGTCCTCCCTCCCTGGGTGAGGATTTGCCACAGGGCCAAATGGAGTCACTCCTCGTGCTGTCCACCCCAGAAGCGGTGGAGGCTGCACGAGCCCTCCTGCTACTCCTGCCACCCTCTGCCCCACTCCCAACCAGACGGGGCATACCGGCCTTCATATTGAAGGCCTGGATCCACCTGGGGAGTTCACCCTCACCACACAGCCCCCCGTCTTCCACTCCAATGGGGGCTGATACTACCCTGTCATCGCCGGTACCGCCCCAGGAGTCTCGGTGCCCTACCCCCGCTTCCAGCCTGGAAGAAGGATCTTCCAGGAGCTCCAAATGGCCTTGGCACTGTACATGGGCCCCATCGCTCTTCCGTTTCAGGCTGCAGGAATGGTCCCCTCAAGGAACTCCCTCCCCACCATGGAGAGCTCCCGGCACTGGGGTCTTACACAGGATACCTGTCGGCGCATTTTGATTTGTTGCGCTGGGCTACGGCCCATTTAGGAATGGAGGTGCAGCCCTTGAGCCTCCCCACCCCCCCCCGATACCCTCTTCGGGCCAGCCTTTGCCTAAATGGAACCCTTAGCAGTTCCGCCCCACCGGAGCGTATGGGACCTCGCACGCTCCCAGTGGCAGAGACCAACTTCTATTCTCCCAGTCTTGGACATGGCGAGTGTTAAATATCAGGTGTCCAAGTCGGATTTTCCCTCTCTTGTTGGCCACCCAGTTCCCCCAAGGGACGTGGTCCAGATGGCGATGGGCCCCAGGGAGCCCCCAAGTGACCCCCTCCCATTCTCCAGGGAAGCCAGGGAACTGGACCTGTTGGGCTGTAAGGTCTACTCCTCATTGGCCTTCCAACTGTGAGTGGCAAACAGCCAAGCTATAACCAGCAGGTATTTGCTGGATGTGTGGGAGTCACTCGAAAAATTTAGAAGCTTGCTCCCATCTGAGGCCAGAGAGGAGTATGATGCCTTTCTGGAGGAAAGCAATGTAATCTCCCAAGATCTCCTCCTTTCGGCACGTGATGCAGTGGACACAGGCACTCGCACCGTGGCCTCGGCGGTAACCATCTGCAGAGTGGCATGGCTTAGGGAGGCTAGAGTGCCCCTTAATGCACAGCAGGTGGTCCTCGACCTGCCCTTCGAGGGGGACGCTTTGTTTCCCCCTGAAACCCTATCAGTGGTGGGCACAGCTCAAGATCCCTGGGGAGAGGCCAAATACTTTGGCCTGCTCCCCCACGGACCCACCCCTCCGACTTAGTTCCCCCCCCCAAATTCCCACCCATTTTCTCCCATAGTGGGACCACAGGAGAGCTTCCTTCCACCGCATCATCCGCTGCAAAGGCTGGGTTCTTGACCCCTTCTCCCATGGGAAGAGGGAGGGGAGGGGAGGGGCCCACCCACCCAACTCACTGCCACCCCACTTTTGAACCTCGGGGATAGAGGCATCAGGGCTTCATCGTTGTAGATGGTCAACACACCCTTTTCCCCTTGAAAAAGGAATGGGATTCGGTGGGAACCATCTTCCCCTCCTCCCCCTTTCTCCCATTTGCTACTGCATCAGCAGACCTCTGATCTAGGGCAACATGGCCCCAATAACATAAAGATGCCATGCCTTCACCGATGGTACCCAGGTACTGTGGTCCAGCCCCACACTCCTTAAGCAACGACTCCTTCGAACTTGCATGGAGAACCGCCCCCTTCCCCCTCTCCACTCTTCTCCCTTCCCGGACATCCCTCTAACCCCACATCTTCCACGCCAACACTCTTGCCTGGGACGAGAGGTGCATCTCGTAGTAGCCCCAGCGCCGCTGTAGAGGCTCCGAGATGTGCATATTCAACTCCTACTCGGACACAGGACTGTGCCTGTGACCCTGATGCCTCCCTCAGGTAGGCCTTCCCGAGTCTGGGTCAAGGGAAGGGGATACCTCTAGTCGCATACCATCAGCTCAACGTGTACCAGCCTTTGTGACCCCGACCCCAATTCGACGAGAAATACCTCCTACTCGTCGAGGAGGACACATCCGCTTAGCCAGAGCTGATCTTAGCCTTCAAGGGAGAGCCAAGATGAAATGCCCACCCCAACCCACTTCCCTCCTTCATGGGAACTTCGGCTCCACACACTTACCTCATGGTGATCTCAGTGATGACCAGGGTTCCTACCCTAGGAACCCTCGTCCTAAGCTCACCTCACAAACACGGTGGTCAATTCTCCTTACGCCCCCCGCTCATAAGCAGGGGCCAGGTGTACCTACCTCAAACCCCCAGATAGGGAACCTAGGAGAAGACACCTAGTCGCATCTCCACGTAAAGGGAACAGCGAGGGGACACCCTGTCGGGCCTTCTCTCATCAGCGCCCTCCTCTGCGTCACCAGCGCATCAGAACTGGGCAGGAGACCACATGTAGGCAGAGGGGATCCTTCCCAAGGGACTTGTAGCTGCCATTTCTGCCTCTCAGTCATGTACCCTGGCAGGGCGTGCCCCCCCACTCTTTGTTTCTTGGGGCCTTCCCACTACGTCTGCTTGCAGACCTATAACTCTACCGCGGGGTTACCCCTACATGCATCAGTGGTGTCCAATAGTACTGCTGTTCCTCCTCAATTCTTGATGAACCATTGACATCCACTGCCCATCCACTGGTGTGATAGACAGAGGAAATCAAGCTAGAGCCTATTTCCTGCAATATCCAGGAATTTAGGGATCATACTCCCTCAAATTGTATTCCGACTTTCCGCCTGGGGACAATACTTCGTTCGGTCCTCTAACCCCAGAGTACCCTTGAAATACTGCAGTTGCCACCCTGTGGTGGATTCACTTCCTAGCTGGTAGGAAATGAACCTTCCCCAACAGCCGTGTTTTCGGGATATCCCTGTATTGAGGAGTTTTCTTGGCACCCACACTGGCGCAGCAGAGCAGTAGCACTATCCCTCCTAGAAATACTATAGGTGCTTGAGACCGTGACCTTACATGGCACTTCTATGAACCTATTAGTCCACGTTGGGGTGACCAAATGGTAGCTGGCACTATCCCTGATCCTTCTTCTCCCTCCCTCATGCACTCATGAGGGCCCTCGCGATGCGAAACCCTGCGAGATTATAGGCCAAGCGGGTCCTTCCTGTGAGCTCTCATGCTACCGCAGGCCTTATAAGGACCAACTCAATAGCACTGCCTCAGGCCACCTTGCCTCTCTATGGCTGTTATGTCCCGGAGCCTCTCTTCTGCAAGAACCCGGTCCTTGGTACCTGATTCAGCTGAAAACGTGCACTCGCGCACTACCTGGTTTTATAGCTAGCATACCGTAGGCCCTCTGTTCTGCTCAGCTTGGCCATCTATATGCTGCTGTTCAGTGTCTTGTGAGCCTTCTCAGTCATTCTCGGGGCCCCACCCTACAACCCTGTATCTTCACCCTCACTCGCATCAACCATACTCTGCTATGTCTGGTCGCGGCCTGGCCAATGGATAAGGTTATTCTCCTATGGCTACCTGCGTACCCAGTAGCCGTCCAGATCAGTTCATAACTCTGTGGTTCCAGCTAAGGCCTTGGGGTGATCAGTTCAGGGAGTAATCTCCGCTCTTTCTTCGTTCTCGTGCGGGACATGACTATTACGGCTAAATCCGCACTTGTTGGCATCCAGCATTCTCTCACAAAACCACGCTGTAAGGCCCATGGCCAGACACTATATTCTATCTGTCATAGTTCACATTTCCACCCAGGTGGAACATCAAACACAATCCTCTATGTTCACGTTGCATCCTTTACTCCGGTTATGGTGACCTTGTCCTGACCTGCTTATGTCCATATGTCTCAGCGGGTTCAGTCCTGCCGCTGTCCTGGGTTGGCCCTCAGTTCTTGACTCTTCTGGGCCACATCAAGGCCTGTTTGCCTCTTGAATCCGGCTAGATTCTTGCTGCTGGACTTCTCCCATATGGGGCATGTTGCTGTGCTGAAGGCAGAAGTCCCAACTCCACCCACCATCTATCAGCATGGCTAGTAGTCACCTATTACTGAATGCATCCAAGCGGTGCTCGAAGAAGAATGGTGGGTTGCTAACCAGTAGCCATCCTTCTTCGAGATGGGCTGCTCGGATCCATTTAGGTCCCTCCCCTCTGTCCCCGCATCTAGAGTTGGCGACTCTAGGGAACTGAGGAGGGGTTGGAAGGCGGCCGTATATATAGCCATGGGGTGGTGCAAGGGGTGGAGGCCACCTACCCTCTCTTGACAGGCTAGGACAAGTTTTTTGCAACCAATCCGGCGCTCCGGCATGGAGACACCTATTACTGAATGGATCTGAGCAGCCCATCTCAAAGAAGGACAGCTACTGGTGAGTAACCCACCGTTGTTGGCCGAATGCATCACAAAAAGACACATTACTGGGAATGATTGTCAAAATGCCTCTCTGATTCAAGCCTCCTATTGTGCCCATCTAATTGCTGTGGTATCTGGCTGCTCAAAATCAACAGTATCAGCAGTCTATTCCTATCATTCATAAACTGTTAAAATCATGACTGGTAAACAAAGCTGAATGACATTGGAAACTAATGGATAAAAACTGTTGGAAATTAAGCCTAAGTGACGAACAAAGTGAGGGGGTGCACTGTTCCATTCATTGGATGTGAGCAGGGCCAGCCCAACCAGATAGGTGAACTAGGCAGTTGCCTAGGGCACCAGGCTTTAAGGGGCATGGGGCACCAAATTAGACGGAAGTGAATTTTTTCTCTATTTAAAAATATACATTAATAAGGTATCTTTTTTTAATAACATGTGGGGGGGGAACCAAAATCATAGTTTGCCTAGGGCACCAAAACCCCTTGGGCCAGCCCTGAATGTGAAGCTGTAAGCAGAAAGGCAACTAGAAGCAATGCCTTTAAAGACCCAGTTACTGGCACAAATTTGCCAGGTCTCATAGTGGTATTCTATTTAATAACAAGTTCACTTGCAGGGACTATATAAAAAATACTAAAAATAAGTGCAAAGGTAGAATAAAGTTACTTAAAAGCATCTCTGGACCATCCAGGGGACCATATAAAAAAATGCTGGCAATGCAATAGAGAGCGCTGACACGACCAATGATTGTTGAATGCCAGCCCTTTGAATCAGCAGCAAACACAAATCTAAGAAAACTGGACTATATCCAAGAATGGGCATTGCATATTGTGTGTGATGCCTTTGCTACTATGTCTATGCATAGTCAAGACAACAGCCAGTAAAACACCTGTCATTCTAAGAATGCAATTCCTAGATTTTGCCACTTACACCAAAGTAGTAGGTAATAGCAAAGATGAGAATGTGCTAATATATATTAATTGCTGGGAGTTATGTGGAGGTTGGGTAGTATAAAAAGATCAAAGTTTCTCACATAAGTAGAGTACAAAAGTGGATAAAGGATCTTAATGAAAAACAAGGATGTAAATATTAATCTATAGCTATTGGAAAGTGTAGCAGTGCAGTGGCTCTGCCACAGTACTGCAGGGGATAACTGGGCCTGAGAGTCAGTAGCCAATGGGGTGATTGGGCTGCTGAGCCAACCAGAGAGCAGGAACCCTGTATAAAAGGGAGTAGCAGTACTAGCTGAAGGCAGTGAGTCTGGGAGGCCCAAGGGAGAAGGTTCTCTCTCTGGCTTGGGAAGCCAGCACCTTGGAGAGCTCACAGTGGGCCACAGGGAGCTGACCAGAGCCAGGGAAGTTGAAGCCAGGAGGGGATAAGGTTCAGAGCAGTGCTGAAGAGGCCTGGAGCAATAGCAGCTGGGACTCCAGAGCAGTAGGTCAGAGCATGATGGTGACTAGCTGGAGTAGCAGCCTGGTGGTCAGAAGCAGATGGCTGCAGGGCTCCAGTGGTGAGACTGCATGCAAGTGAGGTGGCAGGGAAGTGGCCCAGGGAATTTGTATGGATTGCAGAGTAATTGGAGAGAGGGAGAGGCCTCAGTAGAGGCACTTAGGGTCCCTGGGCTGGGGCCTGGAGAAGTGGGTGGGCCTAGGCCCCTTGTGGCTCCCCCAGTGTGTCAGGAGTGGTGTGGGTGCCAGGCATAGCAGAGGCTTATAGGCCATTGACTATCTTAACTAGTGGCTGGAATAAGGGTGAGCTGGACTGTACCCTGGAAGGGGTGGATGAGTGGGCTTAGCCGTAGGGCGAAAGTCCCCAGAACTGGACTTGGGACAGAAGTCAGTGTGGTGAGGGGAGAAGAACAAACCACCAGGAGGGGGAATACTTGAGCATAATTCCCCAGAAACATCACCAGGAGGTGCCCTCCAAGTGGATTGAGTGCTGCAATTGCCTTACAGAAAGGATTAAATCTATAGCTATTAGGGAAACACTCTATCTAAGATTAACTATTCCCCTGCGATATACATGGAATTATGTAAAGAAATAAGAGAAGACTGCTAAATAGACAAGATGTAGCAAATCAATAAACTTGTCGTAAGTGGAGGCACAATATACAGATATATACAGATGGCTCGAAAGAGGAAGGAACAGTGGGAAAAGCTCTCCTATTCCTCTGACTTAAAGAAAGTAAATAAGACTTGAGAAAGTAAGAAAGAGTGACTTTGTATCCATCATCACAGCTGAGCTAACAGGGATTATGTTAGCACTAAATCAGGCTTTGGATGTGCAGCCAGTTGTTATGGTCATCCTTTCTGGCTCCTTATTAGGGCTGCAGGCAATTTACAGTGGTAAGTCTGATAGCAGAAACAATATTCCTGATGAAACATTACTTCCAGCAGCCAAACTGGCACAAAAGGATAAAACAATAACAATAGCTTTGAATCCTGGCACATACATGGATAGCAGGCAACAAACTGCTGGACAAACAGGCAAATGCCTAATAAACACAACCAAATTGATCCCCTAAGCAAACTGGAATTTAAACACCTGATAAAAATGAGCCAAGTAGGGAATGGCACAAACTGTGGGGAAATGAAACAAAGGGGAAAATGTTCTAAGACTTATACCAAACAGCTGAAAATGCTGATGAAACCCAAGGTCTGAGAGGAAGAGCAAAGTAGCTTTATTTAGAATTCTAATAGGAAATTTTTGATTAATAATAATTTATTTCTAATTAGTATATTGTGAGAGAGTCAGATCAGAGGGATACAGGATCATATGGGACAATAGATACATCAAACCCAGTTTACCTAGGCCTTATTCCCAGCATACTGAAGCAGACTGCTAAATCAGGTAGTTGGGGTAGATTGCAGCACCCGAGCCAGGCAGAACAGAGGAGTCTAATAGCAACACCTGGGCCACGAGTTGATTCCAGCACCTGAGCAAATTAGGGTGCTCAACCAGGCCTGATGAAAAGGGGCACGGAAACAGCCGAAGGGGTGCATTTGGGGCATCGCAGGAATACAGAGCAGTAGGTGGCAGAATGGGACAGTGGCTGGAGGAGTTGGCCCAGACTGCGATCTCCCAGGGCTTCAGGAATACCCAGCACACTGGGGTGCTGAGGCCGAAGGGACTTGGGGCCCTAGCCCTGCTCTCAGACTAGGACTTTGGAGATTACACTGCATGGGGCATTTGGAAGAGGGGAGAAGTGGTGCTCCAGGTGATCCGCAAACCCACACAGGGCCCTAGGCCCTGCCCGTCACAATACACAAAAATGAATTATTTGTAGTATCTTACAGTCAAGAAATGATAACATCCTTTGACATTGTAGAGATTACACCAGTGAAGGCAGGTGTTTGTATAAAAAACTAAAAGGCATTAAAGTAACAATTTTTTCCTTGCAACACCTATCAAGAATGAAAGGAAAATTGGAACAAATTCTTCTGCAATTCTTAAGAATACCAGAAAATGTATGATTGCATGATGGCAACAAATTCAGGAAGCCAGTCTGCTATACCACGAAGGAAAGAAAAAAAGACTGCAGGGAGAAGGTCTGTGCTGCAGTCACTCCATAGAGGAAAAGGGAATTTTCTTGGGACAAAGAGGAGATCCAGGGAGAGACTAATCTCTAGGGAGCTGCTCTGGACTAGGGAGTTCACATGAAGCTGAGAAGGTGAAGTAGGCACTGAGAGCAGAGGAATCTCCAGTGAGAAACCATGAGATGGAACGGTGGGCTGGGAAAGAGCCATGAGAAACAGAATCAGTGTCTGAGACAGAGAAGGCCTATGCTGCTAGTCATAGGGTCCCCGGGCTGTATCCTGGAGTAGAGGATCCATCTGTGGTCCCCTACTAGCCACTAGGAAAGCAGAACAGGACCTAAAGATGGAACAGCTGGGGCAGCATCTGGACAGCAGAGCCACCCCTTGGGAGATGGGGCCCAGGGCCAATCACTCTATGGGTGCCCCCAGACCCCACCCATGTGCTGGGGGGGCAGGGCAGACCAGCTCAGAGGTGGGTTCTGCACTCCCACCCCACCCCTGGGCTGGCTACTCCACCCCTGGGGGCAGACCATGCTGGCCCAAGGGCCGGACTCCATTCTCCTTTCCTGCCACTGGGCCAGCTGCTCCACTCTGGGGATAGGGTGGGCCATCCCAGAAGTGAGACTCTGCATTCCTGCCCTGCCTCTTGCCTTCAGTTTCCCACCAGAGGCAGTGGGATGGGGGTGGGCAGTGCAGTAGTTGGGGGGCCATGGAACCATTCAGCAGTCACCTTGCTCACACCCCCTAAGAATGGTAGTGCTGGATAGTTTTTCAGTCAGACTTTGGATGCTCCCTTTTCGTGACTCAGTCCTTTGGACAGATCACTATAAAGTCCCCCTGCCCTCCCCCTGGTAGTTTACAGAATCATGGACAGAGGAGGATCACAGCAGGCAACTGATGAAAGGGGGCACTAAATGAGATAAAAGTTAACTCCCAGCTCTAGCCATAGGCTGGCATACCTGTGATGAATGTACCACTTTGCATTAGTCCTCATTACAAATAAAAGCTTGAAAACTTTAGCCAAATGCATCCAAAAGGCTCTGACAGAATGTATTCCTGTATTCACACCCTACTACATGTTACTGTTGTAACTTTGTACAAAGTATGCTTGGCAAGGTATCATTTCATTTTTGAAAATTCATAATTTGCTGGTCAGTGTTGCCTTAATTTGGCCATAAGCAGTACACAGAGTTGTCAAGCAGGAAAGGAGAAGGAAAGAAAGTTCAAACAGATGGAAAAAATCATAGCATAGTATCCTTCCACATAGACTCTTTGGGTATGTCTACACTGGAGGCTCTTTTAAGTAGACTTAACAAAGTTGACTTTAAGTTCACTTAAGTTGACCTTGTTAAATCAACTTAGAGTCCACATTGGAAACTCCTGTCGACTGCATGTGTCTACATTATCAGATGGTAAGTTGACCCTTCCTGATGGCCATGAACTCTGGGAGGAGGCCTGGAGGCCAGTTAAGTCAATTTAAGAGCTATTCCCCATTTATGCTGTCTTAAATTGACTTCATAAGGTCAACTTAAGCGTTAAATACACTTCAAGAGGTGGTGTTATTAAGTTGACTTAAGGAAGCACTTGAGTCAACTTAATAAAAGCCCAGTGTGGCTGCAGGGGTCTGTAGCTTGACTTAACCTTCCTTAAGGCAACCTAAGGCTCCAGAGCAGACAACCTTTGGGCTTCTCTACAGCTAGAGTGGTGCAATAGTACTTAGTGAATACACTACATATGCTGAAGGGAACACTTCTCCCATTGGGGTAGCGTTTCCAGCTGCCCACAAGGTGGTAGCTATGTCAGTGAGAGAAACCCTGCCAGCAGCATAGTGCTGTCTGCACTGAGAATTCAGTCTGTATAACTCAGTTACTCAGGGTCAGAGGCAGCTTTTGGAGTAAACAAAGCAGGCAGTCACCTAGGGCCCTGAGCAGTTTAGGGGGCCCCATAGTGGTCGCCTGCTTCACTTACCCTTGTGCTCATGCTGCAAGGTGGTGGGGGAACAGGGCGCCGTGGACTGCCAGGGCCAGCAGCTGCACTGCCTGCCTGTCTGGCCGATGTCTCTCCAGCAGAAACAGAGCAGTGCTCCCTGGGTGAACCCAGCTGGCCATGCCTCCCCAGGGGGAAGGAAAATAGTGGCCAGCATGGCACTGCAGCTTTCTAGGAGTGAGGCCCCCTGGAGCAGCCTGCTCTGAAGAGTTCGGGCTGCTTCATCCCCTGGCACCCCAGGCCTGAATGGGCCTGATCCAGGGCCTGGGCTGGCCAAGGGTGAAGCAGCCCAAGTTCTTTGGAGCGGGCTGCTCCAGGGGGCCCTACTCCCAGCAAGCCACAGTGCCATACCGGCCGCTTTCCTACCTCCCCCTGGAGAGGCAGGGCTGGCTGTGGGTAGTGGGGGAGCACTGCTGCACACTGGTGCAGAAAGGCCAGTCAGGCTGCACAGCCTCTGGCCCAGGAGGTCTGTGGCCCCCCACACCCTTACAGGATTTGGGACTATGTGGGGAGGTGGTTAGGGCAGCAGTGGGGGCCAGGGGCCCTGGTGAGGGCTGCATTGGGGACCTATAGAGGGCCCCATAAAGGGCCCTCACCTAGGGCCCTCAATAGCCTAAGCCTGCCTCTGCTCGGGTTGTAGATTTTCCAGTAGAGAATATTTCTAGGGGAAGATCTGGAAGTGAGGTTATGATGGGGTCACCCTGCAGTACAACCAAGGCTGGTGAGAGCCATTGATGTGGTTGGCAGGCTGCAGTTATTCCCAGACCAACACATTCAGGGCATGGCTTGCATGCCAGAAGGCTGTTTGTGAACAGCCCAGAGAGGAGCTACTACAGCAAGGCACTGTAAGGCACTCAGGAATACAGGGCAGGGTAACACAGTCCCACACTTGTCTGAACTGTATGCCTGGCATGGCACAGGCTCCAAAACCAGTAGGCAATTAAAGACCCCAAACATTACAATTTAAAAAACAAAAACAAAAAAAATGCATGACTTTTTTGAACGCTTGAGGTTGCAGTACTGCAACAGTCATGACTGCAACTGTTTGACACTTGGCACAAGATATAAATGCAGACACATCTCAGTGCTGGGTGGTGTAATGGAACAGTAGAGAAATTTGCACAGAAGAGGGTTCTTTTGTAAAGGTCATGTAAAGTCAGGTGTGAGACAGTCAATCAATTGTTTTGCATTTCTCATGTGAACTGATCAGAAGCTTATTAAATAGCTGGATTCATTTTAGAATGACAGAGTTAAGCTATCTGTCAGTTTGGGTTTTTCAAAACCACTCAAACATATTTTTCCTTTTAACCACTCAATATTTCTCAGATTTCTTCTCAGCCAAACACAAAATAGAGAAACAGGCTACATACCATTGGTCCCATTATTGAATCTCCAGGACTTCCATCACTTCCGGATAGCCCAGTTGCTCCTGGCTCCCCCTACACACATACACACACACAAATTCATTATTTATCATCTTCACCCTAGATTTTATTGGGGGGGGGTAAAGCTTCAAGCATTTACTTATATTTTTATAACAAAATGAGAGTGACTGAAGGTCTCTACACAATAACCGACCAACATTTTAGGAAAAACTCTCTTTCTACCTCTGTTCTGATCTCCCTTGACATGTTAATTTTTTAAAACAAATTTAAAATGTCAAAAGGGCTCATTCTCCCTTTGAGGACTAATTCCAAATACTTGTTTTCTTTGAAAATACAGTGCTAATCAAGCAATGGGCCATATTCACCTGAGGTTTATGCTTGCTTTTGCCAGTGTAAACCAGGGACAGGACCTCTGCCAAAAAGCTTTTTGGCTGTCACAATGTGGGCAAAACCTCTCTCCTGCAAGATGCCCCCTACAGAAGGGTCTGTATTGCCCAGTGCTGGCCACAGAGGGGAATGTGGCAGAGACAGCCAGAAACTGCAGTGATTCAGTTCAGGTCTTTTGCAGATTTCCAACATGGGGCTTTCTGTGAAGCCCCAGGAAAAAAAAAAAAAAAGAATGAGGTTTAAAATAACTCTCCAATGAATGCTACCAAAGATGTTCAGCAGTTTGATATACAGCAGTTACTAATGCATAAATATTTAGACACGAATTAGGATGACTTCTTGGAGCCTTAGATGCTCCCAGGTATGAATGGTGTGCAAATTCATTCTGTTAGAAACTACATCTGACTTCTCTACTGCAGAATGATGGAAAGCATCCAGGACAAAATTACTAATCATTGTTCTTGCCAAAGAGTTCAGAGTAACCGGCCTTTATGCATCCCAGTACAACAGGAAGAAATAGTGGGTGGCCTGGAAAAAACTTCTCTGAGGCTATGTCTACACTTCCCACGTCAGTTCAAATTACTGAATTCGAATTAGTAAATTCGAACTAATAATTATTAGTTCAAATTGAGTCAGTTCGAATGGACATGGCTAGACAAGAAAATCCAATTCAAATTGGCATGTCCATGGACTAGACTTGCTGATTGGAATTGGAGGGGGGAAGTGTGGCAAGATGGCCATGCAAAACAGCCATTGCCACAGCCAATCCCTAGCCAGGCTTTAGCACTCTGAGCCCGGCACAGGGAAAAGCATCCCCTGCCCAGCTCTATCTGGAGCCTGTTAGGGGATGTTTCCCCTGCAAGGGGTAGGAGAGGGATTCCCCCTGTCCCCTCCCAGAAGGGCTGCCCCTGCCTGGAAGGGAATCCCCCTTCCCAGGGCTCGAGCCCCCCTTGCCTGCCAGCGGAGCTGGAGCTGTGCTGGTGGCACGGCCACATCTCTGCTAGCTGGGTGTGGGCGGAAAGCACCCACTGCACTGCTTCTCCTTGGGCAGCCACGCGTGGGAGAAAGCAGCCTCATGCATGGCTCCTGCAGAGCTTGAGAAGCAGGGGGGAAGCAACCCCCCCCGCAGCTTCTCCCCAGGGCAGCCGTGCACAGGATAAAGCACCCCGTTGCACAGCTCCTGCAGAGCTGGCCGTGTGCGCGGAAAGCACCTCCCGCAGGTGGCTTCTGCAGTGCTGGCCACCGCTGGAGAACATGTGCATCCAGCAGGGATTGAGCCACCCACAGGGGTGCATTTGTTGGGGACAGCCAGCGCCACAGGAGCCGCCCACCAGTGTGCATTTCCCGTGGGTGGTCAGCCCCTCAAAAGCCACCTGCCAGGGTGCATTCCCCGCACGCAGCCAGACCCACAGGAGCCGTGTGGAGGTACTTTCACCCCTGCACGGCTGCCCTGGGGAGAAGCTGCGTGGGGTGTTGCTTTCCACCCCCCACAGCCAGCCCCACAGGAGCTGCATGCAGGGGGGGTGCTTTCCCCAGGGTCCAGTGTGCCTGAAGTTGGCTGGGGTACCTGTCTCCAGCCAGGGGACAGGAAACCCCTTCCTCCCCCCTCTGGCTGGGGGGGGAGCCACTTTTGGGGGGCTGATCCTGGTATTAAAGGGCTGTTCTTCCTTCCAGGGTGCATGGCACCCTGGGAGGAAGGTCAACCCTTGTCAATTTGAACTCAGTGAGTTCAAATTGACATGGCCACACTGGGTCGATTCGAACTACTGGGTTTGAATTGACCCTGACTTCAATGTCAAAGAGGTTTGACTAATTCAAAGTCAGCTTTCATCAGTTTGAACTGAGAAGGTCCTTAGTTCGAATTGATGAAAGTGGGTATGTCCATGCACTTAATTTAATTCAAATTGATGACAATCAATTCGAATTCTGCTCTAAGTGTAGACACATCCTAAGTGATAGAGGGACAATGAGAAAAAGGTTTGTCCATTTCCTAGAAAGCTTTTCCTGAAAGAATAATGTGTTTACAATTACCAAAAGCAATTTGTTTTGTTAGCTAACATCATTAAATGAGGGGGTCTGATCCAAGTAAAAACAACAGAATGACTTCAATAGACTTTGCAGCAGGACCACAGTACTTTGAAACAGAGATTAATGGGAATTTTGTCTGAGAATTGATCTAGGCTAAAAACTTATGTCAATGGAAGATGAATTCTGTCAACCTCATAATATTTGTGTGTACACTACCAAGTGCTTTCCACTGAGCAAATTTACCTGTTGTACCAACTTAATTACTCTGCCTCTGTTAGATGCATAGCACCGTAGACATGCTACTTCTACAATGAGATGCATGTGATTCTTGGTTGCGACCCCCCCCCCCAAGCCACAAGGATACTGCCAAGGAGTTTGAGTCCTGTGCCACCTCAGGAAACAATGAAGAGGACATTCTGAGTGAGGAAAGGGAGAAGGAAGAGGAAAATGGGAGACAGGCAAGGGTGGAACCATTCTCCTTGAGAGCCAGATGCTATAACCCCAGAGCAGTCTAGCCAATCAAAGAACATAAGTGTGATACTATGAAATGCATATCTGGTGAGTATGCAATTCCAATCAAACTTTAGGGCTTATATTTTATGGGTAATGTGAAGAAAAAAGTGAGTTGCAGTGGGTATCTGCTTCCCAGTGGCCACTCCAGCTAGGCAGACGATGCTCACCAGA
The DNA here is from genome assembly GCA_007922195.1 of Podocnemis expansa. NCBI lineage: Eukaryota > Metazoa > Chordata > Testudines > Podocnemididae > Podocnemis > Podocnemis expansa. The sequence goes on along the minus strand of ML681964.1, from coordinate 28,924,469 downwards.
AAAGACTGTTGATGTAAACAGGGCTGGTCTGGGAATTTCCCATGGAGATCTTCAGGAAACATTTATGGAAGTACTCAGCAATCCTTTGCGGAAGGCTTTTGGGGAAGGCCATTCTATTTATTTCGCCATGGTAGGACACTAGCCCACAGCAGTCCAGTATTAACTCTGCTGGCATCATTACAATACACAGCATGGCAGTGTAGGGATCAGGTCTATACCCAGACACTTTGTGCTCTGAGGGTAACAGTATCCCACAGGTTCAACTAAGGGAGACAGTGGAAGTTGGCAGTGATCTGCACTGACCTCAGAATCTGCAAGCCCAAGCGACTACTATCAACAGCATTCAGGGAAAGAGAGAGAGGGCTTGTTTCTTTTTCTCTCATGCCTCAACCCCCCTATTCCTCAGAGCTGCCTCAGACAAACTGCATTTTGGGAGGCATACAGCTGGTTCCCAGTCTCCAAGCAACATCCATGTTGCTAAAGGGAGGGGCATTGTCTACCTGCCCCACTCCCATGCTCCCAATATGGGTTGCCCACATGTTGCAACACAAGGCCTGTCACCCATGCCACTGAGACATATTCCCATGGCTGGAACAGCAAAACCATTCATTGAATTATTAGAGATACTCATTATGTTCTGGCTTGCACTTGAGTGTAAAAAAAAAGATTGATTTTTAAATAGTAACCTTGCACTGGACCCTTGGTATGCACTGGCAGTGGTTGTCTTTTGCTCTGATGCTTTACAGAGGAAAGCTTGGCCTTCAGCATATCCTCCACACTGGCAGAGAGGCTCTTGCAGATTAGAAGGTGGAAAAAATGAACGTGTGATGACATATTCCGTGAGATAGTGAACACTGCTGGGACAGCTAACACTGAGCTAACAGCTTGGAGGATTTCATTGTCTGAAAAATGGGACATGGACATGGACATGGACATGGACATGGAGAACAGGTGAGCAGCCCAGCAGCATGAGCAAGCCATGCAAGATGAGATGAAGCAGATTATGAAGGACCAATCAGACGCACATAAGAATATAGCTGAACTTCAAGAAAAGCAGCTTGAGGCTAAACTGCCTCTGCAGAATAGCCTACAAAGGTCACCCTGTTCCCACCCAGGCAACATTCCAGAAGGCACGGGCCGGACAAAGGTGAAGTATGCCTTCCACTCAACACAGGGGAGAACAAAGAACAAAGACAACAATTCAAAGACTTCTGATGGACAAGAATTCTGTGCTTTCCCAGACAAGCTGACAGGGTTTCTCACCTCCAAATTTTATCACACATTTTGCCCAAGGTTCAAATTACTTTCCTGCTCTCAGTTTCTTTACGTTTGTGCAATAAAAGTCAACATTTCAAGACAGCAATGCTCTTTACTTATTTATTCTAAGCACAGGGATTTTGTGGGGAAGAGAAGGTGCAGGGAAACTAATGCAATAGAGGGGATGATATGGAAAGGCACAACACAGATACGCAGCATACATTACTGTGGCTCATTACTGAAATAGATAGTCAAAGCCTCCTGCAGATGCAAAGCTCCTTGCTGGGCTCTTCTTATTCTCCTTATTGCCCTTTTTGCTGCTTAAAATTAGCTGCCGCCCTATCCACCTCCAGGCTCAATCCCTGCAAAAACTTCTCTTTTCCTCACAGAAATTATGGATAGAGCCCTGCGCAGATACAAATAAATGGATCCGTATCCGGCCTGCATCCGCAAGAAATGGGCCGCGGATATCCGTGTTGTATCCGCAGATGTGGATATAACGCGGATATCCGCATATTTGCAGGGCTCTAGCTCTGTGCAGATAAAAATATGTGGATCCGTATCCGATCTGCATCTGCAAGAAATGGTCCGTGGATATCCATGTTGTATCAGCGGATGCGGATATAAGGTGGATATCTGTGGATATCTGCAGATTTGCAGGGCTCTAATTATGGAGCACATGGCAGGCAGGGATAGCAATGGAAAAATTGCTTTCACTGAGGCCTAACCTAGTAAGCAAACTGCGCAAGTGATCCTTTAAACATCCAAAGGTAATTCTACCACCATTCTGCATTTGCTCAATCTATTGTTAAACCACTCCTTACTGATGACTGGGTGACTGGTGTACAGCTTCATGAGTTATAGGAGGAAGAGATAGGCTGGGTCTCCCAAAATCACTAGTGGCATTTCAACATCATCAATGGTTATTCGGGAGATCTGGAAAGAAACTCCCTGACTGCAATTTTCTGAACAGGCCTGTGTTCCTACCACTCCTGGCCATTACCTGTTAATGTCAGTGAAATGTCCCCTATGACTCACCAGTGCTTGTGACACCATTGACAAAGTATCCTTTAGGGTTTATGTACCCTTTGGCAAGGTGGTCCCATCTCAAGACAGGGGTATGTGTGCCGTCTATTGCTCCACTGCAGTTAGGAAGCTCCATCACAGCAAAGCCATCCACCATAACCTGCACATCGCCCAGAGTCACTATTCTTGGCTATGCCTACAACGGAGGCTCTGTTAAGTTGACTTAACAAAATTGACTTTAAGTTGACTTAAAATTGACCTTGTTAAGTTGACATACAGTCCACACTGAAAACTCCTGTTGACTGGCTGTGCCCACACCGGCAGGTGCTAGGTTGACACTTCCTGCTGGCCAGGAACTCTGGGAAGGGGCATGGAGGCCAATTAAGTTGACTTAAGTGCTTTTGCCTGTCTACACTGGCTTAAGTCGACTTAATAAGGTCGACTTAAGTGTTAAATCAACCTTAAAAGGTGGCGTTATTAAGTCAACTTAAAGAAGTGCTTAAGTTGACTTAATAAAAGCCCAGTGTGGCTGTGGGGTCTGTAAGATGACTTAACCTTCCTTACATCAGCCTAAGGCTCCAATGTAGATATATCCCTTCTTAGCAGAACTGTCCTGTAAATGTGGATCACAGCAGCTGCCATGGCAGATTTAGTAGCCCCTGACTGATTCCCCACTGACCAGTGGCAGCCTGGTGTTGTAAGCTTCCAGATAGCAATCACCACTCATGTCCCACTGTTAGAAGAGGAATTTTTACTTTCACTGTGCTTGAGAGATATACAAAAGCTCTGCACAAAGTTTATAGAAAGTGGCCTTCCACATCTGAAAGTTCTGTGGCCACTGCTCATCAGCCCATAACTGCATAATAGTGTGATACCACCAGTTAGTTCTTGCTTCCTGGGACCACAAATGGCTTTCCATCATGTTCAGCTTTTGCTTAGCTGCCAACAGCAACCCAGAATTGTTTCAATATATGGCTTGCAGCAGGGCTGCTTGAAGGACTTTGCAATGTTTCATGTGATGAATCCTATTTCTGCTCTGGAAATACTGCAGGATAAGTCATGAGGAATTGTTGTGAGCATTACAAAGAGTATAGAGTTGAGTGGAGTCCATGCCTCTTGGGCTATTGCATACATGTGGCTAAGCCAGTTCTTTTGAAAAATGTCATGAACAAGTCTGGGTTCTTTGCTACAGATATCAGGATATGGAAAGAAGAAATTGCTTTGTGGGAGGTTAAAGGCACATTCCCTTACATTTCTGCTACAATTCTTTGGTCCCATGAGACACCGCAAGCCCTTCCAAAAACCCCTGCAGCTAATTGCATTGTGCAATAGCTACCCACACAGCACTGCTCTCTACATTGATGCAAGTGCTGCTTGTGAGGACTCATTCAACTGGCACAATGTGCATGATGTGGACATGTCCAACTGATTTAATTACTGCAGCAGCTGGATTTTGACTTAAATTAATTTGACTTAACTTTGTCATGTAAACATGCCTTTAGTGGACAAATTCTGTAAGAACCTCAGGATTTGATAAGACTTCACTGAGTGCAAAATGTTCTGTATCCTGGCTAGAGCGGACAAATCTCAAGTGATTTACCTTTGGCCCAGGTAGTCCACGAATGGATGGTCCAGGGCTACCAGCTGAGCCTTTACTTCCAGGCTCACCCTACAATAAAACAACTTAAGTAAAATATAAAGCAAATACTTCTTGTGCACATATTATTTATTTTTCATTCAATACTTAGTATAAAATAATCAAAATATGTCAGATCAAATGTATAATATTTGGTGAGAAAACACAAATTTATCTTCAAATTTGTAAACTCTGACAAATCTCTTGAGAACATGGACTAAACTTAAAGTCTGAAATGAACACTGGTTGAACAACATACCTTAAAAAACTGTTCTTGGTAATGGTGATTGATCACTTGCCCGCTTACAGAGCTATTTTAATTATGTAAATGTGTGATTTGGATTGCTTCAGTGCACAAAGTGCATATATAAATTATAGCTAAAAAAAGCTACATTAAAAGAATATTAAGATTGTGAAGTTAAGCACCCTAACCTGGCAAATGCATGAATTAACAGTGCCTTTGCAACATTAATTTGCCCCATTTAACATAGTGTTTTATTACATAATCACATACTGCTTTTCCACAGAACCCATCTCATTCAATGCATTGCATAAGATTAAAATAGACTTTTCTGTTTTGCTAGTTTAATATAAAAATCTCAAGGCATCAGAGTCTTCAGTAAATTCACACCATGAAAATTCCAGAGGTGTTTATACAGTGTAAAAAAAAGTATGGGAAAGAAGAAACGTACTTTTGGTCCTGGAGGCCCTTGTAACCCGTTAGGACCAGCAGATCCTTGGAATCCTTTTTCTCCTTGATCACCCTGGCCAAAATATAATGTTTTTGTTTAAAAATCACAACACAGATTTTATGCTTGTGTGAGAGATCAAAGCCAGCAGACAGCCTGAGAGTAAAAAAAGGGAGATAGGTGAGCCTCAGATTACTGAAGGCTTTGTTCCCCAGTGGCTAACCAGGGTTACTGCAGGTTGGTTAGAGGCACCTGAGATCAATTAAGAAGTAGCCAGGTGCCTGATAAAAGCCTCTCTGCTCCAAACAGCAGGAGGGTGCTGGTGCTGTGCAAAGGAGCAGAAGAGTTTGTAGCAGGTAACTGGACTTGAGAAGAGAAAGAAAGGTGTGTCTGAGACTGATTGGTTGAGAAAAGAAACCTGGCCTAAGGGGAGAGCAGGCACAAGGAACAGTAAGGAAAGAGGGGGAAGACAGGCCAAGGGAAAGAAGTGTAGGCTGGGACACTGTCAGCAGCACATAGCTGCACTTTATAGAGCCCCTGGGCTGAGACCTGGAGTAGAGGGTGGGCCTGGGTCCCAAACCCCTTCTCCCCTCCCCTCCCTGGAGTTTCACCAATGCAAGTGCCCCATAGAGGCAGGACTCAGGTATTTGGGGTCTGCCCTGACCCACTTCCACTAAAGAAAAGTGTGAGACTCATGCCAGAAAACCTGCAGTTTGCCACACTTGATAATTAAAAAAAAAAAAAAAATCTGGGTGCCAAAAGGTATGGGGAAAGACTCAAAGGTATTTAGATACCAGCCTGATCTCCACTCTACTCCTATTGCAAGATGCTGAGCACATTTACTTCCCAGGGGCTTAAATGATCATTCTGAACTTTATTTATAGTACTTGTATTTCATTCTACCATCTAGTCATACTAAGCAATTCTTCTCAAGTTCTACTGAGATGAAATTTTTAAATGAGTAAACCCATTAACTTACAGAAGATCATAACAAAAAATTATACCAGTCATTGAACTGTGTTTAAACAAGAACATCTAATTTTCTTAAAGCTGCATTATTAATTCATACCTTTTGGCCAACATCTCCTTTCCCAGGTGGTCCCTCTGGGCCTCTTAAGCCAGGCATTCCTTTTTCTCCCTATTGAAAATTATCAGTTCATTAATTCCCATATTGATGCACATGCTACAGAGTCAAAACCTTAATTATTAGTGTTCTGAGAACTGCTTTGGATCAATATACTTCTCCTTGTTTTGGCAAGGCCAAGCTTCCAACTTACCAAAAAAGGCTGTTCTCTTAGCTATATTCAGTGTTCCAGAAACAATTATCCTTAAAAGTCTCAGGAAAAAAAACCTGGCCTTGAGATTTTTCAGCTTGGTTTAAAGACTAAAGAGTTTGGAGTTAGGAGACTTTACATCCCAAAGTTGCAAGAATCTCTTTGCAGGCAGCTGCTGTTCCCATGCAGAATGCCATCGAAATCAGTGGGGCTCTATGAAACCATAGGGAGCCTGCCCCTACAGAATCAGTTGCTGGATATGTTGATAGGATGAATCTTGAAAACCAGCCTTTCTCATTCACAATGGGACAAATATTGCAAATAAGTATCTGCTAACATTCTAATGAAAGCTGCAAATTCATTTCTATGCAACACGTTACCATCTTTGGTAAGAACTTCACCAAAAAGGAAGTTTCAACCAAACAAGACAATCGAGAAAACAGAATCAAATATTAACAACCATTTTTGTTTATTTCCAAAGAATGGATTTTTTGCTTGCAAGAATCACTGTAGAAAGGTACTCTATGCATATATAGTTATAAGTGAAGTACCAGAAGTGTTTGCCCAGCAGTCTCAAAAGCTCTTTGTGGGACAGACAGTGAGTTATGCAGTTTGGAAGCAGAAACAATGTCACGTAAGTGTGTGACCATCTAGCAAACACTTGAAGCAATATAAGTAATAATCTATAGACTGAAAAGCTATGTCTACACTAGCCACAAGAAGTTCAGACTTCTTAATCTGAACTAAGAAATTTAAGGTTAGTTTGAACTAACCTTGTGCTTATAAATTCAAACTAACCCCACATTCTAGTTTGAAGTAACGCTTAGTTCAAACTAGAACACGCAGTTAGTTCAAACTAAGCATTAGTCCATGGCTACACCGTGCCTAGTTTGAACTAAGTGCTGAAGTCTGGACTTACACCTGGTACTAAGAAGTTTGAACTAAGTGTTCCTTAGTTCAAACTAAGAAATTTCTTAGTTCAAACTAGGGAAAGCCTTGTGTTGCCATGGGCTAAACTAGTCTGGATTAAGCCTCTTAATCTGGACTAATCTGCCGTGTAGACATAGCCAAAGGCATTCGGGAAAATCCTTCATCCAAGAGTATGAATAAGAACAAGTAGGTAAATAAACTTGACAGCGAGTAATTCACAAACAGGAAAAAATGTATTAAGTCGGTCAATTCAGGGGTGGCCAAATTTATGGAACTCAAGAGCTGCACAGGTCGATTATTAAACCTTTGAGAGCTGCACTAAAGCATATAACCACATATTTTACCTATTCCAAAATTACTAAGCTTAAAATTTATTGCATACTTTAATTTTATCTTAAAAACAGGGCAAATATTGATCCTACTAATGTCAGATTCTAATAATTACTTAAGGTTACCATGAAAAGTAGCCCTATACAGTAAAAACTTAGCTGTTGCCAGTGGCAAGTTTTGTTTTTTTTTTTAAATCTGGGCAGTAACTTGTCAATGCAGTATGTAAAAGCTCTCACAGGTGCTGATCTCTAAGTATTGCACAACGTTTTGATTTGACTAATTTCATTGTGGAACACAATGCTTCACAGCAGTAAGTTGTGCTAAAAAATTGAAAGCAATCTACATTCAGTTTTAAACTTTCTCCTTTGTATTTTTGTTTCTTAGTATTCCATGTTATGTTTAGGACTTGCAAAACATAATTCTAACAAAGCAGTAAGCTGCATTAGGGCCTATGAGAAAATCTAAACATGCCACGGCTTCCCCGATCATGCTGCACTTCCCCCCGCACCCAGTGCTGCCTCTTACCATGTCACTGCTTCTTTGCTGTCCCAGACCATTGCTCACTTCTCCCGCTGTCTCCAACCACGCTGCCCTTCCCTGCAACATTCCCCCTAAGCTGATGACGCAGCTTAGCAACTTTTAGATGCAGCTGAGCAAGTTCTCTCCTGGTTCCCCAACCCGGTGCTGGGCCCCTGCTCATTGGCCCCCCACGTGCATCCATAATTTGGTCAGCTACATCATCACCTTGGAAGGAACACTGCTTCTGTCTCCCATGACAACTGAGCTGTCCTGGGAAACACTTTCATACTTCATACATGGCCCAACACTTGACTTTCAAAACAGGCTGGGTTTTGTGAAATAGGATTCTGCATAAAATAATTATGAAAAGGGAGGATGCTATGGAAAACAGCCCATCCCTAGTCCCAATTCCTCAGGGTCTCTGAAAAGCCTCAACTGTCCAGAGCTCCAAAGAGGTGGCCATGTCAGTCTGGTTCAGCAAAACAAACAAGGATTCCTGTGGCACTTTTAAAGACTAACCCATTTATTTATCTCATGAGCTTTCATGGGAGAAATGGGATAAATAAATGGGTTAGTCTTTAAAAGTTCCACAAAACTCCTTGTTTAACTGGCTAGAGCTCAATCTACAGCTTTCTGTAGAGTTAGCAAGAAGGAGTAAGATTCTTCATTGGCTTATTCCTTCTCCCTCTGCTACAACGGAAGACTTTTTAACCTGTTTTCCTGACTACCATGCTTGTAAAGGGAGTGCATGAGGTGCCCCTAAGTTTGTAAAGTGCTGTGGACAGAACTGAGGCTGCTTTGGCATGTGGTATAAGGTAAATACAAAGCAAACAAATAAACAAACCCACCCAAACCAACTAGAGCAAAAGAAAATAAAAAAATATAAAGTACACCAAAATAAATAAAGCAATGCAAAATAAAATCCACACTGAAATCTATTAAACAGAAACTAACAATAATTTGTTAGTCTTTAAGTCTTTTGCAGCTTATCTCCTCCCTGATCCCCTCAGTCCCTTCCCTCACTGCCTCCATTCCCTGAAGTGACTTTCTGTTCTGAGACTCCCCCACCCCCATCACTTCCCTGGGCAGCCGGCTGCTCCTCCCCCACCCTCCTCTGAGCTGAGGCTGCTGCTCCCCCCACCCCACCGCTTTGAGCTGTCGGCTCCCTCCTCCCACCCCCTCCTCTGAGCTGTCACCTGCTGCTCCCTGCTCCGTGTCCCACCCCCTCCTCTGAGCTGTCGCTGCTGCTCCCTGCTCCCTCCTCCTCAGCCCCCCATCCCTCCTCTGAGCTCTCTGCTGCCAGCTAGCTCCTCGTCCCCACTCCTCCTCTGAGCTGCTGGCTGTGGAGCTGCCTGACAGGCTGGAGATTTTAACTCCCCCAGCCCTGCCGACAAGCTGCATTTTTTCTTTGAAGAACTGCATGTGGCTCGCGAGCCACAGTTTGGCCACACCTGGTCTATAGAGTCTGCCAGCTCTTGAAAACTCACTTCTGAATGCAAGTATTGATTTAAAGTCCAATTACAGGGCATGACTTTAAGTTGGGCCTCAGTCTGGACTTCATTTTTATGAGCCAGCTTTGTGTCTGCAAATACTTGTGATTACTTCTTTGTGTCTACAATACATTGCAGGTGCAAATACTTGCACCTATAATGAATGTGATAGATAGATCCCCAGCTGCTAATATTTGTGCTTGCAAAGAATTGGGAGAACTATTGTGAGGAGGATAAGTTCCAAAGGGGTAGCTATGTCAGCCTAGTTCAGCAAAATAAACAAGGAGTCCTGTGGGACTTCTGAAAACTAACAGATTTACTTATCACATGAGCTTTCATGGGAGAAAATCCCACTTTGTCAGATGCTTGAAGGTGACAAGGTGGGATTTTCTCCCAAGAAAGCTCACATGATAGATAAATTTATTAATCTTTAAAAGTGACACCAGACTTCTTGTTTGTTTTTTTTTTGTTTTTTTATTATGAAGATGCTCTTTTTTTCTGAAGAAACAAATGCCATCACTCAAGTAGCAACTTTGGCTTTTTATAATTTTTACTAAATTCAGTGTCCTTTATTTTGGGTGGGGTGAGTGGATTTTCACTGATTTAAATATTAACTTAAATATTAATTTAAATTAAATTAATTAATTTAAATATTTTTTTGTCAATGTGAAATAGTCAAAACCGAAGCTGGGTGCGGGGCCTCTTCCTGGGCCATGGAGTGCTGGTGATTTTCCAGCTCCTTCTGCATTCTCAGCTTGAATGACCAGTAAATTTACATTTGTCATTCTGATGGCCCTACCTGAGGCATTTTGAGCATTTCTCATGGGGGTCACTGATCAGAAAGGCTTTTCTGCATGAGGCACAGGGCTTGAGGCCAGGGATGTCCGAGTCAGTGCCATGCCACATGTTACTTCTGGGACAGAAGGAAGAGATGGGTTCTTCAGTGCAGTCCAAGCTGGGAGGCAGTATAGATACAAAAATGGATTCTAGAGTTGGAAGAAATGAAGAAAAGAAGTAGAGGATGAAGAAATGGACAGGCGCTTGCAAACCTGCACAAGTGGGCGGTTCCAGGACTGTCACAATTGACAGAAAGAAGGAACTGAAAGGGGGCTACGGTTAGGTCCACCTATACACTAGGCAGGTGCACAGGTCAGAGGGGGAGTTGGCCACTGACTCTACAGGGACAGGCTAGGGCAAAAAGCTTCCAGACAACCATGCTCTGCAGCGTGTAGACACTTACATGGGAATGGATGTGAGCACCGCTTGAAGAACTACATGTGTTCTCTTGCTTTTGTGGATGTCTACTAACCCAGACTGACAGTGAAACAGATTTTGCAAACTAATCTGGATACAGTAGACAACACCAGATATCTGCCACTGTATGCAGCCAGAGTATGTGTGGTGGATGGAGGTGAGCAGGAAGAAATCCAGAGCTGGCCAACACAATCCAGAAAATGGACATTGAGAAGTCTAGTTTTGCCACTTCTGAGGTACAAAAAGGGAAATCAAGTTAAGGTGATCTTGAACCCATAAGACTGGATAGCTGGAAGTGTGTACAGAGCATCTTCACAGAGCTCCAGGACACTCACTTCAAAAAAGTGGTGATCCTTGAAAACCCTGGACAAATGGCAGCCCTAGTGAAGTCAGTTAGAACAGTTGCAGATTCAATGCAATTCCTAGTTACCCTATGCCAGTGGGCTCTCTGGAAACCTATTCAGATTTAAAACAGCCTCATCTCACCAGAACCTCTACAGAAGGGCAGGTACTAGGGCCTACCCTTCCCCAGTAAGAACACCTCTCCATTGCACAGCTACTCCTATTCTCCCTGGGAACAGTTCAATTTTTAATGAGATCAGAATGTGGTCATCCTATCTAGCCTGAAGTTTTCACATATAGCAAACAAAAATACTGACTTACCTTCTTCCCATTGTTCCCAGTTTGTCCTTTCTCTCCTGGTTGTCCTGGCAAGCCTGGTGTTCCTGGATCTCCCTTAGAAGTTGATAAATACTTATTTTCCTACAGCTTAGTAAATTCATGCACTTTGTACACTGAAGGAGTTACATTTTGATACACTGCTGGTTAATAAGCAATATTTTTGTCCCAAAATACAGTCTTCCTAGAATTTGCTGCTTACTCCAATCAAAAAACCCAAGTAATGCATTCTATTCGGAATACATATTTAAAATTTCTTTTTAAAAAACCGACATCTCTATCAAGTTAAAGCATCTTTAGATTTAACGAACTAGTGTTCACAAGGCATTACTGGAACACAGCATAAGGGCATGCACCTGTGGTTATTTATAGTCACATCACATAGAAAAACTACACACAAAAAAATGTCACTTTGCTTACAAAGTAAAGAGTTTGAAAGTTAGGAAATGGCAGCTCTGAGGTTAGCCATACAATCAAAATTCTGCTCCCTTGCACAGCTGCAATTGAAGTGAGTGGAAGATGGGGCTAGTCATTACCTCTGTAAGTAGACTAGTCTTTAGGAGTGAGCACAGGACAGGGAGTTATGAGGATTCCAGGTCTAACATTGGCTCTGCAAGCCCCTTTGCATGTCTAGCTTTTCCCCATTTGCAGCCTGGGGATAATTATTTACTTGCACTAAAGCCACATAATTTTTTAAACACTGAGGCTATGTCTACACCTAAAATCTTAGTTCAGACTTGGTTAGTCCAAACTAAGTAGTCTGAAAGTCAGTTTGAACCAAGCATGTTTTTTGTTTGAACTAACTTGTAGTTTGAACTAGCCATCCTTTTTTTAGTTTGAACTAACTTTTTAGTTTGAACTAAAAAACTGTGGCTAGTTCAAACTAAAAAATACTTAGTTCAAACTAACCACTAGTTCAAACTTATTTAGTTTGAACTAGCTTGTCTACATTGTGCTAGTTCAAACTAAATATGCAAATTAGTTTGAACGAAGCAGTTAGTTCATACTAACCAGCTGAACTAACTAGTTCAAACTAAGCTTTGCTAAAAACTTTTTTAGTTCAAACTAGGCAAAGCCTAGTGTAGACAGTATTCAAATTAGTTTGAATTAAGGCTCCTTAATTTGAATTAATTTGCTAGTGTAGACATAGCCTGACAGAGTTGTATGTAAATTTGCAAATGTGCTCATTTTTAAAAAATTGCAGAAGTGTCACACAGGGAGCTGACGAAAGCTTGATAACCAGAGATTCTATAATTATTATTCAGTTTATAATGTTAGCAGTTTGTAGGAGGCCAAAGCAATCTTGTTTATTTTCAAAAAGTAAACATGCTTGCCTGAACACAATGCAGCAGACTAAAAATAAAGGGTGCACCCATGAGTCTTTACAAAACAAAACTGGCCCTACTGACACTTTTCAGTGTTTTTTGAAGTATCCAGGCCTCAGCCCAGGAGTAGTCTGCTTTACAGTGCTTTTCCAACTTCATATCCCAGCATCAACATGAGCAAACAATTGTTTTAAAGTTACTTTCTCCTTTCATCTTTTCATCAGGGAGTGAGTATGAGCCCTTCTGCATTCATCCTCTTCTCTGTTTCGAGGGAAGGGAATACCTTATGTACATTACCCCTTAATTAGGATGCCTTGCTGGAATCCTAGACTACAGCCCCAGCTGCATTGTGAACCACAAAACCCAGTCTTCACCTTGAGAGAGAAGCTTCCTGGAATCACACTGGCTCAGGCTGATCCCTTAGAAATGAGGGAAAAGAGCAGTTCTGTCCATACTGTGCCTTGGTCCTGAACACATTGACCAAATCTCCTCTTACGTCAGAGATAATCCTGTTTGTAACCAAAAAACCCTCCAAGTTCAGTAATGTTATCAAGCTGTCATGTAACTGGTAACTGACTCACCACAGGCCTTTGGTCACATATCCTAGAAAGCCAGGGAAAAGCTGGAGATCCACCAATTCAGTTTTCTTCTTACTGACCCTGACTACTAAATATGGTCACACAACCCAATGGCCTGAGTCAATACAATGGGCCTCCAGTCAGGACAACCTGGCCTACTGTAGTTGGAGTCAGAGTGGCACCCCCAGGAACATAAAGGGGGAGAGAGAGAAGGCATGGCGAGTCAACCTATGGATAGTTATGTAACAAGAGTGATATAAAAGCTGTGAGGCAGCCCCTTCTGTGAGAGCTGTTTGCTCCTGTCAGCTCATCACATTAATATATTATTCAGTGTTCATTAACATGATCATTGCTCAGCTGTTTGCTAGCATCTTGCTATCATCTGGAGGTGACTTGTTTAGAAGAGTGAATGATGATTGATATTGTGGCTGTGTTCACACAGCACTCTTATTTCGAAACAACAGAGGTTGTTTCGAAATAAGAATTCTGCTGTTCACACGACGCACAGTTGTTTCGAAACAAGTTAAATCCCATTTGGGGTCGAAACAACCTTGTTTCGAAACAACGCGTGTGAACATGTTGTTTCGGAACAAGGTGTTCCGAAACAACATTTCAAGGGCTGCCCCTCAGCACCCTGGCCAGGGAACCCTCAGAATCCTCAGTGACCCGCGGCAGGTTTGGGGGCAGCTGGGGCTTTAAGCCAGCGGGGAGCAGCGCTGGGCTGCGCTGAACCCTGCCAGTGGCTGCAGCCCCCTCCGGAAGCGAAATAGCATGTTCACACTGTGAACATGCTATTTCGTTTCCCCCCTTTCCCCTTGTTTCAAAATAACTTTTTGTTAATTCGGACTAAGTTATTTTGAAATAAGGCATTATTTCAATACAAATTTGTTTCAACAGAACTTGTATCGAAATAATCCCTGTGTGTGAACACAGCCTGTGAATTTTAAACAGCTGAAACGCAGTTCTGTGAGGAGACTTTGTCACTGACGTCCACAGAAATGACCAACTTCTTATTACCACTTATCAAATATGTTTTGCAGAATACTAGGAAAGAACTGAAGGAGAAAAAAAAAAAAAAAAAAAAACCAAATAAGCTCACTTTTGGTCCTGGCACTGCAATTCCTGGTGGTTCTGTATCCCCCTTTTGTCCCAATTCACCTTCTCTTCCCTAGCAATGAAAAAATATTTTTCTTTAAGATGAGTATGTATCTTAACTTCATTTGTTTATGTATTTGTGTGACATCGCAGATTATTGAAGCTGTAGAGCAGAGGAACTCAGGTAGAGCTGGTTGAAAATTTATGACAAAATAGTCTTCCATCAGAAAATGCAATTGTGTCAGCCAAACTATTTTGCAGCAACATGTCTATTTTGATGTAATTTTCAACAGAAAAAAGTCAATAAATGATTTAGACGTCCTAGCTTTATTCTGACAGTGAAACATTTTGTTTTGACTTTATTGTACTGATTTATTTGTTCTGACATTGATATTAATATATAAATATTTACATTACTGAAATGAAATATTTTCACATAGCAAAACAAAAATGTTTTGATAGTTCAAGGTCAATTTTTTTTTTTTTTTTTGAATCTTTGTTCCACAGGACATTTTGGTATTTTGGCTTTTCATTCTGTCTTGGAACAAAAACAAGCTTTGAAATGTCAGAATTAGTCCCCAGATCAGAAATTCCATTTTCTAACCAGTGCTATCCTTGAACTCTTCATGAGCTTATTAGGGACCATATCTCATGATCATCTGCTCTCTGTGTCAAATGCACAGCCTCCCTGTGACAATTACAGCAATTGCATACATGCAAAAATAATGTCCAGAAAGTATTTAATGGGCTGTTTTCAACAAAACAAACATTCTATTCTCTTGGGGAAGACATTAATCACAATGTCTGCTTTTGCTTTTCATATCATCCATTACTGCCATTTCACTTGTTTCCCTACTTATCTTATTCCCTTTGCCCCTGAAAATTCCTCTCCTGAAGTACCAGTCCTTCTAGTGGCTCTGGTAATGAGGGTGGCTCCTGTTTCACCTATTTTTCTCTCACTTATGTAGTAGTGTCACATTTTAAATATACAAAGGTTCCTTCCTGTTTACATCTAATGCTACAAAGCTCCAAACTCTTTTCCCATGAAGAGGATGGAAGGCTGGAGAATCATGTGAAAAGAGAACTGAAAACCAGCACCATGTGACCAGAAAACTCTGCAAATCACGAGAGGTGATGGTGGGAGACCAATTAGTTTAGAGTTTCTCAGTAGAGTATTACATTTACATACAGTATCTATAGGCCACTATACCAGGACATAATAAGTCAAAAAGAAAGAAATATAGCTTGAATCCATGGTTGATTAAGAAAAATCTGTATTTATTTAAACAGAAAAGAACTGTTAGCTTGAAAAAATGCAATGGTAATGTCCAGAAATGGCACCTTTGAAAGTGGAGTAGCTTTCCTCTTCAGAATCTTTGAAATATATTACTCAGAAATCTGTCCATTTTTACTTCACATACTATTAACTTTGGCTGCCAATACTGCCTTTTATGTAGTAAAATATCAGATGTGTGTTTCCACCTACTGTTAAGTGTACTTGAGACCAAACTCCAAACATACAATTCTAAGGCCAAATCAGTGCTTATTCCACCCA
Organism: Podocnemis expansa; assembly: GCA_007922195.1. NCBI lineage: Eukaryota > Metazoa > Chordata > Testudines > Podocnemididae > Podocnemis > Podocnemis expansa. The sequence continues at coordinate 28,908,833 of ML681964.1, read as the reverse complement.
CACAACACACTATCATGAGTTTTCCTAAAAAGACCAAATATAGATTGTGGCCATAAGTATACAGCTGTTTTCTGGTCTGACTTTGGTCAGAGCTTTCCTTTTTATTACAAGGTAGTCATTAATTTTTTTTTCAGTCGTCTATTCTCTTAAAAGTTACCTTTGGACCAGGTACACCCACGCCTTGAGATCCCTTTAGCCCAGGTATACCTTTAGGACCCTGGATACCCTTAAAAAAAGAAAGAAAAAGTTAATGAAAACTACACTTCCACAGGTTTATTTTCCAGATTAGTAAAATGAATTTATTATCCCCCCACCAAAGGAATGAAGCCTAATTGGCTGCCTGTTTTAGAGCCAAATCAGGAGCTCCTTATTCAATTTTCCCTCTCACACCCACATGGAATTCATCCAATTATCCTATGTCCAGGGATTGCCACAGGTATTGATGGGGAAAGCAAAGAGAGGATTTTTGTCTCCTCATTCTAACCCCATACAGTGGGAAATCCTCTGGCCTCTGAGAACATAGGGCCACACTTTTAAAAGAGATCAATCTCTTTAGATGCATCAGATTTTGTATGTCCATTATGAGGCTTCTGTAAATGCTCTGAATTTCAGAGGCACTGTGCACTCACCCTATAAAAATGTTCCCTACTGCTTTGTTCCAAGTAGAGATCTTTCAAACTCTGCTGTTCAAATTATTGCACTCGTCAAGATAATTCACGCTGACTATGTCTACAATGGCCAATTAGTCTGTACTAAGCTTGCCAATTAGTCAAAACTAATTTGGATCAGGTCTACACTAGGCTTTGCCAAGTTTGAGGTAAGCAATTGCTTACCTCAAACTAGGGAAAGCTTAGTTTGAACTAGTTAGTTTGAACAGTAAGTTCAAAAAGAACTTTAGTTTGAACTTCTGTGATGTAGTCGTGCTAGTTTGAACTTCAAAAGTTTGAATGAAGCAGTTAGTTCAAACTAGCTGCTCTTTTTAGTTCAAACTAGGCTTTGCAGCTACTTCAAACTAAAAAGTCACGGTTAGTCTGAAGTAGCTAGTTTGCAAGTCCAAACTAAATAAGTAGCTGTAGACATAGCCTCACTGTTCTATTGGCTTGATCTCAAAACATTTGAAATCAGAGCCTTTTCATTGATGTCAATGAGCTTTCAATTGGGCCCTATGGTTTTTGACTCTCTAGGCACTAACATTAGAGATTTGGCCCAGTATGAAATCTAGATCTGGATCTAAATTTTGCTACATCTTCTGAGTTTAGGGCCTGACCCTCTTCCTATTGAAGTCAGTGAAATAACCATTTACTTCAGTGAGGGCTTGAGATTAGGCTCTGTCATCAAATTATCATGCAGTATATAATGCCAAAATTGGCTTTCATCTGAATGTACTTTCTTAACTAAACTTAAGTCAGATTTACCTGGATTCCTTGACTGCCAATTCCTGGTTGTCCCATCAGGCCTCGTGGTCCTTCAGGCCCTTGTTCACCCTAAATGGAGAAGCCTTGTGACTTGTAATTCATAGTAATTTATGACATCTTTTAAAATATTTAACACAGTATTTTTTAGGTCTGAAATGTTTTACCCACATTCTACCACACAGATTAACTTGTGAAACATCCAGAAATAGAACCCATGAAGAGTGCATAGGATAGAGAATGCTAGGAAAAATAATGGCAGCACTAGCTGAAAGAGCTGTTCTGGTCATGTTTTATTCAGTGTTAATAACACAATACAGAGCACCATTACAACCCATGGCATCTGCTGTTAATGTAGCTACTATGTGATTTCAATGCTCTCAGTGAGATCTCCCAGGAATTAAGAAAAGTTATTGTTTGGTTTCTTGGATGAATTTTTACCAGCAGAAGGAGATTAATTCAGTATCTGCATAGTAATTAATATGAGAGGCCAGATTCTAAGACCAAGTTTTACAAACAGTAAGCTTAAAGATAGGCTCCTCAATAAGCATTTGGAAAGATACCTAAAGCATGGCCTTATTTTTGAAAGGTCTGAGAGCCCACTGAGAGATACTAGATGACCTCATTTTCAGCACACATTTTGAAAACGTATAGCCTTTCCCATGATATGGGCCATATGAATTGCTCTAGTGTGGCAATGGTCAGTAAAGCTTCCTCATTGACACATTGCTGGCAATGCAGACTTTGCATTTCAATCTCTTGCACAGTAGTTGGGAGCAAGGTCAAGGCAAAGGGAACTGCTGCAGAGATCTCTGACTGATGGAGCCTTGTATGTCATGCATCAGAAGCTGGGTAGTCCCAGGATTTGAGAGCATAAATGTGATGCAAAGTAACACCTCTCCCAGCTACACAGAACATTATTTAACTGCAGCTGAGAACTAAGCTCCACATGTCATCAAATAATAGACTTAAGTACACAGGCACTGGGGGATGGACATAATATTAAAACAGCACAGAATAGTTCAGTCCATGTCCAACTATAAGCTATTCTTATACTGCTACTAGATCACATAAAGAATAAAATAATCATTGCTTTAAGTATAGGTCATACAGGTGTGATTCTTTTTTAACTCTTATATACCATACCTTATCACCTTTGACTGATTCTCCTGCTATTCCAGTTGGACCTGCTGGGCCTTCTGAGCCTTTTTCACCCTGCAAATATAATATTGATATACGTTATCTGGCTTTGACTTCATACATTGAAATTTCTAAATCAAATTAATAGAAAAGCACAACAGATGATGTCTGCACAGAAACAAATGAGTTTTGTGGCACTTAAAGATTAACAAATTTATTTATTGCATGAGTATTCACGGGAGAAAATCCCACTTCATCAGATGCTTTGAAGATAGGGGAAGTGTCAGTGTATGGCATGACTTACAATTCCCTGCATTTATTTCCTCCCATACTGTAAGTCATGCCATACACTGACACTTCCCCTATCTTCAAAGCATCTGACGATGTGGGATTTTCTTCCATGAAAGCTCATGTGATAAATAAATCTGTTAGTCTTTAAGTGCCACAGGTCTCCTGGCTTTTATTGTTACAACAGTACACACCAAACTGCTCTATCAAGCACATTTTGCAATATTTAAAAGATGAAACACCCAAAGTATTCTAGTCTCCTTTCTGTTATCTCATTTTCCCTCCTTCTTACTCTATATAAACCTGAGAATTCTTTTAAAGACTTTTCACATTACAGTAATTCTAACAAAGTAAATGCAAACATGGTGGTTTATGAACTGTAGCTAAGTTACTTATCATTCTGACAAATGACCACTTTGATAGTTTGCCTTATTTGAAGAAATTGTTTGTGCATGTTGCCAAGTTCCAAAGTGGCAGTTGTGTTAGTCTAGTTCACTAAAACAAACAGGGAGTCCTGTGGTACTTAAAGACTAACACGACTGCCCCTTTGATACCTGGCACCATGAATAGTTCATAAACCACCATGTTTGCATTTACTTTGTTGTTAGAATTACTGTAATGTGAAAAGGCTTTAAAAAAATTCTCAGGTTTATATAGAGTAGGAAGGAGGGAGAATGAAATAACAGAAAGGAGACTACAATGCTTTGGGTATTTCATCTTTCAACTATTGCAAACTGTGCTTGATAGAGCCATTTGGTGTGTACTGTTGAAACAATAAAAACAAGGAGTCCTGTGGCACTTAGACTAACAGATTTATTTATCACATGAGCTTTTCTGGGAGAAAATCCCACTTCTTTTCTCCCATGAAAGCTCATGTGATAAATAAATCTGTTAGGCTTTAAGTGCCACAGGACTCCTTGCTTTTTTATAATGACATTAATAACCAGCATGCTGTTAGCATTCATATATCCCACAAGGCTTGTTTTCTACAAATTATTTTTGCAGTAGTATGTAGGGTGTGAATACAGAGGTGCCTAGAGTCATAATCGTACAATCACTGTTGAATTTCTCAAAATGGCAGGAAGACTCAAATGCCCTTCTGAATGGTTCCCACCAATACCGAGCAGCTGTATTGGGTACATTTTTCATTGAGAGCTTTTCAAAAGATACTCTTTTACTTATCAGTGCCAGCAAGATAAGATCTCTTATTAACACAATCTTCAACGCTGAATGGGTCATTAATTTATTAGAATGCATTTTTGTTGGTAGTCTCTTAGAAGCACAAGCCCCACTGACCAACTTTTTAGCATAAATAAAATGGGCATTGTGTTCCAAAGTAGCTTAAGCACTTTTAAAGCCCCATGTACATTATTTAACAATTCTGGTGTACCATTTACCTTCTGGCCTTGAATGCCTTCTCCTGGGGGTCCTCTTTCACCTTATACACCGTCAGGACCACGAGGTCCCTGATGTTAACAAAGAAAGAAGAAGTTCAGATGGCATATACAATTAAGTGTTTCTTTACTGATACTTTTTCAGCAACACTATTACCATCCCATCTCATCTGTCATGGAGCTGAGAACTGCAATGGCTAGAACAGGCAATTAGAGCACAATGGAAATATCACTTTTTAGATGATTTACATAACAATGGGTCAATGTTAAAATGGTGTGAATGATACAAAAATATCTTTTATTGGACCAACTTGTGTTGGTGAAAAAGGTAAGCTTTCAAGCTTACACAGAGCTCCTCTTTAGTAAAAGTACCTCACTCTCATTGTCTCTCTAATACCCTGGGACCAATCCATCTACAGTTCTACAGCATACATAAAAGATCCTGGGACATCTGTAGACCACACTTCTTCCACTTTCTGGAAGGAGGAAAACCAACAGTGGAATCGCATCCCTTGTTTGGATGGCACTGTAATAACCAATGTATTGTCCTATGTGCTGTATACTATTGTAATTACTTCCATTGTTTGTACAGTGGTAATACCAAGAGGCTTTGGCTAGGTTAGGACCCCACTCAGCTAGGTATTATACAAACATAATAAATTACAGTCCTTGATCCCAAAGAACTTGCAACCTTAAAGGTACTATTGAATGCTTAATATCATCAACTTGAAAGGAACAATAATTTGTCCAAAAATTAATTGTGGAAAACTGTAGCCAAATCATACATAGATCATGTTAGTTTCTATGTAACACATAAAACTCCACTGTACATACAAAATAAAATATTTTAATATCCTTTGCACAATTTGATCTATAATATCTTCTGATAAAGAGATTATAATGAAGATAACGCAAAATGAGTTACAATTAACAAGGGACACAAAAGGCAATTAGAAGAGATTCTTTAAATAGTGAAAGAACAAGAACAAGTTAAAGAATATTTAGCTGTATTCAAGTCTCCAAGGACTGATAAAATTCATTCTAGGATACTTATGGACATGGGTAAAGTTTGGAGGGACAATGCCACCGCAAATTCCAAGTCTGGGGCAGAGGTGGATCTTCCCCACACGCCCATATGTGGCCCTATTCACCTGACTGGAGCTGTGCCTCCAAATACAAAATATGCCTACGCTCAAAGAACTGAGGAACTGAAGCAATCTCAGAACAGTCTAGGAAAGATGTGACAAATTGAACACTGTCCAGAAAAGAGCAACAAAAGTGATTAAAGATTTAGAAAACATGACCTCAGAAGAAGGATTGAAAAAAAAATTGGTTTTGTTTACTCTGGAGAAAGGAAACCTAATGGAAGACATAACAATAGTCTTCAAATACATAAAAGATTGTTATAAAGAGGAGGACACTGAACTGTTCTCCATGTCTACTGAAGATAGTGTAGTACACAACAGGTAGGACAAGAAGTAATAGACTTAATAGGCTTAATCAGGAACAAAAGGGATTTATATTATAGTTTAAAAGTGTTTTTTACTGTCTGAGGGTAGATAACTTCAGGAATATGCTTCTGGAGAGGTTATGTTTTTAAGAGCAGTTTGGACAAACACTTATTGGGGATGGTCTGGGTTTAGGAGGTCCTGCCTCAGTGCAGGGGGCTAGACTTCTGGTGGCTTCTCAAGATCTTCTCCATCCCTACATTCCTATGATTCTATGATTAAGAGAAATATAAAAAGATTTTTCACAATATTTAGTTAGTATTCTTGAGGTATGTCTACGCTGCTAGCAAAATTTGTCAGCATTTGATAGGAGATACACAAGCTCCATAACTTGCATATCTCCTATCAGCTTCCTAACTTCTGCCTACCCCGACATCTCCACTATGTTGCACCAATGAGAAATGCCCTCCTATTGATGCACCACTACTCTTTTTTGCAGGGGCAGATTAACAGTGTCAACTTCCGGATCGAATGATTTAGACCATATTTCATAATGGCCATTCAAGTATGTTTCATTCCAAATTACTGACAGAAAATAGTTTTATGTCTTCCCCAGACAAGCTAATCTGTGGGGTGGGGGACGAAGAAGAAAGCTGCTGTTTTGGAAAGTGTCCATGGTATTATTAATCACGGGATGGTATAGAGCAGACATGGCCAAACTGCAGCTTGCGAGCCGCATGCAGCTTTTTAAAGAAAAACTGTTGCTCCTAGAAGATCATGGAAGGGAGGGCAGCATGGCGGGAGACAGGGGTGAGAAATGTGCGATGGTCAGGGATAGCAGAAAGCTGGTGGCATGGTAAGAGCCAGCAGCGGAGGAGCAGCATTGTGAGAGCTGGCAGGAAAAAGCAGCATGGTCAGAGCTGGCTGGGGAGGGGCAGCATTGTGAGAGTCGGCAGGGAAAAGCAACATCATCAGTTAGGTGCAAAGACAAGCACTCAAAGTAAGTAAATGTCAGATTCTACAGTTTACCCACACAATATTAATTCTACCCTCCTTGTCTGTATGCATGCAGTCTTTAATTACATAATCACAGGCTTCATTCATTGCACAAACTGGATGCACAAAGAGGCAAAATTAAAGTAGCACCAGCAAGAAGAAATCTGACATTCTGAGTGCATGATTTTTTAAAATATTTTTCTTTTTTGATATTGTTTTCTGGGTCAATATTTTTAAAACTGGCAACATAAATTGATCAAAGGCAGGTCTACAATGACCTACAGATAAATGATGATAATCTAGCAAATTTAAACCTGAAAAGCAATTGTAAATTAATTTTCTTTTTTAAAAATCACCTGGCAGTTCCAGATATCATAATATAACACAAAATTATTTGTCTTGTATTTCTATTTTGAGAATTAAATAAGAATCATCATCATCAGAAATGACTGAAAATTGACACAAGTGTTAAATCCAAAACCACTGACTACTGTTAAAAGATGATTTAAAAAAAACGCTATTAATTTAAAGAATGTTACAAGTATTTATTATGGATCATGGTTCATTTTCAGCATGCAAAATGATTTAGATTTAGGATAGACCACCACTACTGAAAACTGGCTTTAGAAAAAAAATTCCTTAAGTCCATTGAGTAAGGGTGCCTGAGACATCAGTATGTCATCTGTTTGCAGAAGGAACTGCTAGTACATTTATTTTATAAGAAAATTTTAATTAATATAACTAAGTCAATTACAAAGACAATTTACATTCACTGCAAAGTTCAATAGCAGCACTATACTTCCAATGATTAAATACCATTCAACATGTATTAACTCTTCTTTGTTGTATAGTCAAAATCCATTTATATTTCAGTCCAGTCTTCATGAATGACTCTATGGGTATCTGAGCCCATTAGACAAGAGAGTAATTGTTGTGAAGGGCTTAGGATGGAAAATTGTGTTGTAAACTTTCTGTAAAAAATCTCTCACCAATAAAGATTTTACTTTGTATTATTAAAAAAACAAATAATGATATTTAGAATTTATACAGGACCTGACCCCAAACTGAATAAACTCAATGGAATTTTCTCCATAGTATCTTTGTGCATGGACTCCAAAGCACTTACTGAAACAGGCTCTGATCTTGCACTTTATGTCCCCATAAATTCTCATTGATCTGTTGTGCTTCTGTACAGTTGAACAGGTGTCCCTGTGTGCATCTGTTCACAGGATTAAGATGAGAGCAGTGTTTTCCGTTATTACTCTTATTTTAAAATTAATTGTGTTTGACTGAGTCCTCAGACCTTTTGTCTTCACTGTCCATTAGTATTTTAGTGAACAAGTTTACTGGCAGAAATGTTGGCAGGGAAGCGGGGGCATGGCTAGGGCCGGGGTGGAGTGGAGGGCAGAGGTGGCATGGTTGGGGAGAGCAGAGAAGCAGCAGCATGGTAAGAGATGGCAGGGAAGCAACAACGGGGATGGGGGAGGACAGCATGACATGGTCAGAGAAGCCGTAGCCTGTTTAGATTTTCTCATAGGCCCTGATGCAGCTTACTCATTGTTAAAATAAAATCATATTTTACAAGTCCTAAACATGATCTAAAATACTGAGAAATGAAAATACAAAGGAGAAAAGTTTAAAACTTAATGTAGATTACTTTCAATTTTTGGCACAACTTACTTCTGTGAAGCATCATATACCACAATAAAATTCAAAACATTGTGCAATACTTAGAGATCAGCATCTGACAGAGCTTTTACCTACTGCTTTGACAAGTTACTGCCCAGATTTTAAAAAAACTTGCCACAAGCCTGTAGTGTTCTACATCTAGCAACAGTAAGTTTTTACTGTATAGGCCTAGTTTCATGGTAACCTTAAATAATTATTAGAATCTGACATTACTAGGATCAATATTTGCCTTATTTTTATGATAAAATTAAAGTGCACAATGAATTTTTTAAGCATAATTTTGGAGTAGGTAAAAACATGTGGTTATACACCTCAGTGCGGCTCTCGAAAATTTAATAATCGACTTGTGTGGCTCTTGAGTTCCGTAAGTTTGGCCACCCCTGGTCTGGACTAAGCAAGCTTAGTCCAGTCTAATTTGAACCCTGTCTACACTAGCCAAAGCTTAGTTCGAACTAGTTAGTTCAGCTGGTTAGTCCAAACGAACTGCTTAGTTTAAACTAGCACAATGTAGACATGCTAGTTCAAACTAAATAAGTTTGAACTAGTGGTCAGTTCAAACTAAAAAAAAAAGGCATCTAGTTCAAACTAAAAGTTAGTTTGAACTAAAAAAACGTGGCTTAGTTCAAACTAACTTTGAACTACTTAGTTCAAACTAACCAAGTCTGAACTGACATTTTAGCCTTCCCTCCAGAGAAAGAGTGTAGCTGGCGCGTGATAGTGAGGAGAGTTATGGGAGTGTGTGAGAGTAGCTGTAACCCATATGCCTAAAAAAGAGCAATCTCTTTTAGGGATCTCTTTAGGTTGGATTATGTCACTGGGCAGATTTTGCTGCTCAGATCCAGAAGTTTCTGGAAATGGGGACTGGTAGCATTTTGAGCATGCTCCATAAGGTCTGTTAATGTTGCAGTGGTCAGATGCCTGACAGCAAGCAGTGCCCAAGGGAGAAGCTGAGCCAGGAGCAGACCACAGGCTGTATTCTCCAACTCTGAGGCATTTTGGCTGGGTGCTTCTGTGTAAACAGAGTGTTGAATAAGTAAGCTGACTGGACAGCAGTGCTTTCAGAAGAGGAAGGAAAGTCTCCAAAGATTTATACTGAGGATTTCTGCTGCCAACACAAGCCTTTGGATTTGGTGATTAGAGACCATAATAGACTCATGGATTTATTAAACAGCTATATCATATTATAGATCTGTATAGTAATTATTTTGTTTTCTTTTATAAAGTTAATGTTTAATACAGTTTATTGCTTTTGTTTTCATTAACTCTGAACAGTCTTTTGTCTCTTTAGAACTGAATCCTGGGTTTCCAGCTGCTTCACTGTAGGAGCTGGGCTTTGTTTCTGTTGGGTACTGGAGGAAGGCACTAGAGGTAAACTCTAGCCCACCTCAAATTTACAGAGGCAAAGTTTGGTTGGAAGGCAGCAGATCTGGAGAAGAAGCAATATGCTGGTCAGGAAAAGCCCTGCAGGTACAAACACTAGGGGGTAAGAAAAACTCCTGCCTGTGATTCTGGAGGGGGCAAGGATGTGGGGCATGTGCCTCCCCACAAGTGGCCCGATCTGGCTGTGCATGGGGTTTGATCCGGCTTTGAGCCTCCTGAAAGGGGCTCGAAGCCGGGGACAGTCTGGGCCACTTGTGGGAAGTGGCAGGGACAGTCCCCAAGTGGTGGAGATGGTCCCTGCCACCTGTGGGAAGCAGCACAGACCATCCCCAGCTTCGAGCCTCTTGGAGGAGGCTTGAAGTGGAAGACAATCCCTACCACTTCTTAAGAAGCAGCAGGAGCCATCCGCACTTTCCAGAAGTGGCCTGGAGCCAGATCAGGCCAATTCCGGCTAGCTGGCACCAGAAATGCAGGGCCTGTGCCCAGCTGGCCCCAATATAGCAACACCCCTGCCTGAGGGGGACAGAGGATCTTTCCCAGGCCTAGAGGCCAGAGGGAAACAGAGCCACTGCTAGAGGGAAGTGCAGGACCCACCAAGGTAGAGGAGGAACTTTGTCACAACAGATATAAACAAACAAGGAGTTCTGTGGAAAGTAAGGCAGGAGCTCTACAGTTTGAGTCAAAACATCTTATTTACTTTAAAGAAATGAGCTAGCAGTCTAACCCTCTAGATCTGTTTGAATTAACCTTGTGATCCACCCTTCTCTGTATCTATATATTTACTGTTAACATCCTGGGGTATGTCTACACTGAAAAATTTATTCAAAATAAAAAACTTTTTACCTGTCCATGCAGTCATTTTGTTATTTCAAAATAAGTGCTTTGTTATTTTGAAAAAACAAAGTGCTATTTCAAAATATCTAAACCTGCTTTTATTTCAAAAGCGCAATTCTTTCAAAATAGTTATTTCAAAAAAAGCCATTCCAAGCCATGGAATTAGTTTTTTTTCAAAATAATGGCCCTATACTTTTCCCTGCCTCCTCCTATTTTGAAATAGTCTAGTGGAGACTCTCTCTATTTCAAAATAAGGTAGGAATTATTTTGAAGTAGAGTCTTCACTAGACTCCTATTTTGAAATAATAAATTAAAAATAATGCTATTTCAAAATAAATTTGAAATAGTTATTTTGAAATAACTATTTCACAATATCTTTGGCAGTGTAGACATAGCCCCGCATTTTCTATTTCATTTATCTATGGAAGTCAGATTGTCCCCACAAAAGCTCAAGTGATAAATGTGTTAGTCTTTAAAAGTGCCACAGAACTCCTTGTTTGTTTTGCTGAAATAAACTAACACAGGTACCCCTCGTGAACCAATATAAATCCACATCTAGAGTCTGATTAAAAATCAGGTCCTGAGAGGCTGGTTAGCTAGCATCAAGAAGAAAAAATTTTCTTGATGTTTCATATTCTTTGGAGATGGCATTGGTCCTTGGTTCACCTTTGCTGTGTGTGGTTGTTACTGACACAACACATCCACACACTTTGATTGTCCCACCACCAGGTACAGAGTGAGCCAGTTCAGGTGACCATCATATATCAAACAGATTTCTTGTATTGTTTTCATATCTAACACATGATACAGCATTTTCTATCCACTTACAGTTAGTCCTGGCTCACCGATTCCAATAGGTCCTGGAGGTCCAGGTCTTCCTTCCTGGCCTCGATCACCCTGTTGAAAAGGAATTCCAGAGATTTCAGTTATTGTTTTCTTAGAGTGTAACCTTCAAAAACACCCAAGTGACAGATTTCTAAGAGGCTTTTGAAAATGGGACTTAGTACTCTAGAGTCTAAATTTCATTGAAGGTTTCCAACTCATTGGGTATTTTTGAAAATTTTCACTTTTACTCATAGGTGAGGTATAGTCACCATATGTTGTCCCCTGATAGCACTGTAATTTAAACCACTAGCATGTTTTAATGAATAATGAATACGAAATATAATTTAGGAGCATAAAAAAGTAATCATCATTTATTTTTAGGACTGGGACTACACTTAGGACTAGACTGTGCCCACCCTACATGCCCATGGCAACAGAATAGGAGGGTAGCAGGCACCCCTTGTACTCTTGCACCAGTACATGATACTGTCACAGCCAGCACATGGGGAGTATCAGGTTACACAGAACGGCTACATCACCCAACCCATGTAAAGCAGTATGGAGTTGGCACAGCTACATACATTTGGGAGCACATATTAAATTAGGTGCCGTATAGTTCCTCTACAGTGCATTGTGGAGTGTGGATGGGAGATTGTGACTCCCTAAGTCACGATTTCTCTCCCAGGATGTTCCAAAGGCAACGCAACCATGTTCTGCTCCTTCATGGGGGTAGATCATAAAACAATTATGTAGCTCTCTTGCAGCACACATTGAATGTATTCTAGCATCTCACATTGTTTCACCGCATGGAAAACTCTCATCAGTTCCATGGATGCAGGGAGAAAACCAGTCAGACCTTACAGGCATGATGTTCTAGGCATTGGCCCTTTGCTCATAAGGTAGAAAAGACAAATGGCCTAAAGCGATTTTTGAAGAATTAGCACCAGAAGTAATTTTTGGCTAAAAATAGATTCAGGAATGAATAGGTGCATGAGAGAGAAAGCAACAAGAAATCTTCCAAATAAGAAATATAGGAGGTGAATCATATATTCTCTAACAAGGTTTTAGTTCCTTTATCTCTGGCAACATACATTGTCTACAAAAGTGGCCAAGATGTATTTATATATTTTAAATAAATATGCATAAAAGGTCAGGATCGGAAGCTGACCATGTGTACCTCAGGCATGAAACTAATTTCAGTAGTGTTATTTGTGATTTTCAGTGCTGTAGTAATATTATAATCGGATCTTGGGATGGCTAAAAGGCAACTCCACCATCTTGCTTCCTATACAGGTGTGAAAACTTCTAAAAATTATATACTCAACATCTTCAAATGGAGTTTAATGCCATAACAAATGAGTTATCATCCATTAAAATATGCTAAAAAGAATTCACAGAGACTGCATCATGATGGAAAGTACATTACTGATGACTACCTTAGGTCCATGAAATCCAATACCTGGGGGTCCTGTGGGGCCATATGGACCTCCAGGACCTGGCTCTCCCTTAAGAAACAAAAATAGTTAAGAGACAACATTGTACTTGCAATAATATCCCCCAAAGTATGTGTCCCAGGTGTCATTACAGATGGAAAAATATGTATTTACTTACAAGGAGCATTTCTGATTTAAGGAAATGAGTTCCAAAATTAATAGGTGAAATCCCATTCCTGTTAAAATCACTGGTAATTTTGTCTTTGACATCACTAGGATCAGGCTGTCCCTGCATAAATCTTACTGTTGTGAGAATAATTAGACCACAGGATTTCCTTTAGTCCAAGTTCCAAATCATCGTTGTCTTTTTTTATTCTGGTTTCTCAGTTGTTGGCCTTATTTGGCAACTTGATATGTGTTGCTTAGTCCTTTGCTCTCCTTCTTTTGGGGATTAGAAAGTATTTATGTATACTACCTCCCTACACTGCTGATTGTATGTTATACCTCCTACACACATCTTATGCCATGTCTACACTAGAGCGCTCAGTTCACTCAGCTTAACAAAGTCTACTTTAAATCAACTTAACAAAGTTTACTTAAAAGTTAAGTTGACTTAACAAGGTCTACTTAAAGGCTGCATCCACACTGGAGGGCTCTGTTAAGTCAACTTTATTAAATCAACTTAACAAAACCTACAGCATAGATGACCCTACCTACAATGCATTAAGTTGTCTTAATAAAATGAACTTTAACACTTAAGTCAACTTTAAGGGCAGAAGTTATTAAATCAACTTAAGCCAGTGCTTAAGTCGACTTAATAAAAGCCCAAAGTGGATGTGGCTTTCGTTAAGTCAACTCAAGGGAGGTTAAGAAGATTTAAGGCTCCAGTGTAAACATGCCCTTAGTTAGTATCTGATTCTCAAGGGCTCTTAGCATGACTCTAACCCAGTTATGGTAGGTTTCACTAAAAAAAACAAAACCCATAGACAATTAGTACTGACGTATTATCTAACAAATACTAAAATCATTGCCTGAAAACATCATTACAATTTACTTTAAACCAAATAAACTCAAATTTAGGACAAATGTGTGTTCAGCTTCCTTGTGACAAGCCCAGTAGAAAAAGTAATAGAATCTTCATCTATTCAATCATTATCTTGATATTGCAAGGGTCTCAATATAAATGTACCTGATGTTTGATACTATATATATAGTGATACTTAGGTTCATTGACCTCAGTGATTGCAGTTGCCTATCTTGATAGTGAATGTGGGCAAATGTGCTGAGATAAAAACAGCGTTTGGATTTTCTTTCTCTTTCAGTTTTTCAGACCTCAGTGTTGTCCTGCTCTACATATATATTTTAAAAATAGTAACATTTAAAAAAGAACAATCCCTTTTATTGCATTTAAGTGAGGGGTTTTTTTAATGTTTGTCTTTTTTATTGCTTCTTCAAGGTAACTGGATTTCACAGACAATAAAAATGTCAGCCATTTCTGCAAAATCTTCTCAGGTCTCTCATACTTTTAAATTCTTAACATCAACATATATGAAGAGCATTATGAAAGAATACATTACAACAAATTGCTTATGGGGACACATCATTGAAGAAGGCAGCTTTCATTGAATCAAGAAGATGTTTTAAAGCTGATTTGTTAATGAGCACACTGGAAAACATAATCCCAACTATACATATAAAATGATGGGATCTAAATTAGCTGTTGCTACTCAAGAGTGAGATCTTGGAGTCATTGTGGATGCTGAAAACGTCCATTCAATGTGCAGTGACAGTCAAAAAAGATACATGAATGTTGGGAATCATTCAGAAAGTGATTGATTATAAAACAGAAAATATCATATTGCCTCTTTATAAATCCACAGTACTCCCACATCTTGAATACTGTATGCAGATCTGGTTGCCTCATCTCCAAAAAAGACATATCAGATTTGGAAAAAGTACAGAAAAGGGAGAGGGGGAAAGATTAGGGGTTTGGAACAGTTACCATGTGAGCAGAAATTAATAAGACTGGGACTTTCCAGCTTAGGCAGCTAAGAGAAGAAATAATAGAGATCTATAAATCACAACTGGTATAGAGAAAGTCAATAAGAAAGTCTTTTTTATTCTTTCTCATAAGACAAGCACTGAGGTCATTAAATGAAATTAATAGGCAGCAGATTTGAAACAAAAAAAAGGAAATGTATCTTCACACAACACACAATCAATCTGTAAAACTTCTTGAAAGAGAATGTTGTGAAGACCAAGACCATAACAGAGTTTAAAAAAGAACTAGATAAATACATGGAAGATAGGTTCATCAATGACTACTAGCCAGATGGGCAGGGATTGCTGTTTCCCTCTGAAGCACCTGGCACTGGCCACTGTCAAAAGGATATTGAGCTAGAAGGCCATTGGTCTGACCCAGTATGGCCATTCTTATATACTCCTCCCTGCAGTTTTATCATTAATGATTTTGCAAAATCCTTCAGGTATCTTGACCTCTTTTTTTCATTCATTTATATCATCCAGGGCAAGAGTCCATTCGGTCTTTTCTAGTTTCATGAAGGCGCTATAAACATTGAGACCAAATTCATCATCTGTGAAGCTCCGTTGACTTCAGTGACGAATGCATCACTCTGGTCCATTATTCCCTGATATTCCAGAGAAAAAAGTTTGATTTCTCCAGTGTGGTTATATTTTAATTTGGGGTTTAACTTTCCCAGGGTATGGAAACTCAGGAGCACAGAAGACTTCTTCACAGATATTGGTTTAGCTGGAAATCATGTGCTTTTAAGTTCTAATACATTAAGCAAATATACTTCCTGTGGTTTGGATATAGATCAACAGCATCACAAGGATGAATAAACTGAAATAATTCAATTTTTCCACCTTAGCTGGAATATGTTTCACTTCCAACTGCATTTTTTACACTATTCCTCGAAAGCACCTACAACCAAGATCTTCCCATAAACAGGAAACTTTGCTTTTCCTACAAAAAACAGTTCCCAAAATTCACTTTAAAATTAAGAAGAAATAGAACTTAGTGGGAAAAGATCTCAGTTAGGAACTTTCTGCAAAAGGAAAAAATCACAATAGACTAATAAGGTCACAAATGACATGACACAAAATCTTTTCAGTACATCACCTGTTCAAACTGTATTCCATCATACGCATGTTGCCTAGTATAAAAAGGTGCAATGCCAATGAAAGTTTCTGGGCAACATTTCCATCAGTGATTAAAAAAAAAAACAATGAAAAGTACTCTTCCAGGATGTACCTTTGGCACTACTAAAGTAATGGAGAAACTCCCATTAGCTTAAATAGAGCCAGGATTTCAACCAAAGCCTAAGTGATAATACCCATCAATTAGCATTCAGTGGGAATGCAAAATGATTGAGCTAGATTTGCTCTATGATCTCCATTCGGATACTCATTATCTGCTACTGTGTGTGTGTATGTATATATGGAGCCTACTTAACAAATGGAGTCTTTTTATACCAGGCAGTAAGCAGCAAAACATTGATTTATCTTTCATTTGGCTCACACATACAGAGAGTTAAACAGAGTGAGCTATATTACTCTAATTATACTGGTGGCATGGCTCCCCCAAAGCAGTGTTTGTCAGAGTTCAGGTCGCAACCCAGTACTGGATCACAGGTATTGGGTTGCCAGCAGGGGAGATGTGGGGGAAGGGTGGAGGGGTGGCTGCCTCTCACTGATCTGCAGACTGTTGTAAGAGAGTATCAGCCTTCAGTAAAGAGCATTGAGACACACATGTGAGTCATTAGGATTAACAATGAGGTGCTAATTGTTGTTCAAACAATCTCTATGCCTCCCCTCTGAGTCAGTATTTCTTTGGGCTTCTCTCATTCATATGAAATGGACTGAGGTCACTGGCACTTTGTGTTTTTTATCAATAGACCCAATGAAGAAAAGAAAAACTTTGAACTTATTCCACCATTTCCGGGTTCTGGGGATTGCAGTTATTTTTGCAAATTAGGACTCGCCTCTTTCTTCAGTGGGTTGAGAATTCTCTTGCTTGCAACAAGTTATAACTTGTAGATTTTAATAAAAACTCTTTCCAGAGATTTTCTGACTGATATTTAAAAATAGAAGAGTAAAGCAAACTGTTCTAGTAGGAGCCTTGTGTTAGAAAGTATGGTATTTTTTCTACAATTAGAAAGCCTAAGTAACAGAATAAAATCCAACTCAGGGATGTAGCTTCTGGAAGGAGAAGTTACAATAAGGTCCCAATCTGAAGGCTAAGTGGATAGCCCCAGTGTGTTATGTACACTGACAACGACAGGGGTCACCAGACCAAGCAGAGAGGGCTAGCACCCCTTCAGACACAATATTGTGGACAATTGTGTGTTCATGGAAACTCATGGAGACTCAGGAAACAGATGAAGAGCACAGATGGAAGTGGAACTCAGAGGGGCTGCTTCAGTTCCTGGGATTTGGTGGTGGAGAAGGGAGCAGGACCTGGAGGGATTTAGACAGGCTCAGCAGCAGACAGGATCTTCCAGAACATCTCTTTCCAGCCTGGCATTGGCTCTCTTCTCCTTCCCCTGTATCAGCACTTTCATCTCATTTCTCCACTCGGGTCACCCCCCCCCCACTTGCAAGGAGCTCCCACACACACACTCCAGGCTACTACATGCAATTTTAGAGACTTGACATACTTCCTGATTTGAGATGGGAGTATGGCACGTGGGATCACCCTCTGCATGTTCTATGTAGGTGATCTCAAATTAGATATGTAGATTTCAGAGATACAATAGAAACCTCAAGAGAAAGGATGAAAGTCATGAGGGATTCCCACCTCCCAACCCCCCACAGCCATGGTCACTGTTCAATTCTTTCGGCAGCGGACACTTTTTTTCAGTGGAGGGTCACTGCATGGCAGATGGGTTCGGAGCTGGGTCCCAAGGAAAAACGTTTGAGAACCACTGCCCTAAAGCACCATGTGCCCTACTCCAGCTTCTTCTACCTAGCCCCTTGTTCACACTCACCACAGCCAAGGCACAGCCAGCATTTTACATTCTGTGTCCTGTGCAGCCCAAGCACATGCCTGGGCTGCACAGGACAGGAGATTTAAAATGGCTCTGGACTGGCCCCAGCTCCCAGCTGCATGTGGCAGCTCCATGGGCTGAATAAGAGCCTTTGGCGAACAGAGTCTAGAGTTACATGACATCTTGAAACACACACACACACACACACACACACACACACACACAAAGAGGAGCTGGAAAATCAGGGGCATTGCTGCATAGAAAAAAGACTCAGGACACAGACCCCAACATCTCCCCTCTCACGCCCAGCCTTATCTGGCTTCTGAATTCCCTTCCCCCTGCTGCTATTTCCCTGGTGTGCTCAGCTTCTGAAACCAGCTCCCCTCCCCTCCTGGCTTCCCCAAAAGCCCAAATCTGCTTCCCCCACCTTCTCCACCATTTGAAGGCAAGGTGGAGAGGGTTGCCACGTGCCCCCGAGAGCCAGGCTGCTGCTTTCTGTACACCCCCAACACTGGATATCCACCCCACACACACTGCATCCCCCTAGGAATGGGCACCACAGCAGCACCCAAACACTCCTGCCTCCACTGCATTTCCAGGCAACACCCTAGAGACCCTGTGATGTACCCACCCACCCCCCATATCCTGCATTCTCTACTTCTACCCCTTATATTCCCTGATAAATCCCAGCCACCCAGACCCTCTATGTACAATCCTGCTGGCATAAACCACCCCTTAGCCTCCATGGATACCCTACCACCCCTTTGACCACTGTCACCCCAGAAACATTCCCCCCACAACAGAGACCACTTGAATCAAGTCCAGCCTCCACCCTCAACTACCTCTACTTCCATCTAGTTACCAAAGCCCCTTCCTACATTAAACCCCTCACTCCCAATTCCCAGATACCACAGCTCCCCACTCCTCATTTATTCTGCCTCTTCCCTACAGACCCCTATGTATGGCATAGAGAGGCATGTCAGCTTTACATGTGCCTCAACCCTGAAATTTCCTCTCACATACACATAGTTTAAAAGAACTGAGTTTTGGAAAAGGAAAAAGAAGTCATGGGGGCAGGATTGGTTGGTTGTTTCTTTGTTTGTTTTAGCATACTGAACATTTTTTCCCCTGTAGGCAAATCCTACAGCTCACCTGCAAGCTGATCAGAAAAGCCTTTCACCTGGCAAGGTGGGCACTTTTAAAATGACTTTCAAAAAAGTTGAAGTGCTCACCCAGGCAGGTCAAAGGCCCTTCTGAGCAGCTTTGAAACAGCCTGAAGACTTTCCTTTTTAGAAACTAGGGAAAAAATGGTTAGTAGGCTAAAAAATAAAAACCCTCAATGGCTTCTTTCCCTCTTCTTGTGATATTTACAACAGCAGGTTTAGGGACTGGAGCAGGAGACAGTTGGACCAGGGAGTCTGCTGCCTTGGGGACTGCTGACTGAGTCCGCTCCTCATCCATTCAGCTTGCCATTCAGCTTGCCAGGCAGCCGCCTCCTAAAGCCCCACTCACTGCCTTGTCAGTGCCTGGGGGCAAGGCAGAAGCCCATCACTGCAGAAGCCGACAGCTCACTGACAGCCAGGGACCAAGGCAGGAGGAGCTGCCACATTCCTTGCTGCTGTGAAGCAGGCTGCTACTGAAATACAGGACAATTCGATCTTTTTTAAGAAGAAGTCAGGACAGGGGGTAAAGGGCTGAAATATGGAATTGTCCCTTTAAAAATGGGACATGTAATCACCCTAACCATGCTGGATGGATCCAGAGGTTGCTTAATGTAGCAAGATTCATAGTGGAGCCAATGACTATAGAAAGGGTGGTGAACAGGGGTTAAAGTAAGGTGGAACACCCCAGAATGCCCTTCTGGGGCCCACTATTTTTAGAGGTTCAGCCTTCTGGGGCCCTAAAAATAGAAAATGGAGCCAGAACGCTGCATTCTGGGGCCCACCATTTAAAAATAGCAGGCCCTGGAATGCAGCATTGTGGCTCCATTTTCTATTTTAGGGGCCCCCATACTTAATCCCTAAAAATAGCAGACCCTGGAACAGCATTCTGTCGCATTCAGGAAGGCAGGGGAGCTGCCCTGGCCTGGGCTGAGGCTCCAGCCTGAGCCTGCTCTCACTGAGCATGTTCAGAGCCTCTGAGCATGCTCAGTCAGAGCAGGCTCAGGCCAGAGCCTCAGCCTGCTCTGGGGTGCTCCAGTGACATGGTGGCCAGGTAAGTGGGCCCCTGGAGGTGGGTTGAGGCAGTGTTCTCCCCAGGACATGAAATTAGGGGTGGTGTAGGGGGAGGCTTGGGGGGGCTCACTAATTTGTCATGACACTATTACTAGCTGACAACTGGGGGGGGGGTTGGGAAATGGAGGAGGGTGCAGGGGGATGTGGGGGTGTTGGGAAATCCCTGGATCAGGGACAGGTGAGTTGGCCCAGTGGGGAAAGGGCATGGGGGAGGGGGTCAGCTGGGGGTAGTGGGGGAAGACTGTGCATTATGGCAGGAGGTTGGGGGACCAGTGGCAAGATGGGGGCCAGGAGCAGTAGCTGGGGTGGTGGGCAGGTGTGGGGAGAAGTAGCTGGGGTGGGAGGCAGACATTTGAGGTGCAGTAGCTGCACTGTGTGAGGGGGGCCCATAGTGGTGTGAGGGGTCCCCACAGCAGCACGAGGGGGGCCCACACTGCCATGAGTGGGGCCCGCCAATTAAGGAGGGTTCTGGGGCCCTCCAAATTATACTTTAACCCCTAATGGTGAGAGAACATGGACACTTTCCACCAATGTTATTTATGCTATCATGTGCCAGAAGTGCCCCCCCAATCGTGCCTTATATATTCGACAAATGGGACAGTCTCTGCACAAAAGAATAAATGGATGCAAATCTGACATAAGAAATCACGACATTCAAAAACCAATAAGGGAACACTTCAGTCTCACTACTTGCTCCATTGATGATTTGTTAATAGTTGCGCTCAAGCAAATGGATAACAGATCAAAGACTCAAAGAGAAGCTACTGAATTGGAATTCGTATGCAAATTTGATTCAATGAAGTCAGGACTGAATAAAGATTATGAGTTCTTTTCCCATTATAACAGGGAATTTTGCTTACCATGTCCTGCACCCACCTCCCTGCTAATTGCTGTACTTCACTGTTTAAATCTTAACAACCACTTTGATTTGCTGTTACAGTCTGACCAGAGCCTATGACTTACACTTCTCTGCCTTTATTTTGCTCCCCGTCTGTAAGACTAAGTTCCCCATCTTCAAGTATCTGACGAAGTGGCATTTTCTCCCACAAAAGCTCATGTGATAAATAAATTTGTTAGTCTTTGAAAGTACCACCAGACTTCTTGTCTGTTTTGCTGGGCTAGACTAACATGGCTACCCCTTTGGAACTTTGGGTTTTGTTCTGCAATCCTCATCACTGTCATCAGGAGCTTCAGATCACAACCAACAGGGGCCTGGCTCCATCCTTGTGACTTTGTTAATGGATAAGTGTGTCATAAAGATAGGAGCTGTCCTTATGATTTTACTTTCATAAAGCCAGGTGCTATTTATTCAGAGCACAAACATAACTTGAGGTTTTGACTGACAGGTTAGCATTGCTTTTGGTACAAAGCTGAGAGGCAAGATGGTCCAAGGGTGAGCCTAGGACTTGAGAGATGCATATTCAATTCCTTGCTCCTACACAAATGTCCTATGTCAGGAGTTGGCAACCCAGAAGATAAGAAGAGCCATTTCTAAAAATTCCTTCAATAACCAAGTGTTTTGAGAGCTGCAATGGGTGTAGCCTCCTCTTGGTGGTGGAGAGCTATGACCAGGCACCTGCCTCAGGGTACACTGGCAGAGGGGTGGGGGGAGCCCAGAGCAGGTCACCCACAGGTTCCCCTGGTGGTGGGGGACCCAAAGCCACAAGGGAGCAGCCAAAGAACAACATGCGACTCTGAAGTCACAGGTTGCAGAGCCCTGTCCTATGTGATCTCAGGCGCTCAGATACTAGAGGAATTGGGGCCATATAAAGCAGCTAATGTATCAGGCCCTTACAGGAAGAACGTGTCTATGTATTGAAGGGATCAAGGATCTTTTTATTGGGACCCCTTTGTAAAATCTTCCAATTTAATACTCCAAGCCAAGCTATATGCATCTATTTATTTTATAATGAATATAATTTATTACAAAACTATTTACTCTTTTCTGTTCATGAATTGCCACAAACAGCTGCCTGTTTTCTTGACTATTAATCCTTCAGAAGTATTCACCAAATAATTCCTCCACATGGCTCATGACCTGATCTGCAAATAGCTTCTTGTGAGTACTACTCAATACTCAGAATTGTAGCTGTTCCAGTCCCACATGTAGCACAACACAGACAAGTCTCAGACTATGTTTCCAGTCACTGAATGAAGGACCATAATTCTCAGAACAGACTTTTAGCATGGATATTTGCAGTTACGCATTCTGGGTCAGTTCTTCAGGCCCAACTAAGTACCATTTGTATAGCCCCAGAAAGACAAAAAGCACTTAATGTTTCCACAAACTGAAAGCTGAGGATTCTCCTAATGGAGGAAGTCTTGCTGGCGTGAAGCCAACAGAGACAGCATAACACCATTCACCCTTCCCCCACCATACAGAAAGTATCTGTGCCAGGAGGGAATAAGTCCAGAGTGCATGGTCTGGCAATCTTTGATTTGGGCTTAATATTTTGGGATATAAAAATTCTACCGTTTTAGCTCTGGCATATTTTCCAGGACCATTGCAATTCCTCCTCTTGGTTTTTTTGAAAAAAATCATTACTTAATTTGCAAACTACACTCACTAAATTCCATGTGGTGCCAGTATGAACAATGTTTCTTTATTTTTAAGAATACTAAAGTTCGTGCACTCAACATGCAAGAGATTTAACTTCCTGATGTCGGCTGAAGCCATATTTATTGTAAATCTATCAGATACTTTTTAAAATCACTGGCTATGCCTACACTTAGAGAGTTATTTTGAAATAGTTAATTCAAAATAACTACTTCAATTTTAAATCAACATTATCATTTGAACTAAAGTCTATACTAGAGTCTTAAGTTGCATGAAAGTAGGATTTATTAATTCGCATTAGAGAGTCTACATTAGAGGCTGAATGAGCACAGCTGATATCAGAAATCAAAGAACAAAAAAACCAGTTGCTGAGCACTTCCATCTTCCTAATCACTCGATGACGGATTTGTTAACGACTGTCGTTAGAGATGTACCTGGGACATCAAGACTTCAAAGAGAAACAGCTGAACTCAAATTAATATGCAAGCTAAATTCTGTGAAAGCAGGACTTAATCGAGACTATGGGTTCTTTTCCCATTACAAAAGGTAATTTGACTTCAGGCTTCCCATGCTTTGAACCTGAAAACTGCTCTGATTTGCTGTTACTGTATGACCTGATCCTATGTTTCACACCCCCTTGCATTTAGTTTCATTCCTTTCTGTAAGTTCACCCATCTTCGAAGCATCTGAGGAAGTGGGATCTTCTCCCACAAAAGCTCATGCAAAAAATGAATCTGTTAGTCTTAAAGTGCCACACAACTCCTTGTTGTTTTTTTACATTAGACTTGCTTAACTCGAACTGGGAGAGCAACGGCTCCAACGGGAGCCATGGCTTCCAGGCTCTGGGAGCCCCAGCTCCTGGGGACAAGGGGAGCCCCTGCTCCCCAGCAAGCAGGGAGCCACAGCTCCCTTCTCCCTGGGACCCATGGCTCCCTGGCAAGAAGGAAGCCACGGTTCCCTGGGAGGGGGAGCCTCTGGGGGGAACCCCAGAAAAGCAGCTGCTGGGGCTCCCAGTTGGGGGAGCTCCACAGAAGACAGTCACTGGCACTTCCTGGACAAGGACTTACCTCAGCTGGCAGGCTGCTTTCCCCACCGAAGTCAGGGATGCCTCAGTAGGCTGCTTTCTCCACCGGTGGTAGGGATCCCCTGGCAGGCTGCTTTCCCCACCGGCTGGCATGCCAATCTGACTCCTAGCCCCTCCCTCCAGACTGCAGGGGGCTATAAGCCAGCTGGGAGCCCAATCTAGCTCTGAGCTAATTGAGCTGCCGTGGAGCCACAGATCTGCGAAGAAGGGAACTGCAGGAGCCCTGTGTGGCTCCCCAGCAAAAGGGTGGAGGGGAACTGTGACCGGTTCTGCCAAAGAGAACACTGGCCCAAATAAGGTGTCTGTGAGCCCTTCAGAGGACTGGACCTTCATTTCCATGTGGACTAAGATACGGCGCAGGAGGTCAAAATGCGCCAATAGATCCCCCGAGTAAGAGCATGGCACTGGGTTTAGAGCCCTTACTGGTGCCGAGTGGGACGGTACTGACGTGGACGTGGTGATCTCTTGTGGGGACCATTCATGGGGGTGGTACCGAAAAGGCAACAGAGCTGAAGGTTGGCGCTGGGGCCGTTTGGAGCCCTTTGAGGCCCCTCCCCCTGGGCTGGGGGGTGGGGAAGTATCTCGGGACTTTTGGGACGGTACCAGGGATGGCAGAGTGATATGGTGCTGAAGAGATGGCTCAACAGTACCAGAGCTCAAGGGGGTAATGGGCTCCAGTGTTGGGGAGCCTGGCCCCAACAGCAGAGAATGCATATGGTGACACTTACGCTGTGCGCAGACCTTCGAAATGAAGGCTGGTTTTCCCTTTCTGGCAGGCACCAGAGAAGGAGGTGTAGCCAGTAAGAGGAGTGCCCTTGCTGCCTTGACTGCCTCCGGGGTCATCGGGATCTGCACCGACCCTGCCCGGTCCCGTAGGCAGTCCTATATTGCAGATGGGGAGTAGCGCCAGCACTGCGGTACCGATATCAGTACCAAGTTGGTCTTGCATCCCCTTTTGGCATGGTGCCGGGGGGGGGGGGGGGAGGGCTCTGGTGCCAAGCTGGCATGCAGTGCTGCAGGAGACCCCAAGGCCTCAGGGGAAGAGTGCCGAGCCTGCTCTGAGGCCAGAGCATGGCGCCTTTGCCTTTGCTCCCTGTCCTTGATTATCCTTGGTTTAAAGGACAGGCAGATGGAGCAGGTGGTGACCATATGGCTTTCACCCAGGCACTGGAGGGACTTCTCATGGGGATCCTCCTGTGGGAAGGCCTTGCCACATTTGGTGTGGGGTTTGAACCCCGGCATGGCAGATGGTGTAGGAGCACAATGTCGATGCTCTGGTTCAAGACCGACACAAGACCAGTTTCACGACCGACACTAAGGAGGAAGATGTGAAATTGGGGAGGGGCCAGGCGGCAGCCATATATATAGCCACAGGGTGGTGTGGGGGGCGATGGCCACCTGCCCACTTCTGACAGGTTAGGGCAAAAAGTTCCAACCAATTGGGTGTTCCAGCATGGAGACGCCTATTCCTGAATGTGTCCAAGCAGCACTCAAAGAAGAACATGAAGTTATACTGCTGCTGAAACCTGTCTCAGAACAGGCTTTTGAACAAGGTGGGGGAGGAGCAGCAGCAGCAAATTCTGGGTCTATACCTAGATGAGCTGTTTGATGCACCCATGAGGAACAGCCCATTGTGGAGCCTGCAGTAGACACAGAAGCGACAGAAGCTGCTTTTATGCCCAGTAAACTTCAAAGCATCTGATGAAGTGGGATTTTCTCCCACAAAATCACATGCAATAAATGAATTTGTTACTCCTCAAGTGCCACAGGACTCCTTGCTTGTTTTGCAGTAAATTTCTGAATCCATTACAAAAATTGTTAATACAATTGATGGAAAGGATTTCTGTCTGCTCTGACAACCTATGCAAATGTCATGAGCAACGTAGGTTAGCAGATTGTTTCCTGGTGCTTTGGTTCCTGCTCTCTGCCATACACCAGATGGAATTAAAACTGCTATTATTTCAGTTTTTCCACATTTTGGAGGATGCAACTGTTCTTGCAGTGCCCAGTTGGCTACCAGAGAAGTTACTGCAAGCTGCTGAAGGGAAAGCTGAAGCGTATGCAGAGCCAGATTAATGCAGGGTCTATAGGGGCTGAAAGCCCGGGTCCCAGCCAAAGGGAGCCTTGGGCTCCAGCCTGATTCAACCACCCCCACTGCCAGCCAGCTTAGTGTCGGCAAGGCTTGGGTGAGTGCGGTGGACAGCTGCCGGTGCTGGGAGGTTGGCACAGGGCCACTTTGGGCCAGAAGCCAGACACCACACCCCCACCCTGCCTGGGGCTGGCTGGTCTGCCCCACGGGTGGAGTGGGGCAGGCTGGTACATGGTCGCTCCAGTGGCTGGGTTGGCTGATGCACAGTATGACCTCCAGTGCAGGCTTCTGGGGCCCATGGCCCTGGAGAGCTGCACCAGAAGCCACACCACACACTGGCCACTCCTGCTTCCTGGACTAGGACTGAGACTGGGGCCAGCACCAGGAGTGACGCTGGCTCAGGAAAAGACCCAGGGCCCAGGCCCCGCTCCCTTGTCCCAGTTTAGTGCCTGGGCCTGATCTTATCCGGGGGCCCCAGGCAGGTCCCAGATCGGACTCCTGCCATCGTCAGCCCCGACCCAGATCCCTGGCCAGGGGCAGGGCCAGGGAAGACAGCCACCACCACAGGCAGCCCAGCCCCAGGTCCCCAGCACTCCAGGCATTGGCACTGGGACTCGGGGTACAAACCTCCTGTGCCAGCACCAGTGACACCACTGGCCAGCACAGAGAGTGGCCTCTGTCTCCAGGCCCTGCTGGCCCCAGTGCCGGCCCACCCACAGGCCACTGATGGGAAGCCAGGACCCCAGGGTGGGTGAGGTTGGGGCCCCAAGTTGAAATGGTCTACTGGTGGGGGGCAGCCCAGGACCCCAAATTCCCTTAATCCAGCCCTGAGCATATGCAACTGAAGTGTTTCAGGCATATAGGCTATGTTTACATTAGCAATTTAATTTGAATTAAGGAGGCTTACTTTAAACTAAATTAGCCCATGGCCACACTAACCTTTCCTTAGTTTGAACTAAGAAATTCCTTAGTTTGAATTAAGGAATGTTTAGTTTGAACTAGTAAGCACCAGTGGTTAGTTCGAACTAAATATGGCAAAGACTCAATCTAACCCTTAGTTCGAACTTACTAAGTTTGAACTAAGGCAGTTAGTTTGAACTAACATGGACTAGTTCGAATTAACAGTTAGTTTGAACTAATCCACATTGTTAGTTTGAACTAAGAAGTTTGCGGTTAGTTCAAAGTAACACGACGTTAGTTCGAACTAAGCACAAACTTATTAGTTCAAACGAATAAGTTTGAGCTAACTTTGGCTAGTGTAGACATAGCCATAGTGATTGATCAGCACAGCTTGGAAGGAAGTGAGCTAGTCAGTTACTGAGTGGGTTCTGGAAAATACTCCCATCCCTGAAATGTGATTACCTAACTGGAGTTCCTGATTCAGAAAAGGTTTGCAGCTATCAGCTAATTGGGTCAGAATTCATGAGGAAATTAATGAGATGATGTGTTAGCTTCCTAAATCTGTTATGACTGCATGCAAACACCGAGAACTTTGCACCCTTCCTCCCTATCTTGCCCTCCCCATTTTTTGGACAAAATTTCAAACCCCAGTCATACTCAGCACAAATGATTTCGCCATCTGTGGGCTTCATGGACTACTCCTGTCTGAAATGGAGAGGTCTACATTTCTAAATGCAACGTATTTTGACACCCCCCCACACACACACAATTAACCAGTTTCAGGCAGCTTGTTAAACAATTGAGTGGTTACAGAGTGGTACGTGAATCAGCATGGCTATGTAAGTTGTTATTTTTTAAAAGAAGTGTAAGGCAAGTCTAGAAGCTGTGCCTAACAGCTTCTATGGGGGGGGGGCAACTAATCTGCATGGGTTTTGTATTTGCATGAGCACAAAGAGCATATTAGCATAGTTTCATTATGGGTGTAGGGCAATATGGGTAATGGTATTTGGGCTGATTTGATCACAAATCTGTCAATATCTGTAATTCTACTGAAAAGAAACATGAAAAACTGTCTTTTGTAATATGTTACTGTGGAAGAATTCCTAGCTGAGGCCTGACAGTCTTAAGACACAGATGGCTCAGTAGACCTGAGGAGGGAAATTGTAAAAGAATGCACTCAACATGCCATTAGAGATATGTGAAGAAACTGACGGCCTTCAGGACTTTAGTTAGTGACTTTCTGTGCCTGCCTGCTCCAGACATTGTTATTCTTCAACAGTTTCACTGACATCCTTGACTTATACTAAACATTCTCTTATCAAACCTGCTTAGATGGCATTAACTCTGATACTGTTAAGTTGTTATGTGAGATTCTTTTCCCTTTGACCTTGGTTCCTTTTAAGGAAATAATACTAGTTTGCACCAATTAGAGAATGTTAGATTTTATTACTGTTGCCTATGTATCTGCATGTATGTTAATATTGCTGTTAAGCTATAAAAGTTTCTGTAATACATCTCAGGGGCAGAGACCAGCATCGTAACTGCTCTCTCCCCACCGGTGTTTTCTTTTACTTATCTGTAATAAACAATTAGCTGTTTGGTTTTTGCACTCAAAGTTGGGTTCAGCTGTTTTTCTTTGACACTACTCTCTTGCTTGTACAAACTCTGTTTAGGCTGGTTAAAGGGTAAAAGTTACCATTAGCAAAAAAGAGCTGGAAAGAGGCGTCATCCCCTTCTTTCAGGCTGGTGAGGTTATGAAATAGGTGGGGAAATAGCATTAGCTCATTTGAGCTATGTCTGAGACACTGCTTCAGCCCCTGTCCTACTATGAAAGGATTGATAGGTTACCAGGCTTTTTGTGAAACTTTTCTTCGTTATTTTAATGGAAGAAGCTGTTTACAGTTACTCCAAGTTTAGGAGCTGAAGTCAGTGAGAAAGGAGATCCTCTCTCTGAGCTGAAATCACTGAAGAGCAGCCAGCAGCAGGCTGGCCAGCAGAAGTGACCAGCAAGCAGAGCTGGTGGACAGTGGGCAGAGCCAGCAAACAGTGAGACCAGCCAGTGGAGAGCTGGACAAAGTGAGTGACCAGTAAGCGGAGCCAGCAGACAGTGGGCAGAGCCGGCAGGTGCTGAGAGCAGTCAGCAGAGGGCTGGACAGCATGAATGACCAGCAGGCAGAGCTGGCGGAGCCAGTGGATGGTGTAGGTGGATGGGGTGCATGACTAGTTGGTGGCACCAGCAGACAGCTGGCATGAAAGACATTCCCTACCTACCCTGCAGTTTGTTGGGAACCTTGTTCTGCACTGATTCTCCAGATCAGTGCTGGTTTTGCTATCGAGTTCAAATGTTCCATTATGCTGTGTGGGATCATGCTGGGAACCTGTTCTGCACTGATTCTCCATATCAGTGCTGATTTTTCTTATTGGGCCTTTTACATTCTGTTTTTATTACTATTAAAAGTTCTGTATACTACACTCAGACTCATGCTTGCAAGCGGGGAAGCATTACCCCTTTGAGGTGCCCAGGGAACAGTGCATGATTTCCCAGAAGACTGGATGGGGGCTCGAGCCAGTTGGTTCTGTAACATTATTTGGAAACCCCTAGATATAGAACCCAGCCATCGTTCTGCATCTTGCCCTGGTAGGAGGGTTACACAAGAATGATATAGCAAAATTTTGTACCCTTCCAGTAAAAATTCACTTTCAAGGAATTTTTATTGTTTGCTTCTCCTGGTCATGGGTGGGATGGAGAGAGACCGAAGTCAATGATGGGCTATAATTCCCTATTAGCAGATATAGGCTGCTAGCTAGGGCTTCTCATAATTTTTGCTTTGGTTCACAGAGTGGCAATCCTTCCTATTACTATATTAATAAACATTAAATTGGAGCCAGACATTGATCAGGCTCACAGTTGTCTTCCATCCTTTCAGGCTTTGTGATGGGCTGTTCTTCAAAGGGTGTGGGGACATCAAACAGCTTCTGAGAGCGCGGCCCCAGAATGTGCTGCTCCTGAAGCCAAGCCTCCTCTGGGACCAGATTCAGCAACAAAATCACTTCGCTGTCCTTCCTCTGTGCCTGATGCCTGCTCCTGTCAGTCCCCAGGTTTGATTTTGGCACCAATGGGGAGCCATCCTGCATGACCAGTCATCATGTACCCAGAGGTGGCCTTAGGCAATTGGGGGCCCTAGGCGAAGGCCCATTGCAGGGCCCCCTATAGGATCCCTGTCAGGGGCCCCAATTCCCCCCACAGCTCTAGTGTCCCATTGCTGCTATCCTTCTCCCCCTGCAGCCCTGGCCCCCCATGGACCCAGATCCCTGCATTTGGCCCTGCATCAGGGCCTCTGTGGCCCCAGAGCCCTACCATCAGCCCCGGTGGACCTGCACCCAGCCCCCTCCCCATTGCCAGTCCACCTCCGGCCACCTCTCCCCTAAGGACTTACCCCTCCAAGACAGACACAGCTTTTGGGGTAGGCATAGATGGGGCTCCTTACTACTTGGGGCCCTCAGCAGGCACCTGCTTCAACTACCCCAAAAGCTGCCTCTGCATGCACCACCATTGGCTCTGTACTTGGCACAGTGCCCCAGCACCTAGTCAAACTCATCATAAAACAGGCATGATGTTGGCAAGTTGCCCAAGGTACAGTTCTGGTCCCTGGTTTTCTGGTACTTGCTCTTGAGCTACTATGTTCTCTTTACTGCTCACTGATCCAGCAAATTTGGAAAGCTGCCAGCTTCTCTACTATTTGCTAATATGTATATGTAGAGTCTTTCCTCGTACTCTTACTAAAACCCACAATTGTGTTGGACTTGTGCCAGGCTTTTACCAAAATCTGGCTGTTCCCATGACCATGACACAGCATGTATTGCAGTGTGCTTCTCCTGTTCAATCTCCATTGCAAACAAAGAAGGCTCTCTGAAGTTGTGTTTGCAGCTCAGTGTTGAGAATCAATAATGGAAGGATTAAATGCTGGCTCAGCACTACACCACACCCAGGCGAGGAGGAAAGTGTGCTTCTGTTTCCCTGAAGTCAACCAGATGTTTTGAGGAGAGAGAGAATTAAAAAACATTTGCTTAGGAGATATTCCCAGGCAGAGCTATAATGCTGGTTTTGGGTGCCCAGGGCGTGTTCCAATTGGAACATGCCCCTTCCCATTAACAGCAGTTGGAGCCCGCGAAAGCCACCCCTTTAATAGAACAGCTCCATTGAGCTGCTCCGGACCACCTGGGACTTTGTCCCATCGGCCCCGCTGTAGTTACAGCCCTGCTCCCAGGACCTGAGTCAGAAGGTGCTGTAACTATGCTGCAAAGCAATAGGGTTTGACCCTTAGATACTAGCTTAACTTGAACTCTGTGCCCTGAACTGTCCTCGAACACTAGATCCAAGTCTGAGTTTCAGAGATTTATATATAATAAAGGGGGCCCGGGGCTGGGCTCAAGCCTGCATCCATAAGAGAACGATTCAATTGTTTTCCCACCACAAGCAGACAGACATGCACTAGCTTTTCTCAGTTAAACACACTAAAAATAGCAATATTGGGTTTTGATGGCTCCCTTCTCAGACTAGATGCCTGAATTATTCACTTGAACCCCTGGGTATTTGGTCAGATGGCCCACATGCTATCTCTGACTACAGTTGTATTTTTAGCTCACAAACCTGAGCAAAGTTTGTCTGCATACTAGTGCTGGGCAGCATACTCTCAGCTATAGAGTAGACATACTCCTAAATCCATCATGCTGTCACTAGAACTGACTATTCCTCTTCCAAATCATTTCCAAGCAAACTTGACCTTGTAAAAAACAGAAATGTTCAGTAATAGCGTTCTGAGGTATTCCATACTAATACCACTGCTGGACAGCCAGCCTTAGGTTTCCCAGGTCAGAATAGAGTCAGTCAACAATTCAGCTGAATAACAACAAATGCTTCTACATGGCAAGTGAAAGGCTGTACTGGTATTACATTGAGATTAGACTGATTATATATACAGTTGTAGGAGTGGCTATAAGTAGCTGCTGCTTTTCAAATTCAGCATACTAAATGTCTGGAAAACCAGTTTTAAAAGAGTTGCTGAAAAGAGAAGATTTTCCTTCTATATCAGGACAACAGAAAGTTGAAAAGATTGTTTCATGTCTGACTTCCATAAAGTTCAAGTGGAAGAGGCCTGGCCTTTCTACTAACTAAATGGATAGTTATTAACTGTGAACAATCACTGAGTGTCTTCTGAACCACAAAAAACAAACAAACAAAAACCCCCAAACCTTCTTTCTTCTTAAGTTGCTTTTCCTTGGTGAGGATTGTGGCAGTAGCATAGAGAGTAGGAAAGCTTAGGCCTCCCTTTCTTTCACAACAGGTTCCAACTCATCCTGGGGGATTCCCAGACATTCCCTGGTCATTTGGGAGATATAACCCCTCCAGAGTGTCCTGGGCTAGCCTTGGGGACTCCTCCTCATGGGATGTGGCCACGAGAGTTCCACAGCAAGCCTACCAGAAGCATCCTTATGTAGTGCCCTAACCACCCGAGCTGATTCCTCTTGATCTGCAGAAGTAGCAGCTCTATGCCAAAGCTCTCCAGAACATTAATCTCCTACTCAATTTCTCATTCCCGCTTACCATCACATGTGAACATGACATCCAGATACATAAATTCTTCCACCAAGAGCAGCTGCTCCCCCTTCACCAGGAGAGACCACTCCATTTTCTTCTGGCAAAGAACTATGGCCTTATTATCCAGGAAAATTAAGATACTCATCTCAAATAAAGTAAGTTGTGTAGCAAAACAACACAACTGTGGCATGAGGTAATTAAAGTAGATGGTATCTATATCTTTGTCTTTCTATACCTATATTCAATAACTAGATTTAATTTTAGATAGTAAACAGAGGGATTGTACAAAGATGAATGATGGCAGAATTTGGCCTGCATAGTCTTTATTATAAGCAGTGCTGCACAAGACAGGAAGAACCCATTTTGTCTCTTAGAACCAGAGGTGACCTTGCAGAGCTGGCAGTTAGGAAAAGTATTTTTTTGTCTGAACAAAAGTAATCTAGAATCAGTTAGAGACAAATAAACCTGAACCCTCAATGAGTATTTTTTACTGAGTGTCTTTTCGAAATAGAACCATGCTGGTTCAAGGCTGAATTTTGCACAAACAGTACATCAAACCAAATGCAATTTTATATACATGCATAAACAAATTATATTATACACACATGTAAAAACTGAGAGGGAACCACCAATACAGTTAATAAGAAATCATAGAAATATACAATAAAATTAACTGGTAATAATGTCCATGCACTATCAATGCGAAACTACAGATTGAAGCTACTACTTTCTGCAAAGCTTCAATAGGGCTCAGTAGAGAAATGGCTATTTCACCACATGCATGAATAATTTCTTTCAGACCCCCCCCTTTTATTTCTCCTACTGAAATAATCCACTGTGGGCTTCCTTAATTAAGTGTTTTGCATGAAAAAGATTGAAGAAAAGGCAATTGTCAGAAAAGGAAAAAATTAATTGAGGCCAAAATTCCATCATTTCTTTCATAAATATTTTCCACATATAAAGCTCCTTCTCTCTGGTGTCAAATGGACTTTGTCTTAGGAACAAAACATAAATATCTCTGATTCTGTATGCCCAATTCTAATGGAATCTAAAAATGGCATTTTATTAATTAGACTACATATAGTTCTACACTAAAATGTGTAACATGCAAATGTTAACATCAGCTCCTATATTTTGATTGAGTTGTATGAGAATTTAACTGTATAACACTCATTGATACTAATGGGAATTTTATGAGTAAAATGATGTGTAAACCAGAAGGATACATACATTCCTCAGATACTTCTGCCAATGAACTCTAATTTACTAGCTTTAATTACAAAAATTCATTATTTCTAAAAAATCTATCTTAAATATGTCAAGGCTATTCATTCACGACTCGATCTGTGTCTAATCTTTTTAATGCTACTTTTCAATCCTCTGAGCACAAAAAAGTATCACATAACTGCATAGTTCTTATGAAAAGATCTTTTATATCTGACAGTTTCATAAAAGCAAACCAGAAATGTATCAAACTACTTCAATAGTCAAACTCAAAACATTTCAGCCTAAATATTAATTTTGTAGCAAACTGCCTGAATGGATTTAGAACCAGAGAGCCTTGTCTATAACATTCAGATTTGCTACCCTTGATGGCACAATCCATTATTCTCATTATGAGGACGAAGACACCCCTATATCTTACCTTATTTCCTTGAATACCTTTTGGACCTGGCTCACCCGGAGGTCCTCTGATTCCCTATATCAACATAAATACCACAGAATTAGTTTTTTTCAAAGATACATATGTTTATTTTGAATGCTGTCTTGAACACACTATAATAAAATATCTATGGGGCTAGAAATGTCTTTGTTTTACATTTGTACAGTGCAAAGCTCAACAGAACCCTGGTCTTGAGGTGCTATCATAACACACACTAATAATAATAACCAGCTCTTCCAGAAAGAATATTTAACGCTACATATAAATAACACATGCTTTAATTTGGAGCTTCCTGTTCTTCTCTTTCCATACTACACACTATGTCTGGAATTTCCATCCCAAGGAAGCTCACTAATCCACCACTCTCTCTCTCCATTCAAGTCTGCTAAGGAACCCCTTCTGTGAGCACAGAATCTACTGCTGAGCTGTGCTTTATTCTGATTTTCTAAAAAACATAGCAATCTGCAAGATCCTTTTAGAGATAGCTGTTACTGTGGCCATCCTTGCAAACCCAGCGACAAGGAAAAAAACCTGATTTTTGTAAGGAGTATGTAAGGTACCCAGGCTGCAGCACTTACACAAAGGTGTGGGGTGTAAATATGTCCATACCCCAATTTGGTGGTCAGGACGCTGAGTGCAAAATGACAAGTGACTGAGAGAAACAGCAGGAATGAGGGACTGCTTATTACACACCCTATGCATACAGCCCTTAAAACTCTCTTTGAGACCCAAAGCAGAGCGCTATCTCCTCAATGAACAACTGGGGGTCCCATGACCATCTGAAGGGTTGCCCATAATAGGACTGCACAGTGCAATCAATGCAACTCCCAGCAGCAGACCTGATAACAAGAGAAGTTACTGGGCAGAGATCCTGCAAATCGTGTGCCGCTGTCTACACAGCAAAGGAAAACCCCTGGCTGGTCCATGCCATTGGACTGTTTTCCAGAGCTTAGGTTGCAAGGCTGTTTCATTGCTGTGTACACCTCTTGGCTTGAGCTGGAGCCCATAGGCCCTAAGACCCTGCAAGGTGGATAGGAGGGGCAAGTCTACACAGCAGTGAAACCCCACAGCTGAAGTCCCAGAAGCCCAAGGGACCTTGCTCAGGCCAGCTGTGGATTTTTCTTTGCTGTGTGGACATAACTACGTGAGGTATCCTGGGCTATGTCTACGCTGGGGGACCCTTTGAAGTCGACTTTGACCTTGTTAAGTTGTCTTCAGGGTATGTCTGCACTGGACACAGTATAGACATACCCTGGACCAGGGCCCAGGCCCCACCCCCTACCCCACCCTGCATCCTGATTAGACTACAGGGGCCAGATCTGGCCCCAGATGCTGGCAGAAAGGGGCTGGGAGCCAGATCCGGCTCTCAGCCCCCACTGCCTGGTGCAAGGGGCTGGGAGCCACACTGGGCTCCCAGCCCCATTGCCGCCAGTGGCAGGTGCTGGGAGCTAGCTCCTGCTGCAAGTAGCAAGGGACTGGGGGCTGGATCGGGCTCCCAGCCCCTTACCACTGGTGACTGGAGCTAACTCCCAGTCCCTGCCACCTGAGGCAAAGCTGCAAGCTGGATTGGACTCCCAGCTCCTTGCCTCCAGCGAGAGGAGCCGGAGTGGGCCCCCAGAACTGGATCTGGCCCATGGAGCTGGATCAGGCCCCCAGAGCCCAATTGGAACCCAGGGTGGGGCAGGGGGCAGGGCCCAAGGCTTCCTGCCCTGCAAAGTAGATTTAAAATCTTAAGTTGACTTGCAGGACAGGAGTTATTAAGTCAACTTAAGCAAGAGCTTAAATCAACTTAATAAATTCTAAATATAGCCCTGGAGTTGCTTACATCAACTTAAGCCTGGTTAAGTCAACTTAAGCCTCCAGTGGAGACACACCCTTGGATTTCCTACTAGATGAGCAGAGAGATTAAACAGCAGCAAAGAGGTTTTGGCTATGAAAATTGCTTTCTAATACAGTAGAAAGCTGGGAAAAGTACTAGAAAATTTTATGCTAATAAAAAGAAAAAGAAACGGCAAGAATCCAAAATGCTCAGTTTCCCTGACGGTACAAAAATATTCTCACAGCTATAGGCCACACCCCTGCTGAAGCTGCAATACAGTAGCAGGAAACCTATATTAATTGACTACCAAAGAACTGATAAAAGTGAGTTTTAAAGGAGAATACATCTTTTCATAACGATGGCTAAGAATTTTATTTGAACAGTAAAGGCAATCCCACCAAATAATAAAAGACTTATTTGTATCAAATTAATTTGTTTACAAAACTTGTAAAAGCCCTAATTTTGCACCCCCTTTGGCAGGCTTAGCAAAAATAATAATGTATATCTCTTCTGTGCCTAATAAACAATATCAATTGCCCCATAAACCATGCAATAACACACCAGCATGTCTAAATAATCACAACATAATGCAGTCCATAAATCATTAAAAAGAAAACCTACAAATCATCGCAACCATGAACCAAACCACAATACTGTAGAAGTCCTAAAAGATTATTAAATCACACAATTTAACAAAGACTCTTCCCATAGGATCAAGGGGTATAGCTAATGTTGTCTGGGTGTCTCCTTTCCAACTGAGCTTGAGAATAATTCATTTGCTCAGGTAGGGATGGTGACAGTACATATTTATATTTGTGAGAAGGTGATGTATTATTTGTATACTTTTATTTTATATTACTTTGGATTTGTGGTTTTGAGCTGGTTAGTAATTGCCCCTAATAACCTTAACTGATTTTAATCAATTTTTTATGTTTGAACAAAAACAAATTCTACTCTATTTTGTTAATACATAAGAGCCTTATAAACAAAAAACAAGAGAAGGTTACTCACTTTGTGCAGTAAATGAGGTTCTTTGAAATGGTTGCCTCCACTTTAGGTGCTTTAGCTCAGAGATTTGTGGTAGCAATGCCTGATTGAGTACCTCATGTGCTGTCAGTGTCTCATGCTCTTTTTGGTGGCTAGATAACAAACATGCTGTGATCAACCATCCCTCTGTTCCTTCTCTACCATACAGCACCAAATGCTCCAAAGTGGAGGGGAGGAGGGAGGGTAGTGAAGCATCCGGAGGGACAGCCATCTTCAAGAATTTCAGTTACTGCTCAAGGTGAGTAACCTTCTTCTTCTTCTTCTTCTTCTTCGTGGAACATCCCTGTAGGTGCTCCACTTTAGGTGACTCATAAGCAGTGCCCCTTCAATGATAGAAAGGGATTAGGAGCTGTGATATGTGCTGTTGGTAGGACTGTGAGCCTGAAGAGTGTATCTGAAGTCAATTGTTTTTCTGATGCATAATGTTTACAGAAAGTGTGTTGCGATGTCCAGGTAGCTTCTCTGCAAAATGTCTGTGATGGATGCACTATTATGGAAGGCTACCAATGCTGAAAGTTTTCTTGTAGAATGTGTATATACACCTCTTTGGGCCTGTTGTTGTGCTTTCTAGCAACACAAGTGGATACAACCAGATATCCACTTGGAAAGTCTCTGTTTAGATAAGGCTTAGTCTTCTGATCATTCTGTAATAGAAACAATCTAGGTGACTTTCTAAAGGTCTTTGTCCTTTCCCGATAAAAGACTCAAGCCCTTCTGATATCTAGGTCATGGAACATGATTTCATTCTTGTCAGTGTGAGGTTTTGGGAAAAAATACAGGTAAATAAGTTCATTTAGGTGAAAATGAGAAATGACTTTGGGTAGGAATTTTGGATGTGGTCTCAAAGTGACTTTATCCTTAAAAATATTGTATATGGTGGGTAAGTCATAAATTCGTTCATTGTATAATAGCAGTAATAGCAATCACCTTTCTTATACTCAGCATCACAAGTAATATACAGGTAGTCCTCACTTAGTGACCGGGTTCCGTTCCTGAAACCCGGTTGATAAACGAATTGGTCACTAAACGAGGAGCAGCCCTTACCGGTATTTCAGGCATAATGTACTTTACTGGTAGTGGGTTTTTCAACCATCGGTAGATAGTTTTAATGTCACCTTTGCATCATTTATAACATTTTTCATATATATTTTAAATGTTTTAAGCTCTAATGTACTGAACTTAGTTTGCATAGTGTACTGTAAATATAGGTAATCTGAGAGAGTTGATGCGAGTTCTCGTACATCGCCATAATACCAACTCATCAGAGAGCCGGTCATAACTCTGAGGGGTCACTAAACGAGTAGGTCACTAAGTGAGGACTAGCTGTATTCTATTATTTAGTAACTTTCAGCTCACTCACCTGAACTCCCCGAGGTCCCTTTGGTCCAGGAGGGCCTTCTAGTCCCTATGGAGAAAAAAAGGTAGCAATATCCTAACTGAATTTAGGACCACATACTGCTAAAAAAAGTATTGAAATTGTAGCCCAATTTTTTTTTTAAACTAACATGCAAAAAGACCAGATTTATTTATTACACATCTTGACTCACAAATTTCCTCTGGATTTCATCCCCTACTGCGTTGTGGCCATGTTTATACTTAAAATGCTACAGCTGCACAGCTGCAAACCTGTAGTCAATCCACCTTCCCAAGAGGCAATAGAATTCTTCCGTTGACTGAGCATTGGCTATACTGGGGGTTAGTCTATACAGCTACATTTCCTTGGAGTATGAATTTTTCACACCCCTGACAGACATAGCTATTCCAAAGTAAGTTTTAACTGTAGGCCAGCTACTGTTTTTGTTGTTTTGTTTTTAGTAATTCTCTCTCTCTCCTTTGAATTGTCTTGATGTTGGTTAAACACTTTTATTATAAAAGATACACAAGGTAGCTCAGGGTATGTCTACATTGCAGTGTAAGCCCATAGTTCAAACTAAAATTCAAGCTTAACACCCCT
Source organism: Podocnemis expansa (assembly GCA_007922195.1). Lineage (NCBI taxonomy): Eukaryota > Metazoa > Chordata > Testudines > Podocnemididae > Podocnemis > Podocnemis expansa. The sequence goes on along the minus strand of ML681964.1, from coordinate 28,870,039 downwards.
TCCATCTATACACAAACCACATTAATCCAGGCTTCAGATCCAAGATTCCAGGACCCCACTGGGGGGGGGGGTCCAAGCCTGAGTCAAACCAGGGCCAAGGATTCAAACCCTATTGCTTTGTAGTGTGGCAACTGCTCCACTGGACAAGTGCTCTCAAAGTCTGCCAAAAGTATTCCACAGGCCAATTTTCTTTGTCCTCTGGACACTGAAGTTTGGTAGACAGTCAAGTCTTCCTTGCACCCGGAACAAAGAGCTAGAAAGGCCATATTTTGGAAAGGCATCAGAAAGTCTGGGATATGGGTGGTTGGACTCAGCCCTCGTAATGCAGTGCAGATGCTGGAGCCCTAGGATTCAACAATCTCTAACCTCAAGCTACAGATGCATTAAAGTGCTTTGCGCTAAATTAATGAGCCTAGGGGTCTGTTAACTCAAGTTCTACTAACTCCAAGTTTCCACTGCAGTGTAGACAAACCCTCAGAAATCAGTCCCTGTGGCTAAGATAGTTATTTGTTTAGCTGGTTGTCATCTGGTACATGTCCTGAATCTCAATTTCTATCTGATGAAAAATCTTTAACAAATTCAGCAGCAGTCATTTTATCTTTGTGATAACAGGCATTGAATCTAATCTCACTTGCATAAGTATTACTTTGCAGTAACTTCAATTGATTTTAATCTAGTTACTTCAAATTATGCAGCAGAAGCTATAATTTGCAAAAATCATAAAAACCTCTATCTTCAAAAGTAAAAATGCAATCATCCATTATCCCATTAGGCCACATATTTATACTCCATAAAAAGGCATTTACTAGTTACAGCTACTATCCAATTCCAGTGAGGATTATAAATCAGTCTTTCTGCTATATTAGTTTTTCACTAATTATTCAAATGCACACTTCATAGCATTTACCACCCATCTCACTCAATTACAATTAACTTCCTAAATAAGTTTAGAGAAGTACAGATGTTCCTGTTTTATCCTCCTCATCCCCACTTCATTTGTTTTTATATTTCTACACATACAGAAGTCAATGGATCTGGCTGTTCTTTCAGCTGCAGCCACCAGGCCCCAAATTTGTTGACACAAGCAGAGCAGAGTTGCCAGTGCCTCTGACCCACTCGTGGCTGCTGGCTGCTTGTCAGTCCCACTGCCATGGCAGCAAAGTTCACACCACTATTGAGTGATGCACATTTGTCCCTCCCTGGGGGGAGGAGAGTTTCCAGTCATCCTTGTTTTTTTATGTGACTAGAAGCTGCCCTTGGTCAGGCCCTCCACTCTCAGGGGCCTGACCAGAAATCAGGGGCTGGCTACACCACTGCTGCAGGATATAACTATAGAATATAGTTACTACCATGAGTAGCCACACTGGCAAAATTAGATGAAGATATGACAAAGTAGACATTAGAATAAAACAAATCATGATGGTAAGTGTGTGTAGAATCAAGCCTACACGGCGAATATAGATAAATGGTTAGAAACAGTTGGGATTTCGAATCAAGTTTTCTGTATTTGCAGTCATTGCCTACATTCTAGTCTGATTTGCATTTAGGAAGGCCCAACTTGCAGGCAATGGAAAACATCAGATGCTCTGCTGAAGTCACTGTAATGAATTAAATTAGAAAAAAGAAAACAAATTCTTCTCCAGAACAGCCAACAATGGTGCCTATTATATTGCAATGCCAATAACTGCAGCTTCTAAATTTATTTCTGAATATTGGAGTTGTGCTCCTTTTATGGTTGTTCAGTGTCTGATTTTCCAGACAGGGTTTTTTTCTTTAATTTTTTGGAAGGGTTTGACAGATCTTCATCTAATTTTGTGAATGTATTTTGAGCTGGTAATTCTCTGGGTGACTATAACTCTGGTCTGTTCAGTAACTTCTTACAGTGCTTAATCCATTATAATTTCTGATGCTTTACAGATGTCCAATGTTCTTTCCATCACTGTTCTTAACAGTAATTAACTTACAGATGAAGGCTGTGCTTAGTTTTCTGTAGTCTTGGCACACGGTTTTTATGTCCAATTTTCTTGGCTGCTTTACTCATGTTATTTGTCCACATCTGAACAACAACTTTTCCTTTTAATCCACATTTCATAGTCTTCTATTACTTTTCACATGTTGCTGATGTAAAAAAACATTCTTTTTTCATGTGAGGTATACAACGCATCTGTTTCTTCAGTGTCATTACCTCTTCTGTTTCACTTGTCTTTTAAAGAGATTTCTGAACCCATTCACATGATCCGACAGGTTTTCAGTCTTTTACCATACCACACATTCCTTCTTTCTTTGTGACAAATATTATTGCCTAAACTGCTAACAGAAATGCTTCACAAACATCTGCTTTGTTACCTTACATCAAATGATTGCTCTACACAGACCATAAGAACTTTCCAGTTTTGCCTTTGGTAAGGTATACATATTATAAGGAGTAATACCTAAGAAAATGGTAAATATTTTCAGTAATATAATGTGATGAAAAAGCCAACTGATATTTCTTAAGAGTTATCACTATATCTTTTATGTCAATGAATACTAAAGTACTTACATAAAAGTCTAATCTATTTCAACCTTATTATAATGCATGCTTATGTAAGCAGGGTCTGAATAAGCTCTCCCCAGACAGCTAGCTAGTGAGGGGGAAAGACTGGAGGATCAGATTATATTTACAAATACATGCCCACTCTGCCCAGGTATCCAGCAGACAGAGCTGTTTCCAAAGTGATCAAATGTGGCCAACTGAATGCAGGGGTAATGAAATAGTTATCCTTATTGTATAAATGAAGGGCAGAGGAACTGTGCTTAGTCTATCCTAATTGAGGGGGTCACCCTCAACTGAACTATACTCAGTAAGCAGGGGGCTCAGATTGCAGACCCCTGAAAAAGGGGCAAGCAGATGGAGCCAGATGTATCTGTTATGAGGTGTGGGCTATAAGAGTCCTAGACATGATTTAAGCTGCCCTTCCCCACTGTTCAAAGATAGAGCTAATTAAGCCTCTACTAGAAGTCTTTTGTTTTGTTAAGTGATTGCTGGATCTTTAATCACTTGTGGTGGGACAGCAGTTCTGCTCAGCCTGTTTCAGCAATGAAGTTCCCCCACTAAGAGCTGAAAATAACTGAGAACTGAGTGGAACATCAAGAGACCACCCAGCAGAGATCACAGTACACAAGCAGGTGGCAGAAGGTGATGGTGTGTATTGGTGACAGTGAACTTATCAGCCAGTAGAATGGGTGACGGCAAAGTGGAGTGGCCAGTGGAACTGAGACTGGCTGGCAGCACGGTCAGCAGAACAGAGATGTGGCTCACTGGCAGGATGGCAACACTAGAACAAGCAGCACTCAGATGGTGGGAGAAACAAAGTGTCTTCCCTCCCTGTCATGGGTGAGAAATGAACTCACACAGATACACCTCTGAACTCTGGGTCTTCACTCACCAAGGATTACCACTGTATGTGAGGCATGGTGGTAGGAGATGAAAGGGGCACATTAAAGGAACTTTTTATTGTATTGTTCAAGAACCTGAGGCAAGAGACACTGCTATACTCTGTGGTGAGTGTTTTGCTCACAGTTTTATGTTTATGAACTCTGTTTGCAGCATTTTTCCAAATCAATGCAAGGTAACTTCTCTCCTTACATTAAAAATTTCTCTCCTACACTCAGACTCCGTTCTTGCAAAAGGGGAAGCACTGCCTCTTAGAGGCAGCCACGAAGTGGGTCATAATTGTTCCAATTTACAGGGTGGGGGCTTGAGCTCATTCTGTATTGTATTGTTGAAAAGGAACCCCTAGATATTGAACTTATCCTGATTACTGCCAACTCCACCTAGCAGAAGGGATACATTTTCATAGGAAAGCTACACTATATACTGTTTCCCATGACCCTGATTCTAAATCAATAAAGTTAAAAGAAAGATTACTCCTGACTTCAGTGGGGATTAGCTCAGGCCCCATATACATCTATAATTCCCTTTACAGAATATATTAAAAATAAGGACAGATTATATATGTGTATAATTAGAGGCTATGCATATATTGGGTAAAGTATGGTGGAGGTCCATAATTTTGCATGTTTGTCTCAGTGTTTCAAGGAGTGAGTGAGTCTTGAACATCACCAGAAAATGTGTTATGGAACTTATGGGCAGCACCTTACAAATAGGGCTGTAGCAGTTTCTATTATGGTTGCCTGTAGTGAGGTAGCATGGCCTCCCTCCAAGACTACTTGTGATGATGTGGGAATGACTTTCCCACTACCCCAGCCTCACCTTTTTCCTTTGCTGGAGTGCAGAGGGAGGAACAACAGTCTTAAAAGGCAAGCCCTACAATTCAATTGTGTGCATACTAGGGAAAGAAGCAAACCCCTCTGCCTCTGTTAGAGTCCTAGGCTGTTACCTTATGAAGAAGGGTGGGCCTAGGTCCCCTTCCCCTCTGGCCAGCCCTATCCATGATGTGACTGCCTGCCTACCTAGGCCAAGAGGCCACTTTTTGGATGCTATCTGCCTGAGCCAGAAATCCAGCCCCTTTACAGACTGTTTCTTGTCTGCTTCAATGTGAAGGCTATAACTAAGATCTTCCGCACGCTAGGAAGCTTTGTCGACAAAAGTCAGTTTCTGTTGACAGAACAATTCTACTTTACACACTAGACTGCCTTCCTTGCCGACAAAACTGCCCTGTTCTGCCGAAAAATTAAACAACCTAAATGAGCAGCACTGGGCTTTTGTCAACAAAATTAAGGCAGCAGAGTGTCAGCGTGGACACTCTGCCCCCTTAGAGCAAGAAAGGGTGGTCAATTTCTCTGCTCTAACAGAGCAATGAAATTGGTCAATAGGGGGAGGGTTCCTGGGGTTCAGCAGGTCTTCAGCTGCTAGGGCTCACTCTGGTCCCCTGTGGCAGCTGGGTGGGAGGCCACTGGGGCAAGCCCTGAGGGTTGTAACCCCACCACAAGGACAGGTGAGCCCAAGTGACTGCAGTCATGCTGCTGCAGCTGCTTGGGATTCTACATTCCTGACAGCAGGGGAGGCAGCCGCTGGCACTCCCTGGTCCTGAGAGACTGTGTGACTGCAACTGCCAGGGTTCCCTGGTCCCCAGTGGCAGCGTGGCTGCAGCCACCGGGGCTCCCCAATACCTGACAGCAGGGGAGGGAGCTGCCAGGGCTCCCAGGTTGGCGGGGGGCTGTTGTCAGATGGATGAGCCCCAGCAGCTGAAGCCACACTCCCGCTGTATCAGGAAGCCCCCAGGCAGCTGCAGTAGCACTGCTGCTAGGGATCCTGAGAAGCCTCAGGCACGCTGCCTGATACTCTGGGAAAGGTGGGCAGCATCAGGGACACTATGGTTCCCAGCAGGTAGACTCTCTCAGCTTCCCTATGCTGCCTCTTTTGTCAATGGAAGAGGTCCTTGTGGGGACTTACTCCACCAACAGAAGGATGGCTCTGTGGACACCAGCCACCACTATAATTATAACTGTGGTTGTTTGCCGCCAAAACTTTTGCCAGCAGAACTCTCTAGTGTAGACAGAGCCTAAAGACTGCTAATTGCTGTGTCCCACCCAGAGGGTCAGAGTTTAGATCAGGGATCTCAAACATGCAGCCTGTGGGTCACATGTGGCCCCTTAGGCTATTTCCTGCAGCACATAACAACACTATCATTACTGATATTTGCAATATTGTTTATGAAAAGGTTTCAGTGGTGTGGCCCTCATGCAGCAGTGTGCTAGTCCTCCTGTGGCCCTCATGGTGATTTGAGTTTGAGACCCCTGGTTTAGATGGTCAACTGCTGTCTGCCATAGCTAGGAGACTTTGGGTGAAACAGTGATCGTTGCTCTACCCCCAACCACAGGGGCAAGGCTGTAGATTTGTGCCTTTTTCAGCCAGGAGTCCAGACTGTGCTGCTCTGCCCTGATCAGAATTAAACTGCTAATTCCCCTGTTAAGTGGAGTGTTTACAGGCACTGCGTAGAGACAGCATGGACTCCTTCTGAAGCTGAGAGGAAGACTGTGTTTAGACTGAAATTTTTCATTCTGGTTTCATCTTCAAGTAGTTCAGGTCTTTCTGAGAATGAGGCTAGGGGAAAATATATTGCTTTGCCCATGCTAAAATATTCTGGTGACTTTTCCTTTGAAAAGTTCTAGCATTTGTATGTTTTGGAGCAAGAACCTGACATTTGGAAGGGTCGGCAACCCAAAAGACAAGAAGAGCCATTTTTAAAAAATTCCTTCAATAACCAAGTGTTTTGAGAGCCACAATGGGTATAGCCTCCTGGTGGGAGGTGGTGGGGAGGGCTGGGCCAGGATGCCTGCCACAGGGTCCCCTGGCAGAGCGGGGTGGTGCCCAGAACCAGGAGCAACTCCCCCTTCCTGATCCCACAGGGTCCATGGTGGCAGGGAGGGCCCAGAGACAGGTGCTGCAAAGGAGCAGTCAAATTGCTGCAAGTGACTCCAGAGCTGAAAATTGCAGACCCCACTTGTGTCAGATGTGTGTCTTTTCTCATCCCCTTGAATATCTATCCATAATTTGGCCAAATTATAAACCTTTGAAAAATTGTGGTTCTCACACGTTTAGTAAAGACAGATGTTTTGCAGATAAAATTTCTGAAGAATTTGTCCACACTAGTGCAAGCTCTAGCCCAAGACTCAGCAGTATTTCCCTAGCAATGGCAATTTAAGGCTACTGTAGCCTGTGCCAGAGCCAGGCACTGGAATTGAAAGCAGAGAGATCCTTTCCCTAAGTGGGATTTTCTCCCATGAAAGCTCATGCAGAAAATAAATCTGTTAGTCTTAAAGGACCACATGACTACTTGTTTTTTTGGGGTTTTTTTAGCAAAGAGGAAGCTAACTAATTTGAATTCAGGGGGACAAGAGACAGAATTATGGCAGTGTGGTAGGAGTAGACTAGGACAAGGAATGTGGGGGTGGTACTGGGACTGGAGGCTGGGAGCGGGTAGGAGGTTGGGGGGGCAGAAGTTGGATGGGGAGCTGGGAAGGGAAGTGGTAGAAGTAATGGATAGGGCCCTGCTGAGAGCAGTGGGGAGACTGAAACTGAATGGTGAGATGGGAGTAGGAAACCGGTTACTGGGAAGCAGTGGGGCAGCAGGAAAAGAGGTGAGGAAAGAAGAGACAGATCAGACAAGGAGCCAGGATGTAGGGTGAGCCTGGACAATGGGGAGGAAGGCTGGGCCTGGGAGTCAAAGTGACTGGGGAATGTGGGTGAAGGGAAGAGAAAGAGATATCAGACAGGGAGTCAGGAGTAGGTAACAGAACTGGCTGGATAAGAAAGCTGGGACTGCTATGAGATACCTGAGGAGTGGAGACTAGGACAGGTTAGGTGAAGAAATTGGGAATATATGAGGAGCTGGGGTGGAGACAAGTTGGAAGCATAGGGCTGAAAGTGTCAAACTTGTGGGGAGCCAAGGTCCAGCATACTTTCTCCAGAGCTTGGAATGGAACCCAAGTTTCCTGAGTCTCACCATTCCTCTATTGTCAGCAAATATCTGTAAAAAAATGACTGGCAAAGTATTTCTCATCCCTGTCTAGAGTTGATCCATAAAGCAGATGACAACCTTCTACCACCATCAGTTACTCCATTAGGTCAAGCGGCAGAGGTCTGTGAGGTGGATCAAAGGGTTCCAGCCCTGCTGGTGACCCATATGGGTTCCACAATGATGTCACATGATGGAACTGTTAGGGTTTTTAGTTTGCTTTTTTTGGGAAAACTAGGAAAACAGATCCAAAAAACACACTGTATTTAAATAATATGGTTAAGGTTTCAAATTAAGCTGTCAAAAATCAGAAATGTCCAGATTTAAGAGTGCCTGTGAGACTCAATTCACCCGCCCCCCCCCCCCCCCCCGCACTGCCATGGGTATTTACATTACAATACAGTCTTAAATCACATGATCCCCAGGACCCATGGCTGATACAGTGTACAGGATGGTGGTACTTGTATATATGCCTCACAATTCCCAACATGGACCATTTGCTAATTAAGAAATTGTACTTACTCTGTCCCCTTTTAACCCAGGTGTCCCACATTCTCCTCTTTCACCCTACAAAAAAATTATTAGAGTTGTATAATTGAATAAGAGTTTTGATTAAGTAAAATGCATAAGGTGTTCCTGTGGTATAAGAATTTTAATATTTTCTGTACATTTGTAAGCTAGGTAATTAGATCAAGTTCAGCTCTCCTCAACAAATGTAAATCTCTCTTCCTAAAAGTGTAAACTGACATCTACATAGTTAGGTAATAGGTATCATGCAACCCAGTCTTGTTGTCTTTATTCGGGCAAAACCTTAAGTGAATGGTCCTATTTATTTAGATGTTTATGATATCTATGAGTTTTGCCTGAGTAACATCTGCACGATTGGGCCCACAGACTGAAGTAAAATACACAAACAAATAACTCCTTTAAGTCAATACTTCACAAAAACTTCTAGTTTTCATGTTTTCCAGCAATGAAATTCCATAAAATTAGCATTCTTAGGGAGTGAAGAAAAGTATTTGTGTCTTGAGCATACAGCTGTGTTAGTGTGGAGATTTGGAGAGGCACCAAACATTAATAACCTTTGTGGAATGATCAGTTTGCAAACCAGTCAGATTTGGGACCTATAAACAGGTAGCTCTCTTTCTACTTTTGGCTGTTAATTATAACTGATGCTAGAAATGTTAGTCTGGACTCTCTTATCTTCCAGCACTTTGATCTGCATTGTATTGAAAGCTTAATGACAACTGTCCCAACTAAATGTTATTTTAAAGCAAACTTTCTTAATATATGGTCAGGTTTTTTTATCAAGACCTAAGATTATCTTCTGTGTTCATAGAAATTCATTTTATTCCATCTATTTCTCTTCCTTTGTTTCTATCCTCTTCTCCCCCATCCCTCACTTATAATTTATTTTGTATGTAATAATTGTCTCCTGCCCAATTTTTTTTAACAAAATGCTGTAAGGCCCAGTAATGAAGTCTATAAACTCCACACTGAACAGAGGCAAAAGAGAGAAGGGAACATCTCCTGCCTACAGGCAAGCATCCTGATCACACTCTAATGCTGCTTCCTCAACTGCCAGTCATGGAGATCGGCACCCACAGTGGCAACCAATGGGGAAACAAGACCTACTATAAAAGGAGAGAACTCAGAAAAGGGAGACACAAAGGCCTGGGACAGTAATGGGGTAACATTTGCACACCAAGCTGCCTCCAGAAACATAGTCTAAAGGGCCAGAAGCAGGCCATTAGGTCTAATGAGAGGCCACGGCCCAAGAACTGTCGTGACCTTGGGCTAACCACAGAAAGCCAGACAGAGTAGTAAAGACCACATCAAGGACTGGTGATAGGCTCCAGTTCCTCGAAACATGGACATGATTAACTTTACTGCCACAAACAGTCCTATTGATTCAATGGGACTGTTCTTGGTATAACACTAACATGTTCACATGTGTTTGCAGGTTCAGCACTTAAGACAGAATATTTTGTTGAGTCTCCCAGGTGGATTTTCATCAAGTGGAAATCTGGCTTTAGGATCTCCACGTTTTCTTTAAAGATCTTACCTTTTCTCCCTGGTTGCCAGGAGCCCCCTATTTTAAAAAAATATATAGATAGATAGATTAAAAAATAAAGTGAAGAAACAGCACATACTTAAATTACTAACAAGAAAAATGTATTTAGGTATTACATTCAATAAGCTTTTAAAGTATAGTGAAGTTAAAATATATTGTTAAGAAAGTCCATTTAGGTTGCCATCTTATAGAGACGTGGAGATATGGTGTCGGTCCCATCCACACACCTCAACATCCAATATCAGTAGGAAGACAAATATGCTCTTTACCAGAAAATGTTTCTATTGAATTCCCAGCAAATATAAACTCTACCCTAGACTATTTTTTTTTCAAATTAGATTGAACTATTCATCTACTGTGAAGCTTTTCAACTATTAATCTTCAAGCATTCGAACTAAAGGAAATACCAGATGAGGGACCTACTTCTGACAGCTATCCAGATGGGATTTTTATGATGGGAACTTCAATTCTTCCTTGAAGAGCACAATGTAGGTCAACACAAAACACTGTCATTCCAAGAGTTGTTGTTATCAGGAGGGACTCAGCTCAGAAAAGCATTTTAAACCTATGCTCAGCTTTAAGCACACGTTTAAGTGCTTTACTGTATATGATATTTTTTTGAATCAACAGCTAATTCAGCTACCTATTATAAATGATAATATGAAACACTTGAATAGAACTTTGAAACCTAAAGCTGGTTGTCAGTGAGTGTAAATCAACATTGGTCCCTTCAAGTCACTGGAGCTATGCCAGTTTACATCTGGTATTGAGCTGGCCCAACCTTTCTAAATTGTGATATTCTGAATAACAGATCTTAATAAGAAAATACTGAGTCATCTACGTACCTCTTGACCTTTTTCTCCACGTTCTGCTTTTTGAGAATCACCCTGTCAAGAACAATAGAACCCAATCAAAGTATGCCTCACTGTTTTACTAAACATTACCAAATTAGAACCAAGATGCACTGACTGAAAATCAACAGCAATTTTAACTTAAAGAGCTCCAATTCTTCTTCTACAGTGATGCATATACAGTGCTAAAACTTTGACAACACAGAAGACTAAAGGATGAGTATTAATAGGCCTGAACACTCAGTCCCCTATCCTGCAAACTGTTCCTCATAAGCAGATCCCTGCTGCCACAGAACCACATTGACTTGAAGGTGGCTCCACACCAGTGCAGGGGTCTATCTGCAGAGAAAAGCTTGAAGAAATGGGTTGTAATTTGTCTGTCTGATAAAAAAATTTAGATTAAAATACTATCCTTGTATATCTATATGCAGCTCTGAAGGAGTTCAGTAAGACCCTTGGAGGGCAGAATTCAATGCCTGGAGACTGATTTATGGCATATTATAGTGTACCTTTTCTTTGCTTTCCTCATATGCCTAGTTTAAATAAAACTAGAAGATACTAGCATTCATTTTAAACAGCAAACTGACAATTTACCTTGTCCCCTTTTGGTCCTTGCTCACCTTTATCCCCTTTACGACCAGCTTCTCCCTTTAAAAAAAAACCCAGGAAAATACTATTAACATACTGATATGTTTCAGGTTTCTTTAAATCTGTCCTAAGAAGGCAGGCAACAGTGGTAATGGGACAAGTTTAAGCAGAAGTTCTACAGTGAAGCAGAGACAGAAAAAGGAGAAGGAGCTTGGACAAGCATAAGACTGTTTTCATTATTCTGATAAAGTTCCTTGCTCAGTGTTAGAAGACATGACTCTAGCTGTGACTCTTTACCAAGGCCTAGTGTGAATACATTTTCCATCTTCAGTCATGGTAAATAGAATCCTAGTAAACTTAATTAACTAAGGTACAAAGGAAAACATCACACCTCCTTGCTGCTACCTTTCAAAGGCATTCCTGTCATTTTTACTAGAATTGTCATGTACAGAATATGAATTGGTTTTGTCCGTATCGTTGCTTCTGCTCACAACTCACTGAGCAGAACAGATTGTCAAAATTTTGCAGTTCTGAAGTCAAGAATTCTTCCCACCACCTTTCTGGTCTTTGAGATGATGAGTGATATGAATTGGGCAAGAGGCAGGGCAGGAAAAGGAAGCAAAGGGCCTGGGATTCTTGCTACATAATGTATTGGGATCTAATAATTTTGGACAAAGTAACTCAAATGTCTTGGACATTAAATTCGGACTAGAGGCTACAAAAAGGTTCAGAAAGGCTCACTTCTGGATTTGTATCATCTAGCAGTAAAAGGACAATATGTTTGATGCCATCTATATTCCAGTTCCATCAGGGGATGGAAGTTCGTTAAGTGGATAAGATATGGTATAGCCTTTAGGATCGTTTAAGTTAAGAAGTAAGTAGAAAGAGTGTTAACTGGGGCTTTTCACAAGTTTGTCATGAAAACCCTAATACCCTAGACAACATTCTTTCTCATTCATTATAAACATATAGGTTGTAATGTTCCAAATTGGGAAACAGATATTGCTTGGACGTATATTGCCTATCTCATTAGTCTAAGCAGTCAATGGACAATCAGTACCTAACTAACTAGTTTAGAAAGCAATTTCTGATCAGCTGAGAAACAAAAACCAAATTCTATCCTGATTCTATTAACTAGAAGTGCTCCAATTCTAGACTTAATTTCTCTTCCATAAAGTGCATGATTAAAAGCTATACAAATCTTGTATTTGGTTACCTTCCCTGGTTCCTAGTATTACAGAATGCCTTGACAATCCCAAGCATCATTATTTTTTTTTTGGGGTGGCTAAATGTATCTTTTAAGTGCCTCATCTTGTGACTGACATGACATCCAGCTGAGATTAGTCAGAAGACCTATAATGTGATGCTGTGACTTTCAGTCACTCACCGTATAACACTAAGCTTTTCCAGGTCACTCAAACACCATCTGCAACTGATGGCCATGAAAAATCCACCTACCACCAAAAGATAAAATAAGAGACAGAGATATTTGCCTGAGCTGCAAATCTTGGCTATGACTTTGAATTTAAATGATCCCCAAAGTCTGGGGGGTGCTCATATTTATCTTCATACTTTTGATTTGGATCCATTTCTATATCAGATTTTTGCAATGTCCTTCTAAGTTGGAGGAGACTGACTGTGGGATGTAGAGACCTTAACAGCTCTCCATCACTACTAGGATTTCTTGATTTATGCTTCAATATCACCTATCAATTTAGCCTAGCTAATTTATTACACCATAATTACACCTTCTTACTTTTAACTTCAGCTACTATAAGGGCACTTTTTTGAAATACCACAAGGAAGGTTCTCTGCTGTGAGGTTTCAGGCCTTCATTTTGGCATATGAGATCCATGAATCCATGGGGCGAAAAAATTAAACATGGATGTTACAGCATATGGAAGACTGAGAGCTTGCTTTTATACATACTGTAGCCATTTGAAAACTGTTCAGCCCAGAATTCCTAATGTTCAGCCTTAATCCCATAGATTCACAGACTCATAGGTCAAAAGGGACCTGTATGATTATCTAGTCTGACCTCCTGCACAATACAGGCCTCAAAACCTCACCCACCCACTACAGCAATAAGCATCTAACCTATGACTGAGTTATTTAAGTCCTCAAATCATGATTTAAGGACTTTAAGATACAGAGGATTCACTGGTAGGTGGGCCATACCCCGGGCTACAGAGGAAGGCAGAAAAACCCCTAGAACCCTAGTCAATCTGCCCTGAGGGAAAATCCCTTCCTGATCCCAAATATGGCAGTCAGTTAAACCCTGAGCATATGGGCATGTCTCAACAGCCAATCACCCAAGAAACAATTCTCTGTAACAACTCAGAACCCACCTCATCTACCCTCCCTTCTTAGGCCACTTGCATATCCACCACCAGAAGTCAAAGATCACTCAATTTCCAAAGCAGGCCATCCCATCATACCATTCCCTCCATAAACTTATCAAGCTCAATTTTGAAAGCAGCTATGCTCTTTGTTCCCCCAGCTCTCCTTGGAAGGGTATTCCAGAACTTTATTCAGCTAATGGTTAGAAACCTGCATCTAATTTCAAGCCTAAATTTTCTTATGCACAGTTTATATCCATTTGTTCTTTGCAATTAGAATTCATATGTCTCATGCTTCCTTACCAAAAAACTATAGATATACTTACCAAAAGGCCGGGTGGCCCCTGGTCTCCCTTTTGACATTCACAGGACTTCCTCTCACACTAAAGAGTTCAAATATTTTTGAAAAATATTCAAAATTAGCATTTTGAATTTTAGAAGCAATTTGAAATCAGTATTTTTGTCTAGCACATAAGCTAGCTGCTACACAATACTCAAGCAGTCAGAAAATAAATTATAAAATGTGCCTTCCTGTAACAAAGCAAAAACACATTCTACATTGTACAGTTGCCATTAAAAGAATCATAAAAACTGGAAGGGAGCAAGGATCATGGCAGGACCAAGCACCATCTTAAGGCATCCCTGACAGGCGCTTGTCTAACCTGCTCTTAAAAACTTCCAATGATGGAGATTCTACAGCCTGCCTAGGCAACTTACTTCAGCGGTTAATCACCCTGACAGTTAGGAATTCTTTTCTAATGTCCATCCTAAACCTCCCTTGCTCTAATTTAAGTGCATGCTTCTTGTCCTATCATTGGCAGTGAAGGAGAACAATATTTCTCCCTCCTCTTAGTGACAACCTTTTTGGCTATGTCTACGCTGGCAAGTTAGTTCGAATTAAGGAGGCTTAATTCGAAGTAACTTTTTACCTGCCTACATCAGGCTTTCATTAGTTCAAACTAAGGAATTCCTTAGTTTGAACTAATGAATGCTTAGTTTAAATTAGTAACTACCAACAGTTAGTTTGAACTAAGCACTTAATTTGAGCATTAATTCGAACTAAGTACAGTGGAGACTAGGACTAACCCTTAGTTCGAACTTAGTAAGTTTGAACTAAGGGCAGTTAGTTTGAACTAACAAAGTGGACTAGTTTGAACTAACATTAATTCAAACTAGTCCATGTTGTCTTCTCTGGACTTTCTTTAACTTGTCCATATCTTTTCTGAAATGAGGTCCCCAGCACTGGACACCATATTCCAGCTGAGGCTTAATCAGGGCTGAGTAGAGTGGAAGAATTACTTCCCATGTCTTACTTACAGTCCTGCTGTTAATACATCCCAGAATGGTGTTTGATTTTTTTACAACACTGTTACACCGTTGAGTCATACTTAGCTTGTTGTCCACTATGACACCCACATGCGTCTACACACTACTCCTTCTTAGGCAGTCATTGCCCATTTTATATACGTGCAATGGATTGTTCTTTCCTAAGTGGAGTACTGTGCACTTGTCTTTACTGAATTTCATTCTGTTGATCTCAAACCATTTCATCACTTTGTCCAAATCATTTTGAATTGTGATCCTATCCTCCAAAGCACCTGCAACCCCACCCAGATTTGTATCATCAGCAAACATTATAACTTTACTCTCTGTGTAATCCAGTAAGTCTAGTCCATTTCAGTCTTTGTTTGGCACATACTGCATCAAAATTTTTTTGAAAAATGTTCTTCCCACTAGCCAGATCTGTTATCCAATACAAACATTTCAGATAGTGGACACATAGTGACATGTACAGTACCATGAAATGTTACCACTAGTTTTGGAGGTGAATTTCAATTTTGAGCCAAGTAGATAGCCACATTTTAATGGGACAGCCAATTAACTTATACCTGGAGTAACCCTAATAGCCTTTCAAGGAAAAGTTTTTTGAGTTGTAAAACAGAATATCACTCCTTAATGATCAGTGTTTGGAAATACTTTTGAGAATAGTTAAGAGTTAATTTAAAAACCACTGTATTCTTATACAAATAATAGAGCTAAATTTTGTCACACTTACTTACACTGGATAGTACTAGACTCCTCAAGTAGTCCCATTGATCCCAATGATTCTACTCAAGGAGTATTTCTCAGTGTGAGTAAACTAAAAGCGAAAAAATCTGCCCAATCATTAATATTAATAGCTATCTGATCTATGGTGCTCATTTTAGAGAAAATTATTCTTCTGTTCTGTGAGAAAATAAAAACATAGCACTACTACAACAGTAGTCAGGTATTAGTAGCAAAGGAAATGTCACAGCCTTGATGTAGTGATTAAAACATGTTCCACTGTTGTACTAATAGTAATCAAGACTTGTAAAATTTACCTGCTTGTTAAATAAGGCAATCTGGAAAGGAAAAAGAAGAAAAAAAAACATATTCTTTTGATATATATTTCAGTTACTGCTTTATTTCATCAAGTTGCTTCCTGTAAAATATACTGTTTCCAAATGCCATTCCAAGAATGGTAAATTAAGTAAACCATTTTTACCTTTAAATGTGTGATTCTTACACTGGTGAACACTTAGTTAGTAGACCTTCATTCCTTATTCTTTGAGGCTATGTCTTCACCTAAAATCTGAGTTTGGACTTGGTTAGTCCGAACTAAGTGGTTCAAAAATTAGTTTGAACTAAGCAAGTGTTTTTAGTTCAAAGTAACTTTTAGTTCGAATTAGCCGTGCTTTTTTTAGTTGGAACTAACATTTTAGTTCCAACTAAAAAAGCAGTCAGTTCAAACTAGAAATTAGTTTGAACTAAAAAAATGTGCTTAGTTTGAACTAACCACTAGTTTGAATGTACAGTACTTAGTTTGAAGTAGCATGTCTGCACTGGAATAGTTCAAACTAAATATGCCAATTAATTTGAACTAAGCAGTTAGTTCAAACTAACTATTCGAACTAACTAGTTTGAACTAAGCTTTGCTTAGTTCAAACTAATTTTTTTTTTTAGTTTGAACTAGGCAAAGCCTAGTGTAGAAAGAGTTCAAATTAGTTCAAATTAAGGGTCCACATAGAGTCATTGGAACACGTAATGCCACTTTCACAAGTTTCAAAAACAGCTGAATTATCTGTGTAGTTTCTTTTGGGTATGAGCAGGTCTTCACTGATGGCAGCCAGGGCTGGCCCAAGATTTTTTACTGCCCTAGGTGCCTGCAATTTTGGTGCTCCCCTGCTCCCTCCCACTCCTCTTAGCACCCCCCCCCAGCCTGGTCAAGTGGCAGGTGGACAACATGCAGGTTGCTGGGCCAAATCGCGGCATCAGCACCTCTCCCTTGGCCCAGGCCAGCTCCCCACTTACAGCCTATTGGTGGCAGCAGCACCACTTTCCTGGCCAGGGCTGGCTCTGTGCCTGCAGCCCGATGCCAGAGGAGCAGGGCAGGAGGCTTGCTGGCCCCAGCCCAAGCCTTGATGCTCCCTACCTGTTGGTGCCCTAGGTGACTGCCTAGGTTGCCTCTATGGACAGACCGGCCCAAATGGCAGCAAGTTCATCACCACTAGATCAATCTTCCAAATTGACTGATTGGGTCTGTGAAGACCCACTCAGCTGATCAGAAAGCCAATGCTATAAGATCACCCTTTTACAAGGAGTAGCACTGAGTTGGAAGAAAGGCACTTCACTCCAACCCAGCACACTGAAGACACCATGTTAATTAGGTGGTAGGCAGTCAAAGGGAGACACACAAGGTATTTTAAGTACTTTACAAACAAGGAGTCCTATGGCAGTTTTAAAGACTAACAAATTTATGGGTTTCATGAGCTTTTGTGAGTGAAATTCCCACTGCTGCCAAAATCCCACCTAGGTGTAGACCAGCCCTCAATCTTACACTGCAGCTGGGAGCATGCTTTACAACACAATACACAGACATATTGTAGTTCTCAATCTTTTGTGCTATGCCAACCTTGAAAACCCTGTTTTGTACTGGGCCATCAAAGGTTCATATTTCTTTGCTTAAATTCCTTAAATCACAATAACTCTAATCCCGTCCACCCTCTAGAGTGAGTTACTCAGACCCAGTAGGAGGAAAAGAGGACTCACAGAATGGATGGAGGAACTATGAAACTTTCAGTTGCATATGCTGGTGCCTAGGACCATATGCTGAAGAAATATGTATAATGTAGCACCAGCCAAGAAGACACCACTAGTGGACCATCAATGCTAATGTTAACACCTAGAAAGAATCTTTATTTAGAAAATTAGCAAAAATAAGGACAAAATGTCAAAATACAAATATTGTAGTTAAACCCAAGATCTTGGTTCACTGCATATGAACAGATCATGAAAATGCATTTGTTAATAAAGAGAGCTACTTCAGAATTTCTACCAGGTAATTCAGAGAGGAATTTGAATCCCTACATATTGATTAAAATATACAATATAATGCATTCAATTTTTAAATGTTCATTCAATAAATATGGATTCCTTATTAGATGCAAAGGATATCTATCTAACATATAAATTAGTAAAACTCTCATAGTTGCCTTTGACCAGCTGCTATCAACGTCTGAGAAGTCTCCCAATGCTTCCTTAATTGCATAGCTTGGCCATGTGCTTTACACAAATGAAATATCTAGTCACTATTAAAACTATTAAAATTTTCCAAACTACTTTAAACATTTTTTAGACTGGCAAAGTAATCAAAAAGAAAATCCTTACCATAGCATCTTCTCATGTCACTACTGAAATGATAATTGTAAACATGTTTCCATCTTTATTATCTTAGTTTATTATCTATGGATTTTTATGCTACATCAAAATATTTGCAGTAGTCTTAAAAAGAAGATCTACAGATGCCTATCCAAAATTTTTTGACTATCCCACCACAGCTCACAAGTCAGTGCTATGAATTCCAGCCCACACCTACTTCTTAGCTGCGCTGCTATTTACTATTAGCTATGAAAATTATTTTGGAGATGTTACCTACTGCACAGGTGCACAACACTGGATTCTTTTAGTATGGTTTCTACAAGAGAATAATTTACACTGTCTAAGTTATGGTCCAATGCCCACTAAAGTCAGTAAAGAACTTTCACAGTATTCAATGGGCGATGGATCAGGTCATTAGTCCTTAATCTTGCAATGACATAAGCATGTATTTGCGAATACAATGAATCAGCACAAAACATAAAGTTAAATATGTGCATAAGTCTTTGCAGCATCTAGGTCTTAATCTGAATACTTTTGCGTGTGTGAGTTCTTATAGTTAGATCACAATCAAAACATTAATTGACCTGATATCAAAATTATTAGTAATTTAACATGAGTTACAGGACTGGGACCTTTGTTGGCAAGCATTGTGGAGTACAAGGCTATTTTGGCAACACACAGACGTACAAGGGCAGCATTAGATTGTAGTGATCTAACTACAACACAAGTCCCTGAAAACTAAGAGGCACATCAGAATTATGAGAAACTATCCTCAAAATTACACTGAGGGATGGCATAAAATTCTGCCTTGCCCAAGATGTTTGACCAAAGGCTGGTCCTGTGAATTGAACTGGATTCATGCTCACTCAGATCTTTTATTACAGTTGAACAATTCTATCTATACCTGTAACTCCACTTAGTATTAAGCACTCAAAAATCATTGAGACAGGTCCTAAAAATTTCAGATTGCATTAAAAATCATTAAATTAAAATAAAGCAGCCTTTTTATTTGCTGTTTAGTTTTTGAATTTTTCAAGTGCACTCAGGAAATGCTTTCAGACTTTCTTCTGCAACCAGGAGGAATAAAAATTTAAAGAAAGAAAGATTGTACCTTATTTCTATGTGTGATTACGTCATCAACAACAAAATCTGCCACTGATTAAAAGTAAGAGAAATGTAACCATTCATAGTTACTTACCAATTGCTCTTTTAATTTATCTGAAAGATTGGGATCAGTTAGGATTAAAATGGGTTCACTAGGAGAATCCCCAGATATCAAATGCAGATTTGATTTACTGGCCTTTTCATCAGACAGTCCAATGGTAATGAAAGAAATTCCAAGCCCTCTGGCTGTCGCAGATATCCCCTGGACATCAGGGCTCTTTGGATGGTCAGTACCATCAGTCATCAGCAAAGCTACTTTTACACTTCCCTTACGACCTTGAGTTTTAAACAGTTCAGTGGCATTCGAAATTGCATAATAGGAATAGGTGCCTTGCCCAATATAGTTCATTTTCTTGAGTTCCTCCTTAAAGTTATTCAGATCTTTCCAGGCTACAAAGGGAAGATCAATTTTGACTGTACTGCTGAACTGCATGGTTGCCAGTTTGACATCATGCTTCCGGAATTTAGCAGGTTTCGTTAGGAAAACTTGGTGACTTATGTTGTAAACAAAATCTTTTTGCTTATTGAACAGTGTATTTTTTGCACTTTCTGAGCTGTCCAAGATAAAGACTATGTCAACGAAGCATACAGGATCTGTAATGGAATAAGAAAGTTATGGTGATAGTCTATTTTAAATGTACACCTGCATCCAAGATTTTAAATTTAGGGAGCTACAGTAACATTCCCAAGTATCCCTTGTCCTTTTTTTTTTTTTTTAAAGAGGTCTATTCTACCTCTATTTTAAAGAGGTCTATTTTTTAAAGAGGTCTATTCAAACTCTATTCTACAGCACTTCATTATCCCAATATTTCAGATTATAGATCACATCTGCAGCATGTTATTTTTATCAGATTAATATTATGTCAAAATCATGAAAATATAATTTTTCAGACAGCAAATTCAATATGCTGAATTTCTCATAACATATATTATTCAGAAGGAATATACATTTAAATGAAAATAATAGCCTTGCAGTACAAAGGAAATGTGAAATGCACTGCCATATATTCCAGGACTGGTTATCAAACACAAAACAAACACTAAATAGACCCACATATGTATAATTTCCCACTTCCTTGGAAATTATTCAGAAAACTAGGAAACATTTTATACAGCCTACTGCAATTTCTAAGAAAAAGGTTGTACCATGAAAATCATCTTTTCTTGCAAGAGGATTTGGCTTTTGTCCCTTCTTTCTGCTTTGTCCATAGACTTCATTATCTGTTGCAAAAGCCAAAATTAAAAGGCAAAAGGCAAAATGGTTTTTCCACATAGTGATGGTGGCCCACAATCAAATGTCTTATTGGTTCTATTAACAGAAAACAAAATAACAATTAATAGTTCAATAATTATTATTTTACTAATTAATTATTATCTATTTATATTATAATTTCTTAATTAAATGATATTAGCTATTACTATTATCTATTAGTAATAATTATTTATTAAATAATTATTACTCCACCAATGCTTCAATAACAGTAATAGACACCAGAAATACAATATCTATTAATGCTTCAATAAAAATTACAATAAATAGACACAAAGTGTGCCTTTCAGCTTCTAGGTACATATCTTTAAAAGATTTAACAAGGAAGAAATTAAAATACTGGCAATTCTGACCAAGTAGGAAAACACAGAGCCAGTGCAGTTTCAGCTATACCTGCACATCCTGGGACAATGTAATCTGTTTTACTGAAAGAAAAAATGTGGTATTGGACACACAAAATGTTCCCTGCTTTGTGTAAAATTATTCACTGCTATCTTTAACTCAGATTTGGACAGCCAACTGAAACAGGCACGAGGGACCTCAGTTAGCATGTAATTATCATCACACTTAAATGACAGAAACATAAGAGAAAACATTGTACATTTGCTGCTGCAGAGACGCAACTCTACTTGCTTAACAATACATAAGAACTTTGTTTTGGGAGAGTGGGGTACCCGGGTGTGAAACCCCACCATGCGAGAGTGTTTCCCAACTGAGAGACAAGAGTCCAGACCGCTTATTTTGAGCTAATCACTATTTATGTAACTTTTATTAAGATATATAGGTACACACACACACACACACAAAAGAAAAATTAAAAAAACTGTAGCAGCAATTGATAATAAGGTTTTTAACAGTCTTAATCAATCTAATAACTTAAAAATTTAGCAATTTATTTGTGTAATAGTATACAATGACCACTAGATGGGGTAATTGAACTATAAATGCAGCTTGTCGTTTTTATAGTGAGAAAACTATACCCTCAATGCTAGAAGGAAAACTCAACTAAAGTTAATAAAACGCACAAACCCTATAAATCCTAAATAGCACAAACACCTTGCTTCTCCCCTTGCTCTCCAGACACCATGGGTCACAGCCCGGTGAGGCTAGCCATGGGCTGCTTGCGGCTAGGAGTTACAAGGTCTGCTGTAGTGTTAAAAACAGTTCAATGGAATAGGTTTACAACCGAGCTGATTAGTGGAGATAGATGCTATAAATACAAAGGAGGTTAGACGAATTTGCAAACAATAATAACATACACAAACATAAAAAATCTTAAAACTTATTCATAATAAATTTTTAATACATCTCCCCAAATCAACAAATTTATTAATTTGACCAAATCATATTTACCACATGGATGTTATCTCCGGAGAGTTCAGCAGATCCACTCTCTTGTTAGAAAAAGTGAAGAAACAGCACCGTATAGAGTTCAGCGGGGAAAACCAAACTGCACTTGGCCAGCCCTGGACCTTACATTTATCAGGTCTGACTGCAACCAGCTAACAGCAAGGTTGCATGCTCCTGCCACCCCTTTTCAGGGAGAAGCAGTGGCCCGCAAGAGGCCCTGCCCTCCTGGAGTGCCCAGGTAAAAGTTTCAAAAAAGGAGAAAGAATAAAAGAAAGAAAATGTTGGAAAAAAGGACCTGCTCAAAAACCAGGCACCCTTTGTTGATCAGGCAAAGGGGGATTTAGAATATTGCCTTAGGGCAAGGTGGGAAGGTGCTTTAGGCTGGCCAAACTCTCAGTGGTGGGGGAAGCCGTTAACCTCTTGCCCCTCTGATGAGTTAACAAATTAGGCCTTCTTTTATAACCAACGCCCACCACATCAGCGTATTGCCCCCATTTGCCTGGGAAATTGTTGTCCTTGATCACACATTTGATTATAATCCGGTGCTGTGAAAAATGTTTTCTTCTGGTCTCAAAAACTGCTGGGAATCAGTGCTGTATGTGCTTTCAGTGAGTTCTTCAGAGATTGCTTTGGTATGTGGCTGCTGACCCTGGGAGATAAAGTCACATAGAGCTATTGTTTTAGCACAGGCCTGACAAGCAAATGTCCTGCCAGACTGTAGCCCATTGTATACACAGGCCTAAGGTTTGGTCAATAACTTTAGGACCCCAAAAATGTCTTTTTCCACAAACTTGTCTTCCATGTCAGTAAATTATGCTTTCACACAAAGACAGTTTAAAAAGGTTTAAAAAGTCCACCACATAATTCTTTTTTACAAAGGCAAATGGTTTACCAGGGTAAATCTACAGTTTAATATTATATCACTTTTTTCTAAAAGAATGGATACAATGAAGTTTATAAAAAAAAAAAACCCACTATGGCATCATATCTTTAACATACACTGGTAAGCTGTATTAATCATTAAAAATTTGCTTATCACTGTGTTAACTAATTTCTACAGTGCAATAGTAATCTTTAGTTAATCATGTTTAAAATTGTAGGCGTTTCTTGTATGTCAGGTATAATAGTTAACACATACTGCATAATACAAGTCCTTGTTAAATATAATTTTTGAACTCTATTCAGTACCCACACATTTAAAATAATTAATGTACCCTTCTTTATCTGTACAGGTAAAAGGGGAAAATGTACAAAACAATCTCAGAATGACTAGGATTATAATAAACAATAAACTTCACAATTCATTTTACTCAATTTCTGTTCAGATCTCAGTTTATTTAATTTAAATGTAATAAAAGTGTTCTAAACTATGACTTACCTTATATATCATTCAAATAACAAATTGCGCATTAAATAATCTGTAAATAAATGTGACTGGAAATGCATTTCTGTTTAATAAAATAATGCAATTTGTAAATAAACAGTCTGTTCAGTGGTAAATAAGGGTTACCTTGCATCTGGTTTTTACATGGTCCCTTTTTCATATTTTTTTTTGTCAAAGTTGAATCCAGATTGGCAGGCATTTAGCCAGGATTCAGCTCTGAGTGGGAGTACTTTAAGGAGACAGTGTCCTGTATACATGTTAATGTCTTTCAAGATATTTGAAAACTAAAAGTGCTTTTTTGTTTTTCATAAGAGAAGTTTTAAATAGAAATATTAATGATCAATCACGTGTAATAATAATAATGTGTCTGGATCTATTCCTTCTGCAACGCCTCTCTCCTCCTCTGTGCTGGCATAGAGAAAAGCACCTGTTGTACGTATTAGATATAATAGAGCTCCAAAACAATAGTTTTACATTCCATAAAATTTTGTATGCAACTTGTATCCAATATCACTTTACAGAGAGAAATTAGACAATTCTGATGTTAAATAAAAAAACAATGGAGGAAGAGAGAAATGATAGATGCATAGCTTTTAAGACCAGAAGATATCATTCTGATCTATTATCATGACCTCCTGTATAAACAAGTTATACAATTTCACCAGTATTTTCTGCATAGTCTCATAACTTGTGGATGAAAGTTTTGGGAAGACATTCAGTTTTTATTTAAAGACTCCAAGTGGCAAAGAATTTACCATATCCCTTTAACCTGTTCCAATGGTTAATTACCATCACTCAAAAATATGCATATTATATCAGCAACAAATTTTCAAGCTTCAACTAGCAGTCATTGTCTTTTCTTATTTATTTGTTGGCTAGATTAAAGAGACTTCTATTTTTAGTATTCCTCTCTTTGCAGAGCTATAGGTCTCCAACCATGCAACATTTTCTCCTTTCTTGGTGAAGGGGGGAGAGTGCATGATAGGAGTCACTTCTCTCTTATAAACTAAACTAATTGTGCTACTGAAGTTTCCCATTGGAGGGCATGTTTTCTAAACCACAGATTACTCAAGTAGCTTATTCCTGAGCTCTCTTGAGTATTTCAGCATCCTTTTTAAACTGTGGACATCAAAACTGGCAGTGGCTTTCAGAAACTTTTTATGTAGAAGGCAAGTGCACATCTGCTCTTCCATGTTGGTATGTGGTTTCAGATAGGGAAGCAGCAGGAAGGTATCTTGATTACTATGAACTATGTAACCATCTCTGGAAGGAAAGCTGGATGAGGGTGTAATTGTATTTTATTCTTAAAGAACACCATGTATGTTGGTTCTGAAGTGAGGGTATAGATCTCTGAGACCCTTCTAAGCCAGTGGTTCCCAACCTGTCTCAGGCTGGGGCTCCCTTTTTAACAAAAATTCTTGGTGGCTCCCCAGCTGATTATGTAATCTGGCCCATGCAGGCAGACTCTGGCCCACGTCACTAGGACAGCTGGCAAGTGGTGCCGCCACCACCATGGTCCACACCACTGGGGAGTTGAGCAAAAGTGGCTATGCCCCCCCCACCGCCCTTGTCCCTACTGGGGAGCTGCTGTGGCCCCATCCCCCTGCCCAGATCTCGCCACTGGCAGGGAGAGGCAGCCCTGGAAGGGAGCATCAAGGCTGCAGCTGGATTCCGGCCCTAGTAGGGAGAGTCTCTGCAGACCCCCTGCAACATGTCCACAGACCCCTGGGGGGTCTCTGGACCCCAGGTTGGGAACCACTGTTCTAGGCAAAGTAATGGCCGCTAAGAAGGATGCCCTCCAAGACAAGTAGAGCAGACAGCACATTGCCAGTGGCTCAGATGAGGTTCCTGTCAGTTTTGATAACACCAGATTGAGGTCCCAGGGAGGGATTGGTTGGCATACCTGGGGTTACAATCTCTCAAGGCTCTTAAGAAACTGATTATAGATGCTGTTTAAAAGCATGGAGTGGGCATTTACCCATGGGTGAAAGGCTGACATTGAGATCAGATGATCACCCTAATAGATGGCACAGTGATACCTTGTTCCTTCAGGCACAGTTCAACCCTTCTCCATAGACCAGATCAAGAATCTCTTCCATTTTGCTAGGCTTCCTGCTTTCTAAAAGGACCTCGTGAACCTGTCCTGAACATGCCAGGGTTTATCCATGAAGCTCACCAGGGTTTATCTATGAAGCTTCCAGCCATCATATGAAGGGAGTTCAGGGTCTGGGTGATGCAGATGGCCATGGTCCTGAGAAATCAGGTCTGCATACAACAGCAGAAGGACTGGCATCTCCACCAAGAAGTCTTGAAGCATGGCAAACTAATGCCAGCAGAACCAGGCAAGGCCTATCACGTTGACTTGTGCTTTGTCCTTTTTGATCCTCAGCAATATATTGCATATGAGATGAATAGGAAATGTTTAGAAGAGATGACTTGTCCAAGGGAGGAGGAAGGCATCTACAAGAGATCCAGGGTTGTGGCCCAAAAGTAGAATTGCAGACACTTTCTGTTGCGCTTTGTGGCAAACAGATCTGTCTGAGGAATTCCTCACCTCTGAGAAAAAGTTGTTCATGATATCTAGATGAATGAACCACTCCTGGTGGTTGGTGAAGGACCTGCTGAAGAGATCTGCTAGCTTGCAATGTGATCCCAGCAGATCAGTATGTGACCCATCTGTGCCTCGCATAGCTCTCCTGAAAATGCCTAAGCCAGCACAGACTGCAAAAGGAGAGCCCATTTTCCCCTCACTAGTGTTTAACACTAAAGCTAGATTCCTCAGCCAGTCACAAACTGTGCTTCTGATTCCCCACACTAATTATCAAGAGTCTAAAACAAGAAGTTACACTTGTTAGTGCTGCCATCATTTCCTTTATACTGTGGAAATTGGAAGAATGGTTTTATCATGCGTGTTCTGTGAATTTTTTTAAGTATGCATGAATACATTTTGCCTCAAGGTTTGATTTTGAGTTGGACAGTTTCAGAGTTCATGCTCTTTTTATGGCTGGATTGAGGGGAAACTGAGTCAAGTATTCCTGCTGTACAATGGCCTGCTGCAGGAGGTTGCCTCAGTTTAGCTTGCCATATGACAGACCCAATATAAGTAAACTATGTTCAAACAAAGAATTAAGGAATTTTCAAACGTGCTGAATTTCAGATATGCATACATCTCTGGTGGATTTTACTAGGAGCAGTCTATAGGCACTGAAGGTAAGCATTTGGCTTACTTTTAATCAATTTACAGGATGCTTTAAAAGGCTGTGAAGTTGAGTACAGATATGGTTTCTCTCCAAATGGTTCCTGCTTCTGAGTTTTCTTGGAGGACAGCTCAAAGAGAAAAAAAGGAAAAGAAAAGGGAGTGAATAAAAAAATTCTATAGAACTTCCCTGTCTTTTTTGGTTTTGAGACTTCTGGGTGTGGTTAGTTTATATGGCTGAGTGCTTCTGTGAACAAGATCTGTCATATGTCTGCAGCACAGAAGATTATGTGAGTATTTGCAGAATGTTGTAATGTCCTTCTAGTGGTAATTATTGACCTGGGGTACATATAACTATAGTGTACAACAACATTAAAATATAAAGTTTCCCAAATGATGCTAAGGCAAAAAAGCATGATGACTTTTATAATACCCTGCTTTGATTTTTAAGCCCTTTGGAAACACCCCTAGAATACTGTTGGACTGCTACATCAGATAATAAACAAATTGGCTGCCAGAAACATCAAAGTCCCCCAATCAAAAAATTCCTTCAGTTCCATTATTAAAGCTGGTTGTTTGCCATGGCAAAAGTGGAAAACTGTCATTTCAAAAAAAGATAAAGCAATTATTTTAGTTAAAAAGGTAGGTGTTATAGTGCATTTTAAAGGTAAGTTATTTCTCATGAAAAACTATAAATATATTGTACTGCATAACAAAAATATTTGTATACAAAAATTTAAAAATATTTAACTGATAGCTTAA
This sequence comes from Podocnemis expansa, assembly GCA_007922195.1. NCBI lineage: Eukaryota > Metazoa > Chordata > Testudines > Podocnemididae > Podocnemis > Podocnemis expansa. The sequence continues at coordinate 28,842,918 of ML681964.1, read as the reverse complement.
ATCCAGTTAACTACTACTACTCAATAGAATGAACATACATAGGACAAACTGCAAAAAATCATTGTGAAGTTTTACACAGCGACTGGGTGACCAAGATTAGAAGTTGAGAAACATAATTTTTTTCTGAAAAACCTTGGAAGTCCCAAGTGTGACAGACATACAACCTTACTTACTATCACTGCTTGATATGCAATAAAATTGGGGCTGGCAGGGGCATAGCCATGGGTGGGCATGGATGGGCTGGAGCCCTCTCACTTAGGCTACGTCTACACTTAAGAGTTTCAGTTCGAATTACTGAATTCGAATTCATCAATTCACACTAATAATTATTCATTCGAATTCAGTCAATTCGAATTGACATGGCCACATTAGAAAATCCAATTCGAATTGGCACGTCCATGAACAGGACTTGCTAGTTCGAATTCCATTGGGGGCACTATTGTATAGGGAAAAATCAAGCTGTGGCTAATTCAAACTAACAGTGAATTCAAATTGACATGGCCACACTGGGTCAATTCGAGTTACTCAGTTCAAATTGACCCTGACTTTGAAGTGAAACGAGGTTTGACCAATTTGAAGTCAGTTTTCATGACAGTGCTGGTGCCTCTGCTCTGCTTGCAGCCGACTGTTGACCCCACAGCCACCATGGCAAAGTTTGCACTACTACTGAGTACTGCAGTATGCAGGCCTCATCACACTGCCTCTTTTCCTCCCTCTTCCTCCCACAGCTGCACTTGTTACCTAGCAACTGGAGCATCTCAACTAGCTTCTGGTCACATGGCTGGAAGCTGCTCTTAGACAGGCCCACCTGGTAGATTTAGGGGCCTAGCCAGCAAATAGGGGCTGACAATGTCTCTTGGTGCCGGTGTGCAAGCAGTTAGATGCCAGGACTCAGAACTTTTTTACATTCATAACTGATGCAGCAAGCCTAGAGCTGCTGAGGCTTTGAACTGCCAAGCCTAAAGGTGCCCGAGCTCAGTCCTGTCAAAAATTAACTACTGCTTACTATGGGCAAAAATTTTACATTCTGCTTGAAAGAAAGAAAAATATTACAAATGGGGAAGTAAGAGAATCCATCCTTTCATTAGAGTAACACCATTTCTAAAGTTCAGGTGGTTCAGTATTTTTCCAAATGAAAAACTGTGCAAAGAATGGATAGAAATTACCTGGGCTTCTCTAGTCAAAAACATAGCTTCCCTAACATATCAAAGATGAAAGGAAAGGTTTTAACCTAAAGAACAAAGATGAAGTTACACATCTTAACACTTGGGGATTTTTCTAAATGTTAAACTATATTGTTCATAATTGTGTCCATTTTTCTTGGCAGCATGAACTGCATCAGACAGTGTTTGACATGCTATACCTTGGTAACAACATAATTCTGTCTCTCTTCCCTTCTTCCAGTTCCATTTAAGAGCAACTGGACTGGATGGGGACACCCAACATGCTTGAATTTTTTCCTCCAGTGCCTAAATACTCAGAGGATAGGCTAACTTGAAGTTTTTCCATAGCTGGAGTTCCTTTCATGAATGTTCAATATAAATTTTGATGTGGGACATTTTGAGGGAATTATGTACGTTATTGACTTTAGGAACAAACCCATGGTTATTTGCTATGAAATGAGTAGTGGTGCTTGCGTTCACTTTTTGGCATCATTATTTGGAGGAAGAAAAGGAATTTTTGTGTTTTTTTTTCTTTAGTTTAGATTTAAAGTAAGGGAATAGTCAATAAATGCAATAAATCTTGACAAGTTCCAAAGGGATAGACATTTTAGTTTAGATCAGTAAAACAAACAAAGAGCCCCCATCTTCAAAGTGTCTGAAGAACTGGGATTTTCTCCCATGAAAGCTCATGCAATAAATACATTTGTTAGTCTTTTAAGTGCCACAGGATTCCTTGTTTGCTTTAATAGATCTTGAGTGTCTAGCTCCCTTTTGTGCCTTTGAAAATTCCCCACCTCTTTTAGTTAGGCAAAAGCTGCGTATCAGCTTTTTGAAAGGCAGGGACTAGTATTAAGCCTGGTCTTAATAAATTTAACATCTTAATTAGTGTTGTGGGAGAACAGTGTTAGTGAAACTTCCAGTATGCAACACTGTAAGGAGCTGAAAATACAGCTAACAAGGAAGTAATATGAAATGATCTAGAGAGACAGGAAACAGGCAGAAAATGACTAAATGAGATATAGAAAAATACATCAGGTAAAATAATCCAAAACAGAGATATTCAATGAGATTGAAAATCTTTTATCTTATTTATATGGCCTAAATGATTTTCCCGGTGACAATAAGAAATATGTACTTTGGACTTTTCCACTTAATATGTACACAGCCACCTAATTTTGCAATATTTTCCCATCTTTATATTTTGTTTCTTCCTTTTGACTTCCTGTTTTTCTTTTCTAAAAGGTGTTAACTCATGCATAAAGGTATGGTTATTTGTGGAGATTAATTTGCCTCAAAAAGTAAATGTTAGTTGTGAACTGGGCCTTTGTTTCAATAGAATGCAATTTTTATGTTGTGGATCCATTAACACTATACAGTAATATTATTAATTATAATGTTTAAAGGAACAAAGTTTACAGAGTTTACACAAAGATTTGCAGGACATCTGGGTATAGGGTACAAATTATTGATGAAGGAAGAGATTGGTTAGAAGTTAATAAGTATGGGAATACATAATCTGCAGTATCCCGGATAAAGGGTCAAGAGTTCAATGGTTTAAAGAATGAGTATTCAGTAATTTGGGGACATGATTTTATTACTGAAGTTACTTAAGATGGGGATATTGGGGAGTAGATACATCAATAGTAATGCGTTGTTCCTTACTGAGTCAGTGGTAGGGTATGTATAGTCCTTTAAAATTCCTATCATTGGGCAGAAAGGTAGAGGACAGCATCTAACATCTGTTGGGATAGTGACTAACCTAATGATTAAAGTGCAAATCATATAACTAATTAGTATACGTACCACCTACTTTAGTAACATATTTTTCTTCTCATGTGTGTTCCTACATGTACTTTGATCTCCACACATGTTAACAGCTTATTCAGACAACCCACCCTCAGACAGAAAATCACTCTATCCTTCTGATTGTGTTTAAGGATTATCTGCACTACCAATAGAGTTGAAGGACAGTTGATTTTAATAGATTTTTAGCCATCTGTAATAGTTTTTATCTCATTTGGAGCACACCAGTCTATGTCTTAACCACACAAAGGTCAGGGAATCTTCAAACCTACCATTCTTGAACATAATGGCGTCCAGTTGTTTGTGTGTTTATAAAATCTGGCACCTGTCATGACCTTCAAAAAACAAATATTCTGGCAACAATAAGCATTGATTGTATTTGTGCATCTGTGGCTGGGATGTCTGTAGATCTGTTCCACATTTACATGCCATCTTTGTATCTTGTGAAACTATTCTATATAGATAATCCCAGCTCTTGTCCTTCCTCTCAATTTGCTACTCAAAGGAACTATGTATACTGTAATATACCTTGATATTTAAGGATGAGAGCTTTACAATTCAGTGTTAAATTTCTTCAACCACTCATCCTGACCAGATAAATAACTTTACCTTTGAATTAAAAAAAAATCAAATCTGATGTGAAGAGTTTGCATCTTTAGGTATATGATCCATCTTTGATATTATTAACTCTTTTAACTAAGCCATTGAGGATAGCAACTATGTTTGCAATAGCTGCTTGCACTACCGCAAATGTTCAGTTTAGTTCATCCAACTAGGGCCCTCTGTATGCTCAGATTGTATGATCTCCCTAAGTATATATCATCCACACTAACCAGTGAGTTACACTTGTACAAGAGCCTGCTTTACTTTTATCAAAAATGCACGATGTAACCTTTTGATATGAAAAATAAGTCTCTCTAAATTTCCCATTTCTTCTGACATTATTTGTTGCCTTGTTTTTTATAATTATGTTTGAGTAAATGTACACTTAAAACACTGAATTACATTTTTGCAGACAGTGGTTGTGATAACACATCATGTACTTCCTGTACCTATCCCCAAGTCCTTCCACCCTCATACCCCTTTCCAACTCTGCTAGCTCACATCTAGATTAGTGTTACAAGAAGGCATCAGCTACACAAGGTAGATTAGTGTTTCTTTTTCAAAAGAGCTTGCTTATCATCCCTCAGAGTGGTAACAGCCTGTTTCAGCTGTTTAACATTGGTTGTTAACCCTTTTACCACAACTTCATCCCTATTTCGGGTCTTGGGGTCCCAATCTCAGTAGCGAAGGACACGCACCTTTACTGTCAAGACGGGATCCTGGGTTTTATGTTTATGTTTGCACTGTACCATTTCTAATGGCTTTTGGAGCAAGGTTATTGCAACAGTCTGAGTGTTACAGGTTGCTTTTGATCCATTCATTTCCCCCTGTAATTGCCTAATCTCCTCCTCCACACAACATTCTCAATCCTGGCTGTCCCACAAGGCAGTTAGAAAAAGCTATCTGGCCTGTTGGACACCCTTACCTGTGGCCAGTGGGAGGGAATCTGACACCTTCTCTAAATCTTGGTGTGACCCATTCCCAATCTTCAAGTCAAATGACACCACCGGGGTCACCTGGTTCCAATTCATGCCATCCAGCTCCAGGCTGATGTGGCAGGCCAGCCCGGCACTTGGCTCCCAACATTAACCCCCCTTTCCATCTTTCCTCTTAAAGAATGAAAACATCCTGTTTGTGCCATTGAACCCCGCTCACTGCACTAATTGTTATAAGAAGGTACGAAATACATAAGGTAGCTAAGGTCTTAAGGTTTGATGGGTTCAGTAGGAACAACACTGGGAGACAAGGTAAAGGCTAAAAGCAAAACAGTTTTATTAAAAATAGACAAGAAAGAAAAGAAATAGGAAGGCATCAATGCTTATGCCCCTTTAACAGATCAGAACCCTAGTTAAACAACTGCAGGTGCAGAGCATGGGGAATGATGACTCACGCCAGCAAAGATGGCAGTTGCCCCAATGATGAAGTTCCAAAGAAGACGCACCTCAGCACTATCTTTTATACACTATCAAGCTTAGTAACTGGGATAAAAGGCATGGTGTTTTTCACACTTATTACAACATTCCTTTTCCCCATCTTATCTTGTTGTTTTACAAAGCCTGCAAGTTGTGTTTGCTACTTTGGAAAGAAAGCTCAGTACAACATTGATTAAGATTGATGGTAGCAGCTTGGAGCAGGGTTAACTTTTTGTTCAGGGCTAATTAATGGTGACACCACCTACTAACAGCTCCTTGCATAACATAATCTTTGATTGGGCCCTACAATTAGATATCTGCAATCTGTAACATCTACCACATTTTTTGAGCTCCTTTCTCTCCTATTCCATTTCTAACTTTTAATAAGATATTGTTATTCTGTTCTTCCAGTTTAGTATTTCAAAACCATAGATAAATCTTAAGTGATAACATCCCTTGCACTGCCTATTAAGAAAGCCATTAAGGATTTAAGTTCATTGGAAATCTAGACAATCTTTATCTGATAACCATTGGTTTTAATTTTTATGTTTTGGCATAAATGACTCACTTCATGGCTTTTTCTTTGTTTTCTCAGGGGAGATAAAATTTATAGATTTGTCAAATACACTATTACCTGCACTTTAGGAGTTAGCAGGACCTTTTCCCAATGAAAGAACCTTCACAGGAATACCCTTAATATGTATTTATTAGCAGTTAACCAAAAAAATACACACCCCATGCATTCAATGCTCACTACCCCCAATAAAACAGATGAACTTCTCCCGGTGGCCAGTCAGGCTGGATCATTTGGGATTCCAGTTTCTGCATGGTATGGTTGTACAGGGTACCAGAATACTAGCAGCTTGGTCTTGAGCTGGCTCCTGGCATTAGGTTCCAACAACCTTCTCTTCTGACTTTCATTATACAGTTGTAGTTTCTCTTATACGTACCTTAACCAATTATTTTACTCAAAATGCAGCCATGCAAAAATACTAATCAATCAATCATTCTACATATCACTTCACTGGGGACCACAAGCTTAGGAGTCACCTACTCAAACATTTTTTTTCCCCAAAAAAGTTCTTCTTAAAACATCCCAAGATCTGCTTATAACTTTATCTGGTGGGGGGGGGGGGGGAGAAATGCTTAATCTACAGTAGAACATCCTGTTGTTTTGTGCATTATTAAGTAGGATGTAACTCTTGGCTTCTTAGTTAATGGCTGCAGGTTACTCAGATTTTCTTCACACCGTGGAAAACATAACAAACACAAATGAAATTGCTGATCACTTATTCAGGGCGCAATTTTGCTCCCACTTAAGTTGACAGTTAAACCCCCACTGATCAAGATAAGACTCTTCCTTAAAAATGTATCCTTATGACTTCTAGCTCCTTACTAAATGGGATCTGAATCTTTTTTTTTTTAAAAGAAGAGTCTTGTGGCACTTTTAAAGACTAACAGATTTATTTATTGCATGAGTTTTCATGGGGAAAAAATCCCACTTTATCAGATGCTCTTGTTCTTCAAAGCATCTGAAAAAGTGGGATTTTCTCCCACAAAACCTCATATGGTAAATAAATCTGTTAGTCTTTAAAAGTGCCACAGGACTCCTTGTTTGTTTTGCTGAACTAAAGTAACATGGCTACACCTTTGGCTCTTATTTATTTAGAGATCATTTATGCCCTTTTAAGCCTAGAGTTGGTAATTTTAAATGCATTCAACTTTGAATCAGGTGTGAAATTTAAACTACTGTCAATGTATGCTCAACAGTTAGTTCTTGTGCTAGATATGATTTCCTGGAAACAACTAAGATGACTTTTTGGGTCACATTATTGAATGCATATATAAAAATTAGTTTGCTCTTCTTTTGTTGGCTTCCTGAAGCATGTTACCATTAGAATGTAGTCTTAAATATAAAATAATATAAACCAAAAGGGATTTCTCTAAGCAAGTTCATCTACGTTGTATATAATAATGTTCTGCTCCACCTCATATGACTGTACGAAGCCCAGGGAAAACTCTTGGGGTGCGTTCACACAGGCTTCTTATTTCGAAACAACAGAGGTTGTTTAGAAATAAGAAACAGCATGTCCACATGACGTACTCCCATTTTGAAACAAGGGGTTCCCTTGTTTTGAAATGGTAGCTGTGTTTCGAAACAGCTTAAACCTACTTCCGTTTCAAAACAAGGTTGTTTCGAAACAACCCCATGGGGACATGTTGTTTTGGAACAAACTGTTCCAAAACAACATTTGACCTTCCTCCCA
>ML681964.1:28550480-28835270 GCA_007922195.1 Podocnemis expansa | reverse complement strand
TACCCTGCAGGGGTCTGCAGAGGACTGCAGACCCCTGTGGGTTGAAGCAGAGCCGGGCGCCTCACCCTGCTGACTTTTTTGCAGGTGGGTTTAGGCGCTCAGCTCTGCTTCACCCCGCAGGGTGCAGTGCCTGGCTCCGCTTCCCCCCGCCAGGGTCTGATGTCCCCTGCAGACCCCTGCGGGGTGCAGGGCCTGGCTCCACTTCACCCTTCCAGGGTCTGCAGTCCCCTGCAGACCCTGGTGGGGTGAGGCTCCGGGCTGCTCTCACCCCATGGGGGTCTGCAGCCCCCCCAAAGCGAAATAGCATGTCCACACTGTGGACATGCTATTTCGTTTCCCTTATTTCGAAGACACTTTTTTGTCTTTCGAAATAAGGTGTTTCAAAATAAAACATTATTTCGAAACAGCTTGTTTCAAAACGTCTTGTTTCGAAACAAGCAGTTTGTGTGTGAACATAGCCTTGGACTTTAAAACTATTAGATTCCTCATTCACTGCAAAATTCTCTTTCAGATTAAGAACTGGGGAAATTGATATTTTTACATTGGTTTTAAGACTTTCTGAATTTTATGTCAAATTATATCTGCTGATACTTTCTTGGCTATCCAGGACTTCTTGATCAAACTCATTAGTAAAAAATAAGTTCCTATTCAGTCATGGAAAAAGAGATTGGGGCTCCATCTTGTGGATACAGCTTGAATATCATTTGAGTATCGGGTCAACTATTTATGTCCCTTTCAAAGACTGTGATTCTCATATTTCTTTTTTTATTAGTCTAATGAAAGGCATAACTCACTGCTACACCTGCAAAACTTTTCTATATTTTAATGAGATGCACAAAACAGTGTGCAAATTAATTTAAGAGCTGTTCATTACAGGCTACGTGAAGACTTTAGTCTGAGAAGTCCTGATCATCTTGAGCGCTCTGGGCTCCTGAGGTATTAGCCCTGTTAAAAGCGTTGGTGTACTCAGCAGAGACCCCTGCTGACACAAAGTGGTAACTGTAGCTGTGAGCCTTACAGAACTTTCAGAGGCAGACTGACCCTGTGGAGCCACCATCTCGCCAGTCACTGAGGAGGCAGTAACTGAGGAGAGAGTTGGAGCAGCAGCTGTGTAATGATCTTGAGGGTTCATTAAAGACGATACTACTGAATGAGTAACGAACAGAACTTTAATCATACAGACAGGTATCCAGGTGTGTACCTGGGAGCAGCCATGTTAGATCTTCTCTGGGGCACGTCTCCCAATTAACACAACACTGGCCCATTGCTAGGGAGTGTCTCTAAATTCACAACCTTCTACAAGCATATCACTATATCCTTCCCCCTAAGGAAAAGAAGTAAACACTTAGATACATATAAAAGCTAACTAATAATGCATGCACTAACATCTAAAAACACACAATAGCTATCTAAAATAAATGCAGAAGGACAGTCCATAAACCCAGAATCTGAACTACCTAGAGAGGAGAGGTTACAAGCACATCATTCTCAAGTGAGTCTTTACCACCCACTTCCTTTACATATCCTAGCAAGTCTCTGTGAGTCTTTCTGGACATTTGATAACTCGATTAGATCTTCTCAGTACTGGTCCTTCATTCAGGTCTGAGTTCTCATTCCCTGATGGTTTCATTACCATGTGTTGAAGATATCAGATCAGTCAGGGGAGGCATGCCAGAATCTACCTCAACTTCCACGGTGTTGGAACTTTCTGGAATAAGTCATAGATCCCGTCGATTACATCGAAATGTGTCACCTTGATCTGTGTGGACCACATAAGACCATGGATGCAGCTGTTTTTTAATAGTACCTCTTTGTCCCCAGGTATTAGAGGAGTGATTCGTCAGGCACATTCTATCACCTGGGTTAAGGGATGGAAGATCACGAGCCCTTCTATCAAAATAATATTTCTGCTTCCACTTCTGGTTTTCTTTTATCTTCTGAATGTTAGCATTGTTCTGAGACTGCAGCAATTTATCAGTAGTAGGTAAATTAGATCTAATCCTTCTTCCCATTAACAGCTGAGCCGGAGAAAAGCCATTCTCCAGGGGTGTACTTCGGTAGACCAGCAATGCTGTATATAGATGACCTCCACTTTCAAGTCTTTTTCATCAGGTTTTTTACTGTCTGTATAGACCTTTCCACCAGTCCATTTGATTGGGGATAATTTGGACTGGAGGTTTCATGAAGAAAAACCCAATCTGAGGCAAACTGCCTGAATTCTGCACTTGAAAACTGTGGCCCATTGTCACTGAAGATCTCATCAGGAATTCCATGTCTGGAGAAAATTCCTTTCATGCCAGTGATCAGTGAATTACTATTAGTACTGTTCAGTGTGCAAATTTCTGGATATAAAGAGTAATAATCAGTGACTGTTAAGTAATCCTCAGAATGCCAGGTAAATAAATCCACACCTACCTTCTCATAAGGTCTCTGTAGAACAAGACGGAGTCTCAGTGTCTCTGCCTGTTGGCATGGCCTGTATTTCAAGCATGAAAAGCAGTTTTTTACCACATTGGTAACGTTGTGATTGATCCATGGCCAATACATGACCTCTCATGCTCGTTCTTTGCACTTCTCAATTTCTAAGTGACCTTCATGAATCTTCTGTAACATTTCTTTACGGAGGCTCCGTGGAATTACAACCTTACCACCTTTGAAAATCACCCCATCTACCACAGTCAGTTCATGTCTACAGTTCCAATAGTCTCTCATGCTTAGAGAGCAACTGCTTATTATTTCAGGACATCCTTCAATTATCACTTCTTTGACAAGTCCTAATGATTCATCTTTCTTCGTCTCTTTTCTTATGCGTTTCAGTTTTCTGTTAATTATGGGATTTGTGCTCACAATCATATCTACATAGGCTTGCACTTCTGTTTCCAGTGTCTTCTCAGGTACCATGGGTGCTACTGCTCTGGAAAGTGCATCTGCTGTGAACATAAATTTGCCAGATGTGTAAGTCACCAATAAATTGTATTTCTGCAATTTGATCGTCATTCTTTGAATCCTTAAGGTACAGTCACTTAGTGGTTTGTTAAATAATGCAATCAAGGGCTTGTGATCTGTTTCAACTTCCACTCTCTGTCCATAAATATACTGATTGAATCTCTCACGGGCAAACAAGATTCCTAAAAGCTCCTTCTCAATCTGTGCATATCTAGTCTCTGCACCAGTCAGTGATTTGGATGCATATGTCACAGGTTGCCAGCAATCTTCATGTTTTTGTAAAATCATGGCACCCAACCCAGACTGTGATGCATCCGCTGAAATTTTAATGGACTTCTCTGGAGCAAAAAATTTCAGTACTTTTTCCTGTATCAAGTCTTGTTTTAAACTTCTCCATGATTCCTCCTGTGCAGCATCCCAGCACCATTCATTTTTGTCCTGTAGGAGTTGTCTCAATGGTGCTGCCTTGGCAGAAAGATTGGGTATGAATTTTCCAAGACAGTTAACCATTCCCAGGAACCGTTGGACATCTTTCTTTGACATGCGACATGGCATCGTTTCAATGACTGAAATCTTCCTCTTATCTGGTTTTACACCTTCATGGGAAAAATGTCCCCTATAAAAGTCAGTTCTCTAACTCCTAACACACATTAGTTTGAGGTTTGCGGCTCTAGTTGCATCCAACGCTTGCCAAAGCTCCTCTTTCATAAATCTGCAGATGATGATGTCACCCATGGAGGTGTCCACACTGCTAATATGTTCATAGATCATGTGTACAGTTTTGTGATACACCTCTGGTGCCGAAGCTATACCGAAGGGTAAGTGTAAAAATCTGTATCTTCCAAAAGGAGTATTAAATGTGTATAATTTCGAGCTTTCCTCTGTTAATTTTAACTGCCAAAATCCAGAGGATGCATCCAATTTACTGAAATATTGAGTGTTTGCAAATTAAGCCATAACCTCTTCTCTAGTTGGTAGTTTGAAATGTTCTCTTTGTATAGCTCTTTTTAGGTCTCTGGGATCTAAGCACATGCATAGCTGGCCATTAGTTTTTTGCACTATGACTAGAGAGCTCACCTATTCCATTGGCTCCTCAATCTTTTGTATTACTTGTATTGCTTCCATCCTTTCAATCTCAACCTTGAGTTTATCACACAGTGCAAATGGCACCATTCTATGTGGATGAATAACTGGAGGGATCTGTTTATGCTGATTGTATGTTCACCTTGCAAGCAATCCAATACCTGAAACAGGTCCTGATCAACCCAATACCTGAAACAGGTCCTAACATTCTTCAAGGAGTGCCTCATAGCCAGATGCAGCCCTATCTTGTAGTGAGAGCACCCTTTTTACCAGATTTAGTTTCTCCCAGGCGGCTAGGCCCAAAATTGGTGTCACCGCCTGTGCCAGTACAATGAAAGGCAGCCTATACATGGTGTTCTTATGGTTAATGCTAGCAAAGCAGCATCCCTGCACAGGTATATTTGTTTCAGAATACCCAGTTACTTTTATGTTTGTTGGTTCCAGCTTGGGTCTTATTCTCAGTCACTCATAATCTCTTGAAGACAGAATGTTAACCTAAGCTCCTGTGTCTAGCTTCAGTGGAATGACTGTTCCATTGACTGACAGAGACAGTATCCAGTCCCTCTCGCTAGTTTTGCTAGATCTCAGTGCATCCACAAAGCACTCCTCACAGGGGCGTCGCTAGGGCGGGGAAAGACCCGGGGCACGGGCCCCGCCCCCAGCCAAAAGGCCAGACCCCCCTGGCCCGGGATAGGGCCAGGGGGAGGCCGCGCCGCCGCTGCCAGCTAGGCCGCGCTGCGGTGCGGTGCAGCGCAGCCTAGCCTGGCCCGGCGCAGCCAGAAGCGGCCGCTGGAGGCCGGGCCAGTGGCTGCAGCCCTGGATCCCCATTTTTCTCCAAGTCTTTTTAGTTTCCAAACTCATTCACCATCTTCTGACACCATGTAATGATCTTAAGGGTTCATTAAAGACGATACTACTGAATGAGTAAGGAATAGAACTTTAATCATACAGACAGGTATCCAGGCATGTACCAAGGAGTAGCCATGTTAGATCATCTTTGGGGCACATCTCCCAACTACACAACACTGGCCCATGCTAGGGAGTGTCTCTAAATTCACAACCTTCTACAAGCATATCACGACAAGCTGGACGAGGAGCGAGTAAGATCAGAGACCAGCCTGGGCTTCAAGACAGAGCTTTCATTGGATTGTGGTAAGAAAAGCCCCCAGGAAGGGTAGAAGACCAACAGCTGGGGTCTTAGACCAAAAGCTGCGATTAGACACCAGTAAACCACTTAAAAGCACTAACCACTGACAGGGTTCCAATCCCTGCAAAGTAACCGGCAATACTAGGCAAACCAGCAGGGAAAATTTATATGGGAAACCCTTATTGTGCAGAGAAGGGAAATAAATTTAAGAGCTGAGATCTTCCCATTCCGCAAGTGACTGATCCCCACTTGCTGAATGTCATTGTATGAATGTTAAGTGATCTGATGTGCTTAATGTTTAGTTTAAGTGTTTAAGGTAATTATTAGAAAATTGGGCTGTTTTAATGTATTTGTCTCGTTGTCAGGCCTGAAATTATGTGTATTACCCTTTAAAGATTGGAGCCCAGTAGGGCAGCAGTTTATTGTAACTGTCAGCATCCTAGTTTAACTGTCGTCCAGTATGATGCTTATTTTAATCTAAATTGTAATTGGTAAGATCCATCAGGTTCAGCCTGTAAAACTTATATCAAAAGTATCCACTGTTATAGGTTTTAATTGCTACAATATTCAATAAGTGTTAAGTGTCTGTATTTTGCTTTTGAGTATTTTGTGTTAAATCTATAAAGTAGTATTGTAATAAAAACTAACATCTGTTTTCAAAGAATTCCTTGCTCTGAGTATTTCACTGCTCTTTGAGTCTGTTCTTGACTGGTGGGCTATAGCTGTATTTCCCATTGTGCACCGTTTTAGACAGCACCGGCCCCACGCCCTGTTATCCCAGAGGTGTATAACTAAGAACCAGGCTGCTGGACAGTCTTAGAATTGAGTTTTGGGGTAACAAGGCGAGTGGCTTGGCTTCAAGGCTCAGGCCTATCCCCGCAAATGCAACTGATCACACAGGACCTACCATTTAAAGGCTCTGCTCTCTTTGCTGAGTCCACAGACTCAAAGCTGCATGGGATGGAGGACTCAAGGGCCACGCTTAAGTCCCTAGGCATGTACACATCACTCACTTAAATCTTAGGAGCTGGGAACTAGACCTGATGCTTGAGAGAGTGTGAGCAGGAAAAGGGGTTTTACTCTCGCTACTTTCTAGTTCGCAAGCCAGATGGAGATCTGAGACCCACCATAGACCTCAGAGCTCTGAACAAGCATATAAGGAAAATAAAATTCTGTATGGTTTCCCTATCACAGATCATCCCATTTCTGGATTATGGGGATTGGTTCATGGCCATCAATCTAAAGGACGCTTACTTCCACATAGTGATATGCCCTCGCCACAGAAGGTTTCTAAGATTCATGGTGGGGGGAAAACATTTCCAGTTCATGTCACTCCCTTTCAGACTCTCCTTGGCCCCAGGGTGTTCACAAAATGCAAGGTAGCAATCACTGTGCATCTGCACTGGCAGGGTATAAAGATTTATCCCTATCTGGATGACTGGCTAATAAAAGGGAGATCAAAAGCCCAGGTTGAACACGTCAAGATAGTGAGTTGGCTGTGCAAGTACCTGGGGCTTTGCATAAATCGAGAAAAGTTAAAACTCTTCCTGTCCCAGGACATACAGTTTATAGGAGCTCTCCTAGACTCCAAAAAGGGAAGGGCTTCACTGCCCCCCTCAAGATTTCGGTCCATTTGCACCATCATTGTGGAGCTGCAGGACTCCCCAAGTAACCAAGGCCCAATGCTGTCTCCAGCTCCTTGGGTACATGGCGGCCTCCGCTTCAGTGATAAGGACAGCCTGTCCGAGAATGAGACCATTCCAGATCTGGCAGTCCAGTGTTCCACCCCCAGAGACACCCTCTGTGCAAGGTACTGTTGGTCCCCCGCAACATCCTGGGGACACTGGAGATCTGGAGGGATCCCCTCTTTGCTGGGGGGAATCCCTTTTGACGTGTCAGACCCTATAGTGACCCCGATCACCAATGCCTCAGACTTGGGGTGGGAGGCCCACATATCAGGGGGACTTTCCACCCAGGGACATTGGTCGTCTAGGGACAGACCCCTTCACATAAACGTGAAGGAGCTCCGGGCTATCAGTCTGGCCCATGCAACCTTTCTGGACAGGATAAAAGGCAAAACAGTCGAGATCCTAATGAACATGATGGCCATGTTCTGCATAAACCAGCAAGGGGGTGTCCATTCCCCAGCTCTCTGCAGAGGCAACCAGATTCTGAGAACTAGCCCTGAGGTACAATTTCACCCCGGTGGTGGCTCACCTACCTGGGGTGGACAACAGGCTAGCGGACTCACTCAGCAGAACCCCTCTAGCCCACCATGAGTGGCCCCTCCACAATACAGTGGTATCCCACCTAGTCAACACATGGGGAACACCCCAAGTGGACCTATTCACGACACGACAGAACCTCAAATGTTGTCACTTCTGCTCCCTCAGGGGTCTGGAGGAAGGTTCGCTCACAGATGCCTTCCTGCTCTGTTGGTTGGGACCCCTATTGTATGACTTCCCACCAATCCTGCTGATGTACAGAGTCCTCCTGAAGGTAAAGAGGGACAGAACAAACATGATATTAATAGCTCCGGATTGGCCCAGACAACACTGTTACTCGATCCTATGGGATCTGTCCATAGATGCCGCACTCCGCCTCACCCTTTGGGCAGACCTCCTGACAGAATTCGGGACACTTGCAGCACCCGAACCCCATTCTCCTGCATCTGACGGCCTGGAGACTCCATGGCTAAGTGAGCAGGAAAGACTGTGCTCAGATAGGGTCAAGAGGGTACTAATAAGTAGTAGGAGATCCTCCACTAGAGCTGCCTATACAGCCAAATGGAAATGTTTTTCCCTGCTGGGCAATAGGCAAAAGGACTATACCTATATCAGCCCTATGAACTTAATCCTTGATTACCTGCTAGACCTCAGGGATAAGGGCCTTTCCCTTTCCCCACTGAGGGTCCATCTCGCAGCGATTGCAACCTTCCATGATAATGTGGAAGGCATTCCAGTCTTCTCCCACCCTACCTCCACCAGATTCTTGAAAGGGTTCGAAAGAGACTTCCCGCAAGCCCAGGAACCTGTTCCGCCATGGGACCTTAACATGGTGCTCCACAGCCTAACGGAGCCCCCTTATGAACCCTCGGACTCATGCACTATGCTGGTCCTTGCATGGAAGGTGGCCTTTTTGGTAGCGATTACCTCAGCCAGAAGGGTATCTGAACTGAAGGCCCTTTCTTCAGAACCCCTGTACACGAGGTTCTTCCCTGATAAGGATGTGGGGGGAGCACCACCTTCTTTCCTTCCTAAGGTGGTCTCTCCATTTCACTTTAATCAGGACATTTGTCTGCCAGTGGTCTTCCCAGACCCTCAGGTAACCGAGAACCAGAGGAAGTGGCACACCCTGGACGTCAAAAAGGTGCTCTTTACATATATCAAGCGCACAGGCCCATTCTGCAGAACCTCCCAATTGTTCGTTGTGGCCACATAATGTAAAAGAGTGTCATCACAGTCCATTTCCAACTGGACTGTGAACTGCATTAAAGACTACTACAAAAGGTTGAATATGCCCCCTCCCAGGGAATGTCAGGGCCCGCTCAACCAGGGCACAGGCTTCATCAACGGCCTTCCTTGCCTAGGTCCCAATCCAGGAGATCTGCAGGGCAGCTACACAGTCGTCGGTACATACCTTTACAACACACTACGCTATTGTCCAACAGGCTAGAGAGAATGCCACGTTGGGCAGAGCCATACTCAGTGTGGGTAAGCTGTAACTCCTTCCACCATCCTTGGGTACGGCTAGCAGTCACCTGTAACTGAATGATGTGAACAGTGCTCAAATGGTGGGTTACCAAAATAACCATCCTTCTTCGAGGTAGGCTGCTCACATACATTCAGATCCCTCCCACCTTCCCCACTAACTGGAACTGGTGAAAAGGGACTGTGAGGGTCATGGTCACGGCCACCTATAAAGCTGCGGTCGTGGCACGCAGGGGGCGTTGGCTGCTGCCCCAACCTGACGGGCTAAAGCTAAAGACTTTCCGAGCTACCATGCGCTGAGGCGCATATACACTTTTAACTGAATGTATGTGTGCAGCCCATGTTGAAGAAGGACGGTTACATCAGTAATCCACCGTTTCCCAAACAGTGTGCCACAGCACACAGGTGTACCATCAGGTCTGAGCAGTTGTACCACAAAATTTTTTGTAAAACTACTGAAAGAGCTCTGGATTGGCTCATTGGGTTATAAATATTCATGAGTTCATTTTGACATTACATAGTGGTGTGCCTCAAAATTAATTAAAAGTACCAAAATGTGCCCTGGCAGACAAAACGTTGGGAACCACTGTTCTAAAGGGCTCGCTGACAGCATGATAATTTGGGTAAGATCCAAACCTATATTGTTCTGTGTAACCTAGCTGAGCCTGTGGGGTCAGGAGAACCTTTCTGGGTAAAGAGCTTAGAGTTTTAAGTAACTTCTCTCTTTACTAGGCTCAGTGGCTGTTTGGGAACCAGTGTCTGAAATACAGTAATGGGAACTCAGTATATTTTGCTGAAGCTTCTTGATAACCAGCACGGGGAATCAGGATTGTTTGTTAATGTTTGGGGAAGTTTATCTTCAGGTAACCCACCAGTGCTGGGAGAATCTGTTCTCCTTTTTGCAGCCTTTCCTGATATTTGTGTTTTCATGTGGTTATCCAAGAAGTCCAGGTCACAGCCATCTTTTGTAAATTCAATAAATGGGAAAAATTTGACTGACAAACATCAGAAACAGCCTTAGATAGCAAAGACACTTTCTTCAGCTGTACTTGTATACTGAAGAATACAGACGTGTTCTTCATCTGTAGCTCTGTTTGTGCTTCAAGCTGTTCAGCTAACATGTCGATATAGTCTTGCTATTCTTCTCCATCTTGGTTTTTGAGGACTTTGAGTAGACAAACTGTTGAACTGTTTTTATTGTTTTCTTTACATTTTCACTTTGCCCTGCAACAGATATGGATAAATTAAATGTTTTTTGTTAGGATAATACAAATTTTAAAATACAGATAGCACAAACTGTGCCAAAACATGTAAGCTTTAGATTTCTAAAACATTTTAAAAAAATACAGTTAAACTAGCTTTTGAAAAATTAAAGTTATAATATAATAAAAAATGTTTGGCACAGAAAGTCCCTGAGATACCAACAGGTCAGATAATCACCTTGGTCAATAATGCATTTTAAAAATCTTGGTCTCCTAGGAAATACATATTTAAGTTTCCCAGCCACAAATCTAGTGTGCGGGAGCAAAGTCAATACAACACATTCACGTACTTATCACAACAGGAAATTACATTAATTCCTTCTATACACGCAGCAACTTCCACAAATTTTCAGCTGAAACAATAAGACGAATTTACTCCGGCTGCCTAGTTGCTGTAAGCAGCTTTGAGGTGTTTTGGCGGGCACTCCCTGTCGCACCCCCCACCCCTAACGGCTACTTCCGCTCCGCGCCTCAGCCCAGCCCGGCGCGCTGTCACGCGGGCGGTCGGGGGCGGGGCTTCCTCTCGCACGGCCGCGCCAATCGAACGCGAGGGGAGAGCGCGGCCGTGGCGCTGCTGTGACGTAGGCAAACGGCGCTTCTGCGGGTCGCAGGCACGTTGCGGGGCGCGAGCTGCCTGGGGTGCTCGGCCGCGCGCGCTCTCAGTGACGCCGGAGGCGTCGGGCGGTGCCGCGGCTTGGCTCGGGAGAGCGTCCGAGGCGGGTACGTGGTGAGCGCGTGGAGCCGGCCTCGCCGCCTGCACCAGGGCGGATTCCCAGGCGTGCCCCCTTCGTTCCCGGGGGGGGGAGCAGATTTCCTCCGTGACCCCCCGTCCTTGTCTGCGTCGAAAAGAAGTGAGCTGTTGGAGAGATTTGTAAATGGCCTTTGCAATAATGCTTGTGTGCGTGCACCTTAGTGCAGCCTCTGTCTGGGTTGATTTGTTTTAAGTCTTAAAAGAGACTTTTTTTGCAAAATGGCATGGCATTCTCCTCCCTCCAAGAATTCACTTGGTAAGAGTTGCCCTTGCACAGGGGTCCAGAGAAGCTATTAGCGACCTGAAAAAAAGCTTTTTTTGTGTTTCCACATGGGATGAACTTTGGGATGATGTGGTGCTGAGATACTTCAGTGTTCATGGTAATACAGTAAAGGAGTAATATTTATGGAGGGCTTGGTGGCATGGGGAGTCTTGTGGTCAGTTCAAAGAAGTCTAGCTGGATGTTTCAGTCAGTAGGTTTATTGCAACAGAACGGAGAGAGAAGGAGCTGAGAGTAGAACAGGGGAAAGCTAAACTGTCAGTTTGCATGTTTGCCTTAGAAATATGTCAAATTTTTGTCCTTTAAATGATTAAAGCAACTAAAAATGAATATTAAAAATGTTTAAGACCATTAAAACTCTTTTCTTAATAGTTTCCATATGAATGGACATCACCTGAGTCGTCTTCCAACATTTTAAATCACGTGTATCGATCTGTAAATGCAAACATGAGTGGCTCCAAACCCGATATTTTGTGGGCTCCTCACCATGTTGATAGATTTGTTGTATGTGACTCAGAACTGAGCCTCTATCACATTGAATCTGCTGTGAGTTCGGAACTCAAAGCAGGATCCTTGCGATTATCGGAAGAAACTACAGCAACGTTACTGTCAATAAATTCAGACACGCCCTACATGAAATGTGTGGCTTGGTATCCTAAATATGATCCTGAATGTCTTCTAGCAGTTGGACAAGCCAATGGTCGAGTTGTCCTTACCAGTCTAGGACAGGATCACAACTCAAAATCCAAAGAGTTAATAGGAAAAGAATTTGTTCCAAAACATGCACGGCAATGTAATACCTTAGCGTGGAATCCTCTGGACAGTAATTGGCTTGCTGCTGGCCTAGATAAACATCGGGCTGACTTCTCGGTACTGATTTGGGATATCAGTAGTAAATACACCCTGGAGAGTACAGTTGCTACAGAGAAGGTGAGACTGTCAACTGGAGATGCTGAAGCTGGCCTGGTAGTGACAAAGCCTCTTTATGAATTAGGACAAAACGATGCTTGTCTTTCCCTTAGCTGGCTTCCACGTGATCAGAAACTTCTTTTAGCTGGAATGCATCGAAACCTAGCTATCTTTGACCTTAGGAATACAAGCCAAAAAATGTTTGTAAATACCAAGGCTGTTCAGGGAGTGACTGTAGACCCATACTTCCATGATCGTGTGGCTTCCTTCTATGAAGGTCAGGTTGCCATTTGGGATCTCAGAAAGTTTGAAAAGCCTGTTTTGACCTTGACAGAGCAACCAAAGCCCCTAACCAAAGTAGCTTGGTGTCCAACAAGAACTGGACTGCTAGCTACTCTAACTAGGGATAGTAATATCATTAGGTTGTATGATATGCAGCATACTCCCACGCCTATTGGTGACGAAACTGAACCTACAATAATTGAACGAAGTGTTCAGCCATGTGAAAACTACATTGCTTCCTTTGCATGGCATCCCACCAGTCAGAATCGAATGGTAGTTGTGACTCCCAACAGAACTATGTCTGATTTCACAGTTTTTGAAAGGATTTCTTTGGCATGGAGTCCAGTTACATCTCTTATGTGGGCTTGTGGTCGACACTTGTATGAATGTACAGAGGAAGAAAAGGCTAGTTCCTTGGAAAAAGACATAGCCACGAAAATGCGTCTCAGGGCTTTATCCAGGTATGGCCTTGATACTGAGCAGGTCTGGAGAAATCATCTTCTGGCTGGAAATGAAGATCCTCAGCTGAAATCACTTTGGTACACCCTGCATTATATCCTTTAAAACCTATGTAAAATAAGGAGACTTGTAAAGGAATCCTCACGTACAGGTTAGTCATGATGTAAACAATTTATATTTCATACTAAATCTGGAAAATGCTTAAATGTAAATAGGGCAAGCTATTGCAAATACTTTCTGAATACTAAGCATAGGAATTGAAATTTGACTTTTCCACATCCTAGGAGAAAAAATATATTGTTATAGTACTTTTCTGTCCAGGTGTGTCTGTCTGTCCTTTATCTCACTGGGGCATTTCAAAATACACTTACAGTGGAAATCCACTATCCATTTGCATGATCAGAGTAGTGCTTGTTTTTCATTTAAATTAAATATCCTTTTTTAGTTTTTTATAACTGTATTTTAGGAAATATTTAATTATTACAAGTGATATATCAATTCTTCAGACTGTAAGGACTAGTTAATGTTTTTAAAGCAGTTTGAAGATGTAAAGTATGTAAGCGCTAAATATTTGTTTTTCATACATGACTTCCACAGGACTCTAAAAAAAACTGTATGGTAGCTGAATAGGTCCAAACCTCTTAGAAAGTCAGCCATTTTTCTTGATTTAGGGCCCAGGCAGTATCAGTTTGCCTCCAAGTTTGTAAGGGTTAAATACTTCAGAATGTAGGAATCCCCTGCCCATTGGACACTGGGGTCCATTTCATGCTAAATCACTTTTGGTCCCTGTATGCTTTCACTGAAGTCTTGTCTACATTGGAAAATAGTTGTACCTCTAAATTTTCCCAGGTATATAAATCCTTGGATTTAGAGGTTATGGGCTACACATAAATTCCAAAGGGGTAGGTATGTTGGTCTAGTTCAGCAAAACAAGCAAGGCGACCTGAGGCACTTTTAAAGACTAACATAATTATTGCATGAGCCTTCATGGGACTTCATCAGACACTTTGAAGACAGGACTCTTGCTTGTTCTACACATGAAGTTATGCAGGAACAGCTGTTCCAGAATGTTTTGTTCCTGTGTAGCTAAATGTGCTTTCAGAATAGGTTCAAATAAACTGAGATCAGCAACACAGGCTCAGTGAGCCACCTGTGGCTCCCTAAGCATCCCCTTTTGGCTCCCTGGCAATCTCCTCCAGGGAGCCAGGTGTGCTTTGGGGACTCTTGGCTGGCCCCAGCTTTGTGGCCAAATAAGGGGCGCCCTCACCCTCTCACCATAACAGCATGAGCCAGAAGCGGCTGAGCACCTGCACTGTGGCCTGTAGTGCATGTGGGGGGGAGCGGGTGTACAGGTGGCATGTGCTCCTTCCGTCCCTCCCTCTGTTGGTAAGGTGGAGCAGCACTTCCTCGCCTACCCCTAGCCCACTGTCCCTCCCAAGAGTGGCCGGCTGAGAGCTGCAGCTTGCAGAGACAGGGCCCTGGAATGGCACGCCCCACAGAGTTCAGGCCATTTTGACCCAGCCACTCCAGGCCCGAACAGAGGCCGCCTCGCTCCAGGACCTAGATCGGGCCCATTCAGCCTTAGAGTGGCCAGTCGAAGCGGCCTGAACTCCGCGGAGGGGCCATTCCAGGGCCCCACCTCCATAAGCTGCAGCTCTCCGCTGGCTGCTCTTGGGCGGCCAGTTGGGGGTAAACTTGGCAGTGCTGCTCCTTCCCGCCAGTGGAGGGATGGAGGGAGCGCGTGCTGCCTGCACACACACACACACCCTGCCGGTGCTAGGGGCCATGGCACAGCTGCTGGCCCGGCTCAGGCTCACACAGTTGTTGAGAGGGTGGAGGGAAATGGCTCTTCTGCTCTTTTGGGTTGCTGACCCTGAGATGAACAGAAACAAGGCTGTCTTGAAATAAAAGTATCCACATGTGGTCTTGTTCAGGAATAATTTTGTGTACAGAAAAGCCCTAAATATTGAGGTCTCTGATGCTTTTGGATGCTGGGTAGGCATTTAAGGGGTGAATACATTAAGTTTCTTGCTCAAGAGACAACTTTTCTCCGTGCACCCTTTCATTTAGACTTATGTGGATGGTACCTGCCCTTCATTTAATGGGGGCTGCTATTCAGAACTAATGTTGAGAGCTGATACTAGCAAAACTATAAACAAATTAGCTGGTAAAGAAATTTTCTTTGACAGCAGTACATGTTGACATTTTCTTGTCTTACTTGGTCATTTGTTTTGCTGACAGTTTTCCATTAGGGTGTTGATCTATAAGTGACCATTCTGTTGTGGAGAGGCTAGTACATAAAACTACTTGAATAGAATCACCCTTGAAAGAATAGGTGTCTTTCACCTGTAACTGAACATTAAGATTTTTTTCATGTTTCCTATACCTTTTAATACTTATGAAGCAGTATACTGAAGATATGGATCAGAAGCTTACAGGAAACAAAGGGTCCTTAGTTTATGCAGGCATTAAATCAATTGTGAAGTCATCTGTGGGTAAGAACATTATTACTTTAATAATAATTACACTATAGCATGTTTATAAAAACTTGTTTTGAGATGGCTATATTTTTTGTCACATGTACAAAATTCCTAACTTGTTAGAACACACTTTAGATTATATGAAAAAATGAATATCTATGCGGAAGGATAATGCAAAAGCAGAGGTAAACATTAGTTTCTGGCTGGCTCTTGGGTAAATAATTTGAAACTAAACGTAGTTTTTCTTGCAGTACTGCCCAGTGTTTCTAGTTTGCTTTTAAAGTCAGCTAATGTGGGGCAGAATGGATTTCAACTAATTTTGAAAGTCAAAAAGATTTATTGCAGATGTTTCTTAACCTGATGTTATGTAAAAACTTGAAAATGTAAAATGGTTGTAGAAAAAGAATGAACAAAATCTTTTTTTTATGTAAGCATGTGGCAACAGCCACATAGACTTTGTTCTGGGTACTTCTCAGTGTATGTCGCAATATATAATTAGTGATGTAGACAACAATGCTGAATAAGTCCTCCAGTTTTATGTATGTGGAAGAGAAAGATTGTGTATGTACAAAATTACCCTCTTCTCAACATGCCATGCACTAACTCAGGTGAATAAGTGCAAAATCTTTCTCTCAGTCTTTTTTCAATCAAGCAGCTTACAGAAAGTCTGTCCAAGTCCCCTGAAGCAAGAATCATGTGTCTCTTTATCTTGGGAGGCACCTAGCATGTGTTTGGCTGCTGAGAGAAATGATGAACACTATAATACTAAATAATGAATAATAGTAATAATAGAAGCATGTGCTCTTATGTCACCTTTTTTCTCTTTAAGCTTAATTTTTGCTTTTTTGAATTTGAAAATCTTGTTACAAAATTTGTATGAACAATGAAGATTTTCCAGAATCTTGTTTTGATAAAACAACTTGATTGTAAATTAGTATCAGTTTGATGTGCATGCTAAGAAGCCATGTATTTACAACAAATTCTAATCTATAATGGGCTCCTTGTTGTCATAGGGTTATTTTCATCATGTCATTTAGTATTTTTTTTTTTGTTTTAAACGCTAAAATTTTTTTTTGTAGAACTAACTTTTCAGGAAAGCTTGGAATTAAAATGTTGCAAATTGTCTCTGTCAAACAATTTAAATTGTTCCTTTTTAGGAACAACGGAGAATCTCAGACATAGCAGGAGTGGGTTCGATAGGCAGGCAGATATCATTCAGTATCGAAGTGAAGAGAGGTCACTGGCCTTGCAGCTCTGTGGGTGGATAAAGAAGGGAACAGATTTAGACGTGGAACCTTTTCTAAATTCTTTGGAACAAGAAGGAGACTGGGAGAGAGCTGCTGCTGTAGCACTTTTCAACTTGGACATAAGACGAGCAATACAGATCCTAAATAAAGGAGCTTCTTTTGGAAAAGGTATATTTTGTATTAACTAATTTGGGAGGGAAAGGGAAAAGTTATCTTGCCACAATATTACTAGATCAGTTTTTCCTGCAATTGAAATCCCATCTGGCCATTAATGACAGCAAGTGAAGACACCCACCCTTGTTACAGCATCTCTTAAATTTAGTGGGGGTTGGAGTGGGCCCCATGTTAGTGTATAATAAATTCTAATCTGTCACTCCCTTCTTCAATGCATCATTGGCCTCCATTCCTTGCTATTTCTAGAGATTTATCTCATTCCCTGAACAAAATATTACTCACTAGAACCCCAGAAATGATCCTATCTAGTCAAATATCAGAGATAATTTTGTTCTTTTATGGAGCTGTTTTGGTTTGATGATATGCAAATAGATTGTTTTGCATTAGTTTTTAATTTTTATTATAAACTTTCTCCCTTCATCACTAATCTGAAGTAGCTCAAATATACTGACATTGAGTATGCAGCAAAATTCTTATTGGGCAGTGCTTCTAAATTTGATCCCTATGCTGAATTGGTTCTTTTTGATTATCAGGTGATCTGAACCTCAATGTAGTAGCAATGGCTTTATCAGGATATACAGATGAGAAGAACTCTCTTTGGAGAGAAATGTGCAGCACTCTCCGGTTACAGCTAAACAACCCCTACTTGTGTGCAATGTTTGCATTTTTGACAAGTGAATCTGGTTCATATGATGGAGTTCTGGTAAGCAAATATTTGCTGCACTAAACCTCCTTTAAATGAATATGTACAGAGAACTATACATGAACTCTGAATTTACCTCAGCTTAGAATTTGTTATTGTTTACTTCCTTCATATGCTCATTGTTTTTTCATGAATATTTCCTTTAAAAATATTCTCTGGTATTCATGAAATAGTCTATCTTTTATCGGTTAGCATTCTAGTTAAAAATGTCAGCATTCTTTCAAAAATTTCACTAGCTATGAAAAGTTGATTTAATTTTTTTCTTTAATTATAAAGTTGTAAAACTATTAAAAACTGCATGAGTAACCCTTTAAGATATAGTAGGGTGGTCTCTCAAACATTAAATGACAGTGCAAATAAACTACTAAGCAGATGGTGAAATGAATAAATGAGAAGATGATAAAAGGGGAGTGGCAGGAGAGGAAAAGGAAAGGAAAGAGGAGTAAGTTTATCAGTTTTCCCCTGATATTTTCTCTGAGTGAATTGGAATGCTCACTTAAATCTTTGTTTAAAATTTGTTAGAGATCAGATCTTCTAAAATATTTAAAAGAAATCATAAGCAAGATAGTTTTGCATCTTCTCTATATAATTAAAATCTTAAAACAGCTGGCGTAGGATAATGCTGTGCAGGAACCAGGACTGGATTAATGCAAAGGCTTCAGGGGCTTCAGCCCTGGGGTAAAGGGTGTCCCACAGAAATCCAGTCCTGCCAAGTGGCCCATGCTCCAAGGGAGACACAGCTTGGAGGGAATGTTGGACAGACCTTTCCACCTTCCTGCTCCAGGTTGTGTTGCCTGGTCTCTCTTGCACATGAACTCACTCACACGTATGCACGTGCGTGCGTGCGCACGCATACACACACCAACAAGGACACACACACACCCCCACCCCCAGCTGCAGGGGTTTGGGTTTGGCTCCAGACTATTTCTCTAGGGGGTGCAGCCTGCTCTGGGCTCAAGTCCTGGAGGCCAGAACCACAAGGGGGCTAGAGAGGGGCAGCAGGAGGACTGGACCAGAGAAGGTGAAGGGATGATGTGCAGAGGAGAGCGGAGGCTGGTTGGAGAATGTGAGAGCAGGAGCCCCACTGGCCAGGCTGTCACAGCTTCTGGCCAGCTGAGGTATCTTCCAACACTGACCTGGGTGTAAGGATGGAACCACAGAGAGCCTGTTACAGCTGTCCTACCACCTCCACAGCAGAGAGAGAGAAGGACATAGGCCCACAGACTCTTCCCAATGCTGTGGGGAACTGCTGCTGCTTCTGATGGGGGAGGGTTGAAGGAGGGAGAGTGGGACATGAGCCCATAGACCATTCCCATGGTGTGCTGCCACTGATAGGAGTGTGTCTGTGTGTGTTTGGGGGGTACATCATGTAAGTCTCTGGTACCAGGAGGGCCATACCTGACACTCCTGCCCCCAGGCTGGCCAGTGACCCCACAAAATTGTATAGACCTAGGTCCACAAGGGCGTTAATCCAGCCCTGGAAGGAACCTCCAAATCGATTCCCAGTTGCCATTTCTGGATTCCCCAGACCAGCAGGTACATGACCCACTGCAAAGACAACACACTTAGTATCTGAGTGGAGGGAAGAGGGAAGCGTAAAGGTGCCTTGCATCACTCAATATAAACAGTTCGTGCCAATGTGAGCATTAGTGTTAACAGGCATCAGGGATGTAGCTGTCCAGAGGTTGTGAAGGAAAGCAGTCATGACACAAGATTTCAAGTTTGTGGAGCATAAAGTGAGGCTGAAATGAAATGTTCTGGAAGAAATGTATGGAAGTTACTCTTTTATTCTCCCTTCCACCAAATGTGCACTCTTTCCAGGATGTGAGGGAATGAGAGCAAATGGAAGTATAAAACAGAGGTGCAGCAGCACATAGAGGACCAATTACTAACCCAGCAAAGCAGTAAAAATCAAAAGCGCAGGGGTCTAATGAGAGAGAGGCAAAAAGTAACTAAAACAGTGCTAATAAGATAAAGGGAGGGATGATAAATGTATGGTAATTTTTTTTTTTTTTTTTTTAAATAGAAGGTAAACTTGAAAACTAAAATGCCTTGAGGTTTTTTCCACTCATACCCTAAAAAAGAGAGAGGTTGGGATTTCCAGTGAAAGATACATGGTTAAATGCTCTTCACTGTCATGGAAATCTCAGTCACAAGAACTTATTGACTCAGGTGTGGAAGGAAGTGTCTGAGTGTTTACATCCCATTACAGTGAGGCTCAAAGAGAATGATTTGATTGTGGCCAGCACCTACCAATAGGACAGAAAAGCAGAAAGCAAATATGCTTGCCTTGACAGAGATTAGTCTGCCAGATATGCTAGAGAGCTGTATACTGTATTTTCTTTGTTACAATTTTACTTTATAATGCGTGACTGTAAAAAGCGATTGTGTGATTACCCTAAACTGCTAGTAGGCAGTAATTTCTCAGTTGTTCCTCCGAACCTATCTGGAAATAAAGTGGGTCTAGGTGTTTGGTTTTCCACTGAATGTTTATAGGTTGATCTGTAACTGCTTAGAATTCCAGCTTTGGGCTTTTGGTCTACAAGAGTGAAAGATTAGCAACGCTGTAAGATAATTGAACATTTGTATCCATAAATCAGCACCTCGAAAGAGAAATCTATTTTGTCTGTTTAGACTGGAGGCTCTCTGGGATAGGGAGTCTCTCTTGCCATGTTTGTACATTGCCCTATGCAATGGGCACTAATTTCATTTGAGGCCTTTAGTGCTACCGTAATACCAGTAATAAATAACTTGGAGGCACTGTGGACCAGCACCATGACTTCCCAGCTTTCTATAAGCTGAAGTGTGATTTATTGGGTCAGGTTGTCTTGCCATCATGGTGGGTTTCTTTGGTAGTCGCATTGTTGGTTTTGTGACCATGTCTAAGGATAAAGTCAAATGTCACTTGAAAGAGTTAATATCAGAATGGGAAGACGCGTCTTACTCATGTGCATAGGTGGTCTTGGGGAGTGAGGGGTGTGTGTGGTGGGCATTTGCCCGGGCCACATGCTGGGAGCCATTCCTCCCCCCCCCCCCCCCAACCTCCAGGCTCTGCCGCTGGCCAGCAGGAGGTGGCAGGGCTGGAGGGAAGCCAAAAGTCAAGGATGGGGCCCTTTGGTGGGGGTGGGGGTGGGTGGTATCCTTTACTTTTGCCCAGGGCGTTGCAGAATTGCTAAGATTGCCCCTGCTAATATGCATAATGAAATTTGCAGTATTACTTGTATATTAAGCCTAGGGTTCTAGTTTAGAAGCAATGAGCAACTTAAAAAGGCGAGCTTAATATTAGCATTTATATCTATTTTTTTTTTCCCCCACAGTATGAGAATAATGTGGCAGTACGAGACAGAGTGGCATTTGCTTGTAAATTCCTCAGTGATTCTCAGGTGAGCATGTGTTTGAATATTAGCATAAAATTGATATGCCATCCTGTATTTTTAGTCTGAACCTTTTACAGAAAATTCCAAGAGTGACCAATGAAAGCAAAGATACAATGTGTAACTTTCCTGGAAATAAAAAAGAAATAAGTTAATAGTTGTATAATCTGATTTCAGATTGCATCTTGAATCCAATTTCTAGTTGTGATGATTAAGGTCAATATTAATACTTTCACTACCTTGTGAGCATGTTACTAGGTTGTTAGATATGTCGCATTAAGAGTACACGTATCCTATTAGAAATATTTTGAGATGTGTAAATGTTGCAGTGCATAATTCTGAAGTACTGTGAAATCTGTAGATATTCATTATAATCCCTACTATAAAATATTAGGATATCTTTACTAGAAATTTTACAATTATAGACTCTGATTCCACATTTAATTTTTGCATTGGTGGTGGTTGCCATTTATTTCAGGGGATTTCCATGCTGACAGGCTTCTGCTTGCATGGCATCAGTTGTTAAAACAGTGCCACAATATTTAGAGGAGATTTTCCCAGTCTGTCTTTTGGTTGCCCTTTCTTCACCACAGCCATGGCGTGCCAGAGGAGGGAGAAGTTTGCAAACAAAAATTAAACATCCTTCAGTTAGTGATCTTATGTGAATTTGTTCTGTTTGTTTTCAAGGGAAATGCTGGTTAAACATTTTTGCACTCCTGTAACAAACTAACCTGTTTAAGCTATACAAAATCTTCCTTTGTTTCTTAAACTCTTATTTAATTGTGAAGAAACTCTTTCTGAAAGAGAGTTTTGTTAATGGCCAAAGAGTTGATTTCAGAGCATGTTTTATGCTTGTAGAATAACAAATAACTTATCCTGAAATATAAGTAAGAGAAATCAAATAGGTTGGGTGTGTCCAACCTTTTTGGGTGAGGGGCCCATTGTGATTCTTTTTTTCCATTGAGGGGCCACTGGGAAAATTCTTGATTAAATAAGACGTTCAGATTGATTTTATTAATAACTTTAATGAAATAATGATTAGTGTGATATTTGGCATTGCTTTTGCTTGCACTGTGTACAGAGGACAAGGGGGGTAGGGGTGCCTGTGTGAGGGGCAAGGCAGAATGTGGGGAGCAAGGCAGGACTGGGGAGCATGGCAGAGGAAGGGAGGGGAAGAAGGGTGAGGTGGGAGAAGCACAACAGCTGGGTAGCAGGACTCAGCTACTCCTGACAGGGACCCTCCAACTCTGCTCTCCTCACTCCCTGCCAGGCACTGCTCAGGGAAGTGCCACCTCTGAACAGCTCTCTGGCCAGGCCACACCTCCCTGCAGCTGTGCACAGGGTGGGAAATTGACAATGGCCCCAGCCAGCCCCAGCTCCCAGGCTCTTCCAGCAGCACTCTGCGGGCCGGATGAAAACCCTTGGCGGGCTGTAGTTGTGCACACCACCACCACTACCACCCCCAGGCTACAGGTTCCTTTTAGGGGTTCCCAGGTATGCTGCAGAGAAAGAAGCTGCCTGGAGTGGCTGGTTTGGGGAGCATCACACTACAGAGAGGAGCCACTCTGGGCAGCTTTTTTCT
The DNA here is from genome assembly GCA_007922195.1 of Podocnemis expansa. Taxonomy (NCBI): domain Eukaryota; kingdom Metazoa; phylum Chordata; order Testudines; family Podocnemididae; genus Podocnemis; species Podocnemis expansa. Next base: position 28,812,881 of record ML681964.1, on the reverse strand, counting down.
GTGTCACATGGAGGCAGAGGCATGGGGGGGACCCCCTGTATCCCAGTTGCACCTGAAGGAAGTCACCTAGAGTGGCTTTCAGTGGCAGGAGTGGCAATTTCTGTGGTACTGCAGAGGGTGCTGCATGTTGCTCTGAATAGGCTTGGATACCACTCTTGACACATGTGCCAGGGGTTGCCTACCCCTGAGGGTACTTTTAAATTCTTAAGACAGTGGCTCATCTTTTGTTTTCCTACCATTTGAGGAAACCTAATAGTGTACATGATGCAATGAAGTGGGTGTTTCTGTGGTTTATGCTCACTTTTCTGTATAAATTCTAGCAGATGTTTCTTTGGTTGAAATAATCTCTTTTAGGGAAAAATTATTCAAAACGTTGAAGTGCTGGCAGGTGCTAAACTGATCGTATTAAAAGGAGATGAACAGAAAACAAAATCCTTTATTTTTGTAGCTGAATAGATTCATTGAAAAGCTGACAAACGAATTAAAAGATGCTGGGAACTTGGAGGGAATTCTGCTGACAGGACTGACAAAAGATGGAGTGGACTTAATGGAAAGTTATGTTGATAGAACTGGGGATGTCCAGACAGCAAGTTATTGTATGCTACAGGTTAGTATTTTCTGTGAAGTAATATTAGGTTACTCCATTATTCATTAGCCCTGTACTGTAGTAAAATCTTAATTGCCTGTGTAATTTACTTGCAGTATTTCACTTGGCACATTAGAAGCAAAGTCCTAATTGTTCTTTTTGGGGAAAGAGATAAAATACTGTTTTCCCCTTCCACTAGTTGGACTGGGCACGCCTAGCCGCAGCCTGATACTGATTGAGTTCCCAAAAAGGGTCCAGGGATCGTGCTCTGGTAAATATCTTAGTGCCTTCTTATTTCCCAGAGATTGGTGGCAGGGGAACTTGGATTCTTACTTTGTTGTTGTGTCTGGATCATTCTGACAGAGTCATTGTCACCACTGCCATTGTGTTTCATACCTACTTTGGATAGTTAATTCAGTTCTCTGATGTCTGGTTCACTTTTTAAGCCCTGTGGATGTAGGTTGGTAGGGGATATCATAGCACAACTGTTTTCAATCTGACAAGAAGACTTAAGCTTGGGATAAGTATCAGGTATATTTTTCAAGCAGTGAACTGATGGATATGACAATGTACTGTATTCTTCCATATTCTGACAAACTTGCTGTGTTCTATATTTTGAATGCCCCCCTTGAGCCTGTACACTTGCTAGCTTCTCAGTTGTGCCTTTCCCTACATTACGGTGTATACCCCATATAATGAAAATACTATTTTAAAAAATCTACCTTATCATTGTGCATCATGTTGCCATAGCAACTGTGAAAAAGTTGCAATTTCACGCTTTGTTTTACATACTCTTCCCCTGGCCTGATGTAACACCTCAGTGTCCTGTTTGTCTTATTTGCTTAAATTGTAAACTCTCCTAAAGGGAGATCATATTTGTGTAAAGTGCTATGCATCTGCAAAGCAGTGTGTAGAAATGTGTGTGGGGGGAAAAAAAATTCTTGTTTTTTTCATAAACTGAATTAAAATACTCTATTGAACACTTGTACAATATGTCCCAACAAAGCTTCGTACAGTTATAAGATACATAGGTTGCTAAACAGTACTACAAGTAGAGTACTACATTATATATAGCTCATTTGCTGAAAGATTTTTATTGTCTTTCCTTTAATCATACTACATTGTATTGCTTCAGATATCTTTTACTACACCATTTGAAACCCTCTGAAGAAATATTACTTGTATTGTGTATGTTAGTGGTTAGTTTCATCTTTTAGGGCTCTCCGTCAGATATACTTAAGGATGAGAGGGTTCAGTATTGGATTGAGAACTACAGGAATTTGTTGGATGCTTGGAGGTTCTGGCATAAACGAGCTGAATTTGACATCCATAGGAGTAAGCTGGATCCCAGTTCAAAACCTTTAGCTCAAGTAAGTAAAAACTACATTTTTTGTGAGTATTTAATAAGGCAAAAAGATACCTCCTTCATCCATGAGGTTTCCATTCACAATTTCATCATAGGCTCTGCTCAAAACTAGCACAGCCTTATGGGACCTATTTAGGTTTAGTCTTTCCAACTCTAGATCTTGCCCATTTGCTGTGGGAAAAGGTCCTGAGGCAGTTTAAAAGCATTCCATTAATCCAAAAATCCTTTCTTTCTGTTGGTCCCAGGGAAATGCAGTGTGAACTAGTAAGTGTGCCTCTTCTGGTGGGAGGCTGACATCAGAGGACTGACAATGAAGAAAAATTTATTAGCATCCTCCTCCCTTCAAAAGGTGGTGCTTAACAATGTCACAATAATATGTACACAATTGACATTTTAATGTATTCGATAAGCTTTATCTTAATTTTATAAGATTTGTTCAGGATATTGTCAGTCTATTGCAAATGCATAGAGAAATGAGGTGCATACTCAGGGTAAAATCATAAGATAGTCATTATTAGGAAGACCTGGTTAAAGGCCATATTGAAGAAAATGTTGCCGTAAGACCCTGTTAAATCTAGTTTTTTGAGGGGAGCAGTAGGTGATAAGGCAAGTAACGACAAAAGACGCTGATATTTTTTGATAGGTAAGGCATGGAAGACAGCACTGAAAATATCCAGTTTTCCCTTTAAAAAAAAAAAAGTGGAAATTAGTTTCCCAGTCTTTTTTAAAGTAAGCTCATTTTTGTTCATTGTTTTTTAGCTGGTGTTAATGTAACCATTTTTTAAAATAGAATAGACAAAGCTGCTAAAGAAGCACATGATTTTGAGCACTTTCTAACAAGAAGGCCAAGTTCTTTCAGCTCCTGCTAAAAAGAATCATTAAAACTGCAGGAACCCATTGAACTCCACAGTTGTCCCATTCACTGTAAGAAAATACTGAAACAGTGACAAATAGTGATTTAAAAATGCCTTGAATTTCTTTTTGGTATGTAAGCTATAAAATACCCACAATGACTAAACACAAAGGAATCAACAGTTTTCCTGAAAACAATGTCCTGTACAGTCTTGTCTGTCTTCAGATTCGTAAACATATCTGTTTACCTTTCTTTTTTGCTTAGAGCCTCAGATGGGCGCTCGTCTTATGTATATTTTACAAAAAATATATAGGTAGGTAGATTGCTGTTACTGACTTACAAACCTGACTTAATAAAAGTTTTATTCTATAGTTGACAAATTTATTTATCATATGAGTGCATGCGATAAATAAAGTTGTTAGTCTTTTTAAGTGCCACAAGACTCCTTGCTTATTTTGCTGAACTAGAATAACATGGCTACCCCTTTGGAACTTATTGTATAGCTGGTTACCAAGAGTATTTGGAGTGAGATTTTAGTTTTTTATCTTAAACAAATCAGCAAAGCAAGAATTTCTTAATTCATGAACATAACTGTAATTTATTTGTTTGTACCTTATTGCAAGTATTTTACCCCTGTTGTTAATTTTGGCTCTTGCTCTTTGTTTTTGTAGGTATTTGTGAGTTGCAATTTCTGTGGGAAATCAATCTCTTACAGCTGTTCAGCCATACCTCATCAGGGCCGAGGTTTTAGTCAATATGGAGTAAGTGGGTCACCAACCAAGTCGAAGGTTACAAGCTGTCCTGGTTGTCGCAAACCACTTCCTCGCTGTGCACTTTGCCTAATAAATATGGGGACTCCAGTTTCCAGCTGCCCTGGTATGGCAAAATTTTAAGAAACTCCTTATTAAAACTAAAATGCAGTGCTTTTTAATGGTGCCTGATTAGCAGCCTGTATGTAATGACGTTCTATTATGTTTGTGTCACTTTCTAGCCTAGACGAATATTTTAAAATAAGTGGTCGATTGAAAGATTCACTAGTTCAAATCCCACCCACTTCAGTGATGATCCTTGATTACAATTGTTCGATGTCTGACAGTATGTGAAATTTATTGTTTGTGACCTTTTGCCGGTGAGATTACCAGTAAGATACCAGTTCCCTGAATGAATGGGAAGGTTACCTCTTGCTGCTAGAGAGTAGTTCTCTAAGTAGGAGATGAAGTACATTCTTGCATTGTAGCACCGTGTTCTATTTTTGCTGCTACTGCCCTTGATAATGTACATATCCTGTGGCTCAAAACTTTGGTCTACTGGAGTCTAGTAATACCTGGGAGAAGTGTGAGTCTCATAGTCAGAATTCAGGACAAGGAAGAACAAAGGATTCCTGGCTCAGATGCAGTTTTCCTTTAAGTTCTTGGCCTCTTGACCTCTCTGCTCTAGTAAAGTAAGGCTAAAACTCACTAACCTACTTCTCAGGGATATTAGTTCGATGTTTATAGTGATCACAAGATGGAAATGTACTCTAGAACTGTTAACAATTGTATGCTGTAAATAAGTAGTAGGTCAAATAATACAACTTTTAGTAAGTGATGTTAATATATCTTAAATTACTGCTGACAAATCTGTAAGTATAGGTGGAAAACAAAGATAATGACAGCAAGTAAACTTACTAATGTATCCAAAAAGAATGTGTTTATATTTGTGAACTTCCTGTTTGACATGTGAAGACTTAGTACCAGTACCCTAGAAAGTTTATCCAACTATTTCTTTTTTATTGTAGCATCAGGCATAATACATGCCTAGAACTGAAAAAATGGACTTGATATTTCTAAAACTAAATGATAAACAAGTTTATTCACTCTTCTCCTGTTCACTATGACAGGGCTGTGTCCCTGACCATGCTCCCTTTTTGGCCTTATAGGTACACAGCCCTTAGTTCCCTCTTGGTGCTTGTAACCACTCACTCAGACCTGGTACTGAGAACAAGATACACCAGCAGTTCCCAAACCCTTGCCTGCGGGACTTTTTAAAATGGCCTATGCTCCCCTCTCACTGCCTGCGAGCCAAGCTGTAGCTGTACTTCTTCCACCTGGTGCGGAGCTGTGCTGCAGCCACATTCTTCCCACCCAGTCCCAGCATGGAGCCAGGCTCCAGGTGGACACCAGCTCCCCCACCCTCCCTTCCCCAGTTCCAGAGTGCTGCCAGGGGCTGGACTGCAGGTGGACACCAACCTCCTGCCCGGACCACCTGCGCTGCCAGGAGCCAGGCTATGGCTGGAAGCCCTCCCTCATTTGGCACACAGCAGGGAGTCTGGCTGCACGCCTGCAGTCCAGTCCAGTAGACAGCCAGGAGCCCGGCTGCAGCTGCCAGCCTCCCACAGGCACCTACCTCCTGCTTGGTGCCTGTACCTACTCCTCCCAGTGCAAAACGAACTAACTTTAACAGTTAAATTTTTTTAGATTTTAAAAAGTTCTAAAAGTTTAAGTTTTAAATTTTAAAATATTTAACATTTTAAATTTGCTTTGTACTAAAGAAATGTTTACTTTTAAATATGTTGACATCTATAGTCGTCATCTACATACCCTGTACTGCAGGGGTGTCAAATTCACGGCCAATGGGCTGAATTTGGCCTGCCAAGGGTGCTGATCTGGCTTGTGGAGCTGCTGCCTGGGCTGTACCTGGAAGCCCTCTGCAGCAGCAAACTGCAAAGACAGGCTCAGGCACAGCAGGGCTAGGCTGCTTCTGACTCACTCACCTGCTCTGAGTCACAGCACAAGGAAACAAAGGAAGCGCTCCAGCCAGTCTCGGCTCAGCTCTGTTGTGATCTGCCAACCAATCAGAGTCTCAGCCACAGCAGGCTAGGCCAGTCGTTCCCAACCTCGTCTCTGCCGTGGCACGCTTTGATATCTCTAATTATTTTGAGGCACACACCATATAATCTCAGAATGAACTCATGAATATTCATGAGCCAATCCAGAACTCTTAAAGTAGTTTTTCAAAAAATTCCTTGGCACACCTGTATGCTGTGGCACACTGGTTGGAAAACACTGGGCTAGGCTGGCTCTGGAGGGCCACCACACTGCCCCCCCATGCCAACTGTTCACTGTCAGTCAGATAGCACACTGCACAAATCACCAATAAAAAAGGAAAAGTGGCTGAGACCCATGGGGGAACAAGCCAATCAAAGGCCAGCATTCTGAGTGACTGACAGTGAGTGGGGCTGGAAGGGGGAGAGGCAGGAACCCAGCCTGGATGCGCATGACTAAGACTGATTTTTTTTGCCTGCCACCAGGAGGAAGGGGAAGCGGGGGATGGATGTCTGGGAGCCAGTATGGGGAAGGGGAGCCCATGCCACTCTGAACATGGAGGGGGAAAGGGTTGCGGAACCTGTGCAGCCACGTGGCCCATGACAGGTGTCCTGCCTTCCAGTGTGACCCTCCACCCCCCCCCCCCCCACACACTGAATGAGTTTGGCATTCCTGTTGTACTGGATACAGATACATCAATAAATATTTGAGTTGATAGAAGGGTGAGCCTTTATGGTTTTAAAATGGATATTTGTGGCCTTCAGGATGAAAAGTTTTGGAAACACTGAGATAACACCGTCCAATCCCTGCTTGTGGGAGCCCATTAACTATTTTTAGAGAGTACAAAACTTCCTTGTTAGTACGTACTCAAATCAAGCGGTACTTCTCGCTCTGGGGTTAATGTTGACAAGGGTGTCTTCTCTCAAGTTCTGGAGTCCACAGCCAGTCATGCTGGAATAATGTTATAGTTCAAATGGCTTACTCTCTTTAAATCAAGAGTCCACAGCTCTTCTGCTGTTGCTAGGTTAAATGTCAAAACAGGTTCAGTCTCCTTAGGTCAAGAGTACCCAGCTCTCTTCCTGTAACTGAGTTAGTGTTCAGGCCAGCTTCTCCCAGCTGGCAACTTTTTACTCAGTCCTTTCATTTGTGGTCTTAGAGAGGTTAGCATGGAAGGAGTTCTTCTCCAGCTAGAGTCTCCAGGAGCACCTTTCTTCAGCTGAGCTCAGGTAGTTCATTAGGTCCAGGTGCTCATTAGATAGCCAGCAACCACACCCTCTAAGAATTAATTGCTTAATTGTAATGAACTGTAATAAATTACAGATGGGCTTGTTCTCCTTAAAGATGTCATGGGTAGACTGGGTCCTGACCCTCCTGTAAAGGGCCAGCCAACCTATGACACGGGGCCCCCCCCCCCCCAATATAAAATGTATAATGGTTATTGCACAAAATGTACTGCTGACTAGCAGAAGTAGTAGTGTTTCCTCAGCTGTGGTGTCATGAGATTTATTGTGACATCCTTCAGCCTTGCTTGTTAAATGCTATCCAGGTTGTGTTGAGGCTTTCTCTCACTAACCATGCTTAGAGTTCAGAATTGTAATATTACAGCCATGGAGTATAGTATTGCATGCGCCATACGTACGCCCCTCCTTCCCAACTGTTTCACCCGTTCATCTTATGATGTCTCTATTACAATTGTTTCCATTTAGAGTTTATTGATATGTTGCTTATTTACTATGAGAATCTGGAGTAACACTCATATAAAGCAGAACAGAAATCCTCACAATGAAATAGGTAACATTAGAAAATGTAGCAGTATTGAAAAAGAAATAGCGTGAGATTAAGCTAGAATAGGCAAATTGAAATTAGTGTGACTATAAGAACTAAAACACAGTAGCTTAGCAATATAGTTCTGTTGCTTGTTTTAGCCTTTCTGGTGCATTAATATTTTCACCTGTTTGTTAATTTTGCTAATTCACCTCTTTGTTATGGGTGGAAGTGATTTGCAAAATCTCAAAATATTCAAGTATTTACAATGCATTTCTATCTTCTGGCTTCTTGGTATGGTTCATAAAATCTGAGGTACAACAAATTAGAAATACCATACAGAAGAAAAAGCCTTCAAGATACAATTGTTGATTAAATAATTAATTTTCATTTAGTTTGGGATGATAACTTTTTTCTTAACTAGTTTATTTCTGCTTGCAAATCAAGTTCCTAATTTCAATTTTATTTTAAGTTCTCTGATACGCTAATAAAACACATGTATTGACTGGAAGTTTCTTACCTATCCGTAGGGGTATCAAAGTCAGATGAAAAGGTGGATCTTAGCAAGGACAAGAAATTAGCTCAGTTCAACAACTGGTTTACTTGGTGCCACAACTGCAGGCATGGTGGTCATGCTGGACACATGCTCAGCTGGTTCAGGTAAATTGACAGAATCATGTAGGGAGCCTCTCACATAAATTGTTTAATATGCTGATATGGGTCATGCCTCCTTGGCTGTAGTATTTATTATATATTGTATTTAATGTCTAATGTATTACATGAAAATGTAAGGCATATGCATAAGTAAATCAGGCATAAGGTTGAATTTCAACTTTAACTTTGTATCTCCTGGTTTGAATTTTGATTTCCAAGTCTTAATATTGTATTAATGCTAGCTGTCACATGGAATGTATTATATGTCAGTAGACCCAAATTTCTAATTACACCCCACAATGGAGAGTCAGAGCATTTACTTGGGATTCGAGATAGGGATGTGTGATTACAAGACACAACCATCAGTAATGCCAAGTCATTCCCTCTTCCGCTGTGCTGAAAGCCATGCCCTGTCTAGAATTAGCTATAAGGATAACAAAGTTTCTTTTCCATGATTGTCTTTGCATAGTGGTGCTGTTTGAGAATTCTAGTTGGAAAGATGTGGAAGAGATCTGACCTGTGATAGGGATCAAAGAAACTGAGAGTGCCTGTAATGAACAGGGCTGCTGTTAGAAGTGCTCCAATAGAGGTGGAATCCAGCAGCCTAAGGAAGCCATCTGACAAAATATACAACTTGTTGATCTGGTCAGGCAAAAAGTTGTTTGTTTGTTTTATCATGAAACTGGGTTCCGCTATTGTTTAGGGTAGTATGTTAATTTCACAAATGATTCTTTTGTAAATAGTGATTTCAGTGTGACAATGCAGAGGGGTTTCGTCTTGTTTTGTTTTTAAATTTTGATGTACTGTGCCCAAAACATCCTTTCTATTTGCTACGTTATGACAAGTGTTAAGTGTGTGAGGTTCATTGAAGTTGTATTCTGACAAAGAATAGTGGCATGGCTAGGATGATCTGCATGTTTTTAGGAAATACAAGATTATAAAATTGTTCCTTTACAATTTTATAATTCCCAGCTTTCTTTCTCATTCAGGGACCATACTGAATGTCCAGTTTCTGCCTGTTCATGTAAATGTATGCAGTTGGATACAACAAGGAATCTCATCCCAGCAGAGACTGTTCAACCATAAAATAGAGCTTCAAAATGTGGGACTGACAGCTGTCTTTCACAGCCTAAATCTGTACTTCGGAACAAGTAACTTATGAATTGCTCATAGTGTGTGCATGTGTTTGGGGGGACCCATTGTGTTTGCATGGAAATTTGATGTGTGAATAATTAGTTTAGGTGTGCTTCACAGAGCCAGCTGTGACTGAAATAAACCTTTAAGTGTGCCATGAAGACTTTAGTCAGTGCGTTGAAGCAGATCACTTCAAAAGTACTTCCGCAGATTCTACTAAAATTCTGCGCACTTTTCAAGATTTTCAGAGTTAAATTTAGCAGTCTCTGAACATGCCCATCCAAAATGAGCCAATGTTATACACAATGTTCAGTATGAGTTTTGGCTTTTTAGAATAGATAATTGAAGATCCGTTATTGAGAAAATCCCTGAGTCATGCGTTAGCTTTTTCTTTGTTTGTTGCTGTTCATTATATACAAAGGATACTTTTCTTTGGAATTCTTTCAGGAGTCCAGCTATTAAAACTTCTGTTTTTCCCTACAGAATTTTATTGAATGAAAAGTTGCATCCATGTGACTGTTTTTCTTCCATATTTTGGTAATACTAAGATGATCTCTGTCTGTCTACCTTGTTTGAATGTAAAATCTTTTTCATTTTTATCTAACATTAGATTGAATTATTCCACAAAAAGTGGGCTGTCAGTTTCAAAAGAGAATACAAATAAATCCTTATTTTTATGCAGAACTCTCTATGCATCCAAAATACCATCAGTACTTAATTTTTACAAAACAAACAGATTCTATTCAAATTATTGGACCACATATATATTTCAGCTAACACGGAGATTTGAGTAGTTAGCATTTAGAAAATCAGTGTTTTACCTGTACTTGTAAAATGTATTTAAATGTGAAATTCAGTCTTTCAGATTATGCGACAGGTCACCAGTGGACATTGACCCTCATAAAATTGCACAATTTAAAGTTTCTGGCCAAGGGCAGTTTCATAACCTGTTGCCAGTCAGGAATAAAATTCATAAGAGCAGTGAATGTCATTTAGCCACACTTGGCTCTAGAGAATTATTTGTCCTTGACTTTTATAAGCAACAAAATTCACACACTTTGAAGAAACTTTTTCAGATATGTGCCAATAACAGTGTTTGGTTGGTTTTGTTTGATTTTTTTTTTTTTTTTTTTTTTTACTGGTACATAAAATACACAGAATTTGTACTTAACGCTTGGGTAGTGTCACTTAAAACACCAAATGTTAAAAGATGGAACACTAGCAATAAAATGGTATTTTCTTACCTGTACTGTGAAAAACTGATCTTTAAAAATTAGAAAATACTATAAGGTACAAGTGTTACCAACATTCTAATGTATTGGCAACAAAAAGCCAAAAACTCTGTAGATTATGTACATGGTGCATCACTAGAGACTTATTTGTTTTCTGATTAAACAGACTGTTTAAATAATTTTGCTACATTTACCCTACCGTAAAATTGTTATCTGTCCATCTTACTTTTTAAACAAAGTCATAAAACTTATTTGATTACTTGTACAAAGGCTTACTTAGAAGGGAGAAAGTTAATATCTTCCTTATTAGCAGGAAATACTTATTTCTACCTACCCTATTATATTTTGCGTTATTTGTTTTGATGTTGTCAGAAGTTTCTTATGTTTAAGTGTTCTCATTTAGAATAGTCAAAGCCTAGCGTTTCCATGAAATTAGGAGCTTAGTTTATGGTTCTCTGCTTGTCTTTTAAAACACCTTATGAATTAAGAAAGCTTGTGTACTCAGATACAGCATCAGTACAAGCTTTGACTCAGTAGCCAGTTCTCTAGCTTTCAGAAAGGTACATTCTATTTTAAGTTACAGAGGGGTAGCCGTGTTAGTCTAGTTCAGCAAAATAAGCAAGGAGTCTAGCAGGAGAAAATCCCACTTCGTCAGATGCCTGAAGATGCGGAATTACAGAATGGGAACATTTATTCTGTTTCCATTTTGTAAGTTCCCCATCTTCGAGCATCTGACTAAGTGGGATTTTCTCTAATGAAACCTCATGTGATAAATAAGTGTTAGTCTTTAAAAATGCCACGGAACTATTTGTTTGTTATATGTTAATACTCACTTCAGTCCAGCTTGAGAAGTGTAATGTGTTCAACAGTTTAATCCTGTTAATTATAATCATAGTTTCTCCTGTGCTGGTTTTAAAATAATAAAAGTTATGCTTCCTGTCTGATTTTTTTTTTGTTTTAGCCTGTATTTATTCTTAGCCTCATTCTATAGCATTCTGGCACCACAGCCTATTAAGGTGGTACACTAAAGAGTAATATATATACACATGTAATTTCTGTTAATGAAATGTATTTTCAATATGATTTTTGGTTTATTTAGGTTTATATGCCAGATTCATATCCATTTGATACCAAATCTGAGTATTTATATCACAATAGAAATTCCTGTAATTAACAAGGGATGGAAATGCAGTTTGCATATAATCTGACAATAGTAGTGAAATGAGGGAAATAATAATTATTTACCCTTAAGTGAGCAAAAAACATTGCCTCAGTCCTTAGAAACAGGAACTAAATACAGAGCTGGGAATGGGAGTGACATCTAAATTTCAGACTTTCCATCTTCAGCCAGATGAAATAAACAGTAAGAAAAATTGTTTATGTATGTACCTTTCATACTGAACAATCCCAAAGAACTGCAGAGCAGCCTTCCCTCCTTCCCTTTAACATGAAGACTTTCATGCTGAAAGACAGGCAAGCTTCAAGTCTCTGTTGTTTAAATACTTTGGAACTAGACCTAATTTTAAAGCATCCCTACTAATCTGAAGAGAGAACTAACTGCGTAGAAAATGCATCAAAGTGACTGCTGATACTTGGGCTATTCCAGTTGCTAATGCATCCTGGTGCATTAGAGAAAATTAATTTCTATTTTGTTAAACTTGCATGATATTTTAAAGAATACTTGATTTGCCTTCTAATTTCTCTCCAATTCCCCTCTCTCTCTATATATATATATTGATATTCAAACAAAAACTTATGAAGAAATTGAAATTTGAGTATATTATGAATTTAGGGTAAAGTACATTACAAAGATGTAATTATTCCCAACCAAGCATTATGAACCCCAAAAAATCAGAATTAAGGTTAAATTTAAAGACAATCCAAATATATTAAGGTATAGAAATGTATAGTTCTGGCACCCACACTACCTTAACTCTGTCCAGTAATGACACTATGTGCTTAAGAAATTTAAGTGTGTGTGGTCCTTAGCTAATTACACTGCTTTCAAAGATTTTTTTTTTTTTCCCCCTCTGTTACGGTATTGTTAAAGAGGGAGGACATGGTAGTTTGAAATTAACTCCTAAACTATGTCATAGATGGGCAAGTTACATTTAATAATACAGTCTAATTTTGTGGAGGATATGCTGTTTTTCATACATAAGGGAGATTCAACTTCTGATTTTCAGTGTAAAACAACTACAGAGCTGCAGTTGGTGCCTTCATAATAAATGTATACAATGTAAAAGGGACACCTTCCTAAATTTATTTTAAACTTTTTGTGGCACAGTCCAAAGATCTTGTCTCAGGCAATGAAACCATAAATAAAAATGGGTAATTCCAAACAGGATAGCAGCAAAATGTCTACTGGCTAAATGGTAAGAGAAGGGTGATAGCTTCATCTTTGGATAAACTTAAAAGCTTTATAACTTTTTATGCATAAGACTTGACAAATGATATTTTCTCATTTTAGTGAACAATGCTCCCCTGAACCACTGTATCAGAAACTGAACACATTTGACATGATGAATGATAAGCAGCTCATTCATATTTTTTTATGTACCAAATGATAGACTAGAAGCTCTAGTAGATCATAGAGATGACGTCAGTGACATTACTGAAATTGATTCTACCATGGGGATTCTGAGCTAGTATTGGTTAGCATTTTAATAAAGGCATTAAGACAAGCCTTAAATAAATGAAAACATTAAAGTCCTGGTATGTGGTACTTGTCTAGAATCATGAAATTAAATAGCCATCATTTTAAAAAAAATTGAAAGTAAATTTTTTTTTTAAAAAGGGTGAAGTAAAGTATACTTTCTGTACCAACTACTAAGACAAGATGGGTGAGGTAAAACTGTTGTTATTGGATTAACCTCTTGTGGGGGTGTAGAAGAGGCACACATTGGAGCTCTCACAGATCTCTTCAGATCTGGGAAATTTACTCAGTTTTGCAGCTAAATACAAGATGGACAGATTATTTAGCATAAAGAGTTAACATATTTCAAGATGAAGTGGTTCATTGGCACTCCTCCAGTTTCAGGGAGAAAAGGAGGGGAGGACAGCTGTAAAAAGGCACATCCAGTGTCTCTGTTCCATGATTTTTTAATATCCAGCAAAGTATGAATTTAAGTTCCCATTTTGTACGTTGCTGTGATGCTGAGCATGTTTCCCAGGTCTAAAGAAAAGCTCCACGTAAGCTCAAAAGCTTAACCAACAGAAATTGGTCCATTAAAAGACAGTGTCTCACCAATACACTGGGATCACCACAGCTACATCATGATTGCATATACCAAGTACTGACAACAGAGAGGGTGTAGGGTTACTTAACCTGGAAAGAAGTCAACTAAAGGAGCTTGGTTGAAGTAGTTAAAATGAAGGGTATAGGAAAGGCAGGTAAGTAATTTTTAAGCCCTTCCACACACAACAAGTAGAGAGGGCACTCTGAATTACAATGCAGTAAAATTATTAGAAGTTCCTCTCTATGATTTATAGTCTTCAGCACATGGTGTTCACTGCAACTGAAAGTTACTGAGACACACTGTTTGGATTTTAAAAGGAATTAGTTTTGCATCTAAGGATTAAAGCAGGAAACAGACTCAATGATTTTTCCTAAATCTCTGCTGATTCATTGTTTACAATGTAGTTGTAACCATGCTGATCCTAGTATATGACAGATGCATGATAGTTGAGGTAGTAGTATCTTTGGTCCAATAAAAGCTACTACCTCGCCTCACTTATTTAATTCATTACATAAATTCATATAATCTTAGCTTCTATAACTCTGTATGCTACCTAAATACATCAAGTGCTTTACAAAGCAAATAAGGCAAAGTGCCACACCCCAAAAAACTAATTTGCAACAATACACTCAGTAAGGTAAGTATGAGGGTTATAGAATCATCAGGTGTTGTGAATATAAATGTGCATATAGCATCTTGGAAAGAAAGATGTAACTCCAGTTAATTACTATCCACTTAAGGGTACGTCTATACTGATGGCAGCAAAATCACCATCATCAGTTCAGGCTTCTGGGAGCGGATCACAGTGAGCATGAACTTGCCATGCCACTCCCAGAAGCCAACCACGGAGGTCCTAGGAGTTGGGGGGGAGGGGGGGAGGGCGACTGCAAGCAATTTGCAGTCAGTTTTCCCCTAATGTGTAACAGCGGCTTATAAAGTCCCTGCCATTTATGCAAGGAATTTTATGTTCCTTGGGTAAACGGTGGTCAACTGCTGCTGAAAAAGCCCTCAGTATAGACTTTCCTATAAAATCAACAAAAGCCTGCATGGAGTCTGTGGAACATCTCCCTTGTTGGGGTAAAACTCAGCATGAAGTAGACTGTATTAACTTTAAGGCTGATTTGTTGAAGATTTTTGTTTATAAAGGGTGAGCTATTTATTGCTAAAATATACAGCTATGCAAAAGAGGTTAAAATCTTAAGATTCAGGCTATAAAATGACCACTGGAAGGGGCCAGGAAGGAATTTCTCAACTAATTTTTTTTCTTGATTATGCTCTTGCATAATCAAGGAAATGTACCTGAAGGGGTGAGGGGGCACCTGATTCTCCATGCTCAATTCTTGGCCTCTGAAAAACATGCCAAAGGTACCAATTACCATCAGTTGTTATTAATTTTGTATATCATCAATTTTTCTCCCAGCAACTAGATTAAGACCAAACATGTCATCTAGGACAGATGAGATTTTTGTCTGACCTAGACAAGATTCTAAACAAAAATCTAGCACTGAAAGATTGTGTCCTTTATCTAATGTCCAAGGTGTCTAGTGGCAGTTTTTACTTTGTTTGGTACTGTAGTTCAGCATGTTTGTTCTCATGTAAATTTTACTGAAAGATCAGACTTTTGCATTATCTGTTCAAATGATTTTATCTATTGCTATAGCCCAACATACACTGAAGATCAACTTCCAAGCTTTAGCAGAAAATTTAAGTGGGAATCTCAAATGCTTATAGAAACAAATGCAGTACAGTGAAGACTTTTTTTTTTTTTAATTACTCTTACAAAGTGGCTGACTAAAAGCTGGTGGGTATTATAGAGCTACAAAAGTGAAATGGAAGAACAAGCCTTTCTTCATTACTTAGGTACTCATTCCTAACCTCGAAGAACCATCTCAGGGAGTGAGAATAATTCTGTCCATTCAATCCTTGATCTTTCTGTCAAATAGTACTAATTGAAGTATATGTTGTACACCCTTATCTCCTAGAGACTGGATCAAGCCAAATTAACTTCTGAAAAGTGACTAGGGACACCTCAGATGGCAGTAACAAATTCTTGATCTAGGCTGGATTTCAATTAACAGTTTACAGGTGAAGAGAGTGTTTCATCTTAGGCCAGAGAACTGTTCCCTCCAGACAATTTTAAAAAAATTAACAGCACAGCTTCTGATGATGACTAGATGGTTTGGGTAGTGTTATGAAGCTGCAAACTGAGTGACTAGCCAATGAAGAAGGGGAACCCGTCTTTTAAAATGTTTGTTTTCCTACTATCTAAAACAAAAAAAAATGTTTAAATATCTCTTGGAGGTGGCAAGTAGCTATAAAATTGGCAAATCCAATGTTCCCTCTAAGGGGAGAGGGCAGCTGAGCGACACCTGTTGCTCGCTGCGCTCCCCCCTCCCCCCCACGGGACCCACTGTGCAGCCCCGGCCCCCCGCCTCCCAGGGTCATCCCCCTGCTCCCGGCATCCCCCCCCGTTCCCACAAACTTACCTTGGGGGTGGACTGGAGCGGCAAGGCCCAGCCCTAACTCCTGGGCCAGAGCAGCTCTATGGAGCATGCCCAGATTTTCTGGGCATGCTCTGTTAGAGCTTCTCTGGGCAGTTGTTTTCAAAACTCCCTGCTCCACAGGAGCTCTATTGAGGGACTGTGGCTGCCGGCAGTGCGCTGCCGGCAGCCTTCTCTGCACTGGCGGCTGCAGCGCACCAGCGCAGCTTACAGGGAACATTGCAGTGCACTAAAATCATTTGGGAAAGATTGGGTATGAAAGTTTATTCATCATGGGCACATTTTAACAAGGTTTGTTAACCAAAACTTCGATTAATGACAAGTCTCTGAAGCTATGAATTAGAAAGCAGACTACATGACAAGTTAGATTTTTTTTCCTTTGAGTTTGTTTGTGAAAACTTACCAACTTCGAAGCTCTGAAGATGCCTGTTAATTCACAAAACATGGATGAATACAGCTGGTGGCAGTGCCAGTTCTCCTACCAGCGTCAGTCT
The DNA here is from genome assembly GCA_007922195.1 of Podocnemis expansa. Lineage (NCBI taxonomy): Eukaryota > Metazoa > Chordata > Testudines > Podocnemididae > Podocnemis > Podocnemis expansa. The sequence continues at coordinate 28,796,254 of ML681964.1, read as the reverse complement.
CAGGGCCACCTTTAGCAATAAAAATAACAGTTTCATGTCTTCAATCCTTGACACCTGTATTTAGGTTGCCAACAAGCGTGCAGGCTGTGGTTGGTTTTGGGATGCGATCAACTCCATTTGAAATAAGCAAAGAATATTTCAAAACCTTAATTTAGGTATCTGATGTGTGCTCTGGTTTGTGTTGAATGAAATCAAAAATTACAAGAGGCAGCAATTGAATATGCTTTCACTAAAAATGGTTATGTTAAAAACCAACAAGTCTTAGCATTTGATTCAAGTCAGCTTTGAGATTTTATTGCAAAACTAAGGGAAACGGCTTTTTCCAAGACATACAACCTTCAATTCCAAGAGTTCAAGAACTCATATCCAAGCATACATAATCCACATTCGAAAATACTGTTTAAAGCTAGGTATCATAGAATGTCTTATTTTTAAAATACACATTCCCTAACAACTAAATATCATATATAACATCTGATACATTGTGGTAAAGGAGTGGAAAGCATACTTAAACAGTGATTTTTTTTAAACCAGAAACCAATTTTCTTGTTAAAACTTTCCTCAGGATACACAGACTTTACATATATATAAAACATTAAAACAGTGAAAACAATATTCTGCCTCTTACTAGAAAGATTTTAATTCCAATATATCTACCTTTTTCATTGGCTCCACTGAGGATATTAGTGAAGATGCAAGTATGAGATCAAAAGTCTGTAGTACCTTGCCCCTATGTTCAGTTCAACTAACGTTTAAACAACAAGACATCTTGAGCACTTCAGTGGGAAATTATTTCAGCCTCCTTGCTCAACAAGATTACACCATGAGGTATTGTCTACTCTGAAGTTAGAAGAGCTATCAATCATTCCTTGTAACACCAAATGGAAAGTATTCTGGAAACTCATGGATAATTTTTAGTGCTTCATTGTACAGCGGAAGATCTGAAAGAGGGAAGGAAAATGTTAAGATGTTCTGTTATAGATTAAAATGCTAACTAGCCCAGTATAACAGTGCTGATACATTCTCCAGTTTTATATTACAGTTTGAGAAAGTTCCTCATCATCATTCAGCTGAGTTGCACCATTTTAAGCCCCTTTAGCTGTAATCTCCTTTGACTATTGAAAACAAGAATTATGGCAAAGTTCCAAAGGGATAGTCATGTCAGTCTAGGTCAGCAAAACACACAAGGTGTCTAGTGGCACTTTTCAAGACTAACAATTTATCACATGAGCTTTCGTGGAAGAAAATTCCATTTCAACAGACTCTTACAGATAAATGGGACTAAATGAGTCATAAGTCTTGGGGATCAAAAAGTAATTTGGTAGCAGCTATGTAGGTACTCTATAGTTCAGAAGAGTACTACTGTGCTCATCTTGCTAAAATTCAAACCCTGCAGTATGAAAGTGGGTGCTACTGTTTCAACTACTTTCTCTAAAACATCTGTTTCTTTTACCCACCTCCTGTTGCTTCCTAGTCTCTTTTTGAAACTAGGATTTTTGTTTTTAAAAATTCTCCCCTCTTGGGAAATCCTTTTCATAGTTAATCATTTTTTTGCCTTCTCTGTATCTGGCCTATTTCTAGAGATGGCCAAATTAAATTCTTTTGATATTATGTACAATCCTCTACTCTTGACTAACTTTCATGTCACTCATAAATTTCGCTACCTCAATATCTGTCCTTCTACGAAGTCATTTATTTACTGCTATAAAGCCTAATGAAGGGTAAATAAATACTCCATTAGCCGCCTTCCAAGTCTAAAAAAACAGACCAACAAATGAACCAAACATTCCTGATCTCAAATTTCAAATCCATGAGAAAGATTTACCTTATTGTCTGACTACTGTTTCTTAACTAGCCTCGTATGGGGGACTTTACCAAAGGATTTAAAAGTAAACAAATATAAAGGACTATTGATTTCCCTTGATAAGTCATTTTCTGGATACAGTGAAGTAATTTTAACAAACTGCAGACACATTCTTTACACCAGCCATGCTGGTTTGTACTTATGTAACACTTTTCTAGTGTTTTATAATTAAGTACCAAGGGGTAGCCAGGTTAGTCTAGTTCAGCAAAATAGCACATATAGGAACATGAGGTCTACATACTATTCTCTGTATGCCGTTCCCCAGAGTTTGAATCTTAACAACTGCTTTGATTTGCTGTTACAGTGTGACCCAATACTATGACTTACACTTCCCTGTATTTATTTTCCTCCCATTCTGTAGGCTCCCCCATCTTCGAAGCATCTGACAAAGTGGGATTTTCTCCCACAAAAGCTCATGCGTTAAATAAATTTGTTAAGTCTAAGTGCTGCAGGACTCCTTGTTTATAATTAAGTAGTAATCTTTATAAATTCTTCTACTGCCCTTCAGCTTCACTTCCCCACGCTACCAAATTACCAGCCAATAAATGGAAAATGATGAGATACTATTCTGTATGCATGTAGTAGGTATGTACTGTGCACAGAACAGTTGCACAGAAGACATATAAGAATATTCTTTTTGGCTTGAAGCAATTCTTGCATGGATATTAATACTACTATATTTTTCTTTCTGGTTTTTTTTTTCCCTCTTTAAGGTTCTGTGATTAAGACGGGTTACTTTTGCAGCCTCTATACTAGTTCTAATGCCTTTAGAGTTTTTTAGCAACTTTCTAGCTTAGGTTCTTTTTAACTAGCTTTTCTTAAGATCCTCTCTGCCTCACAAGTTAAATGCCATAACACCACATTTTGGTACAACCTTTCCTATGATGCTGCTGTGTGTAACTGTATTATAGCTGCTAACCTTGGAACAAAGTTCTTGCACTTCATGGAAGTGCTGTATCAGAAGCAAAGATTTCTGGAACCTGCTAGTAATTAGACTGCTTTCTATTTGTTCATCACACTGGCAACTCCCCAATAAGAAAGGATTAGCAGACACATCCCCCTGCTTTATTGAAAAACTTTATAATCTACACAGTTATGCAAGTTATTTTTAAAGCATATCTTTTACTTACCAAAAGCACTTTTATCTTCTCTGAACTGCACATATGACATACACATGATGGTTGCCTGATTTGTAACTCTTCCCACTACTTCAATGACACCAGAGATTTCTTCATCTAACTAGGGAACATACAGAAACCAATTGTCACCAGATTAGGTGCACTATTCTCTGCCAGTCACTAGTTATACAGCCGTTTAGGAAACAATGTTTGTAATAATAATTTGTCTGTTCTACTTCATTACAGTAAAGTACTACTGAAAAACAAGTTTACAACCTAATTTATTATTTAAGAGATATAAAAACTGATAATCAAGAAAGGATTTAATATTGTTGGGGGAAGGGTGGAAGTTATAGATGACCACAAAAGATGAAGAACAAAAACTGAAGGCACCACTTTCACAGCATGCCATACTGAGGCATTTAGATAGAGGACATACAGAGCACTGGCAACTCATGGGAAGCTTGGGTAGGTTATGTCCTTTTCAGTACAGCTGGCTCACACTGCAGACTGGTGCAAGGTTCAGGTAGGTGCCATGCTTCTCAGAAGTGCACCAGAAGACGAGTTCCTGCACTCTGACTGTGCTGCTACAATTGCAACAGGCTTTTACACAGACAATGAAAGGAGTGTTCTTCACATTTCAGCTGTAATTGCGTATGCAATAGCACACTGATCCTCATAAATGTAGCCCATGTGTTTTAAGGCACCTAAAAATGAGTACACTGAGCCCTGATAATGAAGATTTTAAAATGATAATCACTATAAAGGTTGAATATCCAAAGATAAGTGTTTCTGAAACCATTTTATTATTTCTGAACATCTAGATCTAGCACTTAGTTCTAATCTACCAATGAATTTGCTGGATTAAGGAAAACAGTACTTTCTTTCTAGGAGGATGGATGATCTTAGGAGCTTCTCTTTATATATGTTAGACTCAGGGAGTTATAGTACATCAAGGGTTAAAGTAATCTGTCAAAGATGATATACAAGAGTGCTTTAAATAAACACACAAATCCAGAAGCCTCTGCTCTTTGTTAAAATCAGAGCATCAAGCATGATTTTTTAAAACTTGTCTGAATGACAATGAAATGAAGGGCAAGAAAACCAGGAGCTTTGTGTGGACATCTTATTATACCCCATTCATGATCTGGGTCCCCAGCTATTAAAGAAACTCATGGAATCATCAAGCACTGGCAACTTTAGTCTTTGTGGTAATATAACAGGAAGCCTCTTTCGGTGTCCTGCAAAAGGGTCAAGGCAGAGCACAGGCAGTTTTGAATGAAAATATTATTTCTGCAGACTAAAGACAGTTTGGAAACGAATGACAGTTTCACATTTAGTCCTACTAATCAATAATTTCTTTTTGCAGAATCCAGTTACACTACAGAAACAGAATTTGCTCATGATAAAAACAATATTTCATTGCAGAAGTGTGGAAGGTCCTTTTGGAACCAAAACACCTTTTATTCGCAAAGGAAAAAATACATAACGACTGCATCTTTTAAACTAGATTTAAAAACAAATAAACAGTAAATTCCACTGGATCAGACTTACTAGAATACTTAGAACATGAGATGCATTTAAGAGGTAGCTGATGAAAGCTCATCCAAAGACAGTGAGTACAGACTCTGCAAAGAAGAGTCTAGTGAACAAACACATTAATGCCCAAAGTAAAAAAGCAAAGGCAAGAGAAAGAAGAGAACAGGAAAGTAAGGGAAAAGGAAAAAAGTAATAATTAAATTGGGATAGATTATACAAAAAGTTAGTCAAAGTGCAAATAACTAGAGTGGGACAACTCAGAGCAGCCAATCAGTACTCCAAGTGAGAGAGAAGCCAAATCCCTACAAACTGCAAAGAGATGAATAAAAAAGAGAACAGGACAGCAATGTATCAATGTCAACAATGTTTCCTGTGGGGTGAAGAATTTCACAGAGGAAAAGGAGGCACAGAAAGACAGAAATATAGATTAGAATGGGAGAGATATAGGAAAAGAACAAAACCAGCAAGAATAAATGACAAAAGCAAAACATTCAAATACACAGAAAAAGCAAAAACAAACAAGGAGCCCTGGGGCATTTTTAAAGAACAAATTTATTTATGGCATGAGTGTTCATGGAACAAATCCCACTTCAAGTTTTCTAAAAAGGAGCAGGCCTCACATCCCCTAGGCACTTATTGCCCTTTCAGTACATGATTAGGAAGGGGAGAAGACAGGTAATGATAATTTTCAAAATGACACAAACTTACAGGCTCATTCAGTTCAATGGTTGTATTTTTTCCTTCTCCATCTGAAAGGACGAGAAGTTTCCCTGATGGGTGAATCTACAAAGAGAGTAAAATCTTTAAGTACATATCTTCACACTATCATAGCAATTTCCTTCTGAATTATAACTTGACTCTATACCATACATGACACATTCCAGAACAGTAAGTGTACAAAAATCATTCCTCTTATCAGTATAGAAATATTTTAAAGATTAAAATTCTAATTTTTAGCACAAGTTTACTTAATTTTTTTTGTTTTTTTACATTTTCTGTCAGAGTGGCTAATTAAATAAGCAACACCTGTTTCTAACTATTTTCAGACTATGTCTATGCCATGAGTTGGTGTGTGATTCCCCTCCTTGTCAATATATCCTCATACTAATTATCACAGAGCTAATACAAGAATGAATAGCAGTGTAGCTGCAGCAGTACAAGTAACAGTGGAGAAATGGCTTAGTTGTGCTGAGTACATACCCAACAATTTCATGCAGGTTTGTACTCAGCCCTGTATAGCCATGCTTCTGCTGCCACATCCAGGGCTATTGCAGCTACACTGCTATTTATATTCAGACTAACTCAATAAAAGCTAGTGCAAGTACACGTACATAAGCAGAGCACTCAAATCCCTAGCTTGTAGTGTAGGCCAGGGCCTGACAAAACTCAGGAGATAGGTCACCATGGCGACGAGGGTTTGTAGCCTGGTTCCTAGTTCTGCTGCAGAAATGCTGCAGAGGAGTGCCCTCTGCAACCAAACATAAAATTGCTGGCGCTTAGGTGGAAGCCAGTTTTGTCAAGCCCTGGTGTAGTCAGCCTCACTTCATAGTTCTTAAAAGCTCTACTGCTTGTTGTTCAGCCACAAGAGAGGATTACTCCTTTTAAAAGTATGCTTTTCACTAAAAGTATATTTTAAAAAGTCAGAAATATATATTGATGTTAAGCTCCATAAAGTCCTGTTAGACAAAATCAAAATTATGACACTGATAAACGGATGAATTGGTAATGAACTGTTTGCTACATATGAAAGAAACACAAGAGCAGTTCTTGTTTTATTCACAATATTAGTCTAGTAATGCCATTTAACAATACTGAATAATTTCTACAGTCTTTATTAAAAAATGACTTTTAAAAGCTAATTATTGGGAAAAAAATATTTTATCTTGTGTTTTCATCCAGAACATCTAGTACCAACACCTGCTAACCATAAGAAAAATCCATGACATGTTAAAATACAAGCTGTCTGATCTTACGTCTTTGTTTCTGTATAAAACATACCGTGTTTTTAAAACATAAGGGATGAATCATGCTCTGAAGGTCAGCAGGTCTGGATTCTATCAAACCAACGAGGTAATAAATATCAGAGTGGAGATTGCACCACTGAGAACTCCACACAGGCTTATGTTCAACTTTATCAGTCACTGAATGCCTCCAATAGCCACAAAAAGGTCACAGATCTTTTTTTTTTTTTTTTAAAAGACATAATACTGATGACAGTACCTAACAGAAAATATTAGAGGATTCCTCCCCTTCATTCTTTCCCCTCCTCCAGCGCACTGAAGTTATTTGCTTTTCTATAGACAGGTTTCATGAAGCACCCGGAAGAGAGTCATTTTCATAAGCAAGTACATCTTTCTTTAAGACCGCAAAAGTTAGCACAAGGTTATGGTGTAAACATGGAAGTTTTTCTGGCAATCAGGTCATTCATCTGTGACTAACTCCCACCCTTTCTGGATAGTAAGAGTAAAGGAGACATGAGGTCATACTTACAGATGTTTGCTTCTTTAATTAAGCAAATCTATCAGCTATATTAAAGCATACAATATTTGACTAGAACTGAAATCACAAACTATCCTCCCAGCATCCAACATCCTTTTTCTAAGCAAGTTAATTTAGAAGATGGGCATCAGGGAGAGAAACAGTCTCAAACACTAGCTGCTAGCATCCTGAACTTATTAGGCTTCAAACAGGGCACACAACAGATGCAGCACTTTTTGCCCTGGTGGATGATTTCTTGAGTCCATACTCAAATGAAGTATATTGATACTCATCGTATTAAATATATTTGAGGTACTTAATATAGCTGATCACCAGATACATCTGCCTGACTCCAAAGAAACTGAAGGAGATTTGAAATAAAACAAAAGTGCCCTGAAATGGCTCAATGTTTTCCTTTCAGATTAAATCTGAAGAGTTTGTATTAGCAATTTCTCCTCACACTGTTTGATATTACGTCAAACCTCTGAAAGAACTAAGCAGAGAAAAGTCAAAACAGCACCTGCTGCCAGCTCTCTCATTATTCAGACAAAGTCAGTCTTTGGCATGAAAGGTGGGAGCTAGCTAAACATGAACTTAGGCTAAGTTTGACGCTGGAAGGTACAAGGAAATGTTTCAGAACCAATCTCCCTCAATATCAAAGGCCTTTCTTTGATTAATAAGTTGATCCACAGCATGAGGTCCTTTGAATTCCTCCATGCAGCTGGATACCCAAATAGCTACATCAGTGAAAGTCACCAACTTTCGCCTATGACTGGCCAGCAGATTGTGCCTCATCTTATAAGATCACCATTTTTTACAACCAGGCTTGATTATGGCAAGTTATGCCCAGTAATGAAGCCAAACCTAAATCTGGCATGTACAAAGACGCAGAAGCCTGTCCACCTAGCAGCACAACTCCCAAAGGCTGGGAAAACGTCATCTTCGAACAGTCTGAGATCTCAGTCTAGCTCAGGCATGGCCAAGTTGTGGCTCTGGAGCCACATGTGGCTCTTGAACGAAAAACTGTGGCTCCCAGAAGAACATCAGCAAATCAGTTAAGGAAAGCAGCCCCAGCCTAGGAGTTCAGGAGGGGGTTGGGACGGTGGGGAGAAGCATGGCATGGTTGGGGATGGTGGGGAGAAGTGCAGCATGGTTGAGATTTTAAAAAACTCACCACTAGCCTGCAATCTTCTACATTGAGCAGCAGCTAACTTTTTACTGTATAGGCCTAATTTTCATGATAACCTTAAATAATTATTAGAATCTGACATTAGTAGGATCAATATTTGTCCTCTTTTTACGATAAAACTAAAGTGTGCAATGAATCTTAAGATTAGAAATATTGGAGTAGGTACAAGTATATGGCTATATGCCTCAGTGCAGCTCTTAAAGGTTTAATAATCAACTTGTGTGGCTCTTGAGTTCCGTAAGTGTGGCCACCCCTGGTCTAGCTCTTCATCTCCAGTTTTAAAGCCCATCTGGACTTTATTCAAAGTCTCCCAGGAGTGTGACCCTCTCTACCTAACAGGTTCCCAAGAGGCAGCCATGTTAATCTAGTAAAGCAAAAAAAGCAAGGGGTCTTGTGGCACTTAAAGACTAACAGATTTATTTATCGCATGAGCTTTCGTGGGAGAAAATCCAACTTTGTCAGACGCTTTGAAGAGGGGGAACTTACAGAATAGGATGAAAATAAATGCAGGGGAGTGCAAGGCATGAGATCAGATCGATCATACTGCAACAGCAAATGCTGTTGCAGTATGACCTGATCCCATGCCTTACATGCCCTTGTATTTATTATGCTGTTGCAATATGACCTGACCCCATGTCTTACACTCCCCTGCATTTATTATGCTGTTCCAGTATGACCTGATGCCATATCTTACATTACCCTGCATTTATTTTCATCCCATTCTGTAAGTTCCCCCTCTTCAAAGCATCTGACGAAGTGGGATTTTCTCCCATGAAAGCTCATGTGATAATTAAATCCGTTAGTCTTTAAGTGCCACAAGACTCCTTGCTTTTTTGGCCCCACCTAACAGATTACTTCTCCTTCCATAACTACAGCCTCCCTCAATAAGGCACTGTCTATATTTAAAAATTTTCCCACTTCAAATATTATGGCAGTGGTTCCCAACATCATCTCTGCTGTGGCACACCTTGCTACCTTTAATTAATTTGAGGCAGACCACCATATAGTTGCCCAATGAATTCATGAATATTCATGAGGCAATCCAGAGCTCTTTTTCAAGAAATTTTGCAGCACGCTTGCTCAGACCTGATAGCACACTCATGCTATGGCACACTGGTTGGGAAAACTGTATTATGGCACAGTTAAAGCAGCAACTCCGACTCCCAGCGTGATAGTCCTTACACCTTACTGCAGTTTGGTGACACAAACCAAACCACCTTGGTAAAAAGTAGAATAGAATAGAATCATAGGGTTGGAAGAGACCTCATGAGATCATCTAGCCCAGAGGTGGCCAAACTTATGGAGCTCAAGAACCACACACATTAATTATTAAACCTTCAAGAGCTGCACTGAGGCATATAGCAATATGCTTTTACCTACCAAATTGATTTGCTGACATTCTTCCGGGAGCCACGCTTTTTCATTTAAGAGCCACAGTTTGGCCACGTCTGATCTAGTCCAACCCCCTGGGGTTTGAACCCAAAACCTGCAGATGTGCTAGCCGCTACACTATTTGCAGGGTAGTCCACTTTACCTTGATTTAAATGGGCACACGCTAGAGCACTTACCAGCAAAGCAATATTGCTGGAAACCGCCTCCCCCCTTTACCAACACAGTGATAAAAAGATGACGTCAAGATGACGTGTCATGTGTAACACTGGAGGCAAATCATCCATCGGGCCAGAGCCACTTTTGCAAAGTGAGCGGGGAGGGCAGAAAAACACTGCCAGGATCTGGGCACCCGCTGGCTTGATGCAAAAGGGAGGAGGGCCGGATACATATCGTGCCACCAAGCAGGGGTCACGTCCCCTGCTCACAACTCATGTTCAAGGACTGAAGCCGAGGAGCCGCAGGCCGCGCGGCTGGTGGGGCCTGCGCCGTGCAAGGAGACCCGGGGATGGAGAGGGCGGCGCGGAGCCCCCCTGGGGCGCCAGGTGTGCGAGCCCCGGCCCGGGACCCTGGGAGTAGGTGGGGCCTGGCCCAGGGGACAGGCAGGGAGGCAGCGGGCGGGCGGGGAGCGGCTCGCGACGGGGCCCCGCTACCTTCTCCACTCGGCCCACGAAGCAGACGGACTGGCCGAAGTGCTGCGCCAGGTGCCTGGTGGCGATGCGGGTCCGCGGCCCCTCGTGCACGTCCCCCATGTGGAGCGCTCCCCGCGGCCCGCGCGCGCCGTCGTTGGGCTCGTGAGCGGCACCGTCACCGCGCGCGCCGCACGTCACCGCACCCCGGCGCCGTTCTGCCCAGAGAGCGCGGGAAAACGCACAACCTCCGCTCTGCGACTGCGCCGGGAGCCGCCGGGCACCCGGCCGTCACCTTGGCAACGGCAAATGAGAGCGAGCGTCCTCTCAGCCCGCCAATCGAACGGGACGACGGAGCGCCGCCGTGGTGACGTAGGCAAACGGCGCTTCCTATTTCTACTGCGTACAGGGTTAGCGAGGGGGCTTGTGGCTTCCCGGAAGCGCGCGTGGCCGGGGTCAGGTGGGGTTGTCCTGAGGCTGACCCCGGAAGTGGAGCCGCAGCCGCTGCCGCGGGGGCTTTGGTGCTGAGGGAGCGAGAGCGTCTGAGGCGGGTACCCGGTGAGCGGAGCGGAGCTTTCGCGCTTGTTGGTGTTCCTCGGGGCGCTGAGTGCGCTGCCTGCGGGGGTGGGTGTTAGTGCCCTAGCCCTTCCCGGCCTGGGGCCTGATCTGCCCGCCCCTGGCGGTGGGCTCGGGAGGAGAGATTTGGGCGGGGTCGCTCAGATTTCCTCCACGCTGTACTCTCACTGGGATTTTGGCTGCTCCAGGGTGTCGCCAAGCTGCCCCGAGCTATGTTCCCTCTGAGCTGTGCGCCTGTACACAGGTTGTGAAGGCCGTGCACACAATAAAATAAAGCGCACACACACAAAAATGCAACAGTACCAATATCTTTGTGCTACTTTAAGAAGGTGGTTTCAAAGAGCCTGTTTCAAATAAGGTTTTGTCATTTATAAAAATCACTTTCATCACCATATCAAAATAAAATTTAGATATGAGTTGCATCATACACACTTTGTTGCACTCACAAGTTTGACCACACTCACTGGAGTGTGCACCGATTTGGATACTGGTTCTGAAAATTTGCACAAAAGAGTGCAGTGCTCAGAACAGCTAAGATAGTGCGCAGAACCCTCAAACTCTCAGGCCTCTGGTAGAGGACCTGAGACTGAGGAAGACACATACTACCCATAGGGGTGAGGGGGAATGTTTTTTTTTAAGGGAGAGAGAGAGAATATCATAGTTAGAGTTAGTTTAGGATAGGATTTCTTTGTTTAGTTAGTTGTAGCTATACTTATACTTAACTCACTGAAGTTCACAGAGGAAATAAAAAGAGAGGCTGCCGATCTGTCTGACCAAGGCAGTTAACTGAAACATCCCTGGCTCAACAGGCTTCAAAAGATGTTCCTGCTGCTGGGATGCCATGTCTGCATCAGACAGCCACTCATAATGTAGCCAACACCTAGGGCAGGGGTCTGCAGCCTATGGCTGTAGAGCCTCATGCTGCCCTGTCCCAGCTCACCCCACCAGGAGGCTACACCCATTTGCAGCTCTCAAAACACTTGGTTATTGAAAGAATTTTTTAAAACTACTCTTCTTATCTTTTGGGGTGTTGACCCTGGCCTAGGGGAAGAGCACATAGCTTCAAAATGCTCCCACTGCCAGAAACTGAATCACAGGCAAGATGGGACAGAGACCTGCACCTTAGAATGATTCTGTTAGAGAAATCACTTTGGCCAGCCCCTGACCCAGGGCACAGAACCTCCCCAATGCTAAAGGGGAGAGACCGCAGAAAAAGATCTTCAGTCTCCTTGGAGAGTCCACCAAGGAAGAGATCAGCCTCACCAAAACCAGCAGCATCTCACAAACTGCTCGGCAGGCAGGCAAATGCTGAAGGGCAGCGTGCAGTCAAGGCACAGTTAAGAGCCTCCTCTTCCAAAACGGCCCTGATACCTCTGATGGAGCTGAAAGGGAGCCCGGCTCCATAGGACAAGCAGGCACAGAAGCAAACAACGATCCCAATGACCACAGGACCACAAGAGGCAGTACTGACTTCTTTGATGGCTGTGGTGCCTATTCCTTAGGAGCTGACGGCAGACGTGGCACAGAGCAAATCCACAGCATCACGTACATCGCTGACAGGGACCAGTGACTCAGAGCCTGGTAAAGCCTCAGGACCAACACATTCAGCAGGCATTTGGCAACAGAGTATGAATGGGAAATAAATTATGACGTTCTGCAACAGGTGTTTCAGAGGTGGAACTACCCAGAGATAGACTTATTCACCAACCAAGGAAATTGTAAATACCCAACGTTTTGTTCCAGAGTGGGAACAGGCAAATTCTTACAAGGAGATGCGTTTTTGATAAGCTGGAAAGGGACTCTAACATATGCCTTCCCACCTATACCCCTAATACTGAAAACACTACAGAAGATCAGGGCAGACAGAGCCAGGATGATCATGATTGCCCCTGCCTGGCCACGGCAAACTTGGTACCCTTACCTGCTCCAGTTGCTGATAGCGAACTGATAACAGCTCTATTACAGATTAATCTGATCCACCAGGATGGGGGAAGGACATTCCACCCCTGCTTGAACAAACTTCACCTCACAGTGTGGATGTTCAGTGGCTGTAAACAGAAGAATTACAATGCTCAAGACAGGTACAAGATATGCTATTGAACAGCAGAAAACACAATACTTAAGAAAATGGAACAGGTTCTCCAAATGGTGCTAACGGGAACAACTCGGACGTCACTCAGCAGTGATACAAGTTATCCTCAGCTACAGCCTTCGTCTGAAAAAGATGGTCTTAGCAAATAGTTCAATTAAGGTCCATTTGGCAGGACTTTCTTTCCTTCTATTTGTAGATGGAAAGCTGACACTTTTCACATAAAATTGTAAAATGATTCATGAATGGCCTACAGAACATATTTCTGGAAACTCGACCACCAACTATCCCATGGGACCTAAACTTGGTCCTGAGGGCTATCACCTTAAAACCATTCGAACCCATGGCGACATGTTTCCTGAAACATCTGTCAATGAAAGTCTCATTTGTGGCTATAACATCTGCCAAATGCATGGGAGAAATGGGAGCACTAACAACAACCTCCATATACAATCTTTCACTCAGAAAGAGTAATGCTATGCCCACACCCAAAGGTCAACCCGCCAACGTTCTACCCAAAGCCACATAATGATGCACGAACTGCAGCACTGCACACATTGCACATGAGAAGAGCTTTAGCATTCTGTATTGACAGGACAAAATCATTCAGAAAAACACAGTGGCTCTTTGTGTCACTACCAGAATGGTCCAGGGGCATGCTGCTTTTTCACAAAGACCATCCAAATGGATAAAAGGATGTGTAACAACAGCATGCACACTGAAAAAACAACCACTGACCAGAGTTAAAACTCACTTCACACGCAGCATGGCCACAACAGTAGCATTCCTTAAGAGCGTACCAATAATGGACATTTGTAATGCTGCTATGTGGAGCTCAATACATACTTTCACCAAACACCAAGCAATAGATCAGGCCATGAAATCAAGCACATCCCTAGGGTCGACAGTAGTTTCCACTGTGCAACACACGTGCACACACCCCACTGACTCTCAACAGGGGAACTGCTCCTCAGGCACCTCGAGTGGAGCACCCCTACAGGGACACACATCTCGAACATCAGTTGCTGCTCAAGTGAGCAGCCTTCTTTTATATGGGTTGTGAGTGAAGGTGAAAAATTTCTTTTTATCCCCTTTCTACTACTGACTGCCAAGTGTACTTTCTTTAACAAAGAATTTAAATTAACACTAGAATTTTTTTCAAAACTAGTGTTTATATTTTCAGACTTAAAAATGTATGTGGTGTACTAGCTTTGATTTTTCAAGCTAAAGTATATTGTTTCATGCTTAATTGAATAAGTTTCTTTTCTAGAGGGAGGCTGGGTGAAAAGGAGGTATGTTCGGCTTCTTTCGAAAAAACCAGGACCCTAAGAAAGTGTCCTTGCCAGAAGGAGAAGCAGAAGCAGATGGCTTTACTATTCTGGGTAAGTGATTCTAATGTAATATTGGTTTATTAAGTGTTTTGTTTAAACAGTGTTACCACTATCAGTTCACTTTGGTAAATTTTCAAAAATTTATGTGAAAATAGAATGGGGAGCAGAAATTGGTCCATAATAGATAAGTCAAAAAACAGAACACATGCACCCATTTCTCTTTCTTTGAACAAGATTATAGTTATTGCTTTCATTTAATATATTGTGATGAGGAGGAAAATGGATATTTAAAGCTAACTACTAAAGCTAAAAACTAAGATGCTAGCAAAATCTTCTGAATCTTAACCCAGAAGTGCCTACATGTTACTATGTCACGTATGAAATATAGATCATCTCTGTCAGACTCTGGCCCTTGGATAATTTGGCAAAAATGAAGTAGTTATGCTTTATTCTCCTAAAATGTTAGTTATTGTAGTTGAGAGTTTCCAGAAATAAAATGGAATTCTGCTCAATTTAATTTATGTATTTGTTAAACATTTTTAATCGAGTCTTACACAATCACGAAAAAGGTGTCAAATGAGGAAAAACTAAGGTTCTGTTACCCTTATATTGCAACTGATATTGTAGTTCTTATTTCACTTAATGTCATCCTCATGTAAATCAATCATCATAAATATTCTAATGCCATCATTATCCTTATGTACTGATTTTGTTCTTGCCAGATGTCTTCCTCCTTTATTTGAGGCTAATTCTCTTCTACTAATTCTCAGTATATCAGTTACTGTGGACGCCTTTAAGAGTTTCTTACATTTGTTCAAATTTTAACCTTTTCAGAGAGGTTCCTGATGGATATAATGGGTATCATCACATAACAAAAGAAATGTTTTAACAAAATGTTCAGCAGTATCTTCCAGAACAGCTGTTTTTTCTTGCATACAGTCGGTGCCTCAGCTACTTACAAGTTAGTAGAGCCGGTCTGATTTCAAATTTTATTTTTTAATGTCCTGTTTAACGGTTGCTTACTTAATCTGCTACTGTACCATATCCACAGACTTCAGTTCTTGTAGCAAAATCTATTCACTCTGGCATCTGCTGCCTTTAAAATTGTCTCTTGAAAAGCTCATGAAGATTACTTCAGAAGCAGTGGCTATAGTTTGAGGCATACCTAGAGCTGGTGCTGAAGTACCAGGCACAAGAAGTGGTGTACAGAAGTGTCTTCCATCTTGGTAGAGATTGTTCTTTTGGATTCATTCTTTGTTTTTGTTTTAAACTTACACAGTAGTTAACATTGCAAATTACTTTATAACTGATTGACATTTAATCATTCCTTTCCATTGTAACTGAATGTCCAGTGGTCCAGACAATAGAAGACATTCTCTTAGGCTGTGTCTACACCTAAAATTTTAGTTCGGACTTGGTTAGTCCAAACTAAGTCGTTTGAAAGTTAGTTTGAACTAAGCACATTTTTTTTTTTTTTTTTTTTTTTTAGTTCAAACTAACTTCTAATTTTTTAGTTCAAACTAAAAAAGAATTGGCTAGTTTGAACTAAGTTAGTTTGAACTAAAAAAAGTGTTTCTTTCGAACTAACCACTAGTTTGAACTTATTTAGTTTGAACTAGCATGACTACATTGGACTAGTTTGAACTAAATATGCAGATAAGTTTGAACTAAGCAGTTAGTTTGGACTGACCAGCTGAACTAAGTTTTGCTTAGTTCAAACTAAAAGATTTTTTAGTTTGAACTAAGTAAAGCCTAGTGTAGACAGGGTTCAAACTGCTTAATTCGAACTAATTGGCTAGTGTAGATAGCCTTAGAGAGAGAGGCAGTTACAAAGCTGTTAGTTTCAGGAGAAAGTACTACAGGAAGGACTTTAGCAGGAAATCTTTAGCAGTTCAGCCTGCATTTATCCCTGAGCAGAAGCAGTTTGGAAACTTAGCTATCTCTATTGTCATTATTTGGTGACTTCTATTAAAATTATTTTTCGGATTTGGTGGTAAAGTACTTCAGGATTTACAGAGTCTTCAAAACTTTTTGGGTACAGAAGCTAAGCTTAGGGCTTCACCTCCATAGGTAGCAGCAAAATAGGCGATCTTGTTTTAAGAGCTTTAAACCTAAACATAACATTTTCATAACAACTTCAGTGGAGCTAGGATTTTAACCAAGGCACATAAGAAGAAATAATCTAAGAAACAGAGTGCTTTCTTCGTCTAGGGAGGAAAGAATTCTTTCTGTACTAGAGAAAGAGGAGGGCAGACATGATCTTTAAATTTCAAGATATTGTGGTCAGGAGAGTTTCTGTCACTGTAAGCCTTCAGCTGTATTCTGTGGAAGGAGAGCATTCAGCCATCCATGTAAAATACTTCTTAATGGGATTTTGCAAGGCAAGAGTGATCCCAGTGCACAGTTTTATATCTGGAATTAATCATTCTTTTCTGTGCTAAGGTCCATGGGTCTGTTTTAACAGGTACCTAGTCTGTCTGCAGGTTGAGGAGAGAAACAGACTTGTCAGTCACTGGCTGTGGTGAATACCTCACCCCCTGAAGTTCCCTCTAGACTTCTGTTACCATAGTGGCAGTGGATCAGCCAGCTTTGCATAACTTTTCTTAGAGGAAATATAAAATCTCATTTCAAATGTTTAGACTCATATTTTTTTCTCTGTGTATGTCTCTAATTCTGATCTGTGCCCCAAAGCTGAGTTTGGCTTTCCCCTGCAAAGCTTTAGCTGAGGTTCGATTTAACCTAATAAAGGATTTTTACAAAAGATGTAGAGTACCATAGAAGAAATACATGGATGCAGGATGCTTGTCAGTGGCCCAAAAGAATGTGCCAACATAGTGTAAGCTCTCAGTCACATTGATTGGAGTCAGAAAAAAGCAGTTACTGGGGATCACTGAACAGTAACACACCATCCCCCCTTCCCTTATGTTTTCTGGAGGCCAGCCAAATCTGGAAAATAAGTTGTTGGTGAATGTAAACACTAGGGTATCATTAGACTCCTTGTTGGGTAATAAGAGTTTCCATCTCTCAGTTTTGCCATTACGTTATCTCTCTAGAGATAGGTATCTTCCATAGGTAGTCGTGGATGTGAGACTTGTTAACCAGCAGGTTAAAGAAGTCTTCAAAGCTCCTTCCCCTGAGGCTTGCTGGTGTGCTGCATCATAGACACAAACTGATTGTGTTTTTATCTCTGGAGAGAGAATGTGTGAAGTCTATTCTGACACGTTGTTGTGGAAATTAAAAAAAAAAAAAAAAAAAAAGTATTTTTTTTGCTACATGGGGTCTTGTGCTAAGAACACCACCTGTGTGCATGCGCACACTTTTCTGTAGTGGTCCTCACAGTAAAATTGTTAAATGAATACTGAAGGCTTAAAAAAAAAAAAAGGGAATACTCCCAAGGAGCATTCCATCTGAATATTTGGAGGCTGTTTTATACCAGTAGTTCTGGTCTCGCTGTTTCATAAAACAAGAACAGTTAAAGAGAATGGTGGCAAATTCAAAACTGCTGAGAAAGGGACATTTTTTTCGTACAATGCATAATTAAACTGTGGAACTCATTTCTGCAGCATGTTGATGTGGCTTAGAACTTAGCAAGGTACAGAGAGATTGGACACTTATTGAAAACAAATATATCCGCTCACTGCTAGGAATGAGATGTTTGTGTGGAATGCAAAGAGGGCAACTCATTATTCCACATCTGCCAACTGTGGTTGTATCTGGCACACAATACTGGACGAGCTGGAGCATAAGTCTGATCCACTGTGGTGATACTTATGTTAAGGGTCATATGTACTTCACTTCAGTAACTGCTATCCTAGCACTCTGAATTTGGTTTATCTGTACTGGGATACAGTATATAAATATTTAACTTTAACATTATTTTCTGTGGCAAAACTGCAGTTCTTAAATTGTCTTGAATCCACTGAAGTTCTTTCATCTGAGGAAAAATCAATGCATCGAGTCAGTTTTCTGTCCTGAAAATGTTGACTTTGTCCTTTGAAGAAGCTATGTTTTTCCCCACCTTTATTTTCCTCCACGATGTCCTAAATCAGTGTTTCCTAAACTGTGTTCCATGGAAGACTGGTGTTCAGCATGATGTAAATATGTGTTCCATGAAAATATTTTGATGCTAGTGACATTTTTCCTTCTAGAATATTAAATATGAAATTAAGTACATACCAAAAATACTAAAGGTATTTGAATAGTAGATGATTTTCCTTTGTTCTTTGCTCTTTATTTTTTGTTCTTTGTAAAATAAGACATTGCCAAAAAACTAACTCTTTTAAATCTACTTTTGAGCAATACATATGTTAATTTCCAGTAAGAACACCACAGACCAGCATGTATGTGTTCTGTTAATATATTCCAAGCCTAAAAGTTTTCCATGTCTAAATTAGTTTGGGAAATGCTGTCCTACATATACAAGTACTCAAGGTATTTTTTTGCAGTGCAAGGAAGAATTGGATACACTACAAACAGAAATTGGTGGGGCTGTGTAGCACTCCCTTATATAGAGAATAATTAGGGCCTTGTTTAAATCATGTCTGTTTTTTTTTTTTAACAAAGTTCATGGCAGTGTAAATGGCAAAGTATTGAATTTCAGAAAGTTTGCACAGAATGAATTTTACAGATAAATATACTCACCTTTGAGGATCGAATAAATTTAGTAGATTAAATTTAGTTGTAAAATTTGTTCTATCCTTGAAGTTGAATTTACATTTCATACACACAGCTGTCCACTTTTCCACAGAGATGTATAAATACCACTGTAAGGTAATTTTTTTATATTAAGGACTTTCAGACACACATCTTTAAAAAATAATATAATAATAATAATGCTACCGAATTGTGATGTTTTAATTATTTGCATGCCCTTTATGAAATCAAGACTTATACAAGGTTGTAATGCATGCCTGGCAACATTAGAGACTCAGAATAATAAAGGCAATTAAAAAGTAATGGAAATAGATTTTTGTTTAAAAAATTCTGTAAACTCTTCTGAAGTGTTTGACTAATTCTGATCAAATTAAATATCCCTTCTTGGGAATAGGGCTCCATTGTGTACTGGTTATTTCAACCAATCTGAAGAAAATACATGTATTTTGAATACCGTTTTGTTCACAGGTGTATTGTGAAAAGTCCATAAATACAGTTTTCTTTTGGAGTTCCACAGTAGCTGTATAACTGATAATTTCCTAGTATTTTTAAAATTGGATTTATTAGTGCAGCTTTGTTTTTACTTGGAAGATGGATGACTTGGAGAGAGAAATGCTGCTGCTGCTGCTGCTGCTGCTGCGTGTTTTTTTGTTTTGTTTTGTTTTTTGTTTTTGAGACTTGCCAATTAATATATATGCAGGAGAACCATGACAATGATGGCAAAGGTTTTTCCTTAATACCTCAGTGAAGTGGCTCTGAATGGTGCTAATAAGCAAGGCTTAGTGGCACTGCTTTATTGTACTTTAAGCAAAAGTATATTAAACACACTAAGTAGAAACCCAGTAGGGTTTGCTGACTCTCTCCTCCAAGGTCACATCCATCAAAGTTGCAGCATTCATAGTATTGTTCATGTTCCCACTTCTGCCACTTCAAAAAAGCAAACTGCTACTTCAGCTGAATAAAATGATTTTACAGTAAAATGAGAGGTGTGGGGCTTTTTATTTTGCAAACTATCTGAAGGGTATGCCATTAAGGAAAAAACCTGTGCCTTTTCAAAGTGTGGTCAAAATTTCTGACAAAAGAAGATTTTTAGTCTCTTGATGTGTAATTAACCTACCTCTGGGAAAAAGTGTGTTACTTTTTGCTTTTTATGCACTTGAGAAACTAAGCTAGTGACCCTTTAGGTGTGTTACACTAGAGTCTAAGTTTATTGAGAAAGGAGGAGGGAATGGGAGGTTGAGGGAACCCTTATCTTTGTCTTTTGGTCACATAAGGAGGCAATGGCTACCTCTTCAGTAATGAAGTCACAGTAATCTTGTTTGGTACTTGTTTCATACACAAACAAATCGCAGTTTGCATTTGTATCACTAGGTGGTGATTTATCCTTGCATTCTGCTCCTATTATGATTTTTTTTTAAGTACAATAATTATGAAGTCTCACTTTTGTTAGACTGTAGGTCTTAATAATTTCAAAGCTTTGTTTCAGACATTTTGTAGCATTGCATTTATACGTGCAATAACACTGTAAAGAGTGAAAATATAAAGTCTGAAACATTGACAGTTGATTTGTAATTCCTTCCAAAACAGATCTGTTGAGGGCGCTGAGACCTACATAACACAAAGGAATTGATTTGCATATTTTTAATAGCAGAAAATAACATGAATAATTAGGCACACAAGCTTCATGCTATATTAAT
This sequence comes from Podocnemis expansa, assembly GCA_007922195.1. Classification (NCBI taxonomy): domain Eukaryota; kingdom Metazoa; phylum Chordata; order Testudines; family Podocnemididae; genus Podocnemis; species Podocnemis expansa. Next base: position 28,775,702 of record ML681964.1, on the reverse strand, counting down.
ACTGTTGAAAACCATGTGTTGATTGTAGTCTGTAAGCCAGTTGTGTTTTGGTTGAGTGAACTCGGTCAGCCTCTCATGTAGATTAAAGGAATTAGGTTACTGAACAACTGAAATTCATTGTGTTCTGCAGTATAAGCAGGTGTATTTCTTAAAAGCAGGATGCAAGTACAGCTTTCTTTCTTTCTAGATTTCATACAGCACAGGAGATAGAGTTCTGCATTTCACAATAACTTGGATAACTTCTTAATTTCTGTGTGATCAGAACATATCACTAGCTATGAACTGCACACTATGAAAATTTCTTATTCATATTTCTTAATATACGTCCTTGTCTGTAGTGTAATATTTAAAAAGTTCTCAGTCAAAACTCAAACCCTGTAAGCTTTTTAGCTCTTTAATACACAGGCTCAAGATAATATATTTTAAAGTCTCCCAGCCTCTTTCTAGGGTTTGATCTGTCAGTGCATAGGTCAACATATCTTGAAATGTGTAAACTTTGGGATTATTTTTAGCTTACAAATATTCCCGTTAACTTGATTATACACACTAACAGTTTAATTTGGCACTTCTTCATGGTAGCTCCTATTGATTGTAATGTTATATAAACAATATATTATAAAGAACTGTTTACAGTGCTCGGTGGACTGGCTATTGACTGATCATTAGCCCTTAGTCCTAATTATCTTTCAAAAAGATCAATTTTGAATATTCAGCTACAACTAGGAATCTTATTTTTAATTGCTTCTGACTTTAACTGCAGAAGACTAATGCAACATATGTTGGAGTCCAAGAGAATGTGTTGTTTTAGGACCTTTAGACAAATGTGAGTGTACTTCCTTTTCACTGTCACATTGAAAAGTCGTCTTGGTATGTCCAGTCTAATAAACATTTCAACATGTTGTTCAAAACATTTCTTTTAAGCATTGTCTTGTGTTTATATTGGAGTACCAGCTTTTTCAAAATTGTATGGCTGTTAAGCTTTGTGGAAGAAATTGATCTCAAAACACAATTTCTTTTAATGACACCAAGGTTTTTGACAATCTAACCCTCTTTGAAAAGATGGTTCTTTCACTTCTGCGTGTAGTAGTCCAGTAGTTTCTTGACAGCCATATTGTGTTAACCTTACTCACATAGTACCTTACTCCCTAATATCATCTAACTTTATATATAGCACTGCATCTCAAAGCACTGTAGCAAGAATGTAAGAAGCAGTTCTGTTATGGAGCAAGTCATTACAATGAGAATGAGATGAGCAGACTTTAGACTGTGTGGATTTTTTTTATTTAGGTGAATAGCTGGGTGGTTTGTTTGAAGTTGGAGAGTTAAGAGGGAGAGGGATAAAGGGTTTGTAACATTTTTTTCCTTAAAAGTACAGTATTCTGAATCTCAATGGTAGTAACTAAACTTGTTTTGATTTATAGAACATGTTTGTTGCTCTAAAATACCCTGAGCTTACCTGTCCCATATAAAATGAATCTCTGATTTTAATTATTCATACTCTAAAAAGATGGTGTATATTTAAGGAAGAGACAACCAAACATACACTTGAAGAAAATAGCCATGGAGTTGTAAACAACATTCTGTGATTTACTGATGCTATAATTTACTAGCAGACAGGTCAGTGGTTGTGACATAGGCCCTTGGATTATATCATGGTATTGCTCATAATGTTTGATATGAGTACATTTAACAGTGGTATGTAGAGTGTAGACACTGTACATCCAGCTAGCATACATTAAATACAAACATAGACTGGGAGGCACTTGTTGGGCAGGTCGAGTAGAGTGCCCTCCATACCTAAATGTGAGTGTTACTACCTTGCTTACAGGACTTAACTGTCTACATGGCCAATGGGAGCCTCTGATATCAGCACTACTATTTTTACCGGTGATCTTTGGGCTGCCTGCTCACTACTAGAGCCTTTTCAAGTCACAGTGAAAGACTATGGCATTTAGCAAAACAAACAAGGACTATATCAGCACTTTTAAAGACTAACAAATTAATTAATCACATGAGCTTTCGTGGGAGAAAATTCCACTTCATCAGACACTTGAAGATGGAGAAGTGCAGCCGAATGGGAGAAAAATAGTTTCATAATAAATAAAATCAAGAAAACAAATAAAATGAAAATAAACACACAATAAAGAAGTGAAACACTTCCCTGCATTTATTTTCCTCCCATTCATCTATGCTTCATCCTCAACTGTCTGACAAAGTTGGATTTTTCTCCCACAAAAACTCATGCAATAAATTAATTTGTTAGTCTTTTTAAAAGTGCTGCTAGAGTCCTTGTTTGGTTTGCTGAAATAGACAAATATGGCTACGCCTTTGGAACTTGTGGCATTAGGAAAATCTCTAGCTGATGTGAAGAACTGCTGGAGCCTTTCTTTTTTGCTGTGTCCTTCCATGTGGCCCCTAAAGCTATTTCCTGTGGCTTGCAACACTACTGTTGTTACTGATGTTTGCAATATTGTTGTATGAAAAAACATCAGTGATGCAGCCCTCGGGCTAAAGTAGTAATTCTCACGTGCCCTTTGTGGTGCTTTGAGTTTGAGACCCCTGTTTTAAGTTAACCAAAGTGCATTCATCCAAGCTGGAAGAAAAAGCACCAGCAGGGACCATGCACTATCCAGTCAGTCATTCTCTCCAGTGTTCCATTGCTGCCATAGTACATTCTTACTGGCTTTCAAGAAGTGATCTTTTTGGTCTTTCCTCACATATTGTAATATTGTTTTGGTTTGTCCAATTGATTTTTTTCAAACTTTTTATGCTCCTAACACAGCAAAATATATGACAGCTCTAATTCTAGTTTCTTATTCGACCCGTTTCTCTAGCAGCAGATATATATTCACTCTTTATTCTCGGAAATGTATTGCCTCAATCTGGCTAAAGGAGATATACAGTGTGTCCTTTGCCATCTTGTGGAAGAACCACCATGTAGCACTTCACAGTTTTGTTTGTTGTTTTAACAGATAATTTTTCCAGCTGTTAATAAAGATTTTTGTCTTCTGGCAAAAGAAAATTAAATGAATGCCCAAACTTTGTATGAAAGCAAGGGTTGCTGTAAAGAATAATCCTCAACTATTTCTCATGAATTTCTGTCTTTAGATTTTTACTTCCTACTAGCGCGTCTATCAAGAAATCAAATGCTAAAGAACCACAAAGAAAACTTAATACTGTTGAAGAAAAATGTATCCTATGGAAAGTGTTACGTTGCTACGACTCAAACTTAACACTGTGTCAAGTGTTAGGTGAACTGTGGTTGGACCTGGTTAGAGGGACTGTTATTAGCAGCCTTGCTGAATTTATAAGATACCTGATTCACATGATAGTAAACCAGGGATAGGATTTTATGAAGCGCAAAAAAAAAAAAAAAATTAGTCTACACCAAAACAAGCAATTTGAAAGTTTAACCACATATCCTAACTTTCATTTTTCAAGTATGCAGTGGCTCTGCCTAGCATCAGTACTTGCTGTAAGTCCATGCAAAATGGAGAGAAAGGAAGCAATAGGGCAGATGGCTATGGACCAAGGCCCATGTGATGAGATCACTGGGGTGCGACCTGGAACTGTGGGATCAATGTGCTCCCTTAATTCTTCTGTCTGGCCATGTCTTGCAATGCTTTGTCAATGTCAAGAAGCAAATTCCACAAAACACTTAGCACTCAGCCATCAGCATGCAGAGGCAGTATGCACCTGTAGCTAAATTGCATGAATGCTCTCCAAGCCACTCATGAACTAGAAATAGGGAAACACTCACAAGTCTCCCAAGCCCCCACCCTTGCACCCCACAAATATCATCTTACAATGCTTAAGATCTTCTCTTGAACAGGCAAGTTTATTAATTAGTTCACCACTTTACAAATGAATGTCCACTTGCCTTTGACAACTTAAGCAGATTCCTTAAGTGCTTCATGTTTAAACAAATTCACTTGTTTGGCTTGCTGAGATATCTGAACTTATCTTGTGACCTACCCCTCACTGCATTTACTTAATCCCTTCCATACCGTAAATTTTCCTTTTCCATTTCAAGCATCTGTATGAACAGAGAAAAGAACATTGTGTAGTCATGCACCAAAGTAAAAGATAAGATGCATGTTACCCAATTTGCAGTCACATCTCTACATTTCCTTCTTGGAAATATCTTAGATCTTAAAGGAAACAATAAATCTGGATATATTATTAGACCTAGATCGCTCAACAAATTTCCTGTTTGTGAATACAATTATGATTTAATTAAAAGTCAGTGCAAAATTTGTTTCATTTATAATTTTGATAGTACTAGGAGTTTATCTTGGTTTTGGTACTATTTCATTTTAAGCAATAGCAATTTGATACAGGCTGAAAATTTTGCTTTAAAATGTCTTAGTTTAACCTTTAGATGTTTTGTGCATGGACGTGTTCTGCAAATACGTATGGTCTTCTTGAGAATTTGAAACAATTTCAAGATTAGATCTTGATAGACCTTGCCTTCTTAAAATACACTCATCAACATTAGCAAAGAAATTGTTAGAAAAATACAGCTTTTATGTGTTTAATTTCTGCATAACTGTGAATCCAGAGTTGATTAAATATATTGTGTATATAGTACTGCAGTATGGACCTCCGGCCTTAGAATGAAAACTAAGTTACAAAAGCCCTAATATTCGATTTAGCATGGTTGAAATATTTCTGGATAAATCAGGGAAGTTAAAGGTATTTTCCTGTTTTCTGAATTTTCTTAATCTTCATTATTTTTTATGATCAGTCTTTGTGGAAGGTCACTTAAAAACAAAACAAAAAGAATGTGATGAATGGCTAAACTTAATCAAGAAATAAAAAATTATGATACACATGGTTGCCACAACACAACCTGTATTGAGGACCTGAACTGGCTGTTGGGAACAGGTCAGTACTAGTGATACAATCATTATAGGATGTAGTGAAAACTAAACTGTATGCTATGTGCAATAAATCCAAAATTCTGATAATGGTTGTAGTGGCTCAGGCACTGTGCTAAAGAAATAATGTCCATCTTGTCCAGGATGCATCAAATTTATTTATTAAATTCACAGGTATTTAGAGAGGTATGAAATTTGAGCATCCTGACTAGTAGTGGAGACACAAAAGTAGGTGGTTATATGAAAAGATAAAGATATATTGAAACCTAATTTTAACTATTTGTATTGTGTGGATATTTAAAAAAATCACCCTTATCTATTTTTTCATGTTAGTAGAAGTTGGTCAGAGAGAAACTAAAAAGGATTTTGCAGTGCTGCAATTCATTAAGTATGTAACTAAGATGGGCTGTTACCTAAAGGCTCCACCTAAACTATGTGATATTTGAAGATCACATTTATTCAATTGGGGCAATTTACACATTTTTTATGAGATGAATAATATACTTTGGAAAAAAATAAATCTTAAAGGTATAATTAAGTGATGCATAACTCTTTCACTTCTAAAAAGGAAAAAAAATTAAAGAAAAGTGTAGCTATCTAAAACATGGATGTTCTCTGGTGTTTTTGTCACTTTTTTGTCTAGTAAAGAGGTGCATATTCTTGTTCTGAGTCTTATTTTTATATTTTCCTGTAAAATGTTTCTCGTGCAGTATGCTGTTTTTAAAAGAAATTAATTAGTTTTAAGAAGAAAGCATAAAGTTATTTTGGGAAGTGATTAAGAATTATGCTTAATGATACACATCATATCTGTCGTCATTTCACATTATCATTCTTTCCTCGTTGCATGTAATACAACTTTCTTTAATATGAAGAAGTGGCTCAATTAAGCATGTGCTTTAATTGGTATGCCCGAGGTTTTAATTTTTCTAGTATGTGGGTGATGCATGTTAATTTATATATAACCTTGAACATGTGTAGCTCGCTATTCTTCTCTAAACCACTTTGTGTTGAAGGCTCTTGTAATAATATTTCAGCCATTTCATTGATATTTTTGCTTGTCCTCTTCCATGTGATATAGATGGAGTATTATAGATCTGGAAGCAGCAGTATTAGCCTATTCATCTTTTGTGTAGGATGAAAAAGATATCTAGACAGGTGCTGTCTCCCAAGAAGAATTGATGGAATGTCATGCTGTACCATGAATCCCATTACACCTCAGATTATAGAAGCCCAGGTCTCTGTAAAAGGAACAGGTGTGCCCATGGTTAGTGGCACTGCAAGCTTTCTCTCCTTCTCATCTTTCTCTTTGTGTGTCTCCGCACTGCTGAAGACGAACAAATTCCCTCTAGAAATGAAAGACAAAATATTTTTTGATATCCAGGATGGTTATGGCATATGATTTTACATTTTTGTGTGCTGCAGTTTGCTCATCTTCAATCTGTGCTAAAGCATCATGAGGAGACCTTTATCTGTCACACTCTGAATCAATTTGTGACTTTTTCAGTGATGATATCTATGTAATAGGTGGCACCTAGCTTGTTCTGAATAAATTTTGTTGGACAGAGCTATGGGTAAACTTGTAAAACTAATTTCTACCATGCTCCAATATGTAATAAAACCTGCCTCATAACATATTAAATGCACAAAACCTTGTTACAAAGTTTGTGTCTAGTGGTCTAGAATGTGGGGGGGGCTGGCTAAATTTAAAATAAAGAAATACAAAGTTAAGATACGCACAATTTCCACAGCACAACATTAATTCTACTTCTATAACGGCTGGTAGGTTTGGGGAGTGGGTCAGTACAGGTGATGCAAATTTTAACAAACTACTGAAAGATCTGATGGATTCTCCATCTTTTGAAGTCTTCACATCAAGATTGGATGCCTGCTGGAAAATGTGCTTTAGTCAAACACAAATTATTGGGGTTAAAACAAGAGTAACTAGATGAAATTCTATGGTCTGTTATACAAAACATAGTAGATAATCCAATGATTCCTTTTGACCTTAAAAACCTATGAATCTGGAGGGCCATTATTTCACCAAATTCTGAATATTAGAAATCTGATCTCAGCCAGTGCTGTTTCCTTTCTTTTGGTAGAAGCTTTCCATATGCGTTAATGCCCAGGAGAAGATGGACACATTTATATATACTCTGTCTTGTTTTGAATGTCCATATTTAAACAATGGTCCTGTTTCATGCTCTGAAGACACATTGCTAAAGAAATTCCATTGTAACAGATATGTAGCATTTAAGAATGTTCCAAATGTATCCTGTCTTTACCTGAAAATTTGCTTTCTTTTGAGTAATAAGCTCCGCAGGTCTCATCCATCCAGAATAGAAATGGAAATTAACATCCAAAGATTTGGGTTGCTTGTTAGTAGGTGGAATTTACTATGCTCTGCAATTAGAGAAATCATTTTTTTCTCTAAAAATACTTACTACAATCTGTAATTAAGAAAGTGGTTTTCAATTATCCTTATTACACAAGTTCTTGGCTGGAGGGAACTTCCAGAGGCAGCATGTTTCTCAGCTGCCAGGACTGACAGATCTAGTTCTGCTCCCAAGGTAGCAGTAGGCATTGAGATAGATCTGTGGACCTTGTTAGCAAATTTTCAGGTATGCATAATACATTTTTCTATTAATATCATATTCTGTAAAAGGATGTGAATTTATTATTGTATTGTAATGGGGGCACCTTAAAAGTTATTGACATTAGGGCTTTGACTGCATTCAGTAACAGCTGTTGTCAGAGCCCAGAAATTTGGTCCTTTTTTCTCCTCTCTCCTGACCTATTTAAAAAAAAAAAAAAAAGGCAACAGGCTGACTAGATTTGATGTGAGTGGAGAAATACGCTAGTTTAGGATATTTAGAGGTTTTGAATTTGATATTAATGACTACATTGAATGTTATCTTAAAAATTCCACACATGCACACACACACGGCCAGCCCAAGGTTTTTTGGCACCCTAGGCGCCAGTGATTTTGGCACACACCCCCAGTGGTGGGGCCACATGGTGAGTCCTCCTTCCCACTCCTACTAGCCCCCCACCCAAACCTCTCTGAGGGTCGTGAGCTGCACAGTGGACCAAGCAGAGTTCTGCAGCAGCTCTGGCCAAGCAGCGTTGGCAGTGAGCTGGGTGGTGGGTCCAGCCACACGGAGGGCCAGGCCTGGCTGAGTGGTGGTCCCAGTTGGTGGGCCTGGCCAGCCAGGGAGTAGGAGCTGAGCGGCAGCTCATGGGGAGCCGCTAGGTGGGTGATGGGCTGTGCAGGCCAGGCCAAGCAACGGGATGCCGGTCGACCAAGGAGCACAGGCTGAGCAGCAGGCTGCTCAGGGTGAGATGCAGAACTCTTGGCACCCCCTAGTGTTTGCTGCCCTGCTTCTAGTCCTGCTCTTGATGGAGAGGGAGAATAATTGACCACCCTGTTCTTTATAACAACCTTTTATGTACTTTGACTATATTATATTATGTTCCCCTTCAACCTTATCTTCTCTAGACTAAACACACCAGGGTTTTAGATTTCCTCATAGGCCATTTTTTCTAGACCTTTAATTGATTTGTTATTCTTCTCTGACTTTCTCAGATTTGTCCACATCTTTCCCACAGTTTGGTACCCAGAACCAGACACACTATTCCAGTTGAGGCTTTATCAATGCTGAGTAGATCTGGAAAATTACTTTTAATTTTGATTGCAACATTTCTGCTGATTATGTTCCACAATGATGTTTTCTTTGTTTTTTGTTATGCTGCAGTCTTCTATGGTTGATTCATATTTAGTTTGTGATCTATTATAGCACCCAGATCCTTTTCTTCAGTTCTGCTTCCTGGGCAGTCATATCCCATTTTGTAATTGTGTAAAATGTATCCCTTTTTAAGTGGTAGTACTTTGCATAGTCCTTCTTGAATTAAATCCTGGTTTTTTTCCAAACCACTTCACCAGTTTCAGAATCATTTTGAATCTTAAAGTGATCATCTGCAAACTTTGATAGTGTACTCTCCATGCCATTATCAAGGTCACTTACATTTTGTACTCCTGTGTTTCAGAGTACAGTATGTGTTTTGGTCAAATATAGTTTGTAATGTCAAGATTTTTTAAAACAATGATACCAAGGGCCAGACCTTTATTGTAAAATTTTCTTATAGTTTTGTTCTTCAAGTTGATGCATTTTTGTTTTAAATGTATATACTTGTTTAGTAAGCCAAGTATTTTATAGTCATCTCTGATGTGTACTGTGATACTCAAATATTGAGGCGACGTCCCAGAATGCACTTCATCCTCAGACAGTGATGTAATCTTTTAAGCATGTTTAGTTAGCAAAGGGTCTTGCTTTTGATCTCTAGTTGTCATTTTTGTGTTGAGCTACTCTTGAATAACAAGGGTAATTTTCTTCATTAAAAATTGTTGCTGATGATGTATTTCACTAGTCATTCTTTTGTAATGCTCTTTAATTAGGAACTTGTTTGAATGTGTGGATCTTGGTTCCTGTGGAGATATCTATGGCATTATTTTCTTAGTAGTAAGTAAGTAAACAATTTGCAGTGCGATTGTTAAATCGATTAAACATTTTATATAGATTCAGGTGGGATTTTATTTTCAGTTTTCATCCATTCTCTTAAAAAATTTCCTTATTATGAAATATCATATAAGTTTTTTGGGACTAAGTGCAGTAGAAGAGGAACAAAATATTTGATTGATCATTCCCTATCTTTTAACTTCTGAATGTTGCTGTATTACACCTTGATCTTGCAATTTTACAAGTACTCCTCTGATGAAACTTCAGTAAATTTCATACCTGTGTTATATTGACAAATGTCTGTCTATAATGTGCCTCTCAACTTTTTTTTTCCAAAATCATCCCATTTGAGTTTGGTAGGTTCAAGACATAAAGATGAAATAAACTTTAGTTTATGTTGGATACTTCTTGATAAATTAACATTATTGTCATGTGGTATGCCAGTTGGGAAGGTCTCTCTTAAGAAGCAGACACTTGGGGTCTGAGCTTGCATTACCTGACTTTCAATAGAGCAAACATCTGTACAGAAAGTAAAACCTTTAGTGATCTAGAAAGATAAAAAGAAGAAAAAAATCCCAGATGAGGTCTCACCAGTCTTATATAATGCTACTAACACTTCCCTATCTCTTGTGAAAACACCATGTCTGTTGCGTGCTAGGACCACACTAGCTTTTTTCCATAGCCACATCACTTTGGCAGTTCATAGTGATCCTGGGATCAGTCAGTATGCCTAGGTCGTCCTCCTCTTCTGTCAGTTCCAAATGATATGTCTCCAGCTGATGGGAAGATTTCTTGTCATTAATCCCTAAACGCATGACCTAGCATTTTCTATTATTAAATTTCAGCCTATTCCTATTATTCCAGTTTACAAGGCCATCCAGATCTTCCTATGTGATATCCTGATCCTTCCCTTTAAGGGATTGGAACACCTCCGAACTTTGTGTCATCCACAAACTTTATTAGCACATTCACACTTTTTGTGCCAATGTCAGTAAAATAAATAAATAAAAATTATTAAATAAGATTGGTTCCTTGAAGAACTCCACTAGTAACCTCCCTCCAGCCTGACAGTTTACTTTTTAGCATGACCTTCTGTTGTCTCTCCTTTAACCACTTATCCACCATTCTATTTGCATTTCAATCACCATGTTTTCAGTTTAACTAACAATTCTGTCTGTGGAACTGCCTTACTGAAGTCTAGTAAAATTAGATCCGCTTCATTCCCTTTATCCAAAAAAATCTGTCGTCTTCTCAGAAAAGATCAGGTTGGTCTGGCACAATCTACCTTTTGTAAAGCCATGTGTATTTTATCCCAATTACATTTACCTCAATATCTTTAACTACTTTCCTCTTTTTTCAGTTTTTTTCCAAGACTTTGCATATTAACGAGGTCTAACAGGCATATAGTTACCTGCGTTTTTTTTTCTTTCTTGAAAATGGAACTATATTAGCAATTCTCCAGTCATATCTCTCAACCTGTGAGTTCACAGATTCATTAAAACTTCTTGCTAATACTTGGAATTTCAAGTGCCAGATCCTTTCATAATCTTGGGTGAAGATTATCCAGACCACCTTATTTAGCCCCATTAAGCAGTTTGTTTGGCTTCTACCTCAGATGAGCTAATTTCTACCTCCGTATCCTCATTCCCATTAGCTACACTACCACTGCCCCAAGTTCATTATGAGCCTAATTAAAAGTGGAAGCAAAGTATTTGTTTAGATATCTTGCCAAGCCTAGATTATCCTTAATCTACAGCCCATCCTCAGTGTTCAGCAATCCTACTTTCTCTTTCTGTTTTCTTCCATTTTTGTATAGCTATATAACTTTTTACTACTGTTCTCTGGATCAACTTTGGTTACAGGACTGTCTGTCCTCAGTCGAAAATCACATAGACTTGCCTCGTCCTGGTAATGATGTGGTTCTCTAGTTTATCCCCAGTTTTTTCTGGCTGCAGTCATCTCTTCTACAATTTTCCTTTGCAACCCGCTGTAGTCTCTATTTCCTCATGGGCCTTTATTTAGTGGTATCGCTATTGGCTTATCCATTTTTTTGTATCAGACTAGTCGCTTTTCTCTTCTGCCTTGCCCTCCCACCTTCAGTAGCCACCTACTGTGCCCCTTCTTCATTCTCCAGCCCAGCAAAGCTGTGTCTCAGCTGTTTCTCCTTCACTGGTACAATTTTTCCCCTACCAGCACATGCTTCCATTGGCCACTTTTCTCACCCAGTATTCTCCCCTCAGGGTTAGTTGGTCCTGTTTCCATTTGCAAATCATGGTTTGTCCCTACAGCCGCCTCATTCATCTGCTCCATCAACTATGCGAACCCCCTTCCAGACTCAACCAGAGATTCCAGCTTCATTTCCAACTCTTGAACATTGTCTCCTATCAGCTCTGTGAGGCAGCACCTCACACATACAAGACTCTTTTGAGGTGCCCCATCCAAGGTCATGTACACTCACAGCTTCCACATCCAGGCATCTTTACTGGCTCTTATACTGCTTGACAGACACGGAGGCAGCAGTGGTAGTCACTCTCATAGTTTTTTTTTTCCTTTACTTCCTGTCAGTGAGACACACAACCAAAAAAACACATCAGAACACATCACTGATGAGCAGCCTAACAATGCCAGAACACCATTCTTTCCCCCTCCAAACTCTTACTCAAGGTCCCCTGTTCTCAGGCCTGTTGACTGTCTCCAGTGCTGCTGCCTGATTGAAGTGTCTGCCTTTAGGCTTCTGAGTAGGGAAGACCTGTCCCCTAATTAGGATCAACTGATCTCAGTACCAGCTCCTGCACATTGAAGGGGGGAAAAAAGGAAAAACAAAATAAACATGAGGATTCACAATTCCACAAAAACTCACCTTTGTATATTTACTGTATTGTTAGTTATTGTACAGTTTCTACATTGTTTGTAATCAAACACAAATGCAACTACACATGATAGATTATCTGATTGAGTTTTTTATAATTTTGGTCATTTTGAAATGAAATAGCAAATTTAGAGAGAATGCAAGTTCCTCACCCAGAAAAGTTTACAAATACAGTTGGTCAAAAAACTCATAGCAGACTTAGTTATTTTTTCTTCACAATTTCAAATGTCTTGAAACTTTCCAGTTAGTTCTACATAGGACCTGAGGTAGATCTGCAGGAATTCCTCTTAGTTTAGACTACCTCTGATGCATTGGAGTTCTATTTATGAAGAACAAGATCAATAAAGAAGATACCTAGACTGTCACGGTTGTGGTGTGATCAATGGGACAAGTATTGTCTGCCCATGGACACTCAAAGTGGATCTCTTTTTGTTATCCATTAGAGCATGTTCCTCCCCGGATGGGGTCATGGCCCACTTTACTAGCACACAACCAATTTCTACATCATCCCTTCTAGAGGTACCCTTACTGGCCGATTATATAAGATGGTTTCCTGGAGCTCTGTCCATACTTTCATGACACAATAAGCATTAGTCCTGACATCTTTTTGCAGATGGAGATAACGGCATTACAGACATCTATACCAGTGGTTCTCAACCTTTTTGACTTGAAGGCCACAGATATGATTTGCAACCCTGAAGGACCATCGGTCTCTGCCAACAGCCTTCTCCCTGTACCTCTTCACTGCTGCCAGACAGGAGGAGTTCAGCAAGAGAGCTGCCTCCCTCCTCAATGATCTCCCATCCCCTGGCTACATCAGAGAAACCGCATGTGTTGTGTAGTCCCATGCACTCTATCTGGGTCCCTAGGCAGTGGTTCTCTTCTGCAGCCAGGGGAAAGGGAGATCATGCTCCTCACCCTCTGGCTCCAGCAGGGGCACCAGCATCTAGGGATCCAGGTGGAATGCTTTGCTGTGGTCCCTGCTACATCCAGGGGGAGGAGAGCATAGATTTCCCATCTGCTTGGCTGCACAAAGGAGCCTACACCTTTCCTTTATCCATGTGGCAGTGTGCTCTGTCTGGGTCTTTAGGCAGCAGTTCCCTTCTGCAGGCAGTTGAAGGGAAGTGGCAGGCAACTTTGAAAGCCCCTACAGGCCTCTCTTGATCCCTAAAGGACAGGATGGGAACCACTGATCTATACAAACAGCATCCTCCCACCCCCTCTGCTGTTTGATTTGCTTACGACAAATCTCTTGCAAATGGAATATACACAGGGAATATAGATATGTGGGGTGAGGGAGAGAGGAATGAGTACTTGAAGTAATGTAACTGGAAGTTCTTTGAGATATATAGTACCTATTTTTATTCCACTATTTTATTACTTTTTTTCCTCTGAGTTTTGGTTCTTATTTGATTTGTGGTGAAAGAAACTGGAGAGGCATCAGTCTGTACCTCCTCTTACATTCTTGGTTTGAATCATGAGGTGAGAAGCTGCACAAGTACAGATGAACAAATACTACTACTTAGACATCTGTGATTTCAGGTGCATTGTGTGCATGTGCAGCCATACGGGGAATATAGAGAGGGACCACATCACTCCTCCAGATCTCATTTTTAAAGATAAACTTGTAATTTTAAATTCAAAATCTGGTTTAAAATTTAAACTGATCTGATTTTTATTTAGTGGTTTACACAATATATGGTAGGTCACTTCTTTTCACACAGTATGCATTGGCAAAATTCTGCGTGTACAACTGTAAATCTCACTCTTCCTAACTTTCAAGTGTGGGAATGTGCATTTGTGTCTGTCAGAAACGTTGCTTCTGACATTTCCTTACCTTTAGAGTGTTTGACTTTGCACCTTAATCTTAATGTGATTTTTAACATAAATTGCTTGACCAGTATCTTAATCTACTTTTCTATTAGTGATGTTCTTAACAAAACAAGTTTAACAGACCTTTGTGTTTTGTTTTTTATGGAACTGCCATTTTTATCACATCTGCTGTCATGTAACAAAAATATATTTGCATCTATACTGCAGTGATTTTTTTTAATAATGATTCATCAATCTGTTTAAAGGGTGAAAGCTACACTACCAAACAAAAAAGATAACTTTGAGGTGCTCCTGGCCAGGACCTACAACAAATTAAACAGTTGCAATTCTGTTCTTACTGTTCACATTACTCAGTACAGCTTTCTTTTTTTGACAGAAGTCCAAGATGTTTCAAATCTAAAAGAGCTCTGCATTCCAAAACTGAGTATGGTAATTACTCAGAGCTTTTGAAATCTTTGTGTTCTTTGTCATCCTCCTAAGCATATCTGGCAATATGAAGAAGCTGTAATACACATAGTTAAAACCACAACCACCACAATGAGAGAGACCGTAACATTAAAAGGGCCAAATATTTGCACTGTGAGAAAGAGAACATTAATTTGAAAAAAGTTGTTTAAGCACTTCCAAAAGCCTATTGTAAGGGTTACTATAAACAGAGTGTTTGTTTAGAAATCCACCATTCTACTTGAGAAAAGCAACAAGTTTACCTGGGAGTATCATTTTTTTGGGGTCTGAATGCAGATGAGAACAGAAGGTAGGAAGGAAAAGGGAGATGACCATTATAAAGAGAAGTACTACAAAAGATACCTACAGAAGTAGAAACAGATGCATTCAAATGAATATCTGTGTGGAATGAACACATTTTGCATGTAAGACAATCCAAGTTGGACAATGTGTCCACAGTTGAAAGATTGAGGCCTGTGTAAAATTATATGAGCATTGGGGGTATATGTGTATATTCCAGTGCACCTGATGTGGTCCTTTAAAACTGGAAGATGAAGTTCAAGGTCACGTGTCAACTCCTAGTCATGTGCCATACAGGAAGTTACTGTAACAGACTGGTATGTCTGTGTCAAATCGTGAACTCCGTCTTGTGTTGTAAATGCCATTTTTGTTCTGGGGCTGTATTTCATACCATAATTTTCATTTTGAGGCGTGAACACAGAATAATAGAACCATAGGGGTTAGAAGACACCCCAAGGGTCATCAAGTCTAGTTGTAGCATCCTGTGGATTAAAACATCTAGTTAATAGTGGGGATTTAATACCTTCAGTAGTAGAGGGACTGTATCTGAGAAGTTAAATAACAGAGCAATCAAGGCCTATCAGTGTTAAATAACTTTCCACAACTGAAACAGTAAGATCAGAAATAGCTACCACCTTGCTGATAGCTGACCACTGGTCATCTTTGGCCTCACTTCCCCATGCCTTTTGTGACAGAAATGTACGGGGGTCTCAATTCCTGAACTGGTATATTATTTATGCTCTCCAGATGCCTAGCTATGAGCAGTATTCTTTCACCTTCTAAGTCATAATACAGGGACCTCAAAAGAGCACATCTAACACAGCTGGTATCAGAAGCAGTGAACTGTAAAATGGAAACCCCAACTGACATCTGCCATGTGTGATCAGTTTAAAATTATTACTAGCACTACCAGCCCTCCCAATAAATCCCTCAGCCGAGAGGTCCAATCAGGGAACAGGATTTTTTCATTTCAGTCCACGTGATCTGGCTTTGCCTGTCTTGTATTAATCGGTGGTCAGGCTGTTCTCATCTAAATTCTTCATCTTAGAATGATCTATCACACTTTGTCTGCTCCACACAAAACTAAACATTTTTCACACCTTCTCTCATCTACCTCCAATGGTTGCTGTTTCCACAAACTCTGACACCTGTACTGATGGATAGACAGCACTGAGTGGATCAGAAAAGTCATGATAGTAGGGATCCAGCTGGTCCATTAATACTGGATACATTAGTACCAGTGCAGGAGATTTATAGTGCTCTGTTCTCTGAAACCTCCCCTAAGATCAGTGTCAAAGTGAGTAATGGGGAAGGTAAAACAGCACTGTATTTAAAAACAAAAATCTTTCATATAGCATGATAACCAAGGAGCTGCTCTCTTTGTGATCCCCTAGAGGGAACTTCTTTCGATTTAACCTGTTTTAACGACTGATAGCAGCAGAGAAAAGAGAAATGTATCAGAGGTCAGCAAGAGAAGTGAAGTCACAGAGCTGGTCTGGTATGAGTGTAGCATTCTAATCTACAGAGGTCAACAGTGGATGCAGAAAATCCATCATGTGCATAAAGAGTTCAGCATGAGGCATACAGCTGTAATTTCAGAATAGTTATTAGCTGTGACCACAATTTTTGTTGTTGTTTAAACAGAAGACAACTCTCTTAAATGTGCAGACAGTGCTTTCTGGACTGTGATTTGTGATGTGACTCAAGCTATTCTTAGTTCAGACAAACATTTCTGCTTAGAAAAAAAATCATTCCCTTACTACAAAAAGAAACTTTTAGAATGAAGGTTCACATTTTACTAGATGTAAGTAAACATGGAGAAATATTACATGTGTAGCATTGATTTTTTTATTAACTCTTATAGGCACATAATTTGTTACTGCTTTCAATGGGAAGCACTATATACTCTTATATTTACAAGATAAAACATGCAACTGGCAGTATAAAAGTTCAGTGTACACATTTCCCTTAAGATGAATGATGTTTCCCAAGTGATTTTTAAAAAGAGAAAAATGATCTTCCAATATACTTGTAAATGCATATTTTGGCAAAATTGAAACATGTAAATCAATTTTCCAAAGTACTGGATTACCAAAAACATTTATTTAGATATACAGATGGGAAAATCTTAACTTATGAATTTTGAAGTCTTGCATAATAAACTGCTGTCCTGTGTTCATGTTTTCAAGGTAAACATCTCTATAAAAAATATTTCAACATAGTGTGACATTAGTGACAATAGTAAATGCTCACTAGGAACCTATTTTATAAGCTTTTCATGTTAAGAATTAATTTACTTAATTTTAATGAAAATTCTACTTCTCAGAAGTAAATTTATTTTTAAAAGTATTTAAATTTTCTTTCACATATTCTCTGTTTATAGTGCAGCTGTCTTGTATGGCACAACTGACCACTTCCATCATGCAAACAAACTGTACCACAAAATCTGAACAACTTGATTAAAGAGCAAATGTTTTTGTGAGCTGAGCTAAAACCAGTGCAGCTGCTCCATTTCACTAAGCAAGCACCTCTTCTCCATTCAGCTGTGAAGAATGGCACTGACTGTAAATTGTTCTCCCTGATAGGTTTTACAATAAAAACAAACCACAATACTTTCAATTTTCAAAGCCTTAAAAAAAAAAAAAAAAAAAAAAAAAAAAAAAAGTCTTCAGTACACTGGAAACAAGTGTTGTTTTCTTTTGATTCACAGCCTTTGATTTCTACATAAACATTCCTGTATGCATGCAAAAACAGGTCCCTGCAGGATACTCATAGTGACCGTTTATATTAACTTACCAGATGTATTAGACAGAAACTGCACTGACTAATTTAAAACAGGCTACTATTTAGCAACTTAAATTGTCTTTGACTAACCAAAAAGTATGATTGTGTAAATTTATAGGATAACTAATTAAAATGTTACTATTAGTATGTGTGTACACATTACATCACAAAAAAAATTGCAGTTTCTCAATTATTCAGTGTTTTGTTCCAAATATAGGCTCTAATTATGTAGAGAGTTACACCATGTGCTTATCTTTACACACTGTGGAGCATTCACACTGAATTCAGTCTGTGAAAAGTTAAGAATTTATTTCAATCCTTGCAGGACTGGAGCCATATTTTCTATGTATTTTATGTCATATAAAAATTATTCCATTATGATTGGTGGCAGTACTGATGTGCAAATGCATTTTGTAATATATCATCAACCATGTAATAGAAAGGCATGAAATACATCTCATTTAAGAAAGTTACAATCTTCTAGAAAAGGTTGTGGTTTTTTTTTTTCTTCAAACTGATTTCTTCCATTTTAGAGGAAGAATGGCTCTCATGGTGGCTCTTCATTAACCTATTGCCACCTTCTTATGGAACAAGGCACTGCATTATCAAGAAATCCTTCACAGTTGAGTTCATTTCTATATTCCAAGAACAGTATAAATAGCTATATAAATGTATTACAACTACATTGATAATCAGAGGAAGAAAAAAACATAGTGAAGGTAGTGCCCAGAAATATTTTTACGTAAGAGAAAGTGGGGGGGGGGAGGAGGCTAGCTAATGTCAGCTGTGATCCAAAACTTAGGGCAAGGGTGTCAAGTAAGAGGCCTGTGAACCTCTTCCATTGGCTTATTGCTGTGCTCTGCAAAACTACTCTCTCTTCCTAACAGAAGCAGGCAGAGTGCATGGTCTTGCATAACCAGCACTTCATCATGCCTCTCGCGGCATAACAGAGTGCTGGGTTGCAAAACTGCGCTGCACAAGACCACACTCTGTGTGTGTGTGTGTGTGTGTGTGTGTGTGTGTGTGTGTGTGTGAGAGAGAGAGAGAGAGAGAGAGAGAGAGAGAGATATGATGTGGAATGCAGTTTTGTGTACACAGCACTCTACGATGCCATGAGAGTTCTGTAATATTTCGATAGATGTTACATATAACCCACTCGAAATACATTTAAGTCAAATCTGGCTGCCATAGCAAATGAATTTGACAACCCTGAGGGACTAGTCTTGCAAGCCACTGAATGCCTTCATGTCCCATGGAAGTAAAATGTTAAGGTCCTTGCAGGATAATGTCCATTAAAAGTAATTATTTTCTTAGTATAAAAACCGTTAATTAATATTTGAGATGAATGATGAATACCAGCTTGAATCTGAAATATGCTTACACATTGCCTCAGAACGTAAAGTGTGCAGTTTTAGTTTTAGATTCTTTCCTACCTGAATCCTAAAATCCCAAATGTAGTCTTTCTCCTTTTCAGTTACTGATTTTGCTCCACATTACTGACCAGCATGTTTTAAATTTTGAGACTACCACAGTATTTTAAATGGTCTGAAAGCAAGTTCTGCAAGAACTGAAGAGTAGCACTTAAGTTGCTCAGAAGAGTGCTTGGAACTGTCAGGAAATAAGTTGTAATTCTGCATGCAATGTGAAGTGTGTTTTGAAACCAGTGCTTTTAATTTAAATTAACATGAACTCTTCTGGAGGCCTACCTGGTAGCTGACAAGGGGCCTGATCAAACTCACACTGAAATCGCTGGGAGTTGGATCAGGCCCATTGGCACTATTTGATGATAGTATCAGATCTAAACCACTTTCCATCCTATTGTATTACTGATTTAGTCAACTAAATTTTTATTCAGAATGTTTTTTCTTACAGAAGTCTTTATTATTTGCAAAAAAAACCTGATTGATAACCGTGTTAGCCAATTGTGTCAAAGTGGTTTGCAAATTTCCAAACACAGTCATGTAATAATGCATGAGTCTCTTAACTTTCTGAAGAGATGTTTCCTCTTGTACCATTTGCTAAATTTGGTGCAGCAGTTGCATATTCAAATCTTAAACACTTTTTGTTTTTGTAGGGTTGGTTTGTTTGAGGGGGTTTTTTGTGCTGGTAAGTAGTGATACATTATCCTCTTACCAGTATTTGATATTCTTAAGATTAATTTTAATTTAGAAAATATATGCAACAAATATTGTTAGAAAAATTACTACATATACAGAGTTCCAAAGGGGTAGGTAGGTTAGTCTAGTTCAGTAAAACAAACAAGGAGTCCTGTGGCACTTAAAGACTAACAAATGTATTTATTGCATGAGCTTTCATGAAAGAAAATCCCACTTCATCAGATGCTTTGAAGATCTTCAAAACATGTGACAAAATGGGATTTTCTCCCATGAAAGTTCATGCAATAAATGTATTTGTTAGTCTTTAAGAACCACAAGACACCTTGTTTGTTTTTATGTATGCAAAGAAGATAATGAAAAGCTTAATTATACATAATAGGAATTTGCTTAATTTCATTTTTAATCTTAAATTGTTTTGATGTAAAAGGAACAAAAACATGGTAAAATGTAGAGACTTTCAATTTCTTTTCACTTGTATATTTTTAGGCAACTAATTTATTGACAGTTTTAAAAAATTGCTGTGCCACTGAAACAATATACTCAAAGTTTCAAGCTCAATCATTTTTTTAAGGACAAGTTCTAAACCCTCTAAAAACAGGATTTACAACAGAAGTGCTGACCTAACTTTAATGACATGAATGGTGCCATTATGCTGTTCTCAAAACTCTTACACAAAATTAGGTTAATGTCTCGAGACAGTTGATTTAAGACCTTGCTTTAAGACATTCAAAAAAACCCCACCATTTCTACTAGTTTCACCTTTCATGTGCCCCAGAGCAATCAGTATAGTCTTTTCACAATTAATTACCATTATTTTGCACAAGTACTTAATATGGGAAAATTCTCCATCCAGCAACAAGGATAAATATTTGTTTTACTTTTGCTGTTTTGTGTATTTTATTTGTATACCTCGAGTACTGGTGAAAAGAAGAAAAAAAATTCCTCTCCCTCCAAAACATTTAAAATTCTGCTATTTTACTTATTTGAAAAAGCAGGAGAAAAATACAGACTCTATGCCAGGAGTCTGAGGCCAAGAGAGACAGCAAAAGAGGCCGTAAACCTGTAATTTACCTTTCACAATTTAGGTTCTTAGTAGTAGTCTGGTAATTTAGCGTAAGCTTTTATTCTTTCTGTAAAGTAAGCTGCCAGTTTTACCAAGAATGCACTATATATTCACTTCTGTGCACTTAGAAAACTTAAGTATGAATGAATGGTTGGGATGGAATGGATAAATTTCTTTCTGCAGAAGTTCCTTCTTCTTTGAGCGCTGCTCAGATACATTCAGAAATGGGTGTCTCCATGCTGGAGCGCTGGATTGGTGGAAACTTTTTGCCCTAGCCTGTCAGAAGAGGGCAGGTGGCCACCGCCCCCTCAAGCCTCCCCATGGCTAAATATGTGGCCACTGCCTGACCACTCCCCAGCTTTCATTTCTTCCACCATAGTGTCAGTTGTGGAATTACCTACTCCTTGCGCTTCACAAGCAGCCTGTCCTTCAATTTATGACTTTTTCACTTGATTGGGAACACCTGTTCGTGGACTTAGTTCCACCAAAGGCAGACTCCCCTCTCAGGCTGGAACACCGCATTAGTTAGCCATCCGCCATGCCAGGGCTTGAACCCTGTGCCGAATGCGGCAAGGCCTTCCCATGGGATGACTGCCATGAGAAGTGTCTCCGGTGCCTGGGCGAAAGCTACTTGGTCATTGCATGCTCCATCTGTCTGTCCTTCAAGCCGAGGACAATCAAGGACAGGGAGAAAAAGCGCTGTGTCCTGGCCTCTGAGCAAGCTTGGCACTCCTCTTCCGAGGCTTCGGGACCTCCTGTGGCACCGCGTGCCAGTTCAGCACTGGAACACGTCCAGCACAGCGCCGACAGGGGCTGCAGGACAAGCATTGTACTGACCTCGGTACTGCGGCACCAATACAGCCCAGCATCTCTGAGACGGGGCTCTTTCTGGGACTGGTCATGCTCAACCCCGGCACCATCATAGCTCTGTGTCTTTGACACGGGGCTCCCCCCGGGACTGGTCAGGTTCGACCCCGGTACCATGGCGCCAACACAGCCCCACACCTTCAACACGGGGCTCTCCCCGGGGCTGGTCAGGGTTAGTGCCGATCCTGATGACCCCGGAGGCAGTGGAGGCTGCCAGGGTGCTCCTCCTGCTGCCTACACCTCCCTCACCAGCACCAGTTAGAAGGGGCACGCAGGCTTTCATGTCAAAGGCCTGGGCCCAACACAAGTGGTACCACTCTCCTTCCCCACCACAGTCCCCAGGTTCCAAAGCCACAGAGCCTGTCACCCCCTTTGGTCCCGGTACCATGGAGCCATCTCAGCGGCAGCGTATCACCCTGCCATCCCCAGTACCGCCTTGTGGCTCCAGAGATGCTTCCCCTTGTTCCAGCCTGGGGGAAGGGGCTTCAGGGGGCTTTAAATGGCCCCGGCGCTGAATCTCGGCGGCATCGCCCTTCCAGTACTGCCCACAAGAATGGTCACCGCACGAGGCCCCTGTGACCGTGCCAATACCATCCCTGGCACTGGAGAGAGCCTTAAACCCGGTACCGTCCTCCTACATGGGTGACTTGTCGGCTCATTTGGATCTCCTGCGCCGTGTCTCAGCCCCCATGGGAATGGAGGTCCAATCCTCCAAAGTGCCCTCAAACACCTTATTCGGGCCGGTGTTTTCTTCGGCAGAACCGGTCACGGTTCCTCCCTCACCCAAGCATCTGAGACCTGGCGTCCTCCGACTGGCAAAACCCGGGTTCCATCTTCCCAGTCTCGGATACGGCAGGCCTCAAGTACAGGGTCCCAGGGTCAGAGTCCATCACTTGCCCACCACCCAGTCCCACCTCACACAGTGGTGGAAGCAGCCTTAGGGCCGGGGACAGACCTCCCGCGATCCCCTCCCAACATCGAGGGTTGCAAGGGAGTTGGAGCTACTGGGCAGGAAGGTATACTCCTCGACCTTCCAGTTGAGGGTTGTGAACAACAAGGCCCTAACCAGCAGGTACATGTTGGATGTGAGGGAGTCATTAAACAGATTTAGACATTTACTCCCACCAGAGGCCAAGGAAGAGTATGATGCCTTCTTGGAGGAGGGTAAAATAGCCTCCCAGGACCACCTCTTATCATCGGAGGTGGTGGATATGGCAGCCCGCACTGTGGCCTCCATGATAACCCTGCTCTGCACAGCCTGGCTATGGGAGGCCAGAGTGCCCCTGGCCTCTCAAGAGGTGTCCCTTGATCTCCCTTTTGGGGGTGATACCCTTTCCCCCAGAAACCTTGGCTGCCTGGGGCACCACTCATGACGCCCAGGGGGAGCTAAAATACCTTGGCCTTCTCCTGAAAGAGCCTCTCCCATGCCCATGGGGCCCATTGGCAACCTCCCCGCCCCTTCCCTTTTCTTCAGTAGTACTGGTGAGGACTCAATCCCCACCACCACAACTTCAGTTGAAAACTCACCTAGGGGACCAGCTGGGCAAGATCCCTCCCCGTTCAATTCCGGGGAGAGATTCCGTTTGGTTATTCAGGAGCTTTGATGAGCTTCGCTGTCAGCCACCCAAACCTTGCCATGGAGTGCAGTGCTTTGAGAAACTGAGGCCTGAATGAAGGGTAGCTGTCCAATTTCCCCGCCAAATAGCTAGCCAATTAGCAGCCTACTGCTTATGGGCCCCAAAGGCTGCAACCTGTGAGCAGACCTCTCTCTCTTTAAGTGCAGGCAGACGACTCAGAGGTTAAGTAGCAGCCTCCTCCTCCTCCTCCTCCGAGTAGGATGAAGGTCCCACCCTTGCCCATACTCCTGCTGCTGACCCTAATGTGCCCTTAAAGGGCTCAACCCTCTAATCATCCTTTAGAGAACTGTTTTTACTCCTAGGGCGCTATCGTACCCCCCCCCCCATAACACCCCCTCTTGGGCAGCACCTCCTCACCCTTTGGGCCACTCAGAGGTTCACGATACACACTCCAATCATCAGAGCGTGCTACCCCCGTCGATCCCTGTTCCAAACCAGACGGGCCTTTCTGCTTACTGCACCCATCCCCACACTGGGGAGCATCACTTCCGCAGGCTTCCCCGTTCAGAAGGACCCCTGTCCTACTCTCCAATTGGACGGTTGGAGAGCCCTTGTTATGCTTGTTTCCTTCTCACAGAGGGCCTCCACCCCCCCCACACCCCTTCCCCGAAAGGTGAGGGGTGGAAGGAGTCTTCCCTTTACTTTGATGTGCCGCCCTTGCCCTGACTAGCGCCTTAAGGTATATACCTCCAACCTGGGATACCGCACCCCTTTTGACCCCATAGACCAGGCATATTGCTCCCGCCTGTCAAGTACCAGACTCACAGGCCAGAGCCTGGCCAGCAATCCAGGCCCTTGATAACTCACTCACGATCTCCATACCGAAGGTAAAACCCTACCACTCACTACTACCAGCTGCCTGGCAAACGACTTGGTGAGAGGTCTCACCAATTAGACCCCAGCCACACCTTTGGCCTATCTTCCCCGCACAAAGCCGGGTATCTCCTTTCCTTTGACGAAGTGGATGGGTCTCACCTTTATTGGGCCATGGCCATCAGTGGAGACGACATAATAATGCCGATTGTTTTCTTCCACCTCTTTACCACTCACCCAGAGGTGAAGATACTCGCTCCTCTGCCTTTTCCCATCAAACTCGCGGTCGATGCTACTGGCACAGTCCACTGAGTAGCCAAGAGGTCTTTACCCTCAAAGTAAGGGGTCCAAGACCTGGGCTGGGTACCCCACGTCAGGCAGGATATGAGTCTGATCTCGGTCATCAACCCCCTTCCAGAGTCTACCCAGCGGGGCCCACTTTGTAGCTTGCTCCCTAGGATGGTCATAACGCCAGGGTCACCCTGGTCTAGTTCCGGGACCCCCCCACCCAGGTATCCTGTGGGTGCAACTCCCTCTCCTCATCACACTCCAAGAGTTTTCTAGCCACTGCAGTCACGCTTGGGCATTATGCTCAGGCCTAATAGACCCCTCGGGGTCTTTCTCATTGACAGACCTCTTTATTACACCTGCCAACCATCCTAACCATCGACTGGGAATTTGACAGCTAGCCATCCCCAATGGAACCCACTCTCAGGATAAGTTCTAATAGCAATAGCACATTTGTAGAAGGTACTTCAGATAACTGGAAGTGTCTTAAAGGAGGCTGCGGGATGCGCACCTTCGGGGTGGCAAACCTTCTCTGCTCCCTTGGTAGACACTGCTCCTTCCCCCCGTGCGTCCCAGTTGCCCTTAGGGACCCTTCCTTCGGGTGCCCCATCCCTAACACATGCCTCTGTGCGTCACTGAGCTTAAAACTAGGCCGAGCTTAAAATGGGGTCCACAGTGGTTGGACTCTTCCCAGGGCTACACAGTCACGTAGGCCAATGTGAACTTAGTCCTGTAGGCCACGGGACTTGAGATTCAGGACTACCGTACTTTATGTGCCCTCCCCTGGGTGTCGCTTATCGCAATCAGCTCCTTGCTGCCTATACTGTGTTAGCCGATTGTCAACCCAAAAAATAAATAAATAAATAAAGGAAAAGACAAGGAAAACGCCAATAATAGCGCTCCCTCGTGTCGACACAGCATTACCAATACATGCAGTTCCATTCAACGGGGACCGCCATAGTGCCATCGATATATCCCAGGCCTACAAGGGCCTACTCAGGCTCTCAGGAAGTTCTCCTGGCCTGCCCTGCATGGGGCCATCCCGTGGCCAGACATCCACCTTTCCCCATGGCGACCTGGTGCTTCACTTGGAGTGTGCTCCAAGGTCATCAGCTGCCACCTCTGGTCGTTCATCCTCCCTCCCTCAACTTGGGACAAAGTAGCCCTCCTAGTCCCTAACCCACGTGATGGTAGCACACTTCTTCTACGAGACGTCAAACGCCTCAGATTCCCGTAACTATCGGCCTTATGGCACGGAAGTGTCCCATACTGTCGGACCAATGGAAACGCGGCCTACCTTCCCTCCACTGGTTATGGCAGTGTCAGTACCCGCCAATGCCAGCCTGACGACCCTACTGCATCCTGAATTCCCTTATAGTAGGTACGTTAATACGTGTTACTGCCAGAACTCTAATCTTCTGATTTTATCCCACCTCTGCCAATATGCCTTTAGGCAGAGTGATTAGAGTCGCATTCCTAGACTTTAACCATGATGCATTCATATCTCATTTATGCGTAAGGTGACTTAAGGCCCTCCTGCTTAAGTGCCACAATAGGCACTTGGACAAACTGGGCCTACTTTCTCCACTGGGTTAAGTCCTGCAATCCCTGCTTATCCTTGCTGGGGCGATGATCCTTTGGTCAGTCTCCTAGATCCCTCTAGGACCCTGCTTATTGGACAAATACTCATGTTGGAGTTATGCCATGCTGAAGGCGGAAGAGCCAACTCCACCCCCCATCCATCAGCATGGCTAAGCAGTCACCTATTTCCGAATGTATCCGAACAGCGCTCGAAGAAGAATGGTGGGTTACTTACCAGTAACTGTCCTTCTTCGAGATGGGCTGCTTGGATTCATTCAGAGCCCACCCCCCATCCCTGCATTTGGAGATGGAGACTCTTAGGACCTGGGGAGGGGTCGGGCGGTGGCCGCATGTATAGCCAAGGGATGGCGTGGGGGGGGGGCGGTGGCCGCCTGCCCTCTTCTGACAGGCTAGGGCAAAAAGTTCCTACCAATCCGGCACAGAGACACCTATTTCTGAATGAATCTGAGCAGCCCATCTCAAAGAAGGACAGTTACTGGTAAGTAACCCACCATTAGCATACCAGAAGAGCGTCCTCCCTTTGACTGCTACATAACCATCTATCTGCATAAGAGAAGGATGGAGCTTTGACCCTTCCCCCCAAGTACATCAGCCAATTCAGCTTCACTGGCTTTCTAGGGAAAATAACCTGTGTCCGATATAAGGCTGTTTCAAGCTGCTTCCTCTCTTTTAGTGGGGAAGGAAGTAGTCAAAACAGAAAGCAGATGTTAGTATGAAGTGATTCAACATCTTCTCTGGTTTAATTTTCTTTCTATACCAGGAAAATTTCCTCTATGGAGTTTAAAAATATTTCATGATCCATGTTTAAATATGTCACCTAATGGATGCCTAGGTAGTTGAAATTTTTTATGAGTACAATATCTGGTGGTTTTCACCTCCAGAGTTAATCAAGAAATCAGTTCCCATCTATCCCATCAAAACATCCTTTGGCTTCCAGCAATAGTCTTTTCTCTGTCTTTGCCCATGGCACTGAAAAACACTTGGGGGGAGGAGAGGGAATCAAGTTTGTCATGTCTGTTTTTAGGTCTCTTCCCAACTTTGTCCTCCAAATTATCCATCAATTTACAAGTCTCTTTTCATTTATGTTATCGTTGCTTCCTATGTTGGCTACAAGTAGAAATTCTGCTGAATTCTTCAGAATATCATCAGTCCACTTTGTCATTACTATTGGCATCTGAGAAAGTCATATTTTTTTCAAACGGTCCAAGATATATTTGTCACTAGAAAAATCACCTTTTTAAGATCACCATCAATCACTGATTGGGCAACAATCCATTTAAATATTCTTAGTATGATAATCCTTTATTTCCTAACAATAGAAAAATCTCTCTCACCTCCCTCTGCGTGTGTATAATGTGACTTTTGATTTCAGGACTCATCTGATGCCAGTAGGAATGAATGTCCATTTTTTTTACAGGAGAAACTGTTCTTATGGAGGTTGAACACTTTTGATTTGAAAGGAGAGGAAAGGTTGATATTCTATTCTTTAATATCCTAATAGTTGTCTTTTACTGATGTTCCCCCAAAGCTCTGGAGGTTTCAAGTACAAGTGCAGAATCATCACAGGGATATAAATTAAACAGGCCCTTTTTTAGCTTTAAGCATTGCACAGTATTAGGAAATAACTTCAGATATTTTTTCATTTGATAAGAGTTTCCAATTAACCCACATATGAGACCCAAGCACTGGAGCAGAATTAGTAAGAAAAGTCAGGTGGCTTTCCTTAAAGGCTGAAAAATGAAGCTTGTTAAGAGCATTTAAAATGGGGTTATAATTCACAAAATGAATTCTTCATGAAATAACTGTCTCAATGAAGGTAAAGTCTTCTGCTGACCTGCTTCAGACTTCCTAGGAAGAAATCAAAACTAAAAATTTGTTAAGACTTAGTATATGTACTAGAACACCAATATATACAATAGTTGTGGGGTCCAAAGATGCTTTATTTTGGTGTCACAAGGACATAAAAAGCTTTTTCTGAAATCTCATCTATTTCAGACTGACAGGGATTTGTTAAATACAAGGCACAACCTGCTGAAGTCCAAATGTTAAACCAGAAATAAGCAAAATTGGTAGAAAGTATTTCAACCGGATAAAATGTCTTTGGGTTCAACTTCCACTGAGATAAAATACTCAGACTACAAGTGAGTCAGTTGGATATCCTGATGAGCTTTCATATGAAGTAAATCCTGAAGGCAGAAAGAACTGTAAAGCATTTATTGCTTATGAAGAAAAATTAAAACATTAAGAAAGTATTTGAAAGACTTTCATACTCAATAATCTTTGCTGTGCATTTTGCTTCTAATTTAAATTCATATAATGCTGGCATCAATTATTTGACAAAGTACAACAGCCTCAGAAATTCAAATGTCAGAATGTAATTTACTGTTATAAAAATCCCTTCTTTATACAAAATATTTGTGTTGGCTCAGTTGAGAAAAAAACATAATTTCATGAGGTAATCTTTGTCCCCATCCTCCTATAGCTTGTTATTAAGCAGTGTGTTCTGTTGTATGTTTTGAAGCCTGAAGTTTATAGCCTACAGCAATAATCAATGGGAGACTCAAAAGTAGGCAGTTCTGGGGGAACAGAAAGATGAGCACCAGTGCAGGTTTTTATTGTGAACCCTCTCACCACAGACATTAGTGTATAACACTTACACGTATCAAACATGACAATGCAAATGTTCAGTACTTCATAATATTTTAATTTTCAAAATGTTAGCAAGTGAAACAATATATGACAGTATATAATATTGAAGTTTTCTGTTAATTTATTTGAATCACCTTTGCATACCTTTTGTTCTTCCAGTTAAGGGAAAAAAGGCCTCCCAGGTGCAAGAAGCCTGTCAAACAATCATCTTCTGGGGAGCCATGTCCTCTGGGGCCATTTATACATCTCTCACATTCCACTCTATGGGATCACACCTGCTACTGAGTTTGCCAGGCATTTGGGGCATCTAAGGTGAGACTTCAAATCAGTCCACCACAACTCTAAGGGTATCCAAATGATCAGACTGTCTTTAATGACTGTTATGACTTGCTGGGCAATCAATCATTTGCAGTCTTTTGTGTTTTCAACCATGTCTAAGGCAGCTCACACAGTATGTCTTCATCACAGGTTGATGCATAGCTTTTTACTTGCAATTCAGTACATTCTTTCACCAAATTTCTCTTGGGTCTTGATTCAGGAGAGAAAGAAGGGTTATCACGTCTAGTATGCTATTCAAATGAGCTCAGGATGCCAGGTCAATTTTGGCAGCTCTGCTGTCTGTATTCACCTGTGCCTCCTCAGTGTGCCTGCCTGATGTTGTACTTCATGTTAAACTAATATATAGAAGTTTCTGAAAAGGGAGAGTGGATAGTTGTTATTAACTGGAGTTGTTATAGAGGAGTCTCCACATATTCATGCTTCTTATCACTTTCCTCCTTACTTCAGAGGCTTTTGTTAAAACTTAGCAAATTGATAGAAGGATCAAAAGGGCATATTGAGCCACTTTCCCTTTTTGTGCCCTCAGAATTCTCCATGAGGGGATGGAGAGAGAGGATGAAAGTCCCCACTGGATACTACCCACCAGAAGATCTCAGAAGCTGACTGATCCCATAAATGGGAATATTCACAAGCCACTCAAAAAGCCACCATGCCAGATCTTGAAAAAGCAGAGGGGTCTTTTTTGCAGCTTAAGTTACAAGTATGTTGGTAAACTTTTGTAGATGGAATCTTGCCCAGGACATATTCACAGCACTGGCAAGAGCCAAGCATACCATCAATCATACAGTGCTTTCATAATCACTAAAATGAGAGTGGGGTAGAGTTTGGGTAATAAGAGAACAAAATTATAATCATCCATAGAATCACTGTTTAACTGGCTGTTAAGTTCCTCTTAACTAGTAAAAC
Source organism: Podocnemis expansa (assembly GCA_007922195.1). Lineage (NCBI taxonomy): Eukaryota > Metazoa > Chordata > Testudines > Podocnemididae > Podocnemis > Podocnemis expansa. Next base: position 28,745,797 of record ML681964.1, on the reverse strand, counting down.
ATTTGTTCAGTTATCCATTTATGTTTAAGTACCTTAAATCCAGTGGAAGTTATGTAAACACCCATTACCTGTTTCAGTCACAAAACTTTACATTGGCAGAGGTTTGTGTCCTTTAATATAATTGAGATTGTAATCTCCATATTTTTTTAAGTTCCAGGAACATAACATTATTTAACATCAATACTAGAATATATTCAGGGCATTTTTGTCACGGAGTGCACATCTGTGCACCCTGGGTTATGATCTGTACAATTTTCCTGTTCACTTGTACATTGTAATTGTAGGATTTGTTGCCAGTTACAGCATGCAATGTTTCTTTATGAATGCTCATAGCCTATTTTAGATTATTAGTATGATATTATGTTTCCTACAACTTCATGCATGTGCACAAATGTTTAGCATGGCAGAGGGGGAGTGGGAGACAGAGCTCTCTGGCAGCAAGCAAATACTTGGAAGAAGCAGCTAAGAGATGCTAAGCGAGGTGGCTCAGAAGAGACAAAGGGAGATCACCTCTACCCAGAAGGGGAGGAGTGAGGAGGAGTTCTGGAACAGAGAAAGACACTTGAAAAGATTTGAGAGGCTCTTAGCTGAGACTGTCTCCATCTTGAAACATCTCTAAGCAAGATATGGGCCCTGCCTTGTCTCAGGCAGAGGCTGGCTGTGCAAACATCTGACAGCCAAACACCTTGAGCCTGAACTTTGACTATGAGGCCAGTTTAAGTAGAGATGTTAGGTTACTATGCGTGTTTTACCTTTTATTTCTTTGTGGTCACTTCTGACTCGTTTATGATTTGATTCTGCCATGACTGGTCATACTCTCACCTAGAATTATAATCTGATCAATAAACTAATAGTTGTTTTATCTAAAGCTTTGTGATCTTTAGAGGGTGTGAGTGAAGATGGCTGGGCACAATCCATTTCTTTGTCAAATGGACAGACTTGGGTGTATAGTGATTGGGAGTGGGCCTCTGTCATTGTAGACAGTGGCTCCTGGTGTGGTAACTGGGGCCAGGAGTGCTTGCTGGGAGACCATCCTTGAGTAGCCAGAGGGCATAAACCCGCTGCATGGGACCAATTGCACACACAGGCCAGAGTGGACTGACTCAGGAGTGAATGGTCACTTGGCAGTGTGGGGCAAATTGGGGTTCAGGAGTGGGAATTGAGGGGTTGCAGTGGCACACAGGACTGGATCTGGGGAGCAGTCTGTCACAATTTTTAATTAGGGGCTTTTTCCTACCAATGATGAGGCAAAAAAGGGAATCGGTATTCAAAATGGTCAAATACTAGCTGTTTGTTTGTCTTATGAAGGAAATTATTTGGATTTGTCCTATCACTCCTACCACTTCTCACTAATCAACTGGCTTTTCCTAAAGGCAGTACTACTTTGTCTTTTGATGAGGGGCTGATCCCATAAGTGTGAAAATGTACAGGCCACTTGAAGTTCAACAAGGTATTTTTTGTGAATGTTAAGTTATCTAGTTCTCCATTTACTGTTTTCTCAGCTTCTCTTTATCCTGTGTCTCACCTTCTTTACACTCTGGCCAGGTTTTATTTCACCCTCTCTCCCAATAATAGCAGTAGAATTTTCTAACTGAGTACTTCCAGTGTAACCCCAGAAAGGCAAGCACTGCATGATATCTCCCTCGCATTTTATATTATACAAAGTTGGGGGTTTTATGAGAGGGATTTTTTGGAGTTGCATGCCTTTTACTTTTCTTTTTTTCTGTTAGTTATATGTTGTGCAGTCATTCCTAAGTGGCAAACCCTTGAGTTAAATGCAGTGTTACTTTCTGCATTACTCATAAATTATCTTTTCTCACTTCACGGATGGATAAGAATATCATATGAACGGACAAGGTATACAATATGATGTTCCAATTCAAAGGCATGTGAGACTTCATCACATGCATTCACACTTGTGACCTCACAACAGTACAGATTTGCCTGCAACTGATGGGCCATATGACAGCTTTCATGTACATGGTGCACCACTCATGTCTAAGGCACTGGATGCTACAGTGATGGGTGACTTCACAATATAACCTGAGAAGCATAGCCTGGACTGCATAGTCAAAGTATCTCCACGTCATGACCGCCTGAGCTGATGGTTGAATCTCTATTCAGTAATGCAGAGCATGCCCTTTGAAGGGCTAGTCCCACTGGTCACCCTGGTGTCTGATGCCTCATACTTAAGATGTGGGGCTCATATCAGTTCCAGTTACAGTACCTATGGGACTTGGTCACAGGAAGACCTGAACCTCCACATAAATGTCAGGGAAATCAACGCATGTTCAGTATTGGCATGTGAGGTGTTTCTTTCCTTCAGGTCAGGCAACATAGTTCATGTTCTGATGGACAACACTGGTGCAATGTATCAACAGGCAGGGCAGGGCCTGCTTGCCAGCCCTGTGCTTAAGAGGTCATATACCTGTGAAACTTTGCTGTGCAACACAAGACTCGCATCATGACCTCCTATCTCCCCAGGTGTCAAAGAGTGCCACAGCAGACCTCCTAAGCAGGTCATTCTTACCCTGCCATGAATGGTAACTCCACCCAGAAGTGGCTGATAGGATCTAGAAGTGGGGCTCTCACCAACTGAACCTTTTACATCCAAGCTGAACAAGAAGTGTCATCAGTTCTGCTTGGTACATTAGCTGAAAAAGAGGTCTGTGTACAATGCCTTCCTTCTCTCACAGACAGGACCTCTCATTTATGCCTTCCTGACCTATGCCGTTTATACAGAATCCTGTTGAAAATCAAAAGAAACAAGGCAGATGTAATCCTGATAGCATATGTGTGGTCATGTCAGCATTGGTTCAGCATGCTTCTGGAACTGTCATCATCCTCCCCCCTCTTCCCCATTAGAAATGCCACATTGGTACTGCCTTTTATCTCAGAGCCAGAGCTAGCTCCTGCATCTGGATATAAAATATGCATCTAATAGCATGGAGATGAGTGGGTGGATCCAAAAGAACAGATGTGTTTATTCCAGGTCCATGAAATCCTGATGTGCAGCAAAAAACTCTCCACTAGGACATCATAACTGGCCAACAGGAAACAGTTCATCTGTTGGACATCAAGCCAGAAAATTGTGCCCAACCAGGCATTGATCCAGGCCATTCTGGATTACTTGTTGCCTCTTAAACTTCAGGACCTAGCTGTCTCCCCATTTAAGGTCCACCTAGAAGCCATCCCTGCATTCTACCCTTGGATACAAGGGAAATCATTCCCCCTCTCCCCCATGGTATGCCAGTTAAGTTCTTGAAAGGCCTAGAAAGCCTTTACCCTTGAATTTGAGACCCCATTGCCCCCTTGAGTCTGAACCTACTTTTGTCATGGCTCACAGGTCCTCCCTTGGCAGCCTGTTCCTTATTATCACTCTCCTAGAAGGTGTCCCTCCTAGTAATGATTACTTCAGCATGAAGAGTGTCTAAGATTAGGGCGTTCACCTCAGAACTGCCATATAAACTATTCTATAAGAACAAGGTCCAGTTGCATCCAATGCAACCTTCTTCTCAAAGTAGTGTCTCAAATTCACAACCAAGATATATTTTTTTCCAGGTTGGTTTGTTTGGGGTTTTTTTTGTGGTCCCCCCTCTGCCCCCCAGAAACCACACGCTCAGACAAGGAACACTTGATGTTAGATGTGCCTTGTCCTTTTACCTCAAAAGGACAAAATACTTCTGTAAGATCATACAGCTCATCTGTAAGGCCACTTCCTGGTCATCAGTCCATATTTTTGTGTCCCACTATGCCATCGTAGAGCAGGTAAGGGACGACACCAGCTTTGGCAGAGCAGTGCTGCTAATGGCTCACCTGTAAATTCCAAGTCCACCTCTGAGATATTGCTTGTGAGTCACCTAGAATGGAATCAGTATAAGCAAGCACTTAAAGAAGAAAAGACAGTTACTTACTTTCCTAACTCTTGTTCTTTGGTATGTTGCTCATGTCCATTCCATGACCTGTCTTCTGTCTCCACTGTGGGAGTTGATGGCAAGAAGGAAGGCAGCACCTCATATACCATGGCATGAGTGTAGGACTCCAGAGTGTGTCAGAGCCAGCCCTGTGGATATTGCTAAGAGAGAAGAAAATTCTGATGGTTGTGCACGGGAGGTGCATATAGAAGTAGAATGGAACGGACATGAGCAACACATCTCAAAGAACAACATTTACAAAGGTAAGTAACTGTCTTTCTCCCTGCTGTGGGAAAGGAGTAAGTTACTTTAGTCTATTTCATCAAGTGATTTATGCTCTCCTGTACACTTAGCAAAGTGAGCAGGGTTGGGGAGACACAAATCTTTTCACACCTTCTACCTCCTCCTTACCCATTTGCTGAAAGGGAGAATATCACAAAAGTAATACCAGCCACACTGAGAGTACAAGAGTCAGTCTAAGCAGGGATGACTAAGGAAGTAATAGCAATCTTATTTGCCTTTACTTCCCTGTGTGGGCAAGCAAAGGCTGTGAAAGTTGGTTTTCAATTTTGAGCACTTTTTTTTTTTAGATCAGTTTGTACCCTTTACCAAAACTATCATACTTTATAATAGATCAGTTTTAAATATTTTAAATTATATGACAACATCCCTTTAACTAGACAATTATCAGTTCACAGATTCCTAGGCTAGAAGGGACCATTGTGATTTTCTGTGTTTTCCTGATTATTCAAAGTTAGCAACCAAAAGAAAAGCCTTCTATCAAATAACTGTTTTAACAACTTCTTTTAAACCTTTCTAACAAGAGTAAAGTAAATGCCTGCCCTAGGGCTTCATCTTTCATGTTTAGAGAGCTCATCCCTTTTCTCCAGTCCACCTCAAATAAATGTTGGAAACATATAAGTGGCTTTGTAATCTAAATTGTCCATTTAAAATCCTCTACTCAGGTACAACAAAGGCAAAAAGAATACAAGCATTTATGTTCTGTTTGGTAACCGTGCAACAGCTATATTCTAACAAGACAGTGACTCAAGACATAGAAAGGTAGTTCAGCTCTCCTCACTAAGTCCACCACTTCTGGAACACTTCCAATCTAGGGTTTTTACAGTCTTTCTTCCTTGACATGTAGAAGCATCCCTTAAAAAAAAAAAAAAAGTCTCTACTCATATTTTGCAAATTAAAATTGACAGATTCATAGATAATGAGGCTAGAAGGAGTTATAGTCTGACTTCCTGTCTAACCCAGGCCATTGAACTCCCCCAAAATATAGTGCATTGGTGATTGCAAGTGTTTGTAAGACCCAAGCCTCTAATTCTACAGCTGTGGATTAAAACTGCAAAGAACGAGCTAGCAGTTTCAGCTGGTAGAAACAGCTGCAGATGCAGCCAAAGCAAAAATTGCTGAATTGGGATGGGGGCCAGACAACACTCCTGCCCCCTGAGAAATGTGCAGAAATGACCTCTGTACCTCCTCCTCCCCCCCCCCCCCCCCGCCTTCCCCAAACTGCTGGGGAAGGTAAGACAATTATAGTGATCTGCTGTGAGACTGCAGAAGAACCATAGAGAATCAGCAAATGGAGACTTCAGCTGGTAGGAGCTTCTGGAGAAGCACCAAAACCAGGGAGTGCAGCATACTAGGAGGTAAAATGAGGACTAGTGAGGTCCACCCCTCCTCACAGAATATTTAGCTGATCCCCTCCTAAGTAAGCCATTAGGCAGTACTGAAACACACTTTATTAATAAAAGGAAGGAGATACTCTTCTATGGCATTTTTGGAAACTGATATTTTAATACACCTTTAGTTGACCTGAGTTGTTCAGGAAAACATTCCAACAAAGCCTAGAAAACCCCATCACATGCCTCAGATATTCTTTCTTCCTAACATTTTTTTCATAATGTCTGACAAATGATGCATCTTTTCCAATCAGCCATTATACTGTAAAACCATGTCCTACTAAAAAGAAAATTCAGCTGGAAAATAAACATTAGAAGATTCAAAGCCAGAAAGGAAAACAAAGCAAATGAGATGAATGTATTTCTGCCCCCCCCGCCTTTAGTCCACCCTGCTCTTCACTTCACTTAACAGTAATATGTAAGGCATGGATATCCTCTCCTTGGTCTTGACCCTATTCCTATTCAACTCATTAACTCTAAAGGTGCAAGCTCATTGTAGATACAGGAAGGCAATGGCAATGGAGCACTATGAATATTTATCCAAAAGACCTTTAGAGAAGGTGGCTACATTAGCTTGAACTGCAGGTGCAAAGCCATCCAGGCATATGAAACTCCCCTTTTGACACTGGATAGTTTCTCTTGTTTGCTTGTCTCATGTGCTTCTGATACTTTCTCCACGAAAGTAAGAGGCTTTTTACCTTCATTGTTATATTTCTCTGTAGTTTAGGTAATTGCTTTATGAGGTGGTAGCCATTCACATGAGACTTTGACTAGCATACTTGAATATTTCATTTTGACTGTAGCAAATAACACACAAATGCGAACTGAAATTATCTAAAATCTATACTGATTTGGGGGGCAAAGTGCATGAAAATGTATGCCTTATAAAAACCCTATGTCACCTGTTCTATCCAAGCTACCAAAGCTGCTAATAAGTGCTTTTTTGGCAGCATACCTCTTACTACTTCTGCATCTAATTCACCCCTCCTCTTCCTGCTTGTCCAAACATAGAAGAAAGGAAGGTGGAGTGTTCAGTGTCTCCTTGCATGCTAACTGGGAGATGACGCATCTTGGAACCTGTAGTTAATGTGTTCCATAAATATCCAAAATTAGGATTTCATTCTGTACATTATGTGCCATGACATGTATATTTGGCTATTCCTTTTAGATCTCCAGGTTTCCCCTTTAAATTGATACTTACTTTGTTTTCTAATGCTGCTGTTGCTTTTCTAGCACAAAATTATCAGGATCAAAGTTTAAATATTGATTTTTACCTTTGGAATTCTGAGGATGAAAGTGTCAATTTTTGAGACATGAAGCCTGTTCCTTCTTTGAAGGGTTTCCACAAATAAATGAATGCTGAAACAAACATTCATGGAGCATCCAAACTAGCATGAATTCAAGTTCACAAATCAGTTGATTTGAGTTAAAATTCTAGTGCAGTGGTTCTTAACCACTCTGTTGGGACACATTTCTGTGTCACCACACACTGGTAAGTGTGTTATGGAGAGCCAGGGAGAAGGTTGGATTCAGCCTGGCAGGAATGGGCTGGTGCATCCTGTAGGGTTGAGATACACTGTCAGGCGTGTTGTGACCCACAAAAGGTTGAGAACCACTGCCCTAGTGTATACATATACTAAGAGACAGTATTATCACACAGGTGGAAAATCTCCCTAAGTTTCATTTGAAGTAAATAGCCTCCTATTTTAAAAGAATTAGAAATGTTCTAACAGTATTTTCTATATAAACAAATATGTAAAATATATTAACCAATAAACTTCATAATAGCCAGCATACACAACTGGTGAAAACTGATTTAAAGAATTGCTGTTAAAACAAGTACTTCGTGAGATATGTTTGTAAACAACTCAAATACTCAGTTACAAAGCTATATGAACCAACACTCACCTCTACTGTTGTGTAGGTTTTTAATTAATGAATTGTACTCCTTGAATTGCTTCAGTTTTGTTGTTCTTTGTATAGTCTTCACATTGTAGTTGACAGATGATGTTCCTTTGCTAACTGCTTTGCTCTGTCCCATTGTAAGAAATTGACTATTAACTATTTGGGTCTTAACAAATGGCATTTCTACTATCTTTTGCTGATTATGCTGTGCCTGTGTTTTACATCACATTTCACACTACATTTATTTTTCCATTTTATATTTTAGGGCAGCTTATTTGTAAGAATGTGAATTTGGGCTCATAGTATCCTAACCTAGCAGATCGGATATGATTGTGTTGTTTCCAAGCCAATTATTTATATACATTTAACAAGCACACATGCATATTGTTGTGAATCATGAAAAACTAAACTGCGTTGATGCTTAAATGTGCACAAACTTTTTAACTTTTCAAATATACATTTTGAACCCATTAGTGATATAACTGGGACTACTGCTCATAGCATGATATTTAAATTTATGACATTGCATCAATTTGTTTGGTTAAAAACAAATTCAACATGATAGGGAGAACAAGTACCAGAATTGTGTTGCATGTAAAATGATTGTTCAATCTGCTGGGGCTGGTGCACATAATAAAAATAATCATTCACAATGGTTAATTTTATTTGTATATATTCAAATGATCAATTACAATGTATTTAACAAAAATATATGAGTAACTCTGGAGTCCACTAATTCAGCTTGTGTTGTTCTGTGTTAGTCACTGTACATTTCTTTTTTTCTTAAAAATATGGAACTGGAGATGAGGTGACTGATGGACTTTATCAGAAGAGACCATTATGATATTTAGTCTGACCTCCTGCACAATGCAGGCCACAGAACCTCACTCTCTCACTGCTGTAATGGACCTCTAATCTATGGCTGAGTTACTGAAGTTCCCAAATAAAGGTTTAAATATTTCAGGGTACAGAGAACCCACCAGCAAGTCAGTCATGCACCATGCTGTGGCGGGAGATGAAAAAAAAAAAGCAGGGTCTCTGCCAGTCTGCCCTGAGAAAAATTCCTTCCTGACACCAAATATAGTGATCAGCTAAACCCTGAGCATGTGGCAAAACTCAGTAGCCAGATACCTGGAAAGAAGGTAACTTAGAAACCCCCCCCCCCAATTTAACATCCCAGCACAGGCTATTGGATGTATTTACTGCTTATTAGTCAAAGATCAGTTAATTGCCAAATTACACAGTACAATCATACTATCCCTTCTGCAAACTTACAAGCTCAGTCTTGAAGCAAATCTTTTTGACCCCACTGCTCCCTTTGGCAGGCTGTTCAAGAACTTCATTCCTCGGCTAGTTAAAAACCTTAGTCTAATTTCAAGTCTCAAGTTTCTGGTGGCCAGTTTTTATCCATTAGTTCCAATGTTCACCTTGGCACTGAATTTAAATAATTCTTCTCTTTCCCTGATATTTATCTCTCTCATGTATTTATAGAGAGTGATTGTATTTTGTATCTAGGAAGTTAGTCTCCCGTAATCACACAATAGCCAGTAGTATTTACTTCATTGAAAACATTAAAAAGTTCTCTATCCATATCCAGATCAGATTCTGGTGGTCTGTAGCATATTCCAAGCACTATCCCAGGGGAACCTCTAGTAGTTTTCTTTCCCAATGTGACTTTGACCATGGCAGACTCTGTCTTATCCATTCCATCACTAATAGTTTCTTTATCTTCCTCCTCATTAATATGCAATGCTGTTCTATCTCCTTTGCCTTTATTTCTGTCATTCCTAAACAGCATATACTCTTCAATACCTGAACTCCATTCATAACTACTATTCCATCATGTCTCTGATACTGAGGCTCCTTGCATTGGTGTACAAACATCTTAAATTTTGGCAATTTGGCTTCACTCACTCAGTTTGGTACAGTCATTCTACTGCCTGTATCATCCATGAGACTGGAATTCTGAGACTGGGAAATAGGTTCCTGCCAAGAAGTGAAAAGAAAGAAAAGAAGGGATTCAGGCTTGTTTCCATTGTAAAATGCCAGGAAGAGTAGATAGGGAAGATTAAAACTTGTGGAGGAGTAAGGATACCTGAGGAAAGAATATTAGTTGTCTGTTCAGGGGAGAAGACTATCAGTACATGATGAAGAGTAGAAGTCAGAAAAAGGAGCAGAATTTGGACCTGATGGGTGAATTGTTTGAAGTATGTGGTGGAAACTGAGCGTGGACATATTCAGATCCCAAATCTACACAGCAAATAGGAGGGTGCTTCTCAGCATAGATGGTTGGACACAATATCTTTGTTCAAGCTAGCATACTAGAAACAGCAGTAGGCAGCCACAACAACATTGGCAGTGGCTCCAACTGGCCACCTAAGTATATCTGCAAAGCATCAGGGAGGTTTATATTTGGGAGGCTACTACAACCTGCCACTTATGCTATCGTGCCCACACTGCTATTTTTAACTTTCTAGCTCTGTCTGTTGGTACTGGGAGGAATGATCCCAGCTGCTTTGTAGACATACCAAAAGGAGTAACAATGGTTGACATGTGCTGTTAGACTGAAATCTGATTTTTTTTTTTTTGTTGTCATCGTGTCATCTGACTGAGGGACAGGGGGAAGGGAGGAGGCTCTGATTAGAGTCCTGTTTGGGTGGGAAATGGAGAAGCATTTGTTAAGTGTAGAAAGGGAAATGGGTGCAAATTAGAAGTACAGATAAAAATAATATTGAAACTGATGTTAGTCATTTTCCTAGCAGCGCACACAACAGTACATTAAACAAAAAGCATGAAAACTAAGTGGGATTCCCCCATGCTAATGAAGCATTAAATGAGGAGATATTTTCAAAGTATGACTTTACAAACATGGTAAAGACGTGAAAGGGGGCAGAGGTAGTCTGATGATTATATAAGTGGCCTACAGTTAAGGCTGCCACTGTAATTCCACCCAACATTGCTTCTCTGAGAAGTGTAGGAAAGAGACGACAAAGTGGTTTTCAAGGTAATGCTTGAGCATGATTGTCAGTATGCTGGAAACAATGAACACTGAATGTACAAGCAAGAGTGCACAAACATGCTCAGGAGAAAAAAAAGACTTTGAAGTAAAGGTTTGCACAAAGACTACCTGCTTAGAAAATGTTTAAAAAATTAATTGCTTTGTGACTCCTTTGTACATAAGGTTGTGTGTGTAAAAAAAAAAAAAAAAAAAAAACCTCACAAATGAGGGAGACTATACACTGGCAGGGAAATTGAGGCACATGCTGACAGTGGAAAGGGAAAAGACTTTTTCTCAGACCAAACTGGCCATGAATTAGGATCTCTTGTAATGTAAACAAAGAAAAGGCAGCATTAACATTGTGCATTCAAGCCTAAAGTTTTACATTTCTGAATCCAATCCTCAGTTCTGTAACAAACACCAGCTGACAAAGGCCAAGAGGTGCCCAGTAATGATATGAGTAAGCTAAGTACTTAGAAATTAACAAACACCTATCAGCCAAAGTTCAACTAGAGTATGATAGAAGTACATACAGTCCAAACGCACATTCCAAGAGACCAACTTGAAGTACGAAGTTAAAAAGAGAGTGTAATTTTGCAGTCCCTGTTTCTATCTGAATCCCCAAAATTGTTGAGTTTTTGGGGTTCCCCCCCCCCAATTTAAATCTAAGACTTTATTCAGTAAATATCAGTTACTTTAGTCACTTAATATCAGATTGACTTAAGGTGCTTTAAGGCCTTAGATCACTTTTAAACCCCCAAAAATGTTGTTTTAAAAACCTACATAACATTGGAACACAAGGGAAAATGACTAGGTGCAAGAAGTAGCAGGTTAGATGTCACCTGAAAAGTGTCCTGGGGTGGGAGAGGGAGAATGGAAACAGCTTTTTGCTTCTGCTTATGGTATTAAAAATGTCTGAGGGGGTTTCTTTTGTTGAAAGTATATCTTCTTGGGTTTTTTTACAGTACAGATTTAGGTACTGTCTGCCCTGTAAGATGCTGAGATAACTGAAAAGCTAGTGAAATTACTACTTCATAAGTAGTAGTTATGGCTGTTAATCAATGTTGTGAATGAATTTCTTGCATTTCTCTAATGAATGGAAGTGGATTTGGCACAGTGGTCACATGCAGGGGGCCTTGGCACCCAAGAAATGACAGAGCTTTCCAGAGCATGAAGTCTTTGAGTGGGCCACAGTTTGAAATTTAGATATTTCAGTTTGGAGCATGATGGTTCAGAATGTGTGAAATGGTCTAATCTCCCAGAAGGCATAGTGATATCCAACAAAGAAGGCAGTTTGGCTTGTTTTGCAGATTTCCTGGCCAAATTAGTTAAACTCTGCAAGGACTAACCGCCTGCTATGTTTGTTACATAGTGGTGGTTCTTTTATAAATTAATTAGTAACAATCTTGTTAACTTATGCTTTATGTACATTTATTGAGACACAAGCATCATTTTAGCCCCGTTGCCTTTTCTAGACCCAAACTTCTGGACCAAGTCCAAATTTTAATGCTTCTAACTATGTAGTATTTCCAAATTTCTGACATTTTTGTTTATCCAGACTGGCACAGCTCTTCTTTAGGCCCTTATCTTGCCTCTTACCTGCTGCAGAGAATTCAAAATGGTGTCGCCAAGATCATCTTTCAGGTTTATTGGTCTGTTGTTATCCTGCCATTCTTTGCATCGAGTAGGGGGTTTGGCGTGTGGGTTTGGTTTGGTTTGGTTTTTGTCCACCTCTGCATCATGCACAAGCTCCTTATCTTTATCTTTTCCTTTAATGACCATTCACTGTTCAGACCATCCTATCTATTGGGCCTTCTAGCTTATTTGGCTGCTGAATCCCACTTTTGCTTTGCCAGTGAAGACAGCCACACTTCCTTGCTTCCTCCTCATGCATCTCCACATTTTCTCCCTTTCATGGGGGGGGGAACCTCAGTCTAAATCCATAAGGCCACCAACATACTTCTTCAGGTTCTCAGAACTCATCTTCTGTAATAGATGCAGCAAATTGCAAGCTCATAAATAGACAGGCTGGTGTTAAATGGTTAATACTATCCTTGATTGGATGTGTGCAATTCTTAGACAATTATTTTTGGTTTTGTTATTTTGTCTCTCTGTCCTGCCTCTGACCTCAGTATATATGCCAGTGGCCTGAGATGGGGACATTAGATGGGAACAGGTTCTGAGCTATCATGGAGAATTATTTCTTGGATGTCTGGCTGGTGAGTCTTGCCAACATGCTCAGGATTTGGCTGATAGCCATATTTGGGGTTGGGAAGGAATTTTCCCCCTAGGACAGATTGGCAAAGGCTTTGGGGTTTTTTGCCTACCTCTGTAGCATGGGGCATGGCTCACTTGCTGGTATATTCTCTGTACCTTAAAATTTTTAAACCATAATTAGAAGACTTTGATAATTCAGTCATAGGTTAGAGCTTTATTACAGGAGTGGATGGGTTAGGTTCTGTGACAAGCTGCCCTTGCATGGGGCAAGTGGGGTGACCACCCTGAGCCCCTGTGGTTACATAGGCCCCCCACTTGCCCATGGCCAGCCCCCCCCCACTCACCACTGGCCAGCTGGGGAGTGAGAGGCAGCCCCCCCGCTCCCAGAAGCAGTGCTGGTCGGCCGGAGTGTGAGGAGCAGTCCCTTCCCCCTGCTCCCAGTAGCAATGCTGGCTGGCTGGAGAGTGAGGGGCAGCCCTCCCCCCATTCCCCCTTCCGGAAGCAGCGCTGGCCAGCTGGAGAGCAAGGGGCAGCCCCCCCCCCCCCCCCCGAGTGCAGCAGGGGTTGCCGTGACCCAGTCCCTTTGGGTCTGTGACCCAGGACAGGGTTGCGACTGGTAGTTTGATGAACACTGGTTTAAGATACAATACTAAGATGATTTTGTAATGAAACAAGAATAAGTTTTATTAAAAGAGAACAGATTTTTAAGCAATAGTAAGAGAGAGAGATAGGACTACAAGTAAAACAAAACAGGTTTTAGTCGCTAGAAAGACTAATTTCAGCATGTTTTAATCTTTGTATAAGGTGGTTTCTGTCCTACAATCAGTTCCAGCTACTCTTGGTTTTCAAGCTAAGAGGAGCCACTTTTCATGAGTTCAAAGAGTGCTGCTTCCCCTTTGTCCCTTATGTGATGGATGACAAAATTACTTTCTCCTTCTGTTTCTTCTTCCTAAAATGGATTGTTTCTGTTTCAAGACTCACAAAAGTGTCCTCTCTTCAGGGCTGTTAAGTGGTCTGCCTCCCCCATTCCTCAATAGCTGTATTTACTTATTATTTAGATGTACTTTTCATTGTCCTCTAAAGTATTCCTGGTTCAATGTATGTTGCAGATATAGGAGAATAAGCACAACTTGCTTTGGTTAGGACAAACTGGATTTACATACTGTTTGCAAGATACCCTTTAAAAATATATTAGCAGCTCACATCTACAGTTATTCATACACCACTCTTGCCTACTTCACACAATAATATTAATGACCAATGTGTTAGTGGTTTGCATATGATACCTTGCATAACCCCTTTGAGATACAGATTACAAGAAAGTTCAAAAGGGGTAGCTGTTTTAGTCTAGTTCAGCTAAACAAGCAAGGAGTTCTGTGGCACTTAAAGACTAACAAATTTATTTATTGCATGAGTTTTAGTGGTAGAAAATCCCACTTCATCAGACACTTTGAAGATGGGAGAATTTACAGTATGGGAGGAAAATAAATACAGGGACGTGTAAGTAGTAGGATCAGGTCATACTGTAACAGCCAATCAAAGCAGTTGTTAAGATTCAAACACTGAGGAACAGCACATGGAGGAGGATGAGGGCAGTCACCTGTTGTAATAGGAAAAGAGTCCATAGTCACAATTTAATCCTGCTGTCACACAATGCAATTTGCATATTAATTCCAATTCTGCAGTTTCTCTTTGAAATCTTGATGTGTTATCTGTTTGCTTGGGCACAGCTGTTAACAAACCTCAACAGAGAGATGAAGAAGACTGACATGCTCAGTTACTATTTTTTGAGTGTTCTGATTATAACATAGATTATACAGACTATAACAGAGTGTATTGGGGCATTAAGTGACAGGCCTGGTGTGAGTTGTGGTGTGGTGTGCCTTGCCTTCTTCCATTGAGTACCAAGGGACTCCCTGGGTCAGTCTAGCACATGGGTCCCTGACCTGTTTGGCCTCTGAGTGTTACCACTTCATAAATGTTAAACAGTAATAATAGCAAGCATAGTGCTGACCATGAGTAATTCTGCTGAAGTCAAGGCTGGAAAATAACTTTTATTACAGTGTTGAGGGTGAAGGGGAGGAGAAGAGGAAATGCAGTTGTTGTGATAAAAATTTTGCAACACATTTTCTGAATCCTTTTTGCTACCTTTAGAAAACTGCCACTGTCCTGCTTAGGTCTTTAAACTAGCAATGTCAATTTGAGAGAAGTGAATCAGTTTGTTACATTTTATCTCTGTTACAGATTGTTTCTACCAAACCATGTCCTCTGTTATAAAGCACAATAAAATCTTGAACAGATGTTTTACTTCAGTAAAGATTTCAGGATTGGGCTCTGAGTAATCCAATGTCAGTGCTTCTGTTGATATCCAGAGGGAGTAGTCATGTAAGCCATAATGACTCCAACACTGTGCCCCCACACTGCTGCCTTAAACTGTAAAGTAGTTTGTCTCTTTTTGTCATTTAATATGCCATAAATTCTGTGACTAGTGCTAATGCCATGCTTGAAAGTATAAAAACAAATTATGAACTGGACATGTCTCTACAAAACCTTTTCTATGAAATAATTTTCAAGGTTTATTTGAGCTATGCCATACAGGGACATTGCACATGCAGTTTAACTTCTGAACAATGCAGGTTACTTGAAAGACTTTTAATGTCTTTCAGAAGGTATTATATTTCTTAAGGAGCTTTTGTTAGCTTTTCACAAACATAAAAGGAAAAGCACAATAACTGATTATTAGAAAGACAAGGTGGATGAGGCAATCTTTTATTGAACTAACTTCTCTTGGTGAGAGAGAGAAGCTTTTGAGCTTATGTAGAACTCTTCTTCAGGTCTGGGTTTGTAGGTATTATGGGGTGACCATACTGGCTCACGAGCTACAGGCAGTTCTTCTACAGTTAAGTGTGACTCACAGAGCTCTGTGTCCATCCCCCTGCCACCACCTACCAGCTTGAGGTATGGAGAGTTCAGAGTTTCTGCCCTGTGCAAGGATGGTGGGACTAGATTCTGCCCACTGAGGAGAGTAATCTCAGGGAACCTGACCACCCCCATATGTAGTAGTTGGAGAGCTACAGATTTGTGGGGATGATTTTTTTTTCTTGTATTTGCGCAGGAAGTAGATACCACTGTTAAGTTTTGCTTCCTTTTTCTTTATGTTCAGGAGTTTCCATTTCAAATGGCATAACTCGGTAGCTTCCAGTATTGTTGTAGCTGTGTTGCTTTTTGATTAGAGACACAAGGGTGGGTGAGGTAATACTTGAAGAGCTTTTCTTTAAGTCTGGCCTCTGTGTAAGCTCAAAAGCTTGTCAGCCTCATGAATAGAAATTAGTCCAATAAAAATTTTATCTCATCCATCTTATCTCTAATAGTCTAAGACCAGCATAGCTACAAAAACAATGCATACAATAATTTATTATGATGTTTGGGTAAACACCATTTCTGTATATTGTGTGGCAGTGATGCCTGGGAAATAAAACTGTCTGAAACTATTTTGTACTGGCATGTGGATGTTCCCCTCTTGAAAAATTTATGAACAGAGCTTTGTAAAATCAGGAATTTGAATGTAAGACTGTACTGATGCCCAGAGAATTATATTGATTCATTAAAGTAGTGCATTCAATATATATCAAATAACTATTAAAAACTTCAAACAAACAAATTTTATTTAAGGAATGATAATTATTTTCATTTTATAATGAGGAAGAAGAAACCCTTTCCAGTAGTTTAGACTCTTGACCAATATTAGAAGTAAAAGTCTACCAAATCAACAATCCATAATTTTTCTCACTAGTCACCTTGTGGACCACCACCAATTACAACTGTGTGGACTGCTTCCCAAAATACATGTGTGCATGGGTTTTTTTTCCCTTGGTTCCAAATTGTAAAATATAACTGTGGAAATGATCTCTTTTCTGTAGACTTAATTCTCCCTTGTACAATAAAAAATGTAAGGTGACACTAGGGGTACTCCAGAAATTGATGCATTAGTGTGTGTGGAAAATAGAAAATGAACTAAAATGAATTTCTTGTTTTGCTTTACTAGGTGATACAAATAATGAACAAAGAAGACCATCTAAAGATAAAAATTCATTTCCTGAGACAGGACCTACATACAGTCAACCTATTCAGGTAAGGGGCTACATTTCCTTGAGTGTGTTTGATGACATCTCTTACTGGAAGATTATTGAATAAACTGCTGCTATTCTAGAGATTTCTAAGCATATTAGGTAATAGATTTTGCTTTGGCCGTGCAGACAAGGACATAAATGTGATTTGAATTTGTCAGTCTAAATACACAGAGGTCTTATTGAAAGCCAAAGAAAAATCAGTCTGGTGAAGAAACACAACTGTAATATCTCTCTTGCATGCAAGCCACTTACATTAATCTAAGGTGGTTTTATTTATAATAGCATAGATTCTGAATGCCTCTTAATCCTTAATCTGTTTATTCTCACAAAGGAGTTGGAAAGAAGTAGTATTTCAATTTTAGACATGGAGAACTGAGACACAAAGTGATTTGGCCGTTCTCGTACCTGAAGTGCCAAAGTAAGAAATTTTACCTGAATCTCCCAAGTCCCAGGCTAACACCCTAACCATTGAAACCATCCTGTTTCTTAAAATTAGAAGGGAAAGTTCTTTCTATAATTTCAAAAGTGTAAAGCTCCTTTTTCCAAAACCCCTGTTCCAGCAGGTTTGCACACATGCAGCCATGGTCCTGTACATGGATTTGACAGGAACTTATTTATCCTTACTCCAGAGCGTTGTAACTTTGAACTAACTGAAGCTTCCTAGTCCTCTGTCTTCCAAACCACATGAAGATGAAGGAGAAGGTGTTTGCTGATAGGATGGCAACACTTATTTTGGAGAATGAGTTATGGGTAGGACTGGTCTTTCTTCAACCACTTAAAAGAAACATCATCTGGTGTTCTTGACCAGGAGGAGTTGAGCCTTCTGTGACCAGTAGGGCCAAGGATGGTCCTTAGGAATATGGTGGATTCATCCCTTGAGAAGTCCATGAGCTAGTGGTCCAAAGTGAAACCACTAGGAATTTTACAGCAGCATTCCAGTAGTAATGGATAGATGGTCAGCCAGGGAAAAGCATCCTGAATGAGCCTTAAGATCTATTTCAGATGGCAGTGTGGATGATTCTGGAGCATCTAGATTTCATTATGTGGTAACACAAGATTTGAAAAGAGGATAAAGGAACATGTTGTTTCCTAGAAGCTGCAGAAGACAGTATTGACAAAGCCATTAGAAAAGGAGGTACAGATAGGTCTAATACCAGAAAAAAATTACTTTCTCTGAATAAAAAGCATATACGGTGTCTAAATAAATGTTGCCATGGCACAACTCTCTAGTGCTGTGGAGATTGAAGCTAAGGCACTGGACACCAAGTGAAAAACTGTGAGCTTCTAACTTAATCCATTCTAAGTGAGGACACTCACCATGTCCACCAGTAAGCTCACTATTGTGACTGAAGAGTCCTATTTTTCAAGGATAGGATCTTTTGTTGTCTGAAGTTTTACAAATCATAGAAAGTGCTATGCTAGGATTCTCAACAATGAAAGTTAGTATTGATCTTTGTGTCCAAAAACTTACATTTAAGGACGGCAAATTTAAAGGAGTAAACATTAAAATGAATCTTTTTATCTCTGTGTTTTGAAACTGCCATTCAGTATATGACTGCCAGTTTCATCAAGCTGTAGCAAACATCCTTTCAATGGTTTGTGTCCTGACTCCACGTGGTAGCTAAATGATTTTAAAAATGTTATTTTGTTATGTAGTGTACAGATTGGTAATTTACTGAACTACATAAATGTTGAGTAAGAAAGAAAAGGTTTTGCATCAGTGGTGCATGTAAAGTTTATGTAAATACCATTAAACTCACAATAAATGACAGCAGAAATAACAAAGTTTTTGAGATATAGAGCTCTTGATGCAAATATTGTGTTCATTGTCCTATAACGTTGCATGGGTAGAGTGTGAATTTTTCAAAATGAACTTAATCAAAACAAACCTACACCCATATATATAGTAAAGAATTCTACAGACTTGGTGCATTATAAGTGAATGGCCCCAGTGTAGATGTTTTCCAGCCCCACTTGTTTATACGATACTGACTTGAAGGTGGACCTAGAGCAGCATATATTTATGAATGCAGTCACAGTGTGAACACTTGACAGCAACAGCAGACAGCACTAGTCAAGCACAATTTGGTATGAGTAGTTTTCGATTTCAAGCCTGATAGATGTTATCCATGGTATTTTCTACATATTAAATCTTTATACTTGAATTTGAAATAAATTCTTACAGGATATTAGTTTTGACTTTGTCTCAGACTGTTGATGATAGTAGAAATTTAATTTATATGAGAGTGAAGACTAGACAAAATATTTAAAATCAAGTAAGGTTTACATAAGAAAAAGGAATAATGAGAAACTCTAGGTAATTATCAGACCAAAGCAAAGAAATCATACCAGTAATTTTTTTCATTTTAATTTACTTGAGAGTGAGACAGCCTGAAAATTACCACCGCCACATTTGATTCCTACCCCCCCCCCAAAAAAACCCCCACCAAGTTGTCAGCTGTGGACTATGAAAATGTCAGTTGTCATCTTAGCTAAGAATTGAGTCAAGGATCTCCAGAACTGAAAACCTGAGCATATACAGCTTAAGCCGAACAAACAAGTTCTGTAGAGAACAGCTGTAACTGAACCATATCTTCTACAGATTAGATAAAAACTGACAGCCCTTACCTGTTTTTCTATCTTAAAAAGATTGTTACTGCTAGTAATCAGATGGAAACATGGCAAAGGCAGTGATATTATGTTCAGCATATGCTTTTAATATTGATTTTGAAAGGGAACCATTTAGGAGAATTTAAGGATGGCTTTAGCTTTGTGGTCATGGTATGGTACAAATTGTAAATATGTTGGTGTAATGAATTAAAATGTGTTAAGTTAGACACTGAAACAGAGGCAAAAAGGTAACTACAGGTAAACAAGAAAATGAAGCTGCCCATATGCGATGTTCACTGCATTTACACACAAGTACTTCAGTTTTCCCCCTCATAAATAAATGATGGTTTTCTAAATGTGAACCTGCTCTGCATAGTCCCATAGTTTTAAATAGATGCAGTACCACAATGAAATGGGTTTTTTTCTCTTAACCATCATACATAAAATATTTAGAAACAGCTATCTAATTTAGCCTTGGAACCTTTTCCCCTTCTGCTTTTTGTATGTCATCGTGACATTTATTACCACAAAGGTCTTGGTCTCAGTAATTTCTTCTTATCTCGGCAATCTGCATGATGTTAATGTTACTCGGTTAATGGGGGGTGACACTGAATGAGGCCTGCATGTTTTTAAAAATCTGGATTTAAAACTATGCCTGATACAGAAATCTTTAATTCATCATAACTAGTGGGTATACTTTAGTTTATAATGAGCAACCAAAAACTGATTTGTTGATCTGGAAGCAAAGGCTTCTAGAAAAGAGCTGTAAAAAGGTTAAGTAAGAAACCATGAGTAGCAGGGTTGAAAATATGCTATAACTTTGATTTATTATTTATTCCTACTGCAGCATCTGAAGTGGGATTTTCTCCCACAAAAGCTCATGTGATAAATAAATCTTATTAGTCTTTAAGTGCCACAAGACTCCTTGCTTTTTTGATAACTGATCTTGTGTTTATTCTTAAAAGAAAAAGGGATTTAAAACAATGGTCCTTATGAGATTTATCAACGAAAGCAGATCATCTAACGAGGATCAGTTTCAATGAGTTCTTACATCCCCTCTAATAAAACAACG
Organism: Podocnemis expansa; assembly: GCA_007922195.1. Taxonomy (NCBI): domain Eukaryota; kingdom Metazoa; phylum Chordata; order Testudines; family Podocnemididae; genus Podocnemis; species Podocnemis expansa. The sequence goes on along the minus strand of ML681964.1, from coordinate 28,725,260 downwards.
GAATCTTACTTCTAGAATGACATATTTGCCACTGCCTTGATTATTTTCCTTGCAATTGGCTCAAAGGAATGGGCTTCATCTCTCTATGCTACCTGTATGATCTGTTGTGACATACCAGGTTTACTTGTACTTATATTTAAAGTTCACATTTGTATTTACTTAGCCACTGGAGAAAGAGGGAGCTGGCTGTAAACTTTCCTAAAACATAATTCTGTTGTACTGATCAGTGGCTAGAATGAAACTAAACAGAATGGTCACATCTCTGATTATGATTCTCCATTTCAACTGACAAAGAAAAACAGTGTATAAAACAACTATGTATTGTAAATCCCTGATCCTTTAACCTAATTTCTACTAAACATTGATTGGACTCTATATCATTCCTGGGTTCTGTTCTTATGTCAGAGCCATGCAAATTATCTGAGCTGGGTGTTGGGAAAATTATCTCAAAGGATGAAATTCATCCCTGTGTCAAAAAGCAATCCAAGACCTTCACACCTCTTAACACCCACTTAGGCCTGGTCTGCACTGCAGGTGAATTTCGGTAGCCATTGACAAGAGATACACAAGCTACGCAGAGTAGATCACATAATTCTCAGTGTCTTCTTAACTTCCATTTAGTGTGCCATCTTCACTGCACTGCACCAACCAGAAATGCTTTTCCGTGGATGCAGTGCTGCACCTTTTGAGGAGGTGATTTGATTGATAGAGTGGGTCTTCACTGCTGCTCAATCGATCTGGAGAGATCAGTCTGACAGCTGCAAATTTCCAAAGGGATAGCTCTGTTAGTCTAGTCCAGCAAAAAAACCAGAGAGTCGTGTGGCACTTAAAGATTAATAGATCTGTTAGTCTTTAAGCTGCAAATTTGCCACCCTCAGTAAGGCACACCTTAGACTCTGTTTTGTGGGAATCACTACAAAGGGGTGAATTTCACTCTTAATAAGCAGCTAAATGGAACATTGCATATCTACCCATACTCATTGGAAATCTGAGTTTCCAGGTCAAAGGCACAATGCTGTGGCTGTTGGAGAAGATTCATAAATAATGGGTGGAATGTGAGAAAATAGACCTTTATGCTTGATAATGCCTGACAACATGACTGTTCATAACCAGTGTAAAATGTGCCTTAGCTCTTCCACTGTTTCAAAGTAAGAAAAAGTTAAATTTAAGTAAATATTGGATTTTACAGTGGGAGTAAATGTTTTATTTTTAAATTTTAAGGCCTAGATGGTCAAAGTATTTGTCAAGTATTTGCCTGTGCCACACTTGTATGGAAACATCGTGTTATGGGGACACATCATAATTGGCTACATATGTTCATAAATACCCAAATTAAGAAGTGGCATTTGTGTATATAAACTAGGCATACACAGATACTTGCACCCACCTATGAGTATTTGGCCATTAACCAAACAGCTTTTAAAACCCCAGTGTGCTAAAACAAACACAAGAAGAATGCACACATTTTAATTTTTGTTAAAGGAAGATGGATAATTTTGACCATCGATAAACTGGGATTTAAGTCGTGTGTGTGTGTGTGTGTGTGTGTGTGTGTGTTCAGTTGTAGTTGATGGAGAAATCACAAGGACTTAAAAAATGCCAATAAAACTATATAATGATTGTCTAACTCGGTAATGCACATCACCATTTCATACTTGATATTTTGTTACCAAAACACACAATATCATACAATTGGCCTCCACTTGCATTAATTGTATTTATGGATTTGAATAATGTTCTGCAAAGATATTCCAATATATTTAAAGCTATTTGTTAGTTTAACAACAATGGGCATCAGCTACTAGTCATGCATAATTAACCAGAAAAGTGGTGGTGTTCAAAGAAATTGTAGCCTTATTTTCTTATTGCAGATTCTTTTTGTAAAAAATAAAAGCCAAATCTGTTTTAGAATTTAAAATGTGTGAACTTTATAATCAGGAACAGGTAAAAGGATGATTAAAGTATTATTTTCCATAGGTAACTTTCTTATTCAGAGGGGAAGCAATGAAAAGTTCTTGAAGCAAATACTTTCTAAAGTGTTTTCTGTTGAACCCCGGGTTCGCGATGTGACTGGGATGGACCGGCGACACCCACCAATGAGACGGACACCAGTTCAATTAAACAAAAAAGCTACTTTTATAGTGACACCTTAAACACCCTTAACCCCTTAACAGTGTAAAACAAGGAGATCTATGCAAAACCACTTGTAATCAACTAACAATATGAAGCAAAACCTAGATAGGACACTTATAACCAACTAATAGCATAAAGCAAAATCTAAATGAACACTTATAACTAAATGACAATATAAAGCTAAAAACCTATGCAAAGCACTTATAACCAAGTAACAGTGTGGAGCAAGAGTCTATATAAGGCACCTGTAAAACACGTCCAGCCAAACAACAGGATAAAGTATGAGAGTCTATGCAAAACACTTACAACCTAAAAAAGTACTTATAGTTAAATAACAGTGTGGATTAATGACCTACAAGAGGGTGGCCATAATAAGTTAAGGACTTTTCTGGCCTTTTACTGCCTCAACATCGGTATAGGCACTGACCAGCCCACCCGACGCGTATTTACCAATGGCTGGAAGCCATTCCTCCTTGCTAGCCAAGAAGGGTGGGCGGCAGAATGAAAAAAATCAGATGAAAGAAAAATAAACCCCCACACTCCCCCCGTGTACACTGGGGAAGTTTGGGGCCAGCAGTTTAGAGCAGAAGCAGAGTAATGAACAATTATACAGTAAGAAGGATGCAAAATACAAATGACTAACAAAACACCTGGCAAATTAACAACACAAAACTATGCTAGACCTTAAACAACTATATCATAAAAAGATTATGCAGGATACAGAGGAAATAATAACTACTACACAAACTATGCAAAACTCAGGTGAAGAAGCTACAAACACAGGCTATATATAAATGGTACCAAGTAGAATGATTAAGAGAAGGTAGGAGGCCTATATCGATTTATAATACCTGTCCCAGGACTGCAGTAGAACCCAAAGCGAGGAGGCAGACCAGCTGCAGCATCTCAGCACTTAATCGTTTGGCCGGCAATCCGTGTACACCCCAAAAAAAGTCTCGTGGGTGGGTACTCCCTGTCTCAGTTGGGGGATCAGTCCGACCGGGTCGCGACGTGCCCTTTAGCATCCGAGGGTGGGAGAACAACAAGCTAGCGGAGACAGTGGGTTTTAATAGAATTTTGCCCAGCCAGAGTAAAAATAGCCAATTAGGAGAGGGATCCTGGTCAGGACCAATGATAAAACTGGGACCCCAGACAATGACCCCTCCTTCATGGTGATGGGGGTGCCGAGAAACTGTTCAGGGGGGATAGGAACTCACCCCCCTTCTTGTTGACACAAAGCTAGGGAGGCAGAAACTCACACAGGAGATTGAGGCCCATCAGGGAAGATCGATCCTTAACACTCTTCCCCTTGAGCTGGATAGCCCGGAGATGAGACCCACTTAACACTCCTCCCTGTGAGCTCCATAGTCTAGAGGGCTATGTTGGGGGGCGGGGTGGCCATTATGTCTGCCACCTCCATTGACATTTTCTTGTAACTTTTTTGTGCTTTCATTTTGTTTATTATTATTCTTTCTCCTCTTAGGTTCTTCTAGATTTGTTTCTTTGTGTGTATATTTGTAAATCATGAGGGAGACTAGCTAGGTGAGGTAAAATCTTTTATTGGATCAACTTCTGTTCATGAAAGAAACAAGCTTTTGAGCGCCACAAAGTTCTTTTTCAGGTTTTGATTCTTTGGCTAACAGAAGTTGCTCAATAAAAACTTTACCTCACCCACCACACTTGCCATATCTTGGGAACAACTTAGTACAACAAAACTGCAAATTTCTAAATTGTCAGTTAAATGATACCTGTTCTACATAGTTTTTTCTTAGCTTGATATAAAACTTAATTGCAGAGTGCAAAAGTGAGAGCCAAATATAAACAAAAGCATCTTGATAGCTAATTTCAGTCCTCCTTAATATAGCACAAGGAAGTTTATTTAGATTTCAGTAATTCTGAGTCTTCACTATTTTGAAGTAGCAAAACACTATGTTAAATCTAGCCAGAGGCATTTCAGCTATAGGGACATGACCCCGCAAGGTGCTGAATACCCTGACTCTAGTTTACTATGTGTTGGGCACCTTACATGCTTCAAGCTGAATACATTCCTAAGTGCTGTGCTTGGGATTGGGGCCAGAGTTTTTGGCTTTATTCAGGACTGAACCTTTAAAATAATCTTTGCTTATGAAACATGAAGATTCTAGTTTAACTGCAATATTACAGTCTTAAGAAGTATCATGGTTTTATCAGTTTTCACAGTACTTCACTTTATAGTTTTTGCATTTTTATTACCAATTTGCCAATATTCAGTCTTAACTTATTTCTATTTGGATTCTAAAATTAAGATTGAAGTGAACCCTGCATCAGTACTGTTTGTTAGACTATTTAGATGTACTAATAGTATTTTGATGCCTTGGTAATATTTACTTTCATTTTGTGTAGTTCATGATTCCATTGGTAGAGAAAGCTAGTAAAATTATATTTTTGTCCCTCTTCAATAATTATGTTATTGTATACTTGTGGCAACAGATATAAAATATAATTGGACAGATGGTATAGTGGTGAATTAGGATTTATAAAGATTGTCTGTCTGTGGTGTTCAAGACACCCTGGGGTTAAACCAATATAAGAAACAAGAGAGATATTTATAGCAATAACTTCGATTCTTCATATCTCCCTATTGTCATCTTATAGGGCAGCTCATATCTTATTTGATATTGCACTTCTTACTGATGATCTGGTATGCCGTTATGCCGTCTTTAACCAACAGGTATCATCACTTACTGTAACGGGCAGAAGCTGTAATAACAGTAATTGTATGAAAAGAAACTACTTAAAATGAGTTTAATTGATCTGTAAATAAAGGAACTTTTTTTATTAATTTTATATTGTTTGTTTTGGTGCTTGTCCTTTCATGGGTCCCATCCTCCCCTCAAATACTTAATGACTTCTCCCCTGTGTCTGATCTTCTCGTACATTTTCATGGAAGAAGGGGAAGACTCCCTCAAGGGATTGCTAAATCCCCAGTTATCCAATTTGTACGTTGTTGTTATAGACATTTTTAATTATATACCTTTGTAAGATGCTTATCATCATCATTGGTAGCTAGGTACCACAATTCATGAAAAAGATTACAGTATGGTTTACTGGAATTGCCTTGGACCATTTGGTCCAGCAGACTGTGGAAATGGCAGAGGTAGAAATATCTCTGATCTAGAGCAAGGGGAAAGCTGTCTGTTTCCCACCCCTCCTTCCTCACTCAAACAAATGCTGGCAATACAATGTATTAGTATATGCTTCCCAACATTTTTTGGGAAGCATATACTAACAATAGGAAAACTTCTGCAGAACAAGACAATATTATAAAAAGGATATTTAACTGAACTCTTTATATCAGCTCCGTGTTCTTCCAGGATTCTGAGGCTTATGTAAACAGTGCTTGCTACTATGACTTAGTCCAAATATGATTTCATTTGGGCTGAAAGTCATGAGACCCAGGAAGACCAGTTTTGGTTAATAATGAACCTTTTATCTAGTTCATTGGGGCATTAGCACAGTTTATTTAAGTTAATAGATTTTTTGATACTTCCTTTTAATCATTTGTTTGACTTGAGCTCAGAAACTGAACAGTCTACCATTATCTCTTCTGTTTGTAGTTAGCAGTGAGATACTCCAGGGCTGTCTGTTTGCTTAAATGATATATCATAGTTTGGCCAGCTAAATTATTTTTAAATCAGTTACTGACAAAAACAAGACCCATTGCCCATAGGATCTAGGTGTCTAGATTCAGTCTTTCGATTCTCAGCCAACTGTTTTGGAAGCTCTCTTAAGAGGAAATTCCTAGAATGGACTTGCTGAAGCCTGGAACATTTTAATCATAGATAACTGCCACAGTTAAATATGTTGTTTACTTGCAGACAACTGTAACAGTGTCTTCACTGCTATCCAAGTAAACAGAATTAATTGATTTAAGATGGAAGGAAGTAGTTTGCTTGGATTTGATCTGGTTCAAGAATAATTGAGCATATAATGGAATTCTGGTTTTGGCTAGGTTATGCTATTAGCCTGTGGTATGCCATAATCATTTTTAGGGCTTTTCTTGACCTACAATGTTCTCCAGAATATTGGTCCAAATTCTCTGTGCTTTGATTATTCCTTATACTACAAACTACATGCTGAAGTCATCTGCTATTAGTATAGGCTGACCTGGACCCATCTGCTGCAGCTCAGTGAGCCAGTAACTTTCCTTGGATGTCAAGTTCCAAAGGGACAGCCGTGTTAGTCTAGTTCAGCAAAATAATCAAGGAGTCCTGTGGCACTTAAAAACTAACATGTTTATTTATTCATCTATCTTCAAAGCATATGATGAAGTGGGATTTTCTCCCATGAAAGCTCATGCGGTAAATAAATAAATGTGCTTATTTCTCTGAATGGTATCAACTTGTGAAACAGAATCAAAGCTTTCATTTTTTAAAATTATAGGGCCTGATCCCAAAATGCTATAATTTGGTATATTGCCATTGCCTTCAATGGTGTCAGGCTGCTTTACACCAGCTGAGGATTTGTCCCACCGTCTTTTTTTTATGGTTGTAAGATTAGCCTTCAAAACAGGTACATTTTGTCATGTACTTCTCATTCTGCAGCCTGTCTACGACAGTATCTTTGAGAAGTAAGAACTACTCATGTTTGCTTCTATATGATGTTAGCTATGAATGTTAATGATAATTTAAATATGTGCATTGTTACCTTTCTTCCTGTTGATGCAAGAAAGAGGGACCTTCATATTATGAGGATCAACACAATCAACTGATCGATGAATTGATCTTGGTTTATGGTTGGATCTTTGGAAAGTAAAACCATTTTTCCCACTCTGACGTGAATGTTAGACTACTTATATTACTAGTGACAAGACATGCTATACTATTGCCTCAGTCATTTATCAGTTTTCTTTGAAACTCTTCATGTAGTAACATAAAGGGTGCTACCATCCATTAATGTTCTATGGGAAACAAATTTGTCCAAGGGATAGGACAGTGGACTGACAAGGAGACCTGTGTTTTGTATTTTGATTTATCCCTGACCTGCTCTGTCCTTAGTGAGGTGAAGTGACATGTCCTTAGTGAGGTGAAGTGACATGATGATAATGACAATTACCCTTTTTGTGTTCTGTGTAAATGTGAAGTAGTAGTAGTATTTAATTGCAATAAAACTGAAGATTTGCTTGATTAACCTTTGCTTCCAATCATTATATTTACAGTGCAGGCTGTTAGACTTTTGGACTTTTGTGGAAGGATCTTGAACATCCTTTGCCTAGTTAAATGATTTATAAATTGAAACTGTATACAAATGAAAAGAGAGGCATGAAGAGAGACACTGAGACTAATTATGTCACTAGTGGTTATGCCACTGTACCTGTGAGACAGCTCCATAGTTGATATGACAGGGCAGGTTTGAGCCACAGGAGACTATTGGACTGCACTACTACTTAAGAGATGGATGTTTTATTCATTGGTTTCTATACTGTGCCTATGTGCTGTGCACATGTTTCTGTATGTATATTAAACACACATAGTAATAATTAACCTGGATAGGTGGCTGTCTTCAAATTTTGTTTGTTTCTCTGGAGAAAAAAAAAAAAAAAAAAAAAAAAAGGGTGTTGTGAGGGTTGAGTTTGAGGAGGGGAACTGATGTGCCAAAGATAGTGAAGTATACTTTTAGAATCTTATGCATAACTTGCCCACTTCATTACCAAGAGTGTCCACACAAAACACTGATGCGCACAAATGACCTGCTGTGCATTGAATTACTCATATAACTATACAGGTTACTGCACATACACATTTGTAGTTATTGAGTATACAGACTATGAATGCATAAATTCTACAAATTTGATTGAGAGCCTTCTCTGCCTTTTGACCCCATTTTGAAATCTTTTAATTAAATTAATCACTAGATGGACAACTACTGATAATGAGGACTAATCCTTTCCCTGCAACTCTGAATTGTGGTGTTACTTACATTTGGGTTAGAACCCAGCAGTTCTGGTTTACCATCCTACTATAAACCAGTTGGGGTGTTAGCCATTTTGATTTTGTGGGTGTCTGGATTTTCACAGTCCCCACAAGGCATTCCAAATGTTTCAGCTCTCTGGAAACACCAGAAAAGCTGTTAGTGTCATCACTGCTTAATGTCATGTTATGATGCAACATTGTCTTACAATCATCTTTGCAGTATGAGACATCAGCATAAAACTACTGAAAGACAGTGCCAGGGCAAGGCTAATGAAGAGATCATCCTAAACAGAAATTAAACAACAGAGTCACAATGTTTATTTCAGTTTTCCCTCAACTGGAAGCAAAAGGAAGCAGCTTCGCTCATTCCACTGCATCAGGAAGATAAAAAGCAACTCTGTGAACACTACAAATGCTTCAATATAAAACATCCGTATGGTGCTGGTAAACCAGAAGTGTGAGTTTTTGCTCTTGTATGTAGTCTGTTATCCTCAGAAACCTAGCTCAGCCAATGAGCTGTTTCTGCAGCTCTTCCAGGAAAAAAACTCAAAAAGGTGATGACCATGCTAATATCTACTCAGCTCTATCAATCTAGTCTGTCAAAAAGTCATAAAAGAACTTAGTCAAAGTTCTGAATCTGGTCAGAGTTCTAAAGGACTTCTTGTTGTGTGGAGTGTTCTACACTTGAAACACTTTGTTTATATATTTTAAATGAAGGTGTAAATCTAGTTTTCAAATACATTTTTTTGTTTCGTTTCATGACCACATGTATTAGAAATTGTATTAAGGATATTTTTAATGTTTAATAGGTATCCTGTTTCTGTTTTCTTGATAAAATAAATATCCATGACAGAGGGAAAATAAGATGCTTCGGTCCCCTCTTCATGATTCATTAGCCGACATTCAAAATTAAGGAAACAGTAGGTTGAGAGAGAGATGCTTATAGGATGAGTAACTGATTTGTTACTTTTGCTTTAACTCTGTATTCTTCAATTATTTCCAAAATCACCTTATTTTTGCTCCTTTGGCTCCTAAATCTAAACTGAAATGCCAGTAAACAATGCATTCTTTATACTGAAAATATCTGTAGTTTATAATCTTACACAGTGTGGCACCTGAGGATTGGTTTGCTTCAGCTGTGCTGTGTTTTTTCTCCGTTTACATATACACAGTGTAGGGAAGAAGTATAGAGAACAGGCTTCTACCTGGTTGATTTGGCAGTGCATGAACAGTTCTTGTTTTATTTCTTTCAGGTAGTCACCCTATGTATGCTTGCAATTAAACATCATCATCTGCTCTTTCCTGTTACACAGTAAGAATTTCTTCAGTCCTTTCACACATTGTTGTCCCATAGACTCCAATGGAATATAGCTAGACAAAAATATGCTTCTTGTCACATATGGCTTGCCCCACAATTCACTAATGTTTCCAGAAATTGTGATATCCATTTAAAAGGATAGCATTTTTGGATGTTTTTCCACTCTAATTTAAAATGGATTTTTCTCTTGCATGGTGCTTTTTAGCATTGACTTTCTATGATCTCACTGCTGCGAACCTCCTAACATTCCCACTCAAATTCTCTTTTATATATCTTCCTTCAGACTACTAATAAATAAAGAATACCTGGAAATTGTGTATTAATGCCAAGGAAAAGAAGCAAAATATTGTAATCTCACCTTACCTCCTAAACATCCTGATTAGTTTGAAATAGCATATAGTTTTAATAATAAATCACAGGCCACTTTTTTTAAAACTCTTTAGTTCAGAAGCAAAGAAAAAAAAATAGCCAACCCCCAAAGCATAGTATGGGTCTGTAGGGTTCAACTGCCAACAAAATTTTGCTCAACAATGGACTGCAAGTCAAATTTTTCAAAAGCATTTAGGTGCCTTGTGATATTTTCAAAATTACCTAGATGCCTAACTCTCATTAATTTCAAAAGATTTCATTTTCCTCTTACTGTATTCCAAAATGGCTGAAATATTTTATCAAACTTCTAAATATTCAACAGATAGAAAATAATCTGACAGAAATCAAGCCTAGAAAATTTCAACCTGAAAGCTTAGTTTTGGAAAGTTTTATGAGCAAATAAAAACTGGAGACCATGAAAAAAATGTGTAAGAAGCCTGAACTATAGTGGCTTACTACAGGAATGTAGTGCCATCTGCTTGGCTCACAAATAATAACTAGCAATTTTCTTAATGCTTTTCACTTAAGCAAAAATTTTGTAGGTCTTGAATTGGAAAAAGTAGTAGTCTGCAGTGGGGGCTTAAAACTAATCACTAAAGGAATCTATAGCTTAGTTCCTAGGCACTTCTTGCAAATTGTCTCTGTTCAGTGCTAGCCCATGTGACATAGCCTTAATCTCCAAGGGGTATCTCTGTGGTACCTTAAAGTGCAATCACTTAAGAATGAGAGTGCTCAAATAAGTCCAATTTCAGAAGTGTCTAAGCCATCATATAGCCAACTGATGTCATCACAGCTCTACCTCTCTGTATTTTGGATTTAAAACTGCTAAATAAAATCCTACCTAAAATATTTGGACAAGCATCTCTTATTCATATACTCTCCTCAGAGATCATTTTCAAGACTGACTAGAAGCATTCTCAGGAAAATAGAAAACAGGGGAAAAAAAATCTAAAGACATTCCAGAAATGGTCGCTTTCGAGTGCCGCCATATGATAATTAACCAGATTTTCTTCCTTTTTGTCCTTTCTGAACATATTTATTTTTTCCTTGGACACTTATTTTCAGTCTTAGTTCATAGATTGGAGATCTTTGTTCACAAGGTCACGTCTTCACTTACAAAATTACTGCAGCATAGCTACACAAACACATTGTGCCACCATAAGAGTGCTGTGATAGGCATGTTATGCCAACACAAGGGAGCACTCCACTGATGTAATAAACCAGCTCAATGAGCAACAGTAGTTATAACCACAGCAAAACATCTCCCACTGACATAGCACTATGCACGCAAGCACTTATGACAGCTAAACTTATGTCACTAGGCATGTTTTTTCACACACCTGAACAACAAGTTTTGCTGACATAGTGCAAGTGTCCTTAACAGGCATAGATAGCATCAGCCTCTCTTGAGGAAGCCTTTCCTTAATTCAGAGGAATCAACATGGTCTGTAAATCACTCCAACCTATTAACATTGTTTAAAAGTGTAAGGCAGTTTTCCTGTTTCCTCTAACTTTAGCTTTATTCTTGATTAGATATATTGCAAATATTTGTAATATCTCTGTGACTATTAACATAATGAGCAGCTGTGATACTCGTAATCCAGAGGGACAGACCACGTGGATGATGATCATTAGTTCATAACTTGCTATCTAGATTAGGTCATTCAAGAGAAATTTAGTGAACTTCTTGATACCATAACTTCTAGTTTAGGCTGACCTGCATGATATGGTGTCTAATGAATTTGATTTTTGTTGTCTTAAAGCAATTTAACTAAAAAGATTTTTCTCTTTCATCTATATTATGATTTTTTTTTCTTACAGTCCTTCTTCCAAACAGTCAGCCTTCTTTTTTGTTTAGTCCAAATATCAGGCTTTTTACTGTCCAGTGGATGCTGGATAGATCAATCTTTTGCTCTCCTTTCCAGTAATTGGACATAGAGCAGATTTATTGTTTCAAAGAAGACTTTCTGCTTTTCCTGCCACAACTGTTTGCATTGTGGTGTACCTTCAGTAAGCACACAGATCAGGAAGGCCGGGAGGAAGTGGAAAGCAATAGATTGAAAGAAGTGGGTGAATTTCCAGTTATTCCTACTAAACAGATTTGCTTGGTTGTGGTGGTATTCCACCTTCCATTTGGTGTAGGCCATTGCTTGGAACAATGCAGTAAAGTAAGCACCATTTTATAATGCACAGTTATTGTCTTGAAAAGATATCGTTTTAGGATGACAATACATCACACTTGGGTGCTGTTTCATAAATTCACCAATAAGGTCCAATAGAAAACTCTCTTTTAGGAGTATGTTCCTCTAGTTGTTTTAAAAGACCAGTGTTAGAAAGAATATGTTACAGTTCTGTCCCTATCCTGACCCCATCAAAAGACTATTTACAAATCATAAAGCTCTATTTACATTCTGGATGTTCAACAATATAACCATATGAAGAAATAACAACTCATATGTTTGAAAGCTGCTTCAAACAGTACCTGTACAAAGTACAATTACCTATTAAAGTTCTATATTTGCAGCATGAAACGTAAGAGCAACAGCAAAATAGATTTAGGTACCCTGTGCTGTCAGATGATTCTCAGAAATCCTAACATGAATCTACCATTATCTGTATTCATCAGACTTCTATATCCATTTCATAATCTAATGAAATTGACTGTCACTGCTGAAAGCACCTCAGTGTGATTTAAAGCAGCTAAAGTTGTACATCTCTATTTTTAGACTGTAATGTTACCCCAAAGAAATCTGATCCCTTAATTTACTAATTTTCAGACCGTCCAGCAGTCTGGGCTTTAAATTTACAATGTCTATGGGGTGACTCAAATAAGGTCTTTTCGCCTAAACAGACAAATATCCGTACCCTGGGGTAAATGTCCCAAGTGGAGATTATGGCTACAGCCCACCGATCAAGCACAGACCCAAAAGCAACAAAGATTTAGAGCCAATAATTTATTGTGAGCAAAAGTGGCTTTATTTTAATATCTATTGTAAGCAATGAATAAAGCGCTTCTGTCCCTTTAAGAAAAACAGCTACTTAACATCAAGCTTAATGCATTGAAATTACTCTAGGCAATTACAATATAAAGACACTACACTTATAACTATAACAAAAACACTAAGGTCTACAGATACAATTAAAACATAAAGGCAACACTTAACTTATAACTATAACATACAGACAACGACGTATTTAAAAGAACATTCAGCGAGTGAGGGCCAGTCACTGGCTGAATGGAGAGATCTCAGTTCTTAATTTTACTCCTTAAGGTCTTAACCTGGGTTACTTGTCTCACTTATCTTAAATAATTTGCTTTAAAGATTATTTCATAAGGCTTGGGCTTCCCCTAGTACTGTTCCCTATGAGTGTTCCTCCCCTCCTTGGGACCCTCTTTGCTTACCCCAAAACCGATGGAACCAGGTATCCAGAGGTAGTCCACAAACCAGGAAGGAAAAGAAAACAGGCAGGCCAAGGAGGTCTGGGACGAGCGGGGAACCGGCGCTGTTTCTCTCTCAAGGCCTCGCTCAGCTCTGGTCTGGTTGCCGTGGAGACTGGAACTCAGGCGCGGCTCAGAACATTCAGTGGCAGGCAGGTGCAGTTGCTAGGCGACCAGAGCTCAGGCACGGCTTGGAACATCCAGCGGCTGGCAGGTGCAATTGCTGGGAGCCCGGAGTTGCAGCGTTGCTCATAAGTTAAAGGCAGGACTTGGTTATCTGCTTACTTATGAGTTTTATTGGAAGCCCTTTTGAGACTGAGCACAGACACTCAGCTCAAGGACAATGTCCTGAGTCACCGCTCAGAGAGACAGCCCCTGTTGCCTTTCAGAGACTAAGTCTAAAGACCTATCTCCCAGGCTTCCACTAGAGACGTTGTTACACCCTCTAGGGCTGAGTGTGAGTGAGACTCCTAGTGCAGCGGGAACATAGCCAGAGGCCAGTGGAACCCAGTAAGCAGTGGGAGAGATCTCCGCAGATCTGCTTTGTGCACCACCTTTTATTCACTGTTCTGCCACTCCCAGTTTCTTCTTGACCAGTCCCAAAGATATGAGTTCATCTTCATCCAGTTGGAAAAGGGTGATTTCATCTATCACCTGCACAGTGCATGCACAGTGCATGATCAAAATCAATACTTTTGATGGGTCCTTTTGACAGGGGGTGGACACCTTAGAATACTTGATGGGAGGGGGACTGAGTGAGTTCAAAAGTTCAGAATCTTCCTCCATCTTGACCTACTTAGATATCTGTTGAATAGAGAGATACCTAGTGAATCTGCTGAACCTGTGATCTCTGCATTTCACTTGCTGAATGCCCCTTGAATACCAGCTTGCTTTAACATTGATAAGTGATGATTTATAAATTCTTTATTGCTAATTATTGCATATTATACTGTTTTGATTTTTATTTTAATATTAGATTGCCTTTCACTATTTCTCCTAGTCATATATCTTTATTCAGTCCAAATTTGCTATGATGCTAAAGAGATGGCAAAAATCTCAGGCTACAGTAAGTTAGCATGCTGTAGGGTCCCGTAGTAACTAACTGTAACAGTGCATCCCATCTCTGTGCACTCAGAGTAATTGTTTCACTAACATTTTACATATTTGTAACAGCACAGTTCTTCTGTGCTATTCAATAGTCTGAATAACAGATCAGTCTGGCCTGATTCTACATTATATACATAATTAGCACTAATATTTTCCAACAGAAGCACAACTTATTGAATGTTATTCCTTATGTAGTGATGGAGCCATTCTGTCCCAGCTAATAGAGACAAAGTTGTGAGGTAATATATTGTATTGGGCCCACTTCCTTTACATAGTCAATTCAAGCTGTAAAACCTTCACTATGATGAGTACTGCAGAATATCTTGGAGGAATTATGTTAAATAACCAATCAGTTGAATGTAAATAATTCCAATTAATTTAAAAAATTAAGATTGTACACACAAAACAGACGATGTACTTTATATAAACTCTGAATATGAGGAAAACATAGCAGACAAAAAATACAGCAAAACAATCCCAAAAGACAGGATGTGCTCCTCCATAATGTAGCTCAAGATTTTTCATCTCTAAATGGAAGAGTGAAAGATGCATTCCATCTGTTTATAACTAGCCACACTTAAGTCTGCCATAAAGAGACATCACTACTCTACTTTATTGACAAATCTCTATTTTCCATAAGAGTTCTTGTCCATTTGTATTATAGCAAATAAAATGCAATTTAAATTGTATCCTCCAATGTAATGAGATGTTTGTTTTTCCATATGGCCCAGATAAAGCAGCAAAAAAAAAGGCAATGTAAAGTATAATTTCCATATAGCAATCTTATTGGATGTATCTTGTGACTAAAACCAGATTAACCAAGTAATAAAGCATATGCTTTATGAATCAGTTCTCTGATTCCATTTCCTTAAGTTCTTGGAATTGTCACTCACATTTTAGTCAAAAACTATCTGTATCCAGAAGTGAGAGAAACAAATGTATAGCCTTCAATGGTGATCTTAGTTGAGCAGTAAGAACAGAGATCCTGTGCTCTGGAGCCCAACATGCCATCACTTCCCCATTATAAACTTACCCTAGAATCAAAACTGCTTGAAGATCTAGTACAGGATTTGTACCCATGTGGTAGGACTGCTAAGAGAAGATGGAGTAATGGTTTGTATTTAGTTAATGTGCTGTGGAATATTAACTAGATCTTATAAACTGTTATTTGGGCTTTAGCTCTTCTCCTCTTGATTCCTTTCAGGTTAAATAAAGGGCTATTAGTAGATGAGAGATATGGAAATTGTCTTAAGTTTAATAAACCTTATCCCTAAATATATGTGGAAATGTGAATGTATTAGGTTAAGGGGGAACATCTTTATAATTTACATGCTATTCTATTCAGGTATCTGAATGGCAAAAATTGGTGTTTTTTTTTTTTGTTTGTTTGTTTTTTTTAATTCTTAAGTTTTGCAGAACCCTCCCAGTTCTCAAGTATTTGTCTCTTGTCTTAAACTACCAAATTTTGGGATTCAAAAAAACCTGGAATTGATTTGGGCTGAAAGTAAGTGTAAATAAGAGATTGAAGTTTTCGTTCTGTCACGATTATGCAGTTTCTGCTGAAAAGAACACTTTAAAATGGTGGCAACATTTTTGAGTTTATAATGTACTACTCCCAAAAAATCATTGCCCTTTCACTTTTTTCCCCCTCCTTCCTACTTCTACTCATCTCTTTTACTTCCTCTGCTACAGGGGCCAAAGAGAAACAATAGTGGGGGGGGGATGCAAAAGAACAAGTTGGGAATAAACAAGGGGCAAATTCCAACAACTGAAAAGGGAAGGAGTGGGGAATAATAATAATGGATAACTTTTTATAAGTGATTCCATATTTTATTTTCATTTGACTTACATGTATATTTTTCTTGTGACTCATTAATGGGTCTCCAAATCATATAGATCAGAGGTGTCAAACTCATTTGCTATGGTGGGCCAGATTTAACTTAAATGTACTTCAAGTGGGACGTACATACCATAAATCAAAATAGTATGGCACTGCGGAGTGCTGTATAAGGGCAACTAGGCTCCATGATACCCCCCCCCCCCCGGGAGAGAGTATGGTCTCACAGAGAATATAGTCTTACATACCTAGCACTCCATGATCTCGTGAGATCTGATGCTTTTGTGGTATTGTGGAGTGTGGGGTATGCAAGACCACACTTTCACTGTTAGGGGGAGAGTGTCATCCCACCAAGTGCTGTCAGGGACCAAATGGAAGAGGTTTGTGGGCTGCATGCCTGACCCCACTGATTTAGCCACTGTCCAATTCTTCTGTCTTTGATGTTCATGTGAGTACCATAAGTGCTAGTTTTCTTGATAGCCACCAGAGAATGTGTGACTGTTTAAATTTTCTGCTATTAAGTGAAGTGGACCAGAAGGGGAAACAGTTTCTGTGGTCAGTGCATGGCAATATGTAAATAATTCATTGCTGTTTTGGGGGGAGGTATGTGTCTATGTGCCTCTGCTGGCCTTTAGCTGGGAGTGCAACCCCTCAGGAATGTTTTATCACCATGTTTATCTTTGTCTTCTAATCTGTGCTTGGAAGACACTCCCGTTTTGGGGTATGTCTGCACTGCAAATAAAGACTCTTGGTTGGCCTGTGCCATCTGACTTAGGCTCAGGTTGCAAAGCTGTTGAATTATAATGTAGATGTCCAGGGTTGGGCTAGAGCCTAGGTGTTAGGACCCTTCTAAGTGGGCAGATCCCAGAGCTCAAGGTGCAGCCCAAGTCTGAAGATCTACATGGCAATGAAACAGCACTGCAGCATGAGCCCTGCTTACCCAAGTCAGCTGTCCTGAGCTAGCTGCAGGTGTCTAATTGCAATGTAGACGTATTCTGTGTGAAGCTTGTGCATAGAAGGTTGCATCACATGGATGCTCCAGCTACCTTACGGTTGCCACATGTACAACTGTATAAATAGCTATATAGCTCTTCAGGCTAAAATTTTTGCAGTTCAGTAAGGGAATATAACTCCTAACCTGCTGCCTCAGCTTTCCTGCCGTGGACACAGTTTGCTTTACTTATTTTATTTTTAATTGGCTTTTCTATAGTATTACTATGGAAAACTATACTATACTATACAGTACTATAGTGTGTGATTGATTTACATACATTGGTCAATGCAATGGTCCTCAACCAGGGGTGTGAAGAGGTCTTCCAGAGGGTATATCAGTTCTTCCAAGTCCCTCATTTGCCCGCCTATGCCATTTAAAAAAAAAAGGTATACAATTTTATACAGACAAACTGAGACAGTAAGCAATTTTTCAGTAATATTGTGATGTGATATTTTTGTGTTTTTATGTCTAATTCTGCATTCAAGTAGTTTTTAAGTGAAGTGAGACTTGGGATGCAGAAGGCAAATCAGATTCCTGGAAGGGGTGCAGTAGTCTGGAAAGTCTGAAAAACATTGCTTTAATGCATTTAACATCATAATACTTATGTGAAGTAGGAAAATATGATTCCCAGTTTAAAAGTTAGCAATGAGGGACAGAGGTCTTGATTTTTCAGTGGTGCTGAACATCACCATTTGAAGTCAATGCAAGATATAGGTGTTCTGTACCTCAGAGAATACAACCCAGAAGGATTAAGTGACTTGTTCAAGGTCACACAGGGATTCTATGGCAGAATCAGAAAATGAACTAGGTTTCTTGAATTCTGCAGTTGCAGATTAGTTGACTAACTGAAAAATAATGAAGCACTGAATAAATCTTTTAAGTCTGGTCACTGTTTAGCATATAGCATAACTTAAACTAAGGCCATTCTAAATCGAGAACTTGCTAATATCTGCATGATTTTGCACACCACCTGCATGTCCGCAGGTTTCCACTATAAAACCTGAGTCTTGCCCAGGAAATACAACCCCATTTGGGAAATATGAAAAAGCACTATTAAATCCAAGTCTCCTTTCTTTACTAGTACTATACTAGTAAAGTGGGGAAGAGATTGCCAACTTAGGCTGTAAATCCCCAATGTGATCCATGCAGGCAGAATATTATGTGTATACAAAGTCTCACTGAACTTGTAGAGGGGCAGAACTTCTGCTGTAGCCCCTCTCCTGGCCATATGAAGTGGGACTGCCCAAGCCCCCTTCAGTTCTTCCTCACCATTTGTGACTGAAGTTGGACCTCTGTGTGGTTGTAGTCTCACAACATCACATTTAGTCTTAACCTAGTTTGTTGTATATAATTAGTTAGTGTGTGTTTGTTGGTAGATATTGTTCCCTGGTGATGCCCTCACTGGGATTTAAACATTGTCCTTTGTGTGGAGGGGTGAATCCCAACAGCAACACCCACAGGTACCACTTGCTTTGTCTTATCAGGGCCCACTTTAAGAAGTACTGTTTGATTTGTAAATCATTCAAAAAGGAGATGCAGGTGGTGCAAATCCTTCACCTCAAGCAGCACCTGCTTGAACAGGCAGTGTGGTCTGATCTGTACTCAGGCTATCTTCAAATCAAAGATCACCCTTGGGCTCAGAGAGTGCTGCTGGCTCTCATTCTGAGGCAGGTGCCACTCCAAAGAGATGGAGGAGTCATTCTCTGTCATCCATGTGGAGGAAGACATCTGATAAGACCAATCTGTGTTGCTCAGGTCATGGGGTGACTTCTGCCTCCCTCAAGAAAAGTGTAAACCTGCATGGGACCACTACTAGCACACAGGATGGTGTGGAACAAACAAGGAGTCCTGTGGCACTTAAAGACTAACAAATATATTTATTGCATAAGCTTTCGTGGGAGAAAATCCCACTTCATCAGATGCTTTGAAGATGGGGGGACTTACAGAATGGGTACCTCTGACCCTTCCTCAGTACAAAGTGAGAAGGAAGAAACCCCATACCGTTCAGTCTGGTTCCAGCCTCTGGGAATTGATTGAGTCTAGTACTGATGAGGGTGGTGCCAGTACAGATTGTATGTGCTGCATTGGCATACCAGGCTGCTGTGGATCTTCTTTGCCTTCCTGTACCATCTTTATCATTGTCAAGGACTTTCTGAGATTCATGTCCTCATTAGCCCCTCCAAAGGAGCACGTTGTTGACCCTTTCTGTCCCTCTGCCTTGTACCTAGACATTCCCCACCACTTGGTGGTCATGGAGCCAGTACTGGAATCCAGTGTGGGGGACCTTTGCACTGAGACCCTCTCCCACCCCACTGCACTTGATACCACAAGTGCACCCAGGGTGGGTCTCACCACCTGTAACAGATTTGCTAAGTGTAAAAATGAAATGTTTCCTCAGACCTCCTGAATCTTCATTACTGACAATTATGCATGACAAAGAAAGGACCCAGTTTAGCTTTGATTCCAGCTTGAGTGTGCAGCACTGATAGGTTAAAAGAAAGCATCTTATTTATTTTTAAAATAAGGAAACACGATTTAGAATCAGAGAGACACAGTAAAGATGCAACCCTGTGATGTTATTTTTGTAGCTTCACTTTTCAGGGATAGAATTGTATGGTAGAAAAATATAGTAAAGTTCCAAAGAGGAAGCCATTTAAGTCTGTACATAGCAAAAACAATGAAAGTCCTGTGGTGCCTTAAAGACTCTCAGATCTCTTCGGGCATAAGCTTTCATGGACTGTGACCCACTTCATCAGATCAAGATGCATTCTCTATCTGACAAAGTGGGTTGCTTTTCCTGGAACAATCCACACTTTCTGCCCTCAGGATATACATGTAAAGGAGCCATACTCTCTCAACCCCAAAGGGGTTGCATACAGAAGTCAAATAGCACCTCAGCAGCTCTCTTGTGTTACAAATCATTGAAGGGCAGAAGAATGCTAAACACGATGAATCCATGAAATATATTTATCTTCCCTCTGAGATGGAAAAAGTGCTGTCATAAGAAAATATTTTAACTTTGTATAGAGTACAAGTCGATTCCCTTTCTTTAGAAACAAGACCCTTTCAGGTTTGGCTCTATTTCACTATAATCTTATCTTAGCAAGGTTTATGAATACCAAAAATACATTTAATAAAAATTTCAATAATTACAAACTGATTAACATCTCAAGTTAAGTAAAATAAACCATTTAAACTGATGCTTCACTGTAGGTGAGTCAGGAAATCTTTGGAAATGATAGCGAGCCCAAAAGAAAGATATTTGATTATTCTCAATTACAGTTAGCATGAACTCCTCTCCAAAGTGCTAGTCTTAGCTTGGAGTTTTCAGGGGGAGTTTTCCCATTTGGTAACAATAATAAATATAAACTGTCCATTTTTAGGACAATGTTGCAATTAGAAAAACAACAAGCAGTTGTGTGGCACTTTATGACTAACAGATTTATTTTTTGCATGAGCTTTCGTGGGAGAAGATCCCATTTCCTCAGATGCTTCGAAGATGGGTGCAATTAGAAACACCACACTTTTTCTAAGAAGAAAAATGAAGTGATCAGGAACCATCATAATATTCCCAACAGATATTGCAACATAGCCTGCATTTCTCCTTCAGTCTGGTGCTGCATTCCAAGAACAGAATAAAAACAAATTTTAAATTTGTAGTGTATTTAAGCATGGGACTAAGTACATTTTAATGTGAGCCACAAAAGAACAATGGTTCCTACATCTCATCTGCATTCAGGACTCAATGTTCCCTCTAAGCTGCATGGCCCCCAGCGCCACCTGGCGCAGGGATCACTGCCAGCCATGCATGGCTGGCAGCTGCAGTCCCTGCCCAGAGAGCTTCTCTGAGCTTGGGAGTTTTTAAAACTCCCACTCAGAGTAAGCGCTCACTGAGCATGTGCAGACTCTCTGTGCATGCTCAATCAGAGCTCCTCCGGCCAGAGGAACAGCCGGAGGCCTGGCCACGCCACTCCGGCGGCCAGGTAAGGGGGTCCTAACCGCCCCCCTTCCAATTCCCAAGGGGTGGGGAATGTGGGGGACATGGACCCTTGGGGCCGGAGGCTGCTCTGCCCACCTGCCCACCCAGTCTCACTGCAGTGGGGCAGAGCAGCCAGACCAGCCTACCCCCCAGCTGGCTGTGCCTCCCCAGGGGGGCAGAGGGGGCTGGGGCTGAGCTCCAGCATGTAGGGTCAGGACCCTGGAGCAGCCCACTCCCAAAGAGTTTGGGCTGCTTCACCCCGGCCACCCCCCCCCAGCCTGAATGGGCCTGATCCATGGCTTGGGGGACCCAGGGGCGAAGCAGCCCAAAGTCTTTGGGAGCGGGCTACTCCAGGGCCCCGACCCTGCACACTGGAGCTCAGTACCGACCCCGTCTGCTCCTCGGAGAGGTGTGACGGGGGTAGGCTGGCTTGGCTGGTCTGCGCTGCTGCCGGGAGGCCAGGCAGGCAGTGGAGCTTGTGGCCCTGGTGGTCCGTGGTGCTCTGCTCCTCCATAGCAGGGAGAGCGAGGGGGGGGCAGGATCGGGCATGCATGGGGGACACAGTGAGCAACATATGTTGTTCAGCTGCGTTCAGTGCTTAGACAGAACATTGGCTCAGATTAGTACCTAAATTTTCCTAGGGACATCCATGGTTTTCTTGTTCTAATAGTTAACTGCACTTATAATCCTAAAACACAGTATGTCTTTTCAGAGAACAGACAACATGACATTTTGCTAGTGTCATGCAATTTTTTTTTTCCTCCTTACCAAAAAAAACTTTTTTGTCTTTTTGTGATGGTTTTGAGGTCTGGCGTAAAAATAGAGAAATATTGGTGGGGTTTGTAAATAACTTTTTGTTTTTGCTGCACATCTACTATCATTTCATTCCTATCCGAAGGTCAATTTTATCATCAGTGGTTGGCAAACATTGAAATTCTTGAGGCATTTTTCTAAAATAAGCCTAATGAGTATGTCTAATATGTATAGATTTGAGAAGATTTAGGGGAACCTGGGAGGACAGTCACACAGTCTAAAGAAAAGAATGACATCCGAAAGGGATCATAGGCATCATGTCAAAAGCAGCAGAGAAGTCAGGGAGAATGAGGAGATCCATAAGACTGAGGCTTTTCCAGGAAGATCTTGTTGCAGACCTTGTTGAAAGCAGTTTTAATAAAATGAAGCAAAAGCTTGTACTTGCCGGTTTCCTTATCTTCTAAATTCCATTTGCAGTGCTTCCATTTTGTTTGTATAAGTTGGTTTCCAAATATAGATCGTAAGTGTACCAGTGCCTAGATTGGTGCTGTATAAATAGCTAACACGAGCAAACAGTATGACTTTTGTCTACTATCTATCACACTAATGCCTAAGAATATATCCATATCACTGATAAAATTTTGTGGGTCTTTGAATTGTCACAATGTAATTGGGTATCCACTAAGTATTTTTTAAGACTGGACATACCCTGTTTGTCCTAGAATTCTGGGCTGTCTTTTATGGAAAACATCCTGCTTCCAAGAAAAAAAGTAATCCCATTCACTGAAACATTCATGAATTAAGTAAGTTGTTCCATACGCTTTTTCCTAAGAAATCATCTTCAGTAATTTATGTGATCACAGTAACAATAGATTTAATACAATTTTTTGGTTTCTCTATTACTTGTTATAAAGAAGGAAATGGCAGTGTAAGTGGTACAATAAGAGTAAAGAAGAGAAATCCACAAATATACATGTACAACTTGTGGCTCAATGGTTACATTAAAGGATAGCTTCTGAATATTGTCAGACTGCACAATATTTGTATTTGCTGCATATAGCAAATCTAATGGCTTTGGTTATAGCATATGTTATCTCATCAGTTACATAGAAGCATGGCTCTATATAATTACATTAAGGCACCAAAAAAAATCAAATTAAAGGTTGTTCTCAGCTTCCTTAATTTAGGTTAAGAAATGGATAAGTCATATTCTTGCCATCACAGTACAGTACATAAGAATGGCCATTGTGGGGCTTAGGAACACCTGAAGCATAGTAAAAATAATGAGTGCTGTGGCACCTGAAAGACACAACAAATTTTTTCAGGCATAAGCTTTCATGGGTTGCAACCTGCTTTGTCGGATCCATCTGATGACACGCATCAGATGACATCACATGCATCTGATGAAGTGGGTTGCAGACTACAAAAGTGTATGCCCAAAGAAATTTGTTAATCTTTCAGGGCCACACAACTCTCATTTTTGCTGTACACAGACTAAAAGGAACTCTGGAACTTGCCACCAACACACAGTGTTGCATTCCTGACCATCTTGGCTAACAGCCATTGATGGATCTGTCTTCTATGAATTGATCAAATTATACCATCAGCCTTCACAACATTCCCTGGAAACAAGTTCTACAGATTGATAGTGCACTATGTGCAGAAGTACTTCATGGTGTTTGTTTTAAACCTGCTGCCTATTAATTTCATTGGGTGCCTACTGGTTATTATGTTTACATGAACGGGTAAATAACTCTTCCTTATTCAATTTCTTCACAGCATTCACAGTTTTATAGTGCTCTATCATTTCTCCCTCGGTCATCATTTTTCCAAGACCATCAGCCCCACTCTTCTTAATCTCTCATCATATAGAAACTGTTGCATACCCCTAAGATTTTTTGTTGTTTTTCTCTGTACTTTTTCTAATTCTGTTTTATCTTACTTTGAGATGGAATGACCAGACCCGCACACAGTATTCAAGGTGTAGGTATGCCATAGATTTACATAGGACAGAAAATATCATAATGTCCCTTTCCTAATGGTCTTTAACATTGTGCAAGGTTTTTTAACTGCTGCTGCACACTGAATGGATGTTTTCAGAGAACTATCCTTGATGACTTCAAGATCTTATTCTTATGATAGTAACGGTAAATGTAGACCACATCATTTTGTATGTGCAGTTGGGATTAAGTTTTCCAGTGGTTTTTCAATATTGATTTTCATCTGCTGTTTTGTTGCCCATTTACCCAGTTTTATGAGATCTTTTTGTAGCTCTTTGCAGTCTGGTTTGGGTTTAACTACCTTGAGTAATTTTGTATTGTGTGCAGCTTTTGCTATCTCAGTGTTTACCCTATTTTCCAGATCGTTTATGAATCTTTAGACTAGCACAGGACCCCATACAGATCCTTGGGGAACCAAGGTATTTACCTCTGTCCTACCCTTTGTCTCCTAACTTTTAGCCACTTGCTGATCCATGAGAGAACCCAGCCTCTTACCATATGACCGCTTACTTTGCTTAAGAAACTTCCAGCGGAGGATCTTATCAAAGGTTTTCTGAAAGTCCAGATACATTATTTCTACTGGATCATTCTTGTCCGTATGCTTATTGACACCCTCAGAGAATTCTAATAGATTGGTGAGGCATGGTTTCCCTTTACAAAAGCCCTGTTGACTTTTCCCCCAACATATCATGTTCATCTACATGTCTGATCATTCTGTTCTTTACTGTGGTCTCAACTGACTTCCCTGGTATTGAATTTATGCTTAATGGCCTGTAATTGCCAGTGTTCCCAAAGGAAAATTTTTTTTAAAAAATAACATTACATTAGCTATCCTCCAGTCATCTGGTACAGAGATTGACTTAAGGGTTAGGTTACCTAGCACAGTTAATAGTTCAGTGATTTCATGTTTGAGCTCTTTCAGAACTCCAGGGTTCTGAGCCTGGTGACTTATTGGTGTTTAATTATCAGTTTGTTCCAAAATCTCCTCTACTGACACCTCAATCTGGGACAGTTCCTCAGAAGAGGAACTCTTTGTCCCTTAAGAAGAATGGCTCAGATGTGAGAATCTCTTTCATATCCTCTTCAGTAAAGACCAAAACAAAGAATTATTCTAGCTTTTCCACAATGGCCTTGTCTTTCTTTAGTGTTCCTTTTTCATCTCAATCATCAAGTTGGGCAGACTGCTGGCTTCTGATACACTTAAAAATAAAATAAAATAAAATAAAGTTATTGATTTTTGGTTTTGGCTAGTTCCGCTACAAATTTTTGGTTCACCTGCCTAATTATACTTTTACATTTAACTTGGCAGATTTAATATTCCTTTTGATTTTCTTCAGATAGCAGTACCGCTGGCCATTATCTCTGAAAACTTGTGGTGAACGGGGGAGGTGCCGGAGGACCGGAAAAAAGCAAATATAGTGCCTATCTTCAAGAAAGGGAAAAAGGAGGATCCAGGAAATTACAGACCTGTCAGCCTCACCTCAATCCCTGGAAAAATCATGCAGCACGTTCTCAAAGAATCCATCCTGAAACACTTGGAGGAAAGTAGAATTATGGGGAACAGTCAGCATGGATTCACCAAGGGTAAATTTTGCCTGACCAACCTCATTGCCTTCTATGATGAGATGACTGGATTTGTGGATGCAGAAAGAGCCGTTGATGTGATATACCTCGACTTTAGCAAGGCTTTTGATACAGTTTCCCATAGCAGTCTCATCAGCAAGTTAAGGAAGTATGGGTTGGATGTGTGGATTATAAGGTGGATAAAGAACTGGCTAGATCAATGGTTTCAGCGTGTAGGAATCAATGGCTCCATCTCTAGTTGGCAACCAGTAATGAGTGGTGTGGCCCAGGGGTCAGTCCTGGGGCCCATTCTCTTCAACATTTTCATTAATGATTTGGATGATGGGATTGATCGCACACTCAGTAAGTTTGCGGATGACACCAAGCTGGAAGGAACGGTAGACATGCTGGAGGGCAGATTCAGGAAGACCTTGACAAATTGGAGCAGTGGGCCAATAGAAATCTCATGAGGTTCAACAAGGACAAGTGCAAAGTTCTGCACTTGGGATGGAAAAACCCCATGCACTGCTACAGGCTGGGGAGTGATCAGCTAAGTAGCAGCACCGTAGAAAAGGACCTGGGGGTCCTGGTGGATGGGAAGCTGGATGTGAGTCAGCAGTGTGCTCTTACTGTCAAAAAGGTCAACGGCATACTGGGCTGCATCAGAAGAAGTGTTGCCAGCAGATTGAGGGATGTGATTATTCCCCTCTATTTGGCACTGGTGAGGCCGCATCTGGAATACTGTGTCCAGTTTAGGGCTCCCCACTAGAAAAAGGATGTGGACAAATTAGAAAGAGTCCAGCAGACGGCAACAAAAATGATCAAGGGGCTGGAGCACAAGACCTATGAAGAAAGATTGAAGGAACTCGGCTTGTTTAGCAAGCATGAGAGAAGACTGAGGAGGGATTTGATAGCAACCTTCAACTACCTGAAGGGATGCTCCAGGAAGGACGGAGCTCAGCTGTTCTCAGTAGTCACAGAGGACAGAACAAAGAGCAATGGTTTCAAGTTGCAGCTGAGGAGGTCGAGGCTGGATATTAGGAAAGACTTTCTTACTAGGCGAGTGGTAAAACATTGGAATGGGCTACCTAGGGAGGTGGTGGAATCTCCGTCTTTGGAGATGTTTAAGGCCCGGCTGGACAAAACTCTGGCTGGGATAATATAGTGGGAGTGGTCCTGCTTTTTTGGCAGGGGGTTGGACTAGATGACCTCATGAGGTCCCTTCCAACCCTATGATTCTATGATTTGAAGTCCAGTTTTTAACAGATTACTTTTTGTCTCTAACTAACCCCTTTTACTCTGTTATTTAGTTGTGTCATTTTTTATCCTTTTACTCAGTTGTTTTATTTTTATTTGGGATATATGTATAATTTGAGCATGTATTATGGTGTTTTTAAAAAGTTTCTGTGCAGTTTGTAGGCATTTCACTCTTGTGAGTGTTTGTCGTAGATTCTAAGTTCAGAAGGGGCCAATATGAACATCTAGTCTGACCTCCTGCACATTGCAGGCCACAAAACCTTACCCACTCACTCTTGTAATAAACCTCTAACCTATGTCTGAGTCTTTAAATCATGATTTGGGGATTTTAATGACATTCAAGTACAGAAAATACACCAGCAAGTGAGCTATGCCCTGTGCTACAGGGGAAGGCAAAAAATCCTCAGAGCCTTTGCCAGTCTGCCCTGAGGGAAGATTCCTTCCCAACCCTAGATATGGCGATCAGTTAAACCCTGAGCATGTGAGTAAGACTCACCAGCTAGATACCCAGAAAAAGAATTCTCTGTAATACCTCAGAACCCACCTCCCCTAATGTCCCTTCTCAGGTCACTGGCATATCCACCACCAGTAGTCAAAAATCAGTTCACTGTCAGACTAGACTGTCCCATCGTATCATCCCCTCCATAAATGTTTGCCCCCACAGCTTCTCTTGGAAGGCTGTCCCAGAACTTCACTCCACTGATGGTTAGACGCCTGTCTAATTTCAAGCCTAAATTTCCTGATGGACAGTTTGTATCCATTTGTTCTTGTGTCCACATTGGTGCTGTACTCAAATAATTCCTCTCCCTCCCTGGTATTTATCCCTTCTAAGTTCAGTTTAACTAGCTTCCTTATTTTTGTGTAGTTTCTTTTTTTTTTCCTGCCCCGTGGTGAGTTTTCTTTTATATTCCTCCTTCCCTCCCACATGGATGTTAAATGCAGTTACATTAAGATCACTATTACTGTGCAGTTCAAATATATTCACCTCTTGGAGCAGATTCTGCACGTCACTTAGGAGTAAATCAAAAATTGCATTTCCCCTTTTGGTTGTTGGAACCAATTGCTCTGAGAAGCAGTCATTTACTAGTGGCTTGAAATTTTATCTCTGCATCCCAACATGAGGTAACATGGTCCCAGTCATGTGGATAGGTTAAATATCCCATTATTATTAGGTTTTCTATCTTGTAGCTGCTCTAATTTCCCTGAACATTTCACAGTGAATGTCACCTTCCAGTTCAGGTTGGCAGTACTATATTCCTACTGCTATATACTTTTATTATCCAAGCATGGGACTTCTGTGAATTGAGATTCTATGGTACTGTTTCTTTCATTTTAAGATTTTTACCCTATTTGACTCAATGCTTTCTTTCACATATAGTCATGCTCCCTCACCAGCATGACTTATTCTGTCAATCCTTTATATTTGGTTCTCTGATATTACTGTGTCCCGTTAATTATCATTCCATCAAATTTCTGTGATGTCTATTATGCCAGTATCCTCATTTACTATCAGACAACCATGTTCACCCACATTAGTTTTTAGACTTCTTGCATTTGTATACAAGCACCTCTGTAATTTGCCAGTAGTGGTTTGCTGGCATGATGTGTAATTGAATGGGACTCTCCTTCATTTGATTGTTTTTTGTCTTCAGTTCTCATCCTATTCTTGATCAAGTTCTGTCATCTCTTCTTGATTATGATATAGAGTACCTCTTTATTAAATCTTTCTTTAAGGGACGGGATCTGTCTGAACTGTGTGCTTTTCTGCATCTCTCAGGTTTCACCCAGCCCTTCATTTAAAATCTCATCTACCATTTTTTAAATGTGAACGTGGTTCCATTTTGATTTAGAAGGAGCCCATCCTTCCTCTGTCATCTCCTCCTTCCCCAAAAGATTCCCCAGTGCTTAATCCCTCCTCTGAACACCTTCATCTCATCCACTCATTGACACCATACAGTTCTCTCTAGGAGGCCCTGCCGGTGGAGCTGGCAGCTACCATGAAGATCCTGGATTTCAATCTCTTATTTAGCAGCCTAAATTTGGTCTTCGGAACCCCTCTCCTACCTTTCTGTATGTCACTGGCACCTGCAGGTACCATGGCAACTGCACATAGGTGTCTATATGTCTTGAGAGGGCCTCAACTTTTGCACTCCGCAGGCATTTCACCATGCAGTTCTGGTCATCAGAAACTCAACTATATGTATTTATAATAACCAGATTCCCCTTGCTATTATCTGTCTCTACCTAGTAACAAGAAAAGATAGTGTGAGAAGATACCATGACATCATCTAGCAGCAGGGTCTCAACTATGGGATTTCCAGAGGGATAGTCATGTTAGTAATGTACAGCAAAAACAACAAGAGTACTGTGGTGCCTTATAGACTTAATAGATTTCTTCGAACATAAGCTTTCATGGGCTCCAGCCTACAGATCTGACAAAATGTGTTGGAGCCCATGAAAACTTACGCCTGAAGAAATCTGTAGTTAAGGTGCCACAGGACTCTCATTGTTTTAACTATGGGATTGTGTGTCTCTGCTCCAGTTTCATGATTTCCTTCCATGAGACTTTCATCGTCCTCAGATGCACAAAGCTTGTCACTTTGCAGGTGAGACAACTCTACCATGTCCCAGAAAGTTCTGTCTGTGTACCTCTGTCTCTGTGCTCCTCTGCTTCATCCACTCTGGTCTCAAGAGCCAATACAGTGCATCTGAGGTCCATGAACTGCTTGCAGTGAATGTACATATATGCCACCTGCCCACGAGGCAGGTAATGATACATGCTGCATTCAGTGTAAAACATTGAATAGCCCCATTCTATTGCTGGATTTTTTCCTGCATTATTTATACTCTTGCAATGGTTTTTGTTGTGTGTGTTTGTTCTCTGTGTGTATGTTTTGAGGGGGAGTGTAATTTCCCAGAGTTTAGGGAATGTTTACAGGATGTATTTGGCTTTCACTTTCTCTCTAAACTCACTTGCAGAACCCTCTGGTTTCCTAACTCCTTTAGTTGTGTATGTGCTGGCTTTTTAAATCTCCTTTTCACCCTGAGTTAGACCCAACCACTTGTCACGGGATCATAAAGGGATTAGGGATCAAAAAGGATAGAGTCTGAGTTGGAAACTCAGCTCTGCCTAACGGGCTGCTAGGCTGAGCACTCAAAAAGGAGCAAACATGGGACTGGATTTTCCAGTTGGCTAAGTTCACTTGGTGCTGTTTACACAGTGTAAAGTGAACTTGCACCTCATTAAGAAATGCCATGGGAATTCCCCTGCACACCCAGTGGAGAATTTTCAGCTGACAGAAAATGTGAAGTTGGCAGAGCTGACTTCATCATCCATTACCACCACTTTCTACACTGGAGCTGTGCTGCCTGACATAAGGAGAAGAGGGTTATATTCTATCTGATCTCTGCTAGGGGAAAGGATTATACCAGCAGTACAATGTGTACCTTCTCCCCTGCAGGTTTAAGTGATGCCAGGGCTCAGCAAGGGGAACTGGGAACAATAACTAGGTCTCTGTGAGCCCCAGTTTATCCACTGCACCTTAGCTCTGCTTGGGCATTGTGGAGAACTGATCCCGCTAAGAGATTTATTTCTCCACAACTGCATGAGGGGAAGTTTGTTCAGAAAATTAGTGTTGTGTGACTCTCTATAAACAAACAAGTGAACATGAATATTTTAAAATAGTAAAGGCACATAACTTTTTTTCATTGAAGAGAGTGTGGTCCAGTGGCTCATGAAAGGAACAATAATTGTGGGTTCTGTTCCCTTCTCTGGCTTTGGCTTACATTGGAACATTGGACAAACCACTTCACACATCCCTGAGCTTCAGTTTACCCATACGTAACTGGAGACTGTCTCTCTACTACATTGTTGGAACCAGGCATCACATTATCCTAATACTAGTTGGTATGATGTCTCAATTATTTTTCTTTCAGCTCCTATTTTTCCCATGCTGCTTTGTGCCCAGCTATCCAGAGTTTTACTTGCAATTCTGTTTTTTATAAGTTAAATAGAATGAATATGTCTGTAGTATGGAAATACCTGACCAGGTAGATTTGGAAAATGGAAACTGGGGATTGGAATTACAGGAAAAATGGAGTTTAAGGGAAAAAATGGCAATTTATTTTCCTCCTAATTAAGGCTTTTAATTAATGTCAGTTAGCTCAAGTGATTAACGTAAAACATATGAACTAGATTTTAAAAAGTTGGGCTCAATCACCATTTTTAATTGCACTGTTAAACAGAAATAAAATACCAATTTAAATTTATTATAAATATTTATCAGATGATTTTCTACATTTTAAAATATATTGATTTCATTTACAACACAGAATGCAAAGAGTACAATGCTCACTTTATATTATTTTTATTACAA
The DNA here is from genome assembly GCA_007922195.1 of Podocnemis expansa. Lineage (NCBI taxonomy): Eukaryota > Metazoa > Chordata > Testudines > Podocnemididae > Podocnemis > Podocnemis expansa. Next base: position 28,694,184 of record ML681964.1, on the reverse strand, counting down.
ATATTTACATGGTAATAAAGATAAAAGAAATAGTATTTTTTCAGTTCAGTTTATACAAGAATTGTAGCGCAGTTTCTTGTGAAAGTGTAAATTACAAATTTTTTTTTTAACAGAAAGGCACCCAAAACCAAAACATTGTAAAACTTGAGAGCCTTCAAGACCACTCAGTCTTACTTCTTGTTCAGCCACTTACTAAAACAAAGATGTTTACATTTATGGAAGGTAAAGCTGCCCACTTCTTATTTACACTGTCCCCTGAAAGTGAGAAAAGTGGAAAATAAAGGGAGAACATGTTTGCAGGCACTGTTGTAGTCTACATAACAGGATATTTATATGCCAGCTATGCTTACCATTTGTATGACTTTACACTTCCACTTACAGATCGCACTATCTTTTTAAAAGCTTTTTACACTGCAAATATTTGTAATACAAAATAATATAAAGTGAGCACTGTACACGTCATATTCTGTTATGCTTGAAATCAATCATACTTGAAAATGTAGAAACCCCCCAAAATATTTATAATAAATTTAAATTGGCATTTTGTTGTTTAACAGTACAATTAAAGTGGTGATTAATTATGAATATATTTATTAATCCTACAATTAATTGTAACATTTGACTGCTCTACTCCTAATCCAACAACTGATTGAACTTTATTGACAGTCCTTTTCAATCTTGCCGTAATATTGCCAGTATGCATTACCTGTTCTATGTAGAAAGGATTTTAATTTCCAGTGCCATCAGTTTGCATCATACTTACACTGGCATGAAAAGAAATATATTCTATAGAAGAAGAGGGAATGTGTAACTGCATTCCTGTTTACCACATGCCTGTATATTTTTCAACATATTTTATACTAGTTTTGCTACATAATATTCTAATTTCCATTGTAAATTGAATTAATCCATTTTGTGGGTCAGATGTAAACAAGTGTTCTTCAGAGTATAGTCTGCCAAACAAACATAGGAATCGAGGGATTTCCGATTATCATCTGGCCCTGGGTTCAGGATGGCAAATGGGGGCTTATATTTCTGTAGAAAAATGAGGGAAAAATGCTATAAGATGACCCCCTGTAACAAACTCTTACAGTACCACCTTTTCCTAACCTCCACTTGTGCTCTGAGTCAGATCTGTTCTTGCCAGCACCAGGCTGATGTAATGCAAACAGATACCAGCACTTCTAAAAAAGCTTCAGTGGGATAGCTATCTGTACAGATAAAATGACAGTGATGATTGCGCAAGGTACAATTAAAAGGGGAAACATCTTTTTATTTATAGATGTTAAAAATTAAAGGTACAGATACCTAGTCTTGTACTTCTCCTTTTCTAAATTAAACTGAATTGTTAAAGTAGTGTGCTTCCTTCTGATAGTCCAAGCTCTCTCAAGAGAAAGCGTCTGTGTAGGCAGGAGGTTTTTATTTCGGTATGAATTCTTTTACAATGCAGAGCCTGAAAATTCGCTTTGCTCTCAACAAGTAGCAATTTTTTTCTGGAGAGCTATACCACCTAATACCACATAATCTGAGCTTCCTTTAAATAAAAGATTGATGGCCTTAATAGTTGTAACAGTAACCATCCAAACTTGAATGGAGTATAAACCAGGGCAAGAATCTTACAGAACATACAGCTCCATTGCTTCTGCCATACCTCACAGCTTTGGAAGTCTTCAGCAGAGTAAAAACTGAACATACTCTTCTATCAGTTTTCACTGCTGTTACTTAGCTCTCAGGGGCAAAAGTAAAGAAACTGATCAGTCAGTTTCATTCTGCCCATCCTTTTCAAAACTGAGCAACAGAACAATTAAGTACTGGAACTACTCAGAAGAATGCAGAACTCAAACAGGGAGGCTAGAGATGGAATGAAGAATAAGAGAAACACACCCATTGTCCCATCTAGAAAGCATGGAGAATAGTTGGGAGACAGACAGACACAAACATATCGCAACAAACCAAGGGGCTGGGTGAGTGCAGGATTAGACTAGCAGAAACCCAACCATGCACAAATGCTGTTGACGGGAGGGTCTAGAATGAGATACGAGAACAGAGAGCAAGAGAAGGCTCCTTTTTCTTTTCCGGGAGATGTGGCCTTCAAATTTGGCACCAGAGGCTGGTATGGAAGAGGGGAAGATCTCAGCCTGAGTTCAGAGAGAGCCACCTGGAGTGAATCCCAGCAGCTGGGTTGGAGGTTCTGTTTTCTCCTGGGCATTGCCTATGAACAGGGGAACATCATCTTTTGTATCTATCCTGGCTACTGAGTTTGCTCATCTGGATCAGACTTTCCTCATTAATCTCAACAGTATCTTAACTCTGAAATCCAATGAATTGTAATGTTACTATTAACTTTTTAACTACTCAGCATTAGTTTTTGTTTATCCCTCATTCCTAGATGAGGGGCATCTATTTGCTATCAGATTGCTTTCCAGCCATCTCCAGTCCTGCCCACAAGGGGAAAATGCCACCTCTTCTCTGTTCCTGTTGCCAAAAGACTCAGCTGCCTCTTATATTTTCCCTGGACCCAAACCACCAATCTGTCTCCTACTAACCTTACATCCCATAGCTTCTGCACAAGAGCTGCAGTTATGTGTTGTTCATACAGAGATCAGATACACACAGACATAGTGCTAGGGTTGCTCAGGAGCTAAATTGTAGGACTCCCTTTGAAGTCAGTGGGATTCGTGCATCTGAAAATTTGCTCAACTATTTGAAGAAATCATTAAAAAAAATCAAAAAACTTTGCATGCTTACCTTTTTTAGAGTGATACAAACATTCTTTGGGTTTTTCTATGTGTGCATTTACTTGCATATGAGTGATTTAAAGGTGTAAACATGGTCTTGGGAACCAAGAATTTCTGAGTTCTGCTTTATGCTCTGCCATTACTCATTAACTGGATTGAACAAGTCACTTAACATCTCTCTGTATGTTTGCCCTTTTATAGAATGGAGATACTTCCAGTAAGCGGTTACCTCCAGGGACAGTGACTATTAACATATGTTTGTACAGCAATATAATATTTACCTCCTGTAGAGCACTTTTCATTCACAGATCTCAAAGTGCTTTACAAAGGAAGGATTAAATGTCTCTGTTTTAAATATAGAGGAATTGTAGAATAGAAATTGTGATTTATCCGAGGTCACACGGCAGGTGAGGACCCTTCTTTCTCTAGCATTGTGTCACATGCCCTATATAATTTGTGTCATCTGCATAGTAGGATTTTGAAGTAAACTGCCCAGATTTTTTTTTATAAATGCTTGTTTAATAATCCCTGATGTTCACATTGTACAAGAACTTTTTGTTTGCTTTTTGTGTTATGTACATTGTCACCGTATGTGGTCAGTAAAGGCACACCCAACCAGTTGGGTGATTTCAGTTTTAAATTAGAAGTCTCCATTAGTATATTTGTTGATTAGCATTCACAATTGCACAGTCAGATTAAGGGCCATTAGTCATTCAGAAAAATCCATTATTACAGCCTGGGCTAAAATAAACCTAGACTTAAGATATTGCCATAGAATGCATTAAGATTTTCAGTTGTAGTCTGCCCCAACCAAGCACCACTACTGCATCTTATAAATAAATCATCATGTTTTCAATGCAATACTTTAAATTTCATAATTTGTAGTATCTAAATTATTTTTCCTTTATTTTCTTTAGCCAAATACAGAAAGCCATTCATATTTGACTGTAGTGGGTGCTGAGGCAGGAAATGAGACAAGTCAACATTTGGAAAACAGTCCTTTCATGTCAGAGCTCCTCAATGACGTACCTTTCACCCTAGCACCCCATGTGCTTATGGTACAGGACATCTCCAGTGACCTTCCAGACCAGTTGTTCTCCTACAACATCAGTGATAATTTAGCAAGATTTTGGTATGATTTTACACTTGAAAATTCAGTGCTTTGCAATTTGTAATATGTCTTTATCTTTCTGTCCCTTTGAATTTGCACCTTGACAACTTGAAGATAATTACACAAATGTTTTGTTTTGTAATTTAACTCCTTAAATGTTTTTGTGGTATGCCATCTGTATAACACATGCATACAACATATCATCTTACATTGCACTTACGTAAAATACTAGATTTGTCCATAAAACAGTCAACTGGAACTATTGGTTTTGTCCAATCCTGAGTGAGATCCTTGTGGTAGTACATTAATTAGAAACTGTTAATATGTGGACTGTAAATGCACACATTACATTCTCATCTGTGGTGTCATGGACTTCTGCAGCATTTGATAGTTTACTCTGGTGCTGCAAATCCAGAGTCTGTTGTACGTAATTCTTTTAGACTACTTTTGGTTTGCCAGAGATGGAAATGAATGCTGATTGGAAATAAAGTAGTGCTATTTTGCATCAGAAGAGCAAACCAATGCTCCAGTCTCAAACACCATTTTTTAAACTTCTGAAGATAGTTTACAGGTTTAACTTTGTTACCATGATTGTGTCAATTTTACTGTAGGCAAAGCATAAAACTTGTCAGTTTCTCTTTTTTTCCAGCAGACCATCTTACCATGTCACTTCTTCAGTCTCTCTCTCTCTCTCTCTCTCTCTCTCTGGGGGGTTTTCTCCCTAACTGCCATTCATTTGCAGTTTTTTCTTATTGCCACATGTGTTCTTGGTTTATGAATAGATCAGTTTTTCCTTTTTAACCTCTGTGCACCCTGAAGAAAGAAATTTCAGGATATGTACTGTTAATGGTCATAGCCCTGTTTTTTTTCTTGTGGCCCAAAGATACAGATGGTAGTGTTTAACTACTAGAAAACATTAAGCTGTTCCTTACCCAACTAAATTAGATGGAAAAATCCCTAAACCTTAATTTCAAGTCTTGAATATGCATATTTTATTCCACTTAAAACCTAACTAAATTGCTGTTGTTCATTGAAGTAACTCGTGATGTGTATGAATAATTTTCTATGCCATATGCAAGATTAAATTTGTTTTGACTGTCAAGAAAAATATATTTACTGTGCCAACTGTAAGTGGGTATTTTCATATGAAATACATGACATAATATATTTAAAAATATACATACAGGTTTCAGATGTGTGCTTTTAAGATGTTTCAGATACTAAATAAAATGAATGATAAAGCAGCTACCAGTATGTTATAATTATGTTTTGCTTTGTTAAAATGTTCATGTTTTCTCAGATTTTTTTTTCTGAAAAATTTATGCATTTCATTAGTTTGTTTGCAGTCTGCACCTATTAAGTTTATAAGTATGTTTTGAGCTATATTGCACTTAAATAAAAGCTGTGGTTAAATAATATGTTAATACGGTGGGTCTTTCTTTTTACATGTATAAAAGAAGGCCATTATTGTATAATCCTTTCATACATAATACTTTACAATCAGGGTTATTGCAGCTACATGGGGTGGGAGACTGAGTTTGGAAGCAAGAGAATTTTGAGTGTCACTAATAAATATCAGGCATACAGCCTACTTTTTTTCTTTAAAAAACATTTAGTTTTACTTAAGTGACATTATGAATAAGAAAATAAACAAGGAGTCTTGTGGCACTTTTAAAGAATAACACAATTATTTAATGCATGAGCTTTTGTGAGAGAAGGTCCTATTTTGTAAGATACTTGAAGATAGAGAACTTACAGAACAAGAGGAAAATAAATGCAGGGAAGTGTAAGTCATAGATCAGGTTAGACTAGTTCAGCAAATTACTTATACTTCCCTGCATTTATTTCCCCCCCATTCTGTATGTTCTCCATCTTCAAGCATCTGACAAAGTGGCATTTTCTCCCACAAAAGCTCATGCAATAAATAAATTTGTTAGTCTTTAAAAGTGCCACAGGAATCCTTGCTTGTTTTGCTGAACTGGACTAATATGGCTACCTGTCTGGAACTGGTCATATAAGTAATCTGGTTTGTACTATATGCTCTGTATTGTGTCCATACATTGCAGCAGCAGTTCTTGCACTGATGATGCTGTATTCTCTGGTTACCTTTTGTGATCCAAAAAGTGCTAAGATTTTACAAGGAAAACAGAATTTTAATAAGTTGTTTTGGTACTGAATTCCCTGACTGGGGTGGGGAGAGACATAAATTAACTAACTAATTTTTGGTACTCCGCTCAGTTTTTGTGTTTCTTTTGCATTTAACCTTTAACCATTGCATTTAACCATTTCATATTGTTTTTCATCCCATAATGGGTATTTAGGCCCAATTCATCCATTTCAAAAGCAGAATTGAACAAATGAAACGAATATCCAACAAACTCACAGTATTGGTTCTTTCCACATTAATAGACTTGTAGATTTGCTTTTTATTCCCTACTTGCCTATCTGGTTACTTAAGAGATTTTATTAAATTAAAACATACCTTTTTAGAATCCCGCTTTCAAATACTCACAGACCAAAAAGCCACTGTGTGCACAGAAAAAAAGGAAATGATCACAGGAGGGGAAAGTACATACTCATGACATGAAATACAGCTGGTAAGTCAAACATTTCATCTACAGCCTTCACAGTGTCTTTTCGGAGGGGTAAAATTTACATACAACAAACCTGCTAGCAATATTCCTCTTCGTTGCCTTCTCTAAAAAGCCTGGGGACTCAAATAACTCTCTGGCTTGACATCATCCATAAAAAGTGTATACAGAATCCTAATAGTATCCAGGTAGTCTAATGAATTTTCCCAGTGGGAGACAGAAAATACACCCCAAAAAAGCTATTGGGAGTAATTAGATTTATGGGCATTAGCTCTTGAGGACATGCCCACTACTATCGTGACAGTGACATAACATCATTAGAAAAATGGAAGGCTTTAGAGTAAAACTATCTCCACTCATCCTTTGTCTAAAGAAGGTTATGTATTATGCATGTGGTTTAATGACCATGTATGTTAAGTGGTTGGTAAATGTATGTCTATCCTTTGGATTACATCTGCATTTGTTGCTGGTTTGTCAATTTAAAGAATGCCAAACAGTTTTATGCGATGTGGTTTGAATATTAATTTGGCCATAAATGAAGGCATTTAATTAAAAGCAGCCTACAAAAATAATCATTTTAATAATTTCTAAGCAGGCCTGGTTAATATTAATATATATTTAGTGTTGTAATGTACCATAGTAGCCTCTGTGTTACACATTCTGTATAACATACTCTGGAACAATTCAAAATATATTTGATATGTATCATATATCTGAGCCAATCTTCTGATAGCCATGAAGTTTTTCTGTTATGATTCCAATAATCTCTCAAAACAAGAGAAGTTGAAGTCTCATCTCAAGATAACGTTTATAGACATTTAAAGTCTGATCTTGTTTCATTGGAGAAAATGGAAGTTTGCCATTGACTTCAGTAAATGAAGTAACAGGCCTTTATGTTTTAATAAACACTTTACCCATATAGAGTCCATTATTCTTTTTTCCAGGGGAGGCTTTGAATGTCATCTGCAGTTAACAAAACCTCATTTTGTAAGAGGTGTGTTCTGTAATGTATGCTGGATACCTTATGAATATTTTGTTATATATCAAACTTAATAAAATACTTTTTATTTCCTCTAAAAGAGATGTGACTGTAAGTCTGCAGAATGGCCTGATTTTAAAAGGAAGGAAAAAAGTGTAGAATCCATATGTTTCAATGCTAGATCAAAGAATAATTGCATCCAGAACAGCTCCAGAGTAAGGGGACCATGAACCAGCTCCTACAAACAGCTCTTTAGCCACAAGCAAAACCAGAAATAGAATTAGACAATAGGGTCTACAAAGTGTACAAGTTATCAGTCAAGGAGACAGCCACAGATGCAGTTTCTGCTATTTCCTGGTAAATACAAACTGAAGCTTAACAAGTTTATTTTTTGGGTGGCTACAGGTGTTGGCTTTGACTCTAGAACAAATTTAAAAGAAAGTAAGCAAAAAACATGCTTAACAGTATAAATAATTTACAGCAGAAGAACTCTGCAATGGGCAGTGCCCTTATTAGTTAATTTCCTTGCCCAGATTTACTCTAACAAAGCCAACTTGTTTGCCTCTAAATACTTTCTCCTTTAGATCTCACTAATTCTTAAAATCCTTCAGTAGGTTTGCCAGAGACGGTCTCAAACTGCTGATTTCTTTTTTCCTACTGTCATCTCTGAGAATCTATCCCACCTTAGTCATGGGTACTATATATATGCATATCTTTAGATATATTTATGGAGGGGTTCATTCACTCACTCTTGGGTTATTAAAATGTTATTTGTTTCTTTATAAATAGTTGTGAATTAATTCCATATTTTAACACTTGGAGAGCAGTGCTGTCTGGAGCTTCCTGTGAATGGGCAAGGTCTTCTCCTGCACCTCTCATTCTGTCCTTTCGTGCCTGGGAAGGGCAGAGGCACAGAAGGAGTTTCAGAAGCTAGGAGTAAAGAAATAACAAGTAAGACACAATTTTCATTATGTATCATTTTGCTGTGGAAGACATAACTAACCAAAACTCAAGGGACATGCAGTCGAACAGAATATGGCAAACACCTCCATAGGGGAGGATGTGTGAAAGTAGTTTGGGCCATTTGTCTCCTCATTCTGTGAACAAGATCCTGAAAGCTTTCTCAAAGAGAAAATTGACAAGATCAGCTATCATCATCCTTCTGTCTTCCTCCGGTTCACTCTTCAAAACTGCTCTTGCCGCAGTTTCTATCTAGAACTTCAAGACAAAGATAATGTCTTTCTGTATTTGCACCACACCTAGCAGAGAGTCCATGATCCTGGCTAGGCCTCTGGATGGTACTGTAATGTAAATAACAGAAGGGTCATTGAGTTAATATCTAAAGCAGAGTTTTGGGGGCTTGGTTATTTTGTTTTAATCTTTAGCCCTCTCTGCTGCAGTCCTGTGATCTGAATACTTCCAACACATCAAAACATGAAGGTAAATGTTCTAATAAGGTTTATCACTTAGCCATCAAATAGAATGCAGGAGTAGCTGAAAGATGATCAGCTTTTCCTTAACCACGATGGAACAAATCTCTAAAGCCCTACGTGGATACAGAAATGTGGATCCAGATCTGAGTCACATATGCTCTGTGTCAGTATCTATTCAATCCATGATCCGTGTGCCAGGTTTTATAGGTATCCACATCCGCACCTGGGCTTGGGCTCAGTCAGTCAGCAGGTTGGCCTTTGATTGGCTCATTTCCCATGTGGGTTCTGCCCACTTTTTCGTGTTTGCGGTTTACGCTTTGTGCTGTCAGAGATTTCCTGGCCTTTGTTCAGACAAATTTTCATGTTTCAAAATGACTTTTTGTACAGATTTTTTTATAAACTTTTTTTAAAAAATTAAGATGTCAGAAGTGTCAAGTCGTTTTGATTTGAGTAAAAGAAAACATTTCAATCCATCTTAATTTTTTTAAATTTTATTTGCTGGGAAATTTGGAAATTTTGTTTGTTCTATTTTGGAATGGAAACCTTTACATTTATGAAATTTCCCATGAAATGGTAAATCTGGTCCCTGCCAACTGTAGTTGCGAGTATAAAGGTAAACTGTTTAGGGATAGGACCTATTTCAAGTCAAATTACTTGAGTTATTTTGTAGACCGGTACATAGGATAGGATTATATAAGGAATCAGTAGTTCTGGAATACCTTAGAAAAACTAGACATTGTTCTAGAATAGGATTAATGATGTTATTGCCTGTCATATCTGTTCTTTCTTATCTGGAGGACAAGTGTTAACTAGTGATGACAGATAAATATCTGTCATGACATAAAATTATCATTCAGCATCCCTTGAAGTTTGATCCTATCTTCCAAGAACCCTCAAGCTGAGAAGCATCAATACACTGAAAGATAGGTTCCCTGGTAGAGAACCAGGGTAAGAATCTTGGCCTCATTTTCAACCACACCCTTTTGATGGAAAAACATTCTGGATGTGGAATGAGTTTTCCCACTTTCCCACGTGGTCTTTTGGGAGTGTCATAACAGCAGTACCGTGTGACAATGTACTTTGGTTATTTTAATGCCTTTTCAGCACTAGTTTCAACGGTGCTTTTCCACCATTTGCCACTTGTGCAGAATGTGTGGCACATTTGGTCTGTGGGTTGAGCTACTGTGATTATATTCCACCTATCTAGCCTCTTACTTTATGGGCTGTCAAATGGCAAATTGATTTTAAGTTGCCCCTCCTGAGTTTTAAAGTGCTTCCTGGAGGTGGCCATGGCTAGAAATGAAACCTCCTTTATAAACCTCCTACGGAAGGGTATTACCCTTACACTATTCAAAATTTCCACTGTTTGCCAGAAGTATTAAGTCAATCACACTGTTGCCATAATGACTTCTAGGACACAGAGCTTGCTTGAACATGGCATCAGCCTCAGTCCAGCCTTCATTTTTAAGCAACACCTGGAAACTTTTGTTTTCCAAAGATATTTTTATTTTGACAATTATTATTTGTGTTACCATAGCACCTAGGAACTCCTGTCATGGTCCAGGACACTATTGTGTAAGGCACTGTACAAAGAGGAAACGTTAATCTGTGTCCCTGAGGGGCTGACAATTAACACAGGCCTCATTCAGAATATCTCTGTTTTCATCCTTCCATTCTCTTACACCTTTCTTTTTGTTTTATTTTAGAGGATGATTTTTTAAAAAATAGTGTTTTTATGGTTGCCTACCACTGCCCAACACCTTGCGGTGGTCCTTATAATTATATTTGTTGTGAGATATCTCAGTGATTCTCAAATGGGCTTAATCCAAAACCAACATAAGCCAGTGGAGAGATTCCTGCACTAAATAGTTGGAATAGTGTGTAGTGAACAAGAAATGGGAGCCACATGTTGTGACATTCAGTATTTCAGAGCTGTAGCCTGGAACTCCTTATTCACCACTGTGATCTGATGATGGTACATTTTATATGAATTCCAAAGTGTTAGTCTAGTAAAGGAAAACAAATTTGTTAGTCTTTAAAAGCGCAGCCAAACTCCTTGGTTGATTTGTACAAAGTTTGCGTTGTTCAAGTGTCAAAGTTTTCATCTGCTGAATGTTACTATCCTCCTGGATTGTAGTGCAGTTATGAAGTACTTGAATATGTGTTACTGAAATATGTCATGGAGCAGGCAGACACCCAAAGTCAACTCTCCCCCCATGCTGCTGGGGAAAAAAAAGTATAACAGTGCAAAAAAAAGTGGGGGGAAAGTGAAAAAACAAAAAGTCCGAAAAAACCTGCATCCCTGCTCCATCCTTTTAGCCAAAACTCCTTCCTAGCTCTGCCACCTCCCACCAGGTGGGATGGGATGGTGCAGTACCCACTCCCCCTCCAAATACCCCCTCCCCCCGCATGGCCTACCATGAGAGGCCATACCTGGGATGTGACCCTCAGGACAAAAAACTTTGCCTATTCCTGCACTATATTATGCCCCAGCCAAGGCAAAAGACATGAGGACAGATCCTCAGCTGGTGGTGTCAGTTATTTCAACGGAGCTATGACAATTTACACCATCTGAGGATATGCGCTGTGGTCTGCCTCCAAAAGAGAGGGAAGACCTGTGGCTACACTTATTGGTCAAGATGATGATAGAGAAAAACAATGAATTAGGGGCACAGAAACTTTCACAAAAGCTTATAAGATAAAGATAGAAAAGTATACTAATTTAGATCCACCAGGACCTTTCCCTGACAATGCAGGATTGTGCCTTACAATAGCTACTCTTTTTATGCTAGTTACTCTGCTGAAGGTACAAAGAATGTGTAGGTTGAATACATTTACATTTAAAAATAATAAAATAACTGTACATGAAGTATTGATTCATAAGTGCGAGTAGAAATAATTTAGAGCCAAAAAAAACTTAGTAAAAATGTTGTTAGAGTTGCTCATAGTACATACAAATTAAAAGCTAGCGAAACTAATCAGATTAATTTATTGTGGTGATAAATTTAAGAAGGGTAGATAATGTCACAAGGTATTCTTTTAATTAAAAAAAAGTCCACATTCCTCATCTAGCATAATATTTTAAGCATGTACATAAAAATAATAAAGATTTAAAACTTCCATTCATTTTAAATTTTAGAGATTATTTTGTTGACATTCTTAGGCCTAACGACAACTTGTATAACTTTTTTTGTGTTATAAAGCATTTTAAGATCTATATTCAAAATGGGAATGTTACTAACCAACATAAGCATCAATTATTCTCGTATAAAAAAAGGTGGCTGCAACTTTTTAAAAACATCTGTAGTCTCCAGACAACTGTTATTTTGTTTCCTTTATCTGTGGGAGGAAGTGGATGTATCTACAACACAGTATATGCAAAATAAAATAAAACAGAAATAGAATAGAAATTCTTGTGGTGTGAGGATTTCCTACCCCATTATTCTAATTCCAGAAACATAAAATCTAGGAAGGTATTTTAAATTCCTTCCTTACGCCATGTCTGTTGCTACTCTTTCCCTCTTTTCCCAGATCATTACAGTTAAATAATACATATATAGGGTTAATGTGGGCCAGATTCTAGTTTAAATTACACTAGTATGAGTAAGATCAGATTCTGACCCTGGATCTACATATTATTCTGTAAAATTACATAACACTAATATGCATAGGGTATTAAAAATCTGGTATTCCTTTTTATAGTAGGTATTTAAATCTATTCCACCCTACCTTTTAAAATGAGGACATATGTAGTTTAACATTACTCAATGTTCATTTAATGGAAAGTAAGACTGAACAAGAACCAAGTATATTTTGACATTATGGAAGAGACAAAGGCAAAACAAGTAACAATAGATCAACCATACCACTTAGACAGCAAGGTAAATATTGACGCCCGGGGCGAGGGAGGGTGTCCATCTCAAAAATTAGCAAGGCAACTGAAACTCAATATGGGGTTAAAATTGTCTCAGATCTTTGGGTGAGAAAAATTGTTTCTCTTGATGCATCAGTAGCTCCTAATGCCAGCTGAAAGAAAGAAAAGTATGGCACAATCCAAAAGCATTATATATGGTGCACCTTGCAATGAGGGAACAGACCAGTGGGGATATTGCTAAAGTCATCATGCAATAGCTAGTCTAGCAGAAATAATAACTGGTGGGTAACAATCTCTTAGCAGGATACTGGTATATGTCCTTATGTCTGCTTTATGGACCTTATACAATTCAGAAAATACCCATCTCTTTAAGTATTTTCTATACCACTTCTGCAGGCTATTTTGCTTGAACTATCTAGCATATGTAAATGCCATCCTCCATGAGCCTAAGGTTCTTTGAATGCCGTACTTTGTCGTCTTCAGAATTCTCTTCCAGTGGATTTACTTGAATATCCAGAACTGACCTTTACAAACTGCTATATAAATGTTTGAGTTTGAATGGATGCCTTGAATGTGTAATGAATGAAGATTTCTAAAAATGGTTGTATGTGAGATGTTAATTACAGATGTTCATGTTTGTTGCTTGCTTGTAAGTAGTTTTTTATGTCCGTACTGATGTGTGTCAGCTGACTTCACAGGACATACAGCAAATGAGATCTGTGACCTCAAGTGTTTGTTTCATTTTTGCAACAAAGATAAAACCAAATTGAATTGGTTGGCTGAACTAAGTCCTCCCTTTCCTCTGCACTCCAGCTACTGCCTACTTCTGGGTCTATCACAACCTCCACCCACACCACCAGATGATGCATTTTGCTGTAGAAGTAGAAAAGGTCTTTCCAAAATGTCCACATAATTTAGGCTCCACACTGAAATCTTCACAACTGCTTCTTCATTATAAAAACACATCTGGGCTGCCCATGATTGCTTCTTTGCTTCTCTGAAAGAGTCTGTCAGATTTGTAGAGTCCTGTAGATCTGTGGGTATCCACTTCAGGTCCACTGGTATCCGCAGATGTGGGGACAGATATCCACAAACCCATTGTTGGGGACTGGGGTGCCGGTGTGAATTCTATTTTTATCTGCCCAGGGTGCAATCACTGCAGCTGCTGCTGTGATTCAGCTTAGCAGCTCGCAGGAGAACAAAGGAACTGCTCCTGCCAATCCCAGATCTGATTGCAATCTGCCAGCCAACCAGAGTCTCTCCAACTGACTGTCAGTAAATCAGCATATTGGCCTTTGTCTAAATTAACATACTTTCAATTAATTGGCATTTTCCTGTGGAAAAAATTTGGAAAATTCCTGACCAGCACTATTCATATGTTTACTCCTTCATTTGAAAGAGCCCATGGGATGTTTTTAAAGAGAAGAGCTTAACACTCTATACTTTTCATAGTTCTCAACTCAGTTAACTTCAAATTCAGAGTGGCTGCTACATCTATAGGTGCTCATCATAAATACTTTTTCACTGGAATGACCTTGATTTGGTAAGGTAGCACACCTGCTTTCTTTTTTCCAAACCACCATGGGACACAGGAAGCATAGTAGAATCTGGCAAGAGTTTCATTTGAATAAGGAATACTTTCACCATACCTCAGTTAGTTGTAGCCTTACCCTTACATGCTCCTCTTATTGCTCTTTAAGACATTCATGCTGTACATATCAAAACTATTCATTGTACCAAACAAACCCAACTATTAGTGACTGTGCAGCCACCACTAGAAAAAGTAAAGTATATTTTAACTTAAAAAATAGGACTAATTTCACTCGTTGCCTGTGTCATATTCCACTATGTTTCTCTAGCTCTTCACCAGGAGACTTTTCAAAACAGTATATATGCTATGGACATTTTAAAATATATGCTATGGACATTTTAAACAAAAACAGATGTACTAGACTAATTTGCCCTGGCATGTGTGCATGTTGTGAAGTGTAATGTGCCCAGGGCAGGCTCCCCTCCAGTCTCCACGTAGCACTGCCTGCCCTCTGCATAAGCACATTACCGGCTCCTGCTGTGCTATGTGGGCAGGCAAGGAGCAGGGAGCTTTGGGGGTTTAGGAAGCAGCCCTGAGGGGTCAGGGCCCAAGGCCAGAGGTCACCATGCTCGCGACCAGGGTCCCAGAGCAGGGCGTCACCTCCTCTCCACTGTCTGGCACTGTCAGCCACCCCCATCCGTCACCTGCCGGCTGGTGCGTGTGCACATTACCACCTCCTGCTGTGCTGTTTGGGCACCTGGGGGGCAGCCCTGAGGGGTTAGGGACTGAGCCCAGGGGTCACCACGCTCAGGACTCGGGACCAGGTAAATGGGTCCCACAGCAGAGGCATCCAATGTCCGATGCTCGCCCCTCACCTGCTTGCTGGGCGGGCTCTGGCCACTCTCTCTGGTAAGCCGTCACGCTCCAGGGCACAGGCAGCACTGAGCACTGCAGCCAGCAGCCGTATGCGAGCCTGTGACTGCAGCAGTAAGTCCAGCTCTGAGTGGCGGCTGCCGAGGGACTCCGCAGGCTGTTCCATTTTGATTTTCCCCAGTCATTTACAGCTATTAGTATTATATCACTGAACATTATTCTTCATGCTTATTAAACTTCACAAGTTTTGGTTTAGTTCCTGTATAATTAAACCTTTCAGCACAGTTAATTCTGTATAGGACAAGTTGGAATAGGATTGTGGGCATAAACAGGTGGTTCCAAGAGGTATTTTTCTCCAGGTACAACATTGCACAATTGTTAATGGTGTTTTCTGTCCATGTAATGGGTGAGGAGAGTGTATGCTTGTCTTGCTATCACTGACCCTTGCCAGAGGCCAGATACTGCCTTGCTGGATCAAGTCCATGTTCCTAAGATCATGGGTTTTTATATTTGCTGCCTTCCCATCATAGATCTTTTCAGAGCAGGTTTCTTGTGTTGCGATGGTTGGGACATCAATGGGTTTTATCAACTTGAAATTCATGGTGGTTGCTACATCTACAGAGACTCTTTAACATGACTTTTTCCATAGGGAAGGTGAAAGAAATATGAATTATGCTCTTGATTATTTCCAAAAGGGTAGCCATGTTAAACTAGTTCACCAAAACAAGCAAGGAGTCCTCTGGCACTTTTAAAGATTAACCAATTTATTTATCCCATGAGCTTGCAGGGGAGAAAATCCCACTGCATCATGTCAGACATAGTCTTTAAAAGTGCCACAGAACTCCTTGCTTGTATTGCTCTTGATTAGGTAAGAGAGCGACTGCTTTTTCTTTTGTAGGCCACTTGGTTTCTAAAAGTGATTGTAAAATAGCTTTAGGAACTAAGGCCAAGAGACTTTGGAAGTGAAGTCCCAGTTTTAGGTACCAGAGTTATTTACAAAACCTCACTCAGCTGCCACCTAACCCTGTAGTTGCTTAAATTTACCTGACCCCTAAATTTGCGGTGTAAAATTTCCTAGTTGCCCTCATTTCTGCAATAGGGCATGCACAGCACTGGGCAACCAGACAATTATCTGCTGGGTGTGCTTAGTGCCACCCATGTATTGGATCCTATTCAAAATCTGGCAGCAGGAGAAGGGGTGGAGGTCCCCATTTAATAGACCTTAGTCCAGTGATTAAAGCTATCACCTGGGATGTGGGAGGTTTTATAACAGTCTCTGCCTGAGGAAGAGAAGGGAGACCCCTGTTCAAATCCTCTGTCTCAGGAGAATGCTCTAATTACTGAGCTAGGGGATATTCTGATGTGGGGCTCCTGAAACATCTCCCATTGAAGCAGTTTCACTGTGTATAAATACTTAGCATCAGAAAGAGTGTGAAAATGATGCTGTAGCCTGGCAGGTAGGGCATCCACCTGGGAGGTGGGAGATAGTCTCCAGTTCCTTTGCTCCAGACACTTTTCTTATTTAGTCAGAGCAGAATAGCTTCAACAGAAGAGACTAAAGGAGACCCACATTAGACCATCCTATAGCCCAATAATTAGGGCACTCTTCTGGGAAGTGGGAGACCCCCTGTTCAAGTCTTTTCTCTCCCTCAGACAGGGGGTGGAGATGAGGAAACTGAACCTGTGTTTTTCACAGCACAGCTGATAGCTCTGACTGCCAGGCTAAAAGTTTTAAGCTGAGCACTGCCATCTCTGGCTGTTGTATGTGGAGTTAGGCATGCACCTATCCTGTTCTCCCAAGAAATTACTTAACTGCTTAAGCTTCTTGACTCCAGGAGAGGGGATCTGGTTGAGAATTACTAGTAAAGATAGGTGCCTCCTTGAAGGCCAGACTTAAACACCTAACTTTGTGACAGGGACTGAGGTTAGAACGCATGCCCTCTCATTAGCATGTCCCACTGGCTAATATAGGCATCTCCACACCAACCTTGTTTGCTTTTGTGGATCACATTCTTAAATGCCTGTCTCTCCTCATTCATCGTATAGGGACCTTAACTGCCTAACTCAGGTTTTACATTAATAGAGTGATTTTTTTTTTTAGGCCCGTAAAAGTTAGGTGTTGCTATGCTCAGAGTTGCATCACCTAAGTCTCTTTGTGGATCTGGGTGTAATTCTGTCTCTGAAATACTCTAACAACTTTTGTGATTGTACAATCATGTTTTTCTATGGTGGTTTTTTATTTTTTCATTGTTGCTGTATGAAAGACTCACAAAGACAACACTCAAGACTGAAGAAACAGTGAAACTACCTAAACTAAAACATATTAAGTGCTCAAAGAACAGAGACTAAAAAATAGAGAGATGTTTTGGATCTGATCTTTTAGCTGCATTAATCTCAAGTGTTACTTGGATCAACAGTACATAAAGTTTTCAGATGGAAGTGTAATTAAGTTGATATGTCTAATCATTCACATCTCATATACCTTCTTTTGCTTCTCTCTGGAACTAACATGAAGCTGGGGTTTTTTGCCAGTTATTTCCTGTCCTAGAGCCAATTTTTAAGGTATTTAAGCATCTAGAAATGTGTTAGGTTCCTGTCTGCATCTTTAGGCACCTAAATACCTTTAAAAATCTGGCTCCTTGCCTCTGTTGAGTTACCATTCCCTTACACTTCCGCACCAGATCCTCAATGACTTTCCATTTTTATTTTCTTTTCTCTCTTAATGGTCTCAAACTCCCTGCTGCTTCATCATGGAGCCTCTATACTGCTGCAAAACACTCCTTGTGATGCTGGCCATCTACTTACCAACCCTACATTAGAGCTAGCTATCCTCACAAGCAATGGTGAAGGGATGACATCCTCTGACGAAAACATCTTCCCATAGATCTCACCTATGCTTCCTGCCCCAGGCACTCCTCCATACTTTTAAACCCTTAGTCAGTCTCTGTTTAGCTTTGCCAGTATTCTCATATTCTTGAATGTTGCCTCTGTCTCTTTTTCTACTTCTCAAAGCTATTCTGTGTCCTTAGGCACCTTCACAGAAGACAGTATGTGCATTTCATTTTGCTATTCTCTTGTAGGCCTACTTCTCACTGGTCTGATTTTTGCTCCTATCAGACTATTTATTGTTTTATGATTTTTTTCTGTAATGCTTTTGTTATAAAAAAATGTAGTAGTGGTTCCCAATGAGATGGGACACCATGAAGTACTGGAGGATAAGAAACATGGAAAACGAAAATGGAACCAACAGTTTCCTAGTGTTTTGTCCTTATCAGCCTATTTCTGAACAAGTAATAAAAATAAAGAGGCTTCTGTACATAGAAAAACCAAAACCATTAAATGGAGAACCACCAAGCCAGGACTCTAATTAGCAAATATAGGGGTTTCTAAGCCACAGAAGAGTACACAAAGCTGCAGAAACCATAGTTTATAAGTATGGAAGGAGTATTCATGTATCAATTTTGCTAAATCCTAAGGCTGAGGAAAACAGAGAATTAAACAAGTTACAGGGCTTTGTTTAAAAAGCATTTTTATCAGTCAAAACAGCAAAACAACAGTAATATCCAGGCTCATAAACATGAGTTTTAAATATTGGTACTGTGAATAACCCATCCCCCTCCTCTTCCTGCCACTGAAAAACAATAAAGCAGCAAAGAAGTAGATGTGTCAGCGGGGAATAAAAGTGATAAATAGTTTGTAAAGTGAAGTCAAGTGGAAAATTACCATGATAAATATATCAAAAATATGTACAATAACAAGGTTTAAAACAGTGGGTCTCAACCACTGTCTCAGGACACAAAGTTCTGTCATGAAGAGCCAGGAGGTGTGTCACAGAAAATTGGCAGCTCAGCTGGGGGGTGCTACTGCTTGCCACTCTCTACTGCCCAGCACAGGCAGCAGCCAGGGCCAGATGAGTAAAGGGACTTAGGGGCTGTAACCCGGAGATCCTGGGCTGAGGGAAGTTGGGCATCACCTGCCCCACAAAAATAAACCCAGCCTCACTGAACAAGGGCACCAGCCTGCACTGGTGTGACTCTGCCCCTAACCAGGTCCCAGAGTGCTGCGTCCTCCAGCTCGCTGCAGCTTCCCAGGTGCTCCCAGCCCAAGTGCCACTGCCAATGGCAGATTGTAGTGTGTCATGCTGGGAAGCATCATCTGTCAGGTGTGTCATAATGGAAAAAAAGGTTGAGAACCACTGTTTTAAGAAATCAGAAAGACTATTTTGACCTTCGATTTTTTTTTTTTCCTAAATAAGAATTATATGTTGTAAAGCATGCAAGGCTGGAATAGGATTGAAAACATCTAATATGTTACATTGTACACATCTAGACATTAAACTGTTTTCATGGCAGGACTTTAAAACAGGGATCTCAAACACACGGCCTGCTGGCCGGATGCGGCCCCCTAAGGGTATTTCCTGAGGCCCTCAATGACACTGTGTTACGAATATTTGCAATATAGTTGTATGAAAAGGTTTCTGTGGTGTGGCCCTTGGGTTAACGCACTAGGCCTTATGCAGCCCTTTACCGGTCCTCATGATGATTTGAGTTTGAGACCCCTGCTTTAAACTGTAGTCTTTAGATTTCATTTTATAAAGTTTTGTCTGCATAGCTTTCTTTGTCAAATTTCAGAGCTGATATTTTTTTCCCAAAAATATTAAAATTGCTCTAACACTGCCAATATTTCATGCTCATTTGCTAAGGCTGTTGAAATGATTGTCCAATTTTTCCCTGATTTCATTTTTATGTTTTTATAAGAGTATTTATTGTTTTGAACTCTTAATTTTATAAGACCACCAGAACTGCCATACTTGGTCAGATCAATGGTCCATCTAGCTCTGTATCCTGTCTTCCAACAATGGGCAATGCTAGGTACTTCAAAGGGACTGAACAGAACAGGTAATCTTCAAATGATCCATCCTATGGGCCATTCTCAGCATCTGGTTAATAACCATTGATGGACTTATCCTCTATGAACTTATCTAGTTCTTTTTTGAACCCCATTACAGTCTTGGCCCTAACAACAATCTCTGGCAAGGAATTCCACAGTTTAACTGTATGTCATGTGAAGAAATACTTCCTTTTGTTCATTTTAAACCTGCTACCTATCTTTTCATTAGTAGCTTAGTCATATCAGCCTTTAAACAAATGATCATGAATTTATATATCTTCATCAGAATTTGTCTGTGGAGATGAGTAAAGACATAGTACAAATAGTGTGAATTATTACATGGTTTACAGAGATCTAAAAGCAATATTGAACCAATAGGAGTGTGCCTAGAGAAAACCACTGTAATATTATGCAGACTGAGAAATTAAATCCTTCCTCTTACCTATTAGTCTTAATATATGACCAAACTCAAAGTTCAAGAAGCTGCCAAACCAGAGGAAGATTATTAGTCATGGTAGAATGTAACAGCTTCAGACTGAGGAGGTAGTCTCCAGGGAAAGGAAAGAATAGGAATCTCACAGGGAGGTCTCTAGGCAGTGATGGCTCATGTTGAATTTTCCTACTAGCCTCACAACTACTAGGGCTCAGAAGCCTGAGAACAGTCTTTTTTTTCTTCCTCCTCAGATAAGGGGTTTGAAAGCATGGTTGCCATTGTTTTATGTTCTGTTTCTCTAAATCAATTCACCTGTCATTTCTAGTGTTTCGTTTTACTTGTCATCAACAAAACTTCCAAAGCTAAAAGCTGTTCTCATTTTCAACCCATTCAACTCCACTGAAAACAAAGGAGTGGCACAGGTGTAGCCGAGTAAGAATTTATGGCCGCAGATTGCAGAGGTATAACTGATGGCCTAATTCAATATGTTAACCATAGAAATCCTATAATCTAAACTTGCCTTTTAGAATGTCTGCAGTTGAGCTGGGAGCTGTGCCTCCTAGGTCACAAAGACAGACCTATGCACTCTTGCTCTGCATAAGCTAGTGCCTAAAAATAGCAGTGTGTACATGGCACCATGGGTGGTGGCTCGGGCTAGCTGCCCAAATACATATCCAGGAGATTGGACAGGATTGTACTTGGAGTAGCTGCCACAGACACACTGCTAATTTTAGGTGAAAGTTTGAACTACGGTAGCACAAGTGCATACGTAAGCTGGGAATCACAATTCCCAGTTCAGATTTGGACATATTCTTGGAATTTACAGACAAGGGGCTGTAGCTTGTGAGATGGGGAAGTTTCCTGCTTGTCTGGATATGGGAATAAACAGGGACTCACCATCCTGATCTTGAATAATTCACTTGTCTTTATCTGAGCGGTCATAGGTGAGACAAGGTGAATGAGGTGATATTTTTATTTGAGCAATAAAATGTGATATCTTTTATTTGAGCATCTGTTGATGAACAAGACAAGCTTTTGAGCTTACACAGAGCTCTTCAGATCTGTGAAGCTTGAAAGCTTGCGCTTTTTACCAACAGACATTTGTCCAATAAAATAGTACCTCGCTCATTTTGTTTATCTAATATCCTATGACCATCACGACCATCACAGGAGCACAATTTGTAGAGACCTAATTGCTTGTACTTTCATAAATTAAAAGAACAACCTTTTTTCCCATTAAAATAATCTGACCAATAGCTTTGATAACTCTCATGAAAGGTGCTGTTTCTTGATGGCTAAAGATGATACTGCAGGCCCATATGTGTCAACAAATGCATGCTATGTGTATGTTTTGATGAGTAAATCCATCTAATCTGTTGTTTACAAATTATGTAAATTGGTATTAAGTAGTTAGAATCCTCCTGCACATTTAAATATCCATTAGGGTGATGCAGTATTTATAAGACAAGATTCACTGACAAAAGGGGTGGAGTTGGAGTGAAAAAAAAGAACAGGCTGTCCAACAACCAAATTACTCCTTTGCTACTTTCTTATAATACAAGTTACCTACCCCATTGGTGTATGTTAATAGACTGAAAGCACTTGTACTGTGATGTTCTTCTAGATTGGAAGCTCCTACCAAAGTATGGTCATGGGACGGAAATTAGGAGGTTTTTTATAGCTTGCTTGAGGAGAGGGAATTTGTGGTAACTATTTCTAGCATACCTGATGAGACTGACAAAGGGCAGATGCTGCGCTGATTGGGATAAGACCTTCACCAGGGTATAATAGTTACCTTATGTGTCCTTCGCAGTGAACGTAAGTCTGTTGCATGAGTATGTGCCTCAGCCTTGAGGTGAAAGATGGTCTTGGTATTGACCAATAAGATGGGAAAATTAAGGCTAAAAAATGCCAACAGGATGCTAAATATTACAGGATGTCAGGAGTGGGAATGTACACAAAAATTGTACAGGACCACTATAACTAAAATGTTGTTTAGTCTTCCAAAATCAGACAGTATCAGTTACCAGTGCCAAAGACTCTTAGCTGTAGATGTACATGGTGGAGAAAAGCGGGTAGTCACATGTTCATATATGGCTGAATTGGTGACGTCTGTTCAGGTTTGAATGTTTCTTATATGGAGAGATCCACTGCTGTGCATTTTTTCTATGTAAATAATGTCATATTAGTTTATATGGTGCACATCCACACTCACAAGAGCTGAATTGGACTATATGAATTTGAATTAACTTTCTTAAAAAAATTGTGTAAATAAGCCATAGACTATAACAAATCTTGGCTATTATATTGTAGTTCTAACCAACTACTATGTTATTCCTTTGGTACAGAATACAGTTGTGACAGATATGAACTTCAAAAGGCTGAGATGTGCCAGATGCTGTGAGCCCAGCAATTATTCAGAAATGCGTGTACCCATTAATGTTCCATCTATCTTTGTGAGGAAGGGATTGTATGCTAACTCCATGGAAAGGTTTCCTGAGCTTCCCTGAGGAACTAAAAACAGTAGAGGATAATTACTGCAAATCCTGGGACAGGCAAACCACTCCAGAGAAGTACCACCTCATGGGGCCAGAGGTCAGGTAGGCAGAACTGAAGATATCCCAGAGACAAACAAAGGGCTTTTGGTATAAATAATCAGCACAAACTGATTCAAAGACCTCATTTTGATCCAAAAGTGGTATAAGATTGTAACTGAAATGCCAAAATCCTGCTGGGTTTGTATGACTGTGGTCAGCCAGGTTCCCCAAAAGATGAGTGACATCTGAAGAGCTTAGCGTGTATGTAGATTATTTATTGTTTTATTATATGTTTCCTCTGTAATGCTTTTGTCCTAAATAAATGTATTGTATTTTGTGAAAGCTGGCTTCTCACTGGGAAACACTGTCATAGACCCTGGGAGAGAGCAGAACCATGGGTGCTGGACTAAGGTCAGACCTGCTGACACAGTCTTAGTGAACTACAAGTACTATACTATATATACTGTAGGTATAAATAGGTTAAAAAAATATATAAGTTCATGGAGGATAGGTTCAACAGTAGTTATTAGCCAAAACAATTAAGGACACAGCCCTGTGCTGCAGGTACCCTAAACCTCTAACTTCCAGAAGCTGGAACTAGATGACAGGGGCCAGATCACTTGATAATTGCTCTTTTCTGTTCATTCTCTCTGAAGGATCTGCATTGGCCACTGGTGGGAGACAGGATACTGGACTAGGTATTGGTCTGATCCAGTATGGACAGGGGAACTGCAAATCTAAATCCCTGTCGGGAGGGACAGAGACATAAGTCCCCTCCACTGAGAAGCGACAGCTGGAGGCCTAAGACCTAAAAGGAGTGCCTTTCAACAGAACAGGGAGGAAACAGAAGTGCAGTTAACCCCAGAACCATGGCACCAGTTTATATAAACTGCTCTAAATACAGAGGATGTTTTTTTTCAAATTTGCTAGGTAGTGCTGTATTGTCTTTAAGAAATCAAGTAAATTCTTACCTTTCTTTAAAACCCAACACCATATGACTGCTGTGAACACCCTCCTTCTTGCCTGTGAAGATTTATAAATTAACACATACAATGTTCTCTTTTATTTTAAAAAAAGTTTTTCTTCTAAAATTTTAATGTAACTTCCATGCAGAGTCCTTTAAAACAAAACAAAAACGTCTGCAAAAGCTTGAATGTTTTTGTTTTGTTTGGGGGTGGGAGAGGGAAGATGGCCTTTTTCACAGTTACATCTGTGTGCACAGGTGTAGACTGTGGTTATGTAAAGGAAGTGGGTGGTTGAAGGGCAAACTTAACAACTTGATATGTACTTCTAATTTCCTTATGTTTCTTTTTTGAACAGTATTATATTTTGGTTTAGCACAGTCTTGGTTCCACATTATGGTATCTGGCATGTAAAGTTGCTAGGGACACTGAGGCATCACAGGCTATTTGCCACAGGTGGGATCTGAATCTATATAGCTGCAACATGCACAGCTTGATGAACTGTGCTCTGAAATAAAGAGGACTGACACTTCATATTTTGTGACTCACTGTGGTTTATATGTATTGTACCAAGACTTTTTCTGAACCATTTCTCCTGACTCCTTTCTTCTTTTGCAGCAACATGGGTGCACAAATATTAAAGGTTTGATTAATAGTTTCACTTCTTGATGTAACGATGGTTGTTTACTTTAGTTGATATACAACTGGTCTTTAGTGTCCTTCATGAGTTATACACCCAGGACCCAGAAGAATGAACAAAGACGACAAAAATTTAGAAATCCCTATTTTGCTCTTTTCCTGAAAAATAGCTCTTGGGCAACACCAATCAGTTTTACATCCATCCCTTTATGTTTTAGCAGGTCAATAGGGTTTAGCCAGGATTAGAAAGAAGGGCAGAGCCAGATGCTCATAGGGGTAAATTCTCTTGTCTGGACATATTGCACTCAGATCTGTACCAGAAGTAATTTTAAGCTAATTTTATATTGTCTTGGTTTCGAGCTGTTCTAATGTATGCCCAATTGCTAGTGACTACAAGGGGCCATTTTGATAAGCAAGGATTGCTGGGATATGGGGATGCTCCATCAAACCCACTTTTCTCTGGAAATACCCCTGTGTCTGTGGCTGAGTCCCTGATCCACTTTCAGCCCTGCAGTTAAAGTAGTTACCTGGAACATGGAAACTCTAGGTTCAAGTCTCCTTCCTCCCCTTCCCTCACCTGAAGGAAAAAAGAGAGAGTTAGAATGGCTCTATAGCCTGGTGGTTAGGGATCCCCTTTAGAAAATCAAGATTTGAACCTGGCTCCAATGACTTCACTCTTAATTATTTACACACAACAGGAGACTACATCAGAATATCCCTTAGTCTAGTAATTAGGTCATTCTCTTGGGAGGCCCCCATTCAAATCTTTTCTCCCTCTCTAACAGTGAGGGGTAATTTAATCTGGGTCTCCCATACCCCAGACAAGGGCTTTAAACAGTAGGCTAAAGATTATAAAGCGGGTACCACCACTACCAATTCCTTCTCCAGCCAGATTTTGCATGGGACACAATCTGATAAGTAGCATCTCAGCAGACGTACTGGATTTGTCCCTGCATTCAATTTAGGCAGTTGAATGCTATCTTTTCCAAGTTTATGAATCCCCCTGGGGCTTAGGTGAGAGATATGCATCCAGATCCCTAGAGGAAAATAGTATATATGCCCAAAGAAAGGAAGGCTATGTCTACACTGGGGGATTCAATTAAATCGACTTAAGTTTGACTTTAGGTTGACTTAAAGTCGACTTTGTTAAGTCAGCTTAGGGGTATGTTTACACGAGTAGACATACCCTGGGCTGGGCTTGGGCTCAGATTCAGGCCCTGCCCTGACCCCACCCCAGGTTGCAATCTGGCTCCTGGGCCCTGATCTGGCCCCGAGGGCCCAATCCGGTTCCTGCTGCTGCCGGCAAGCGTCGTGGAGCCTGATCTGGCTCTGAGCCCCTTGCTGCAGGCAGCAGAGACTAGAAGCCAGCTCCTGCCCCAGCAGTAGGGAGCTGGGAGCCTGATCCGGCCCTGAGCTGCCTGCTGCAGGCGGCAGGGGCTGGGAGCCCAATCCAGCTCTGAGCCCTTTACCACATGTGGTATGGGACTGGGAGCTGGCTCCTGCCACTGGTGGCAAAGAGATCAGAGCTGGATTGAGTTCCCAGTCTCTCACCGCTGGTGGCTGGGGCTGGATCAGGCCCCTGGAGCAAGCTCAGGAACCAGGATGGGATAGGGCCTGGGCATTTCTGACCTGCAAAGCCAACTTAAAAGCTTAAGTTGACTTTCAGGGCAGCTTTTATTAAGTCAGCTTAAGCAAGTTCTTAAGTCAACTTAATAAATTCTAAATTTAGCCATGGAGTTCCTTAGGTCAGCTTAAAGCAGGCTAAGTTGACCTAAGGTTCCAGTGTAGGCAACTATGAAACTTGTCCTTTGAAAACTTAGTCACTGAGTGAGTTTAGACGCCTACAGCATTTGATGGGAGTTTTCTGGATCTAAATCTGAGGTTTTGGTTTGGTCCATAAATATGTTTGTGAAACTGGGCCTGAAGGTCTCTGTGCTAAGCAGAAAAATCTTCAAAGGGCTGGATCTATAGTCTTTATATCTCCTTTGCACTGCCAGAACAGTCCAAAGCACCTTAATGCAGCCAAGAATTTCGTACACATAGTGTACACTCCATCATAGAGTTCTAAAACTGAGGCTTAGGCTACACTGAGGGACCAGATCTAACTCGCCCTCCAGCTGTGTGTTACACACTCATATGCGAAAAAATTCACGTTAAGGGGGGGCTGGAAGTCAGCATTATAACTTCACCCTTGCAAGAAGCGTAGCTTTCTGTTCAACCTTAATAAACCAGGTCTATGCAAGTGTGTATGGATCCTGAGAGACACAAACTATTCTAAGTCTGTGCATGGACCACCCACTGATTTGGATTAAAAGCACTTCAATGTCTGGATGAAAATGATCATGACTTGGAGACTATACCCTAATTCTGCACTATCTTTTCCTGTGTTTGTACTGTGCCTAGTGTGATCTTTGTCCTCTTAAAAGTCATTTATATATTATTGCAATGTGTTGTAGGTAGGATATTTGCACAACTGTCAACAAACACACCTTAAACAATTCTACAGAAGCAAATGCCAACTAGTTGATTAAAATCTTTAACTTATATATAGTAAAGTGGAATATTTCACTGTTTTTTGAACTGCACTTATTTTGTATACATAGAAGACATCTAATTTTATTTAGATCTATCTATCTACCTACCTATCTAACAGTAGATATTTTCTGTTGATCCATCGACCAGCAGACTGCCTACATTGTGGAGTAGTCTCCAAGGGAACTGTTGGAAGCTCCATCACTAGAGAAGTATATTTTGCAGTTTCAGGATAGTATGTTAGACAAGAGCTACTGCATCTTTCTAGCACTAATGTTTTTGATCCTCATTGCTGTCAATGCAGGCATTTGTAAGAAACTCATTTTATAGATTTGTAAGAATAATAAAACTGATAATATCTGAATGAGTTTTCAGCTCATGACTGGCATGTTGATTCTCTAGTCTTAGAGTTTTCTCACCAGTGTGGTGGTATTTATCACACTTTCACAGATGAGTTGGGAAATGGCTAGAAGATGGCAGAGTAGTAAAGGGTAAAATGAACCTTGATTTATGTAAACACAAGTATAAAACTTGCACACTCAAAGTAAAAAGCTTTGATCTTTGTGATATGTCTGCTGATTCATTCTTGAATGTTTATAAATTCATGTTTAAACCAGAAAGTAACAGTTTTAAAACCATCATCTTGTTTTCATCTAAACACACAACTTTTTCTGTATAGCGGAAGACAAAGCTCGGCTCTTTGATTGTTGCTTCAATATTAATGGTTCTGTAAGTGTTGGGGAACACTTCAGCATCATGCCACCACTTACTATGACTCAGGAGGATCGTAATGACTAATCAAACTAACGTTATTTTAAAATGGAGACTCTAAAAGGTATTTTAGCTATACATTTGTACCAAAAAATTATATAGAACTAGAATGGAATTATTTTTTTTTTACTACTGCCTTGTTTAATATCTAAGAACAGATTTACCTAACAAATTACAACCATCCACTATGAATGACTTAACTCTCCCTGTGATGTAGTGGACCAGCCATGCTCTGACCTAGAGAGAATTGAGGACTCACTGCAGGCTGAAAAGACTGTGCCCCTCACCTTTGCTGGGGAGGCTCAGCATGGAAGGGGGCTATAAAAGGCATGAACCTGGCTCAGTCAGGGCTGGCTGCTGACTGGGAAGGACATGGACCATTGGTTCTCTCTACCGAGCCACTACAGGTACGAACCCTGGAACAAGCCAGTACGAACGCGAAACAGATCCTAAGCTGCTAGACAATCCCTGGGCAGGGACTGGGCTGCTAGGAGCTGCACCAGCTGCCCTGGAGAACACCCTGGAGAATCATGGAGTGTTGCCACTGACAAGAGGGTAGGAAGTAACCCAGGGACTTGAACAGTCACAGGGGGTGAATCAGGTTACCACTCAGCATGTTTTGAAAGAACTCCTACTGATGTAGGGAGTGTAACCCCCTCACTGACAGGGTCCTGAGCTGGGGCTTGGAGGAGCAGGGAGGGCCCAAGCCTCCTATCCTGAGCTCTGCACTCCAATGGGCAGCACTCGTCTACTCCAATGGGCCATTAGGCCCCACTGCCCCGACAAAGGGGGCCACCTTGCTTACTCAGGCCATGAGGTCACACTACCCTGAAGAGAAAGGTGGCCCCGGAAATTTGACCACCCTGCCACCTCATCCCAGAGGGAAGTTCGGCAGGGTGGATTTGAACCAATGGTTTTTCCCACCTTCCCAACATAAGTGACCTGATGCCTGTGATGGGGAATACTAGCCCTGTGACACTCGTCTAAAGTCCTTCTCATCTTATGCCCCTTCCTCTCTTTCCATGTTATTGATGATTTTTTCAGCAAGAGGAGTGATAAGATCAGACATGACAAACCCCTCCTCCTGTCCCTTTCACACACCCACCCTTTCTCCTCCTTCCGCCATCACTGACACTGAGAAGTTGAACCTGTTTTCCTCCTCTAACCGCACTGCCTTTCCCAGTGATCCCACCATCTCTTTCTCACCTTAAATACTCTTCTTAATCCTAACAATCCCACAACTGACCCACTGTCCTCTTCCACTACCGCCTCTTCTTGACTTACTCCGATCTGGTTTCTGCTCTCTTCGCTCCACTGAAACTGCTCTCACCAAAATCTCTTTTTCTGTCTAAATCTTGGGTCTGTATTCCATCTTCAGACTCAAACTCTCCATTGCTTTTGACATCACTGATCAGACTCTTACTCTGAAATCTTGTCCACTGATGTTTGCAAATCTGTCCTCTGTTAGGCTCTCTCTACACCACAGTTCTAAAACAAAAATTTTGCTAGTAGAGAGTCATTGTAGTGTACAGCAATCCTTTGGTGCTGATGTGTCTCCTCACTAGGACCACTTGCACTAACCAAAGAGGCAGTGTGGGGGAGCTGAGATGTCAACCTCTCAGCTCCCTGCAGGGAGCCCACAGACTCCCTGCTGCCCCTTACATGCGCTCTGCCCACCCCCCCTTGCTGGGGACCCTGGCACTGAGCTTGAGGCCTACAGCAGCCCCACTTCTGTCAGGACCTGGGATTCCCAGTGGCTGCAGCCATGCTGCTTCTGGTGACCTAGGAGCCACAGTGGCTGCCTCCCCTGCTGCTGGGGACCTGCTAGCCTTGGTAGCTGCCTCTGGTCCCTATGGCAGGAGGGGCAGCTGCTGGGGCTCCCCAGTCCCCATTGGTGGAGTCTGAAGCCACCAGGGACAGAGCAGCCTCAATGGTGGGGATCTGAAGATGTCAGAGACTCAGGATCCCTGGCAGCAGGGGTTGAAGCCACTGGGCATGGAGGATCCCTGGAAGTGGGGGGCTGAAGGTACCCAGGGATCCCTGTCCCCAGGTGCAGGGGTGTAAGCAGCCCATGTGGTGGCAGGGGGCAGAAGCCACCGGGGATCCTCCGTCCCTGTTGGCAGCCCTCCATTTTCAATTTCACTGCTGTAACAGAACAGTGAAATTGGCAAGTACTATTACTTGTCAATTTCCCTGCTCTGTTAGAGCAGGGAAGTTGACCAATATGACAGCTCCTGAAAATCAGAGTGGCCTTGACTGGCATTGTGGGACATTTCAAGAGGCTGTGTAATGTGGAAAAAAACAGCTTCAGAGTCCACACCGATTCTTTTGCCATAAAACAGGTGCGCAGAAGGTGTTATTCCTTACTCGCACAGGTGGTATTATTTTCTTACCAAAAGAAGACAGTTTTGATGACAAAACAAGCACTCCAGTGCATACAGTGGGCTTGTTTTGTCACAAAAAGTCAACTTTTTGCATTGAAACTCTCTAGTGTATATAAACCCTTAGTTCTTCTACCTTTCTGGTCCCTCCTTTAGCATCTATTTCAGGAGGGCTCATCTGGCCAGTTTTCATTTTCCATGGAAATTCCATAGGGATCTATCCATGGAACCCTTCCCTTTTCTCTTGTGTCCTTTCTCCAGATCAGGGGTGGCCAAACTGTAGCTCGTGAGCTGCATGCAGCTCTTTTACAGTTAACATCATTTTCTGCCTACCAGTCTGGGGTGGAGAACGTGGAGCTTCTGCTGTTCGGCAGGGTGGTTAACCTACAGTATGCTACCCACTGTGGAGAAGGGTGTCTGGGAAGGAGGTGGTCAATAAATTTGACCATATCTGCTCTAGATGATCTCATTTGCTTACATGACTTCAACTGTTATCTCCAAACTGAAGATTCACAAAACCAGCCATGTTGTCTCCACCCACTCTCACATTTTGGACTGTCTTTCTAATAGGTTATCTTCTTGCTTCCATTATTGTAGACAACACCAGTATCTACCCTTCTCACTCGGGTTCATAGACTCAATAGACAGGACAAAATCAAAGATGATCTTTTCTTTAGATCAAGGTTGGTTCAAATCTTGCCATTTCATAGCATTCATAACATGTTCAACATAACACTCATTCATATTCATAACATTTCTGAAACCAGACTTTCCTCTTTGTCCATGCAGGTAAAACTCTCACTTAAGCCTCCATTCTCTCTCATGGCTATTGCAGCTTCCTTCTTTTTGTTTTTTCTGATACCCATCTGTGATGGGGTGGACCCGCCCCACACTCAAGCAGGCCTATAGACCCTAAGAAAGGGGGCATGCTGGGCATGCTCGAACTGGCACCCAGGCATAAAAGGCTGCAGTTCCCCTCAGTCAGGGGCAGACCAGCAGAGGAAGCAGACGCGTGGGGGAGGCTCCTACCCAAGGACCGGTTTGGCCCCCACCTTAAAGGGACGCGCCATTGATAGGCCGAGGACGCTGACTACTGGGCACACCGTTGAGCGAGGCGTACCCCGCCATGAGGACCCCGGGGCCCAGGCCAAAGACTTGGCGACACCGGATGGATCCGGGGAACCGAAGGGGGGAACACCGGCAACGACCCAGGTAGGAAGCAGCCCAGGGCAGTGCCCAGTGGTGTGAGCCATGGTATTGCCGTGGTCTCGGTCGGCGCGTTGCAGCACGGATCCCCGCCAACTGGACCAGGAGCTACAGTAACCCCAGGGCCCTGGGCTGGGGTTCAGTGGAGCGGGTGGGCCTGAACCTCCTACCTGGGCACGCCTTGCCCTGGATTGAAGGGCCTCTGAGCGCTGACTCTGGCCATTGGGCCGCACTGCCCTGGATTGAAGGGCCTTGGACCACTGACTCTGGCCATTGGGCCGCACTGCCCTGGATTGAAGGGCCTTGGAACGCTGACTGTGGCCATTGGGCCGCACTGCCCTGAATTAAAGGGCCATGTTTGGGGCTCAAACCAGGTTTTTCCCTGTGTTTGAGCGAGTGGGGGCAGCATACCCCACGACAGGTGGTGGAGAATGCAGGCAGGTGATCAGACCCTGGGACAGGGGTCTTAGGAAAAGGGAACAGTCTAAGGGGTTTCCCTTCGGCGTTAAATTTGTTGTGTTCATTTCGTTCTTTTAAACCCCTCCCCCGACTCGGCAATGGATACGGATACGGTCCTGAAATGACTGTTGGAAAACCAGCAGCAACAACAACAACAGCAGCAGCAGTATATACAACTACTCCAACAGATGGCAGCCCAACAACAGGCTCAAGCATCCCAGCAGCAAGACCAATTTCAGCAGTTCATGAGGGAGTTGGCCACCCAACACCAAGGTCACCAGGAGAGACTGGTCCAACAAATGGGGGCTGCGTTAAAGCCCCCTACCACCATGAGCCCTGGTGTCGGGGCCCCCAAGGCAGGGGTGGGTCAGGCTAGCCTGCCACTCCGACTGACGAAGATGGGCCTGGGAGATGATCCAGAAGCCTTTCTAGTGACCTTCGAGCGGGTTGCCACCGCAGCACAGTGGGCACTCGAACATTGGGCCACCTTGCTGGCACCGTATTTAACTGGACCAGCACAGCTAGCTTATCGCAACCTGGACCCCCGGGATGCCCTAGTATATGCCAAGGTCAAGGAGGCAATTCTGGACCAGACCGGGGTAGATTCCGAGACCTACCAACGGCAATTGCGGGGTACTTGGTACCCACCCGACACCCATCCTAGGGAAATGGCCCAAAGGATCAAAGAGGACTGCTGGCGATGGCTGGAGCCCGAAAAACGGTTGGGACCCAAGGTTGTGGAGCTTGTGGCCTTAGAACAATTCATGCAAGAGCTCCCAGGTGGGACTAAGGAGTGGGTACAGAAACACCGCCCAAAGACCTTGGCAGAGGCCGTCTCCCTGGCAGAGGACTATTCGGCAGCAGAAACGACGGGGCCCTGTCCCCTGGGAGTGCCCGGTGCCCGCAAAGTAGAAAGTAAAAGAGGGCTGGGCTCACCCAGAGCAAGGGCAGGGGAACCATCCCAGACCCCTCCGATCCCCCTCAGCCCAAGTCACCCCAAACCGACGGGAGGACCCCAGAGACCCCGGGCAGAAGCGAGGGGAAACCACCGGATGGATTCAGCCCCACCCACAGGAGGTGACCAGTGGGGGAATGATCAGAATCAGTGTTGGGAGTGTGGAGAAGAGGGTCATTATCATTGAGAGTGTCCTTATATGGAGTTTGAGTATGCGCAGGTGTGTGCAGTGGGCCACCGGGCCAGAAAGCGCACCCCCGCAAAACTTGTTATCCCAGTGCGGATCGAGCAGACTCAAGACCTCACCCTCATAGATTCAGGGTGCAGTCAGACGCTTATCCGGGAGGGACTGATACTGGGCCTGGAGGTGTCAAGCCCGACCATGCAACTCCAGTGCATACATGGGGCTACCCGCCCCTACCCGACTGCCCGAGTGCGCTTGGGGGTGAGTCGACAGACGGCAAGACTCCAGGTGGGCGTGGTCCCAGGTCTGGTGTATCCTGTGGTGTTGGGCTGCGACTGGCCCGAATTTGATAGGGTCATGCGAGGTGACGGCCCGGACACCTCAAGCGTATCAGCAGCGAACGTCCTTGACGCAAAACTGCTGGGGCATACTGGGCCAACTGAGCCAGGCAAAGAGGAGTCGGGGCCCTCGGACAAGTCCCAGACCCCTATTAGACCACCAGGTGCGACCCTGGAGAAGGCACAGGGTGAGCTAGAGAAAGATGGGGACTTCCTCCGGGACCAACGCGAAGACCCCACGCTAAAACACACCTGGGATCAGGCCACCAACCCGGACTTGGAGCCACCCAACAACCTCCCTCAGGGGCCCCGCTTTGAGATACAGAAGCATCGGCCGTACTGAGTGACATATGAGCCCCAGACCCAGGAGATTATTTACCAGCTCTTGGTACCACGTCGTCCCCGGTGGGACCTCCTGCATTTAGCCCACGATATCCCCTGGGCCAGGCACTTGGGTTGGGAAAAGACCCTCCAACGAGTGGATCAACGGTTTTATTGGCCAGGGCTCCAGAGGGAAGTGAGAGATTTTTGTGCCTCCTGCCCAGAGTGTCAACGGACTGGGCCTGCGGGGCTACCAAAGGCTCCCTTCATTACTATGCCAGTAGTGGGGGTTCTGTTTGAACGTATGGGCATGGACCTTGTGTGTCCGCTAGAACAAAGCCAAACTAAAACCCACTTCATTCTAGTCATGGTAGATTACGCTACCAGGTATCCAGAGGCCACATCCCTACAGACAGCGACTGCATCAAACATTGCTACAGAATTGTTAAAAGTTTTTTCTAGGGTTGGGATACCGAAAGAGATACTAACCAACCAGGGTACAAATGTTTCCTCGAAGTTGATAGGCGAGCTGTGTCACCTGATGGGGATTAGGACCATCAGAACCGCCGTGTACCACCCACAAACTGATGGGCTGGTGGAGAGGTTCAACGGCATCTTGAAGTCCATGCTGCACAAATTCGTGCAGGAAGAGCCCCGGCATTGGGACGTGGTGCTGCCGGCCCTCCTCTTCACCATACGGGAAGTCCCCCAAGCCTCCACGGGGTTCTCCCCTTTTGAATTACTTTACAAGCGAAGGCCTAGGGGTGTATTGGACCTCCTGAAAGAGGATTGGGAGATGCAAGAGACCCGGGTCCAGGGTACCGTACATTATATAATCAAACTACAGGAACGACTGCGGACCCTGGGAGCCTTCGCCCAAGAAAACTTAAAACAAGCCCAAGGAATTCAGACGTGACGATATGATCAAGGTACAAAGGTCCGGGTGTTTCAACCAGGGGACAGCGTACTGCTCCTGTTACCCTCTAGCGAGTCCAAACTGCTGGCCAAATGGCAGGGCCCATTTGAAGTAACCCAGTGAATCAGCCCAGTGGATTATGAGATTAGAATACCGGGACGTAGGAAGGAAATTTGCATCTATCACGTTAATTTATTGAAGAAGTGGATGGGAAGGGAGGCCATGTGGATAGCCCCACCTACCCCAGAACCTGAACTTGGGCCCTAGGCCAAAGAAGCCCGCGACGCTACTCCGCCAGCAGTGGGAGAAGGACTTAGTCCCAAACAAAAAGGAAAATTACAGGAAATTCTAGACCAGTTCCCGGATGTCTTGTCCATATGCCCAGGGAGGACCCCGCTGGCGAGCTATCATATTGCTACGCTGGCTGGACAGAGGATCAGGGACAACCCCCAACCACTCCTGCGGAAAATGTGGCCTGCGGCTAAGCAAGAATTAGAAAGCATGTTAGAGATGGGGGTAGTGGAGAAGTCCAAAAGCGAATGGCGTAGCTCCATCGTCCTAGTACCCAAGCCGGATGGTAGCCTATGTTTTTGTATAGACTTCCGGAAACTTAATGCGGTGTCCAGATTCAATGCATACCCGATGCCCTGGGTGGACGAATTGGTAGAAGGACTGGGCGCGGCGCAGTACCTTTCAATGCTAGACTTGACTAAAGGGTATTGGCAAATTCCCCTTACACCCACGTCGCGCCCAAAGACGGCCTTCTCTATGCCATTCGGACTTTCAGTTTGTCACCATGCCCTTCGGATTACATGGAGCAGCCGCTACCTTCCAGAGACTAATGAATAAAGTGCTACAACCCCATGATGCCTATGCAGCAGCATATATAGACGATATCATAATATATAGTAGCAGCTGGGAAGAACATCTAAAACATCTCGACCGCATCTTGGCGGCCCTCAGAGAAGCCCGCCTGATGGTTAATCCCGCTAAGTGCCACTTGGGACAGAGAGAAGTGACCTACCTCGGATACGTAGTGGGAGGGGGTACACTACGGCCATTAGTTGGTAAGATCCAGGCCACAACCAAGGACCAAAAGGCAGGTACGCCAATTCTTGGGTCTGGCAAGTTACTACCGCCGCTTCGTGCCGGACTTTGCAACCATCACGACCCCCCTGTCTGACCTAACTAAGAGCTCCGCCTCCAGGAAAGTCCGATGGACAGACCAAACGGAAGAAGCATTCCAAGCACTAAAATGCAGCTTGATGCGAGAACCGGTACTTGTACATCCAGATTTTAATAAGGACTTTATATTACAGACAGATGCCTCAGAAGTGGGCCTGGGGGCGATACTGTCGCAGGAAGTCGAGGGAGAAGAGCACCCCATACTATATGCAAGCAGGAAATTATTCCCTCTTGAGACACAATACTCGACCATTGAAAAGGAGGCCTTGGCAGCAAAATGGGCCATAGATACACTCCGATATTACCTTCTGGGGTCTACCTTCACATTAGTGACTGACCACGCACCCCTAAAATGGCTGCAATCCATGAAGGACACGAACCCTCGGCTGATGCAGTGGTACCTGACCTTCCAGCCATATAACTTCAAAG
This sequence comes from Podocnemis expansa, assembly GCA_007922195.1. Classification (NCBI taxonomy): domain Eukaryota; kingdom Metazoa; phylum Chordata; order Testudines; family Podocnemididae; genus Podocnemis; species Podocnemis expansa. The sequence continues at coordinate 28,657,916 of ML681964.1, read as the reverse complement.
TGACTCACCGACCGGGTAAGAAACACGCTAACGCGGACTTCTTTTCCAGGTTGGGGGAAGAAGGAGATAGAGCAACTACCCCCGTAAGGCCAGTCATAAAGGGTGGGGGTGTGACGGGGTGGACCCGCCCTGCACTCAAGCAGGCCTATATACCCTAAGGAAGGGGGAAGCCCCCTGCCCCTTAGGCCCTGCTGGGCATGCTCGAACTGCCACCCAGGCATAAAAGGCTGCAGTTCCCCTCAGTCAGGAGCAGACCAGCAGAGGAAGCAGATGCGTGGTGGAGGCTCCTACCCAAAGACCGGTTTGGCCCCCGCCTTAAAGGGACTCGCCATTGATAGGCTGAGGATGCTGACTACTGGGGATGCCGTCGGCCGAGGTGTACCCGGCCGTGAGGACCCCGGGGCCCAGGGCAAAGACTTAGCAACACCGGACGGCTCCAGGGAACCAAAGGGGGGAACACCGGCAACGACCCAGGTAGGAAGCAGCCCAGGGCAGTGCCCAGTGGTGAGAGCCGTAGTATTGCCGCGGTCTCAGTCGGCGCGTTGCGGCACGGATCCCCGCCGACTGGACCAGGAGCTATGGTAACCCCAGGGCCCTGGGCTGGGGTTCAGTGGAGTGGGTGGGCCTGAACCCCCTACCTGGGCACGCCTTGCCCTGGATTGAAGGGCCTTGGACCACTGACTCTGACCATTGGGCCGCACTGCCCTGGACTGAAGGGCCTTGGAACGCTGACTGTGGCCATTGGGCCACACTGCCCTGGATTGAAGGGCCTTGGAACGCTGACTCTGGCCATTGGGCCGCAATGCCCTGGATTGAAGGGCCGCCTGTATTTGAGTGAGCGGGGGCAGCATACCCCGCGACACCATCTCAATCTTTTGGGGCCTTTCAAATGTTGCTGTTGGGACCATCTTCTGGAGCCATCATTACGATCATCTCATCCGTTTCTTGAGTCCTTGCACTGGTTCCCCTTCACCACCACTTAAAATACAAGCGTCTGGTTCTCATTTTTAAACTCCTTTACAATTTAGTCCCTCCATACTTATTTGCTCTTGTGCTGCATCTGCTGCTCAGTTAGCTATGCCACTTTTGCATTACCCATTTCTCTGTTTCTTCCAAAAGTGCCTTTTGCACCTTTTCCCATGCTTTCTCTTATACATGGAGCATCTTTCCCGAACTAATTATAAAACCACTACCCTGATCTCCTTTATATCCCTCCTCAAAATGCACTACTGTTTTGATCAGGAAACCATAAACTAATTGGTCATGGCTATAGGAATGGCTAACTGGGAATTCAGATAACTCATTCATTTGTATCTTTATAACTTTGTTTGAAATCGACTTGAAATAATCTTGCAGTGAGCATATCTGATCTATGTTAAATACATGTTCTCATACAGCTTCCCTTACCTCAGTCTCTTATAGATTCATACACATTAAGATCAGAAGAGACCAATATGATCACCAGTCTGACCTCCTGCACAAGGCAGGCCACAAAACCTCACCCACCCACTTCTGTAATAAATCTCTACCCTAAGAATAAACCTCTTTCCTTCTGATTGTTACATCAACTTGTTGTGTCTTGCTTTAATTATACTGTAAACTCTTTGGACCAAGAATTGTCTTTTACTGTGTTTGTAAAACATAATGGCTATGTCCACACGTATATGGTTAAATTGATTTTAAGTTAAATTGATCTAATTGAATTGCTATAAAAATCATTAAATCAGTTTAAGTTAAATTGATTTTTCAGGCCACCACTAGAAGACCAAATCGAATTAGCATGTCCATGGACAAGACTTGCTAGTTCGATTTAGGAGAGGGGCACTATAGGAGGTGTGGCAACATGGCCCCCTAGAAAGGCCATGCCCCCACCCAATATATAGAAAAAGCACAGCACCCTGGGAAGGAGAAGAGCAAAAGTGTTAAAGTGAAATAACAGTTAAATCAAAATAACACAGCCACACAGCATTATTTCCAAATAACAGCTTTGATTTAACCGTCATTTTGATATAATACTAGGTTTTATCATATTGAAATAACTTTCCCTACTGCAAGATAAGAGATCTCCTTGTCTCAACATAAGGAAACATAATGTGGACCTGCAATCTTCTAAATCAAAATAATCTGCATTATTTTGATTTAAAGACTGTGTGTGGACATACCCAATGTCCTGAGTACACAGAAGTACTAGCAAGAGTCTGGTATTTATTTCCTGGCCCCCATCATGTGACATAGGTTACGGTTACAAAAATTTAAATTCTATCACAGCAAAAGTCAGTATCCATCCACTCCTATACACATCACCACTAAATCTTTCCTTTTTTTCCCACTAAATTTAGCATAATAAAAATAGTATACAAGGGCAAAATGCAAAGAGAGAGAGATTTGGGGGAATTACTATTTGTATATTTTGTCATTATAGTACATGAAAAAAATCGGATAACCAAACTTAAACTTATCATGCAGTGCAGTGCATTGAGATTCTTTTCATAATTAGGATTTTCCTCTGATCTGTAGGATAACTACCACTTATACTGGAATACAATTCAATGCAAGGCGTAAACCTCCACTGATGTCAGTGTAAGCCTTGTATGTCAGGGGACAGACATCAGACAAGGGGAGAGAGAATTACATTTCAATTAAAGATGGCAGAGAAATATTTTTAACTTAATTTCTTAAAAATATCAGGATCCCAGACATCAGATTGAAATGTTTGAATCTAAACAACTGCTTTGATTTGCTGAAACAGTCTGACCTGATCCTATGAGTTATACTTCCTTGCATTCTGTAAAGTCTCTATCTTCATGCATCTGACAAAGTGGGATTTTCTCTAAAGAAAGCTCATGCAATAAATAAATTTGTTAGTCTTTAAAAGTGCCACAAGACTTCTTGTTTGTTTTGCTGACCTAAACTGACACGGCTACCCCTTGGAACTTTACACCAGCCTTTTTCCAATACTATTCCCTCATCTCATAGAAATCCCTCTTGCAAGACACTGCTTAGAGCAGATGTAGATTCTCTGTGGCATGTGAGAACCAAAGAAATGTCATAGTAGTACAGAATCAATACAGTCACTCTCAATCAGAAAAAACAAACAAACAACCCCCCCCCCCCAAAAAAGGAAGACTACTGTTGTTCCATCACAATTTAAGGAAACTGACCAATTACATTAAGATGATTAAATTCTACACACTGACACAGATTTTTCTTACTCTTACCACTAAGATCACTTCAGGGCTCTTAAAACACAGGGTTTAATATCTCAGTCAGTGAGCAGCAGTCATTAGCATTGTAAAGTTTTTTTTTCCCTTTGGCCTTTCTTCAGCACCAAATGTTTATCAAGTATTTTGGCAGTGGCTGCATCAGATCTCAGGCCTCAGGGAAAATACATATGCCCATACCTAGTTTACTGGCTGGTTCAAGCCTGCATATGACCAGGCATGGAGGAATTACGGATAGTAACATGTGCTCTTTCTAATCCTAATGCTAGGGATAATCTGGGGAAACATCCAGGAAATATATTTGATTGAAACAACCCTGAATCCTAAAAGTTAGGTCTTTGTTTTCAGATAAATGACTTGTGAATATTTCCCCAAACAGTACTAACTCCAAGTTATCAGGTTTACTTTAAGATTAACAAATTTCATGGTCTCCTCCTTTTGACACTTTATGCTAGACTATAGATGAGACCACTGGAATGTTGGCTGGCAAAGATTAACACTCCACCTGTGGACGGTGTGGTAGCACTTGATCAGAGACATATTCTTATTGCACCTATGTAAGGAGAGTTTTATCATTATGCCTTTACATCAATCTCATTGGCTATGTCTACACTAGAGGGATCAGTTAAGTTGACTTAACAAGGTTGACTTTAAGTTGACTTAATAAAGTTGACTTAAAAGTTAAGTCGACTTAACAAAGTCTACTTAAAGGCTATGTCCACACTGGAGGGCTCTGTTAAGTTGACTTGGTAAGTTGATTTAACAAAGCCTACAGTGTAGACAACCTTATCTACAATGTGTTAAGTCGACTTAATAAAGTTGACTTTAATGCTTAAGTTGACTTAAGGCTCCAGTGTAGACATACCCACTGAGTCCACCGTTGGTCAGAAGATCAGTTCAAGTGCACAACCCTTGCATTAGGATTCACACAGTGCACCCACCTTCCCTAGAAAACTATTTCAAGTAACGTAAGTTTAATGGAAAGAACTGAAATGGCTGAATCTGTACTGCTCTTTTATAGCACTGAATTAGAGTGCATGGAGCACTTTTGTGTAGCCCTAGTAGCCACAACTTTCTAGAAAGATCCTGAAGCTCAGCAATACTAGAGGTACCTATCTCCTATACTTAAATACGTAGAGGCAATAAAATCAAACAGCTTTAGATGCTGTTAATTAACCTGTCTTTATTTGCTGGTACCAAACCTGTCTTATTTGCTGATAAATATTGTCTCCTGACACTTGAAATTCTACTTTAAAAAGCAAAGACTAACATTGCTATCACTTCTTTACTTTAATGCATCTGCAGCAGAAAAAAATATGCCAATTTAAAAAAGATGCACCATAGCCCATAATGCTATCTATATTCTACATGATCACCCAAGTTAGAAATGGAAAAGTTAGTTTTCCCTCAGTCAATGAAGAACTGTGCCCTGAAGTTTATTCTCCAGTGCTTTGTTCAGTTGGTATTAAATGACTCGAGTAATAAGGTTTCCACTGCTCCCTTTGGAAGATTATCCTAGCTACTAAAAAACTTACTTACAGTTCCCTTCCCTTGTCTCTTTTAATGATGCCTAACATTTTCATTCTATTTAGTCTGAGATGTAAAAGACTGCAAAGGAAATTCACATACTAAAATCTACTTTAAAATGCAATTAAAGCTGTGATGCGAACCCTCAAAAGCAAGGAAACACACAATTAAAGCAGAAACACAGCATGTGTATGTCACTGCGGTGCCATCTTGGTATTACATTTCTGAGTTAGCTGCACATTCCTGTTTTTCCTGATTTGTACCTTAATGTTAAGTAAATGTACTCTTACGATATAAAAATTAGTATTAAGGTAGGTTGTTAAAGTAAGTTTTATTGTTATGACTACAACAGACAACATTTACAAATATATTTTGTGGAACAAATATTTATTACCTGACTGGAAATAATCATTATTTTCAGCATTTTTTTTTTCTCACAGTATTGGGCTGTCTTCTAGTCCTTAATCTGTTATATGTATTTTTCTCAAAATGGAATATACTTGTTGAAATACATACCTTCTAGATCAGCAAGAGGTAAAATACTCTTTAAAATGTGCATATTTAAAATAATCTATGAAAAGTCTTTTTTGTACTATATAGCCATGTAGACAACAGAAAACTTGCTCATGCTTCAAGAGTACACATCATCTCCAGTCACATATGCTCTGAAGACATTACGTTCATTGGCTAAAGCTTGGTCTACACTAGACTTATTTGGTGTGACTACATTGCTCTGGAGTGTGTAAAATCTATATTCTAGAGTCATGAAGTTAGCCATGTTTACACCTGTAATTAGGTCAGTATATGTCCACAAACTAGGGTTATGTTTACATAGCTACTGCTTCTTGGGGAAGTGCAGTACCTAAACCGACAGGAGCATCTTCATAAAAGCTACAGTGGCGCATAAGCTCTAGGCCTATAGGCCAAGGGTGTCAAACAAGCAGTCTGTGGCCCCACAGCCATCCATGGGGGGCAGGGTGGGGCCCAGAGCCAATCAGCCTATGCCCCCTTGGGGAGGGTGGGCAGGCTGGCACGTTCCCTCCCTGCCTGTTGCCTATGGTTTGCGGCCAAAGATGGGGAGAGCAGGCAGCAGGGCAGTGTGGAAGGGAGTGGTGCGGGCCCCATGTTGCCTTGCTGGTAATGGGGCAACACAGAGCCTGCACAACCATGGGGCTCAGGGCACTTACCCCACTCACTCCCACAAAAGATGGCCCTACACAGGCTGGATGCAGCCTGCAAATCTCTTCCATTCAACCTGTGACAGTGCTCTGTGGGACCACACTCTCTCAGCCTAACAGAGAGGTCTTGCATACTCAGTGCTCTGTGACGCTGCACAAGTGCCGGGTCTCCGCAGCAGTGTCAGGTCGCGCAACATTGCGGAGTGCTGTGTATGTGAAACTGTGCTCTGTGAGATCATGCTCTCTCCTGGGGGCAGGTGGGAGGAGTTTGTGGCACACAGTCTACACAGTGCTCTGCAGTGCCATGAGAGCACCCTAGTATTTTGATTTATGGCACGTACAGCCCACTTGAAGTACATTTAAGTCAAATTTTATGCCCCGCTCTACACTATGAGCTAAGGTTGTGATTTGCTTGCTCTTGTGATTCGCTTACGCTAGGTCTTCTGTAGCCAGCATGAATATAAATAGCAGCCTTACCAGCCTAGCACTGATAGCAACAGTGGAGAGATGAGCTGGGCTGTGGGCAAACCCAAATGAAAAAGCTGCTACTGCAACTACCCTGCCATGAACTGTTGCACTGGCTGGCTGGGTGCTAGCATGACTGGGTATGTGAGCAGAATTACACCCCAACTCACCATGTAGACATAGCCAAACTGGGGTTACATTATACGTCATGCCACTCAGAAGCATCCCATCTTGTTAGTTAAGGAGTGGTATTGATGACCTCTGGGATCAAGTTCCAAAGGGGCATCGATGTTAAGTCTAGTTCAGCAAAAGAAGCACGGAGTCCTGTGGCACCTAAAGACTAACATTTATGTTATAAAGCTGGAAGGGAGCATTGTCTGTGACCATCTACTGCAGTAATTTCTCAACCTTTTTGATGCCTTCCTAAGTTGCAGCAGGGGGAATGAGCACCGGTCCATGTTTCTTGAGAAACTCTGATTTATGTGATCTCCTGCACAGTACAGGCCCAGGAACTCCCTGCCTTAATTCCTGTTTTCATTACTGCATAGCTTTTAGACAAATACCCAAAGACAAAGTGGGATTTTCTCTCATGAAAGCTCATGCAATAAATAAACCTGTTAAAGTGCCACAGAACTCTTTGTTTTGCTGATCTAGGCTAACACGGCGACTCCTCTGGAATGTCCCACAATCACACTTTCTCACTGGTGTTTTCCACTGTGCCTCGCTCCAAGCGTGGCTGTAAGAAAACTTCAGTGTGTGTGTATGCAGGGGAGAGGTGTAAAGTAGGCTCAGTGGGCAGACAGAAGTCTCCCACTGCCTGAAAGGCACAGAGAGGATCCAAAAATTCAGGCCAGAAGATGAGCTGCTGTTCAAGGGATAGAACTGAGGGCGGCTCCACCCCAGGCTTGAGTGCAGACAAAACCAGAAGGCAGAAGAGGCGTCAGCACCAATCCCACCCACCCTCCAGTGGCCCCCGCTGGGGCATAAAGGCTCCACATCTAACGCTGAAGGGACCTCCCTCAATTGGCACAAGGTCTGCGCACATGAAGCAGAGCTGATAAGCGGTTTTTGCCACCGGTGGCACCTTCTGATCGGAACGTGCCACCCTTGCCATTAGCGGTGCTGGGAGCCGGTGCCACGAAAGCCACCCGTTCATAGACCAGCTCTATTGAGCCACTCCATGCTGCCGGGGGTTTGCGCTGTCGGCCGATGTAGTGTTAAGACCAGTTACCTGTAAAGTTTTGTAACCTTGGCTGTCCGGCTGTATTATGGCTCAGAAAGTACCACACAGCCCTGCGTGCCAGGGCAAATCAAGGCACGGTGTGCAGCAGCAGCAGCAGCCTCCCCGGGACCTGAAACGAGAGGGGTGTAAGGCGTGCTCACTCACTTGGGATAACACTGTTACTAGCTGACAAACGGGGGTGTTGGGAAATTCAGGAGGGGTGCAGTGCAGGGGGTGGAAGGGAAATCCCGGGGGCCAAGCTGCTGCGCGGCCCGCCGCCCGCACCACGTGCCTGTTCCACCGACAGCCCAGCTCGCGGCGGCGGCAACAAAGGCACGGCGCCACGAGCCCGGCCTGCCGGGAGACGCGCTGGGGCGGCCTAGTCACACCCCCGGGGCCCCGTGCCTCGCGCCCCGACGCAGGCCGCCCGCGCGCGCCCGCCCGCTCTGACCTCCTCCATGGGAAGAGTCCGCCGATTGGTGCGCCGTGCTGCCTTTCAGGTGCCGCAGCCAATCAAACCGGGGCTAACGGAGGCAGCGGCTCCAATGAGCGCGCTGCTGCCCGCCCCTTGCCCGTCGCTGCCCGGCGGCCGGGGCTGGAGCCTGCGAGTTGCCATTCGGGCCCGGGGCGGCGGAGCGCGCGGGCGGCGCCGGGCGATGTGAACGGCTGCGTGGCTCGGCGGCGCGCCCGGACGGGCGGCGATGGCCAGAGCCCGGCGCGGGAGCAACCGCCGTCGCCGCTAGGAAGCGCCGGGAGCAGCCGGGCGGCGCGCAGAGTCGGTCGGGCCGTGCGGCGCTTGCCCCGTGCATGCGGGGAGCCCCCCCGCCATGTCCTCCTCCTCCTCCGGCTCCTCGCAAACCCCGCCCGGGCACCACCCGCCGCCGCCGCCGCCGCAGAGGATGAGGCGCGGCGCCGCCGGGTCACCCACGGCGGCCAGTAGCGCCGGCGGCGGCGGCGGGGCGGGGGGAGGCGGCGGGACGAGCCGGCTGCTCCAGCCCATCCGCGCCACCGTGCCCTACCAGCTCCTGCGGGGCAGCCAGCACAGCCCGACCCGCTCCCCTGCCGCCTCGGTGGGCAGCAACACCGGGCCGGCGGGCGGCGGCAGCGGCAGCAGCAGCAGCCCGCCCAGCCCGACGGCGCCGCTGGGCCCGGGAGGCGGCGTGGCGGAGCCGGGCAGGGTGAAGGGCAGGCAGCGGCGCTCGCCGGAGAGCGGCGGCAGCAGCAGCAGCAGGAGGAGCAGCTCACCGGAGAGGCGGAGTCCCAGCTCCCCTGTCTACAGAGGTAAAGCGCCCGGGGACGGCCGCCACCCCGTCCCGCCAGAGCAGGGGCGAGCCCGACGCGGAGCCTCGGTGCCTCCCCGCGGGAAGGGTGGACTCGCCCTCTCGGATCCGCTGCGAGGAGGCCAGTCCTGAGGCTCGACCCCAGCCTGAAATGCCCCCGTCAGCTCCCCTGGGGAGGGCGAGGGAGCCCCCAAATCGCCTTCTCCCCACAGCTAAAAGAGGGGCTGTGAGCTGACCCCAAACGAGATTTTGTTTCTGACTCTTGAGAGGGGGGTGATGGGGGGCGAGCCCCGAAAAGCCGTCTCCCTTTCAAAGGGAGGGACATAAATCAAGTTTTAAAGCACTCTTTGCAGGGAGAGACGGGGGTTGAGGACTGAAACACCCTCCTGTTTGTACAGCCAAACCCAGAGGTGAGGCCAGGCCCCTAGAACTCACCCTGTCCCGCATACAGGCAGGCAAAAAGAGATGCAAACAAAACCCCGAAGGATCACTTCTCACACAGGGGGAGTATAAATGTGCACCTAACATGTAACTCCCACTCCCGTGTATGCAAAGAGATTTAAACATTGGTTTTGAAATACCCAAATCTGAGGAGATGGAAGTCCTAACATATCCCATCTCAGTGCACATACAGCACCCTAGGAATGCATCTCAGTGTGGAAACATGGAGCTAGCCCTAGGCACTATAATCCATATGTGTACACACACATGAATGGAGATGGCACAGATACAAGCTCTAATGTAACCCCCTCCCACCACATGGCAATTTAAAACCAATCCAAGCTTCTAACCTGTCTCACCAACCCAAAATACATTTAATTTTAAGATTTAAACATGAAACTTAATGAAGCATCCCTAAATTGAAGCTTAAAATTCTAATAATACCTTCTCGAGAAATGATAAAAATGAATCACCACATCTTAAAATTCATAAAATTCCTCAAAGAAAATTACAAAAATGATAGAAACCTTAAAAACTGTAACTTAAAATGCACCTTAAAAAATTTTAAGTAAATACCGACTCATTATCAACAGCTGTAACACAAACTACTTTACGTTGTCTGTTGAATTATTAAAGGTGTTAAAGTGGCTGCGGCCATCTTAACCCCCCCCCAGCCCCCACCTTTCTTCTCCCCTCTTAGTTCAGTAGTTGAATGAATCTGACTAAATGTGCTTTGTATACCCTGCTATAGTTATCAAGTATCACACATCACCGTTTCATGGGAACACTTAATGTCTCCACACCCACCCCTCTCCACAAGTCTCTCAATCTTTATAATTTGCCACAAAAATGAAAATAAGTGTGTTTTGGTTAGATTCATAGAAACTGGAAGGGACCCTGACAGGTCATAAGAGTCCAATTTCTCTGTGCCCATGGCAGGACTAAGTACCCCCAATATGTTTTAAGCAGTGGGGTCAGTTCCCTTAATTTTTTTCCTCCCACACATCTCAATTGTGCATGGGGGGAATTCTAGGAGTCTATTGTAACATTTGTTCTTTGAGCAGACTGCCTATTCAAATAGCTCTAGAATATAGACAGCTCGCTATTCAAGTGTATGGATATATGACTTAATATTAATGCCTGGCATTGGTAGACTTTTCTACCAAAGGCTAAATACTATCCATTACATCTGAGTATTTATGCCCACGTTATGCAATAGATCTGTGATCTTTATTTGGGAAGAGATTTTTAGCATTGTAGGTTTTGCATGCTTTAAAATGGAAATAATCCTTAGCAATTTTGCTTCAGTTAAGTTGTGTTTTAAAAGACTGAGGTTCATCTGTTCCTTTAACTTTAGGAATTTGTATTTTTTTTCTTATTGTGCTTCCTTTTTTCCCCCGTCAGAAACATACAAGTATACAGTGCAACTCTGAATTCTGGGAAATAAAATGGGAGGTCAGCCAAAACAAAACAGACTTTGTGCATATAATTAAGTGGGAACATTAAAGCTGATGACAAATAATATTATAAATCAGTTCCCAGATCTAACTTCATGACAAACATTGTAATGGTGAAGTGCATGAGGGTCTGCACTTCAAGTGGAGAGGGGGAAGTGGGTAATTACCTGTGGCTGAGAAATACTGCAGACCTATTATTTCATTAGTGTATTTATGGGGGGGGTTAATAAAAACGTTTTTGTTTGTGTAAAATCTTAATTTTAGAAAGTGACAAGTGTTTTGAAGTGTAAGATGTCTTTGTTTGAGTAGTTCAGACCTATAAATGAGCACTGAATGACATCATTAAACTTGCTTAAGCCTTATGATGAACCATGTTAACAGCAGATAAAATTTGATAGTTGTTTTGTAAGTAATATATAAAATTATAAATAGTCTGTAGGAGTATCCATCCATAGTCTGTGTGCACCCGGAGGAATTTGTCTCCCCTCCTCTAGGTCGAGCCAGCTGCTGCTGCAGAAACTGACATCCTCCAGCAAATCCTGAATGAATGAATGAAAACAACGTGATCGCCCTAATAATGACCACTATTGCACACGTCAACAGCTTTATTTTACAGAAGTAGAGGCACCATTTTCTAGCAGACTAGGGTGATAAGACCGTTTATAGAGTTGCAAATTCAAAGGTAAAACAATTTAAAAAAACAAATGTAAAACAGTTTTACAAAATCTGAAGCATCGTTGAGATACCGCACGGCATAATTTTGCCTCCTCAATTCTTTGCTCTGCTCTTGTGTTCTGGACTTTCAACACACAGTACACATACAGTAAAAATCAGTCGTAGTTTGAGTGGTGAGGTTTGTACAGAGACTAGAGAATGGTGTTGGAATACTGCTACAGTAATAGTGTAGGGCTGGAAACATTATTTGCTGTCACACATGGACCATCTTACTACAGATTATTGAACAGTTTACTCCTTTTGCTAATTTTAACCTTTTAATCATGCCTGACAGTGAGGTAGGTCTTAGTGAAACTATTGCATTTGTGTCATGCTTTTAAAACATTTCCCTTTTTGATGTAGAAAGAAAGTTCCCATTGTTGGTGTAATTTTTTTTTTTTTTTTTTTGCAATACAGAAACAGTTTTGGGCTGTGCAGATTGACTTGCATTGTTTCAGGAATATGCTTGTGCAGGAGACTGGCTATGTGTTTGATAAAAAAAATGTTTTTCTCTGCCTAAAACACCTGGTGTTTTTCTCAGTTTCTTTCAGTATAGATGCTTTGACTTTGATCCCCTTCTAAACCATGTTGTTTGAAATATTTCAGTATTTAAGTTGATTTCCTGAGGTTTACTTTTTTCAAAACCATATTCTGTATAAACTACTCTAGGTTTGAGCCTTTTATGGGTCAAGGCAACTGCTGCTGCTGCTGCAGACACTGACATCACTACTGCATGAATGAAAATGGCATGCTCCATTTCTTCATCCCGTCATCCTCCTCTCCACAAGCCTTCTTTTCTAGGATGCTCCAAATGTGATTTATGTTTCCAAAATACGATGGTGTTTTTATGGTCAGATTTAAGATTTCACATGCCATAAAGCTCATAACTCACTCTTTTGTAGGAAAATAGTGGTTTTAAAATGCTACTGGAATTTCTGGATGATCAAAGGGAAATTTCATGGCTGAGAACTTTTGTTTTGTATAACTTAATCAAATAGAGCCCCTGCCACCCAGAATAACCTATGTGGGGAAAAAAATGTACTTTTTTAATACCCTAGAGTAATTTTGGGTATGTGCTACTATTTTCCTTTTCTTACCTAAAATTTTAACTGTCATTAATATGAATGGTTTTTTTTTTTTGTTTTTTTTTTTATAGTTCAGACCAGTGTTCTAGGGAATAAAGTTATATGTTACATGGCTTCTCGAATGTAGGAATAACCCAGTTTTGTGAGGTGAGGAATGTATGCCCCTCAGCCTAAATTTAATGCGGAAATTGATAGATAAGGCAACATGACTGTCAAGACAGTTCAATAGAAATGATGGCTTGAATACTATTGCAATAAGATGTCAGTTGATCATGCAAAATAGATGTTGCAGTACCTATGTTCAATAAGATTAGATCCTTTTTGTGGGGAAGCAAAGACAGTTGTTTCTTTCAGTAGCTTTTTTTATATCATGTAAAACAGACAGTTCATATTAAATGTAAAACTTACAGTTAGCAAATCTCACGGCCCCTGAGGTAATTGATATTATAGATGCAGTGCAAACAGAAACTAGTTTGCAGAATTTTGTCTGAATGAACGTTTTACATTCAAAAGAAATGTCCTATTTGTCTTATTTTAGTTACAGTGGTACTTGCTAGACTTGTTATAAGTATCTGAAAACAATGTCTTTCACTCATGTGATTTGTAATCTGAACTTGTTCTATTCTGAGATTTCCAAAGTCAAAGTTAGCTATAGAGACACTTTAAAAAATATATTTTAATTTAGCTGCTTAGGGAATTAAACACTTTTAATATTTTTGTATAAACACCTCGTGGAAGTTTGCCAACACTAATATGAGAAAGTAGTAGCCAGCTGCTGTAGAGGAATAAATGTGTTTATCGGTTACTACTCTCGAAGAGTACTGTTAATCTCTAGCTACATATGAAGCATCTGTATTAAAAGAGAAAGTTTAAAGGGACTGAACTGTTTGCATCTATTGTCAAAGGCATCCAACAGTTTGTCACAATAGGAGTTTATACCAAGGGTCTTGTTGTACAAAGATTCAAGACCTCACCATTATTTCTAACAAATTAAATATAAGCAAGGCCCTACGTAATATGCAGTTTTGTGGAAAACATGGGTCCTGGAGTATTATTCTGCCACAGTTTTGTCAGCCAAGTGGCTGACAGTGGGAACCCCACCATGCCTGGGACTAAAAAGCGGAAGTACTGTCCTGTCTGTGGCTAAAAAGGGGGAACTCCAGCTGAACAACCTATGCATGGTGGGACTCCTGATATTGGCGCTGGCAACTGGGATCTTGCTGTCAGATTTGACAATGAGACCCCCACTTCTATGCAGCATGGTGCATTAATGAGGATTGTATAGTTATGGCAGAATGTCTGGTTATTTAAAAAAAAAAGTCATAACATAATACCTGTTGCAGCAAATTTTTCTTAGACAATTGGGTCTTCTCTGGCCTTTCCAAATTACTACAATTAATAAAGATCTGCTGTTACTTTTCAGCAATATTCCATGTTTTGTCCACAGCTCAGCCTCGGTTATTTGACAGAATCCCGTAATTCAAAAAGGGCCCTAAATATAAAGAAACAATTTTTTATAAAAGTTCTTATTCCAAGTTGCCCAATGTGCATTAATAGAATAATTCTCTGTTTTGTGTGTCCACAATAATTCTTTCTCCCTCCCCTTTTACCTCACCCTCACCCCTAAAAATACCTTTTTCATCCATAATGAGTAAATTGCCTTTGAAACAAATTTGAAACAAATCCCATGAGGTGAAAGACTATTTAGGTAGATCAAGGGTCTGGCAGTCATCTCTTTTTGGTAAGGATATTTATCAGGTGTACCATGTTAATCAGCTTGTTTGTGCTGTTAAACAAGTTCCTAAAAAACTTTCTTCAATTACAGACTTTAAGGTATAGATAAATGGGAAGATTTAGGTTTTTCTTGTATCTGAAATTGCAGGCTATTGTGGCAGCTCACATAGATTTTAGTAGTAGTATCTTTTTTTTCAGTGCAGATACCTCTATACAAGAACACTATCTTCAGTAGTATTTACATATTTTTATTTTCAAGTCACTATAAACTTTAATGTTCACCCTTGTGAAGTAAACAAGTGTTACACATCTGAGGAAAGAGAAATATTAGTTGACTGGTCAACATCCATAGAGCAAGTCAGTAGCAAAACTGGAATTAGGATTCTGTAGTTCCTGGATACCATTCTTGCCTTTTGTCTTCCGCACAAACAAAAGCTGCACGTTAAAGTACAAACAAGAATACATGGAAAGAATTTATAAAGTAGAATTGTATGAAGAAGTCATCATGTTCAAAATACACGGTGGCACGTTAACAGTATAGCAAACTTCAGCAATCCACTAAATTTAGTAACGTTTTAGAAAACTCGGAAGTAAAAATGACATTGCTTTCTGCTACTGCAACTTGAGTGACTTGATAGAAAACTGAAGGCCATCAGCTGCTGATGGTGACAACTCTTAAGCAACAGTTTCTTTTAGTTGGAAGAGTTAACCTTAACATTGCATCTGTCCTGTGCAAAATATATGCATTTTAATGTTTGCTTATTGGTTGAAACACTGGTGTAGGAAACCAGATAAGGTATCTTTTTCCCAAAGATGTACTCTTGCAATTATTTTGATAAAATTCTGTAACCAATATTATATGGGAGATCAGACTAAGATGGTCACAGTGGTCACTTCTATCCTTAGACTCTCTGAATCAATATATTAAACCTATTTTTTGTATTGCCCCAGCTTAGTAGTTGCATTAATTGTAGCCTTGATAGTGGAGGTTGCAGTTAAGTTTCAGTTTAAAATGATCAGTCATGTTGACAGTCAGAAAAAGATGTGTTCATTGAGCTTCTGCCTACTCCTCCTCACAGGTGTTTATCTTGATTATCTAATACATGCTGAAACAGCAACTAGCCTTGTCTCTGCTATGATTTTAACATATAGCTAATGATTAAAGACATCTTTTTTCCTATTGAACACAGGGCCATAGTGGTATAGGCACACTAGCTAGATGTTTTCTGCTCAAATAATGATGGATGTCATAAAATGTGGGTGCTTAAATAGTTATCATTAAGTTTTAGTGCTTGAAGTGAATTGGAGCAGTTTTCATTTCTCAGATTTAGTTTCTTGTATTCTCCAAACTAGTTCGTGGGTCAAGTCAATGAGAATGAAGAATAAGGGAGGTATTCCATGACATCTTTAGATTTCTGCCAGGAATTCTCCTGCTTCTACTGCTGGTAGTGTTGACCTTCCGTGTCCCTCTTTCAGGGTTGGTAACTTCTTGAGAAAAACTAGTTTAGAGCAAACTGCTCATAAATATTGGTTTAACCTGGGGAAAAATAGTTGCATCAGCATGCAGCAAGCGTGGAAGCAGGCTGTTCAAACTTTGAATGCATCCATTCAAAACTGAGAAATGGGCTTGGTCTACCCAGGGGTGGCCAAACTTATGGAACTCAAGAGCCACACAAGTTGATTATTAAACCTTTGAGAGCTGCACTGAGGCCATATTTTACCTACTCCAAAATTACTAAGTTTAAAATTCATTGCACACTTTATTGTAAAAAGAGGGCAAATATTGATCCTACTTACGTCAGATTCTAATAATTACTTAAGGTTACCACGAAAACTAGGCCTACCTATACAGTAAAAATTTAGCTTCTCCCTGCCGCTGCAACCATGCTGTGCTTCTCCTCGCTGTCCCAGCACCTTCCCTAACACTGAAGCCCTGACACTGGCTCCCCCAGGCCGACACCTCCTCCAGGGCACCCTTACTTGGCTGCTCCAGTGGCTAGGCTTAGACAGGGGCTTGCTTCCCTTGCTTTAAACCCTACCCAGGCTAAGCAACCAATATGGGAGTTAGGCACATGCTCTGGGCTTGGAGATTTAAAACTCCTCGGCTGGGGCTACTTTCCTCTGGCTGTCTTCTGTGAGCTGCACCTTTTCATTCAAGAGCCACATGCGGCTCCTGAGCCACAGTTTGGCCACGCCTGGTCTAGCCACTGTATCTTGGTCTTCTGCTACATGCTGCTTGGGCAAATGGGTTTGGACTGGTAGTTTACAGCTCTGCAGGCTTCTAATTGCTTAATGCTTCAACCCTCCTATTCTGCATTATTGTCGTTTTCATGTAATTAAATCGTTTTCCTTTTTTTCCATATAAAGTAATACTGAGAACTAGAATGTGAGTGATATGTAAAATATCCTTGAGAAGGTATCAAACCCAAATGTATACAGGCATTGTAATCTTCTATATTTCCGTTACATATATTAATATTACACATTCTGCATCTTTGTTTTTATATACAAGACTCTAAATTAATCTATGAATGTACTGCCTTCATAACCACAATTTGAATATTTGACTATAACTAGGTGTAATGTGGAGTGCATTAAAGAAAAAGTTTTTAAAATAGAAAAGATTTAAACAGATGTTAAGTAGAGTGGGGTTTTTTTTTTTTTTTTTGCAGAATTGTAGAATCCATGATCTTGCTTGGTGAAAATCAAATTTGGTAGATACTCTGCTATTCCTGTCTCTTTCATTTCCCACATTTGCCTTCCTCTGGCTGTAAGTCGCTTTGTCTCTCCTATTACCTTGTCCCTGAATCGGCTGTGTGCCTTCCCCATTCCCCTGCATATGCACTCTTTCCTTTTTTGGCCCTGTCTCCCCTCCACCCCATGTGCCTTTCTCCTCACCTTGTCATTTCTGATATCCTCTAGGAATATGGGGCCACAATCTTCTCAAGTGCAGTGTGGCTACTTTCCCATTGGAACAATGGGAGGTGGTAGCCACCATATTTAAAGGTAAACTAAACCTCTGTATAGTCTTTAGTGAAATAGTATCTGGGCATCTTAACCGAGTGGCCTTGTATGCATTGAGAACACTGGGAGGTGGTGGCCATTTTAGAAGAGCTGATTTCTTCATGAATTTCTCTAGAAGATAAACTAACTGTTATGAAGAATAATAAAGATTGACTTCAAATAATAATTTCTTTTAAAAAAACTATCCATTGTATGTTACAAATTTCAATTATTTTAAAATTAAATATTTTTAAGTTATGGCTTTTGAATTGTGTAATACCTTAAATATCACACTGAAAAGCCATATTCATGTAGAGAAGACCAGGAATTTATGCCCCACTTTAAGATTATTTTTCAGAGTGAATCTTTAGTTGGAGTCATGACCAATTGTTTCATAATAAATTTTGAAGTTTGGGAGAGGATATGCTTCAAGTATGCCTGTACTCTTTTCTTGAAGTATAGTGCTTGATTATTTAAACCAGCGGTCCCCAGCGTTTTTCTTTATTCAGACCACTGCATCATCTTCAAAAGCGTTTTTGGACCACCACATAAGTAAGAAGTTTTAAACATTATTAATGTAGCCTATGGCTGATGGAAGCCAGACTTTTCAAGGGACATTAAAAATGCAGCTGTTTCAACAAAAAGATGTTTGAAGCAACTTATATTGTGAATAATAATACAACTTGGAATATGATGCATAAGAGGTACACAGGATTATATTATTTTCCACCCCCCTCAGGCCACCTGCAGTACCCTTGCAGACCATCACTGGTCCGTGAACCACAGGTTGGAAACCATTGAGCTAAATCATAAAGTCATTTGAAAATTAAAAAAAAAAAAAAAAAAAACCAAAACAACAACAACAAACTCCCTTAAGAATCACAGATTATATTAGCATTTCATTTCTGATGCTTTTGATAATGTGGGATCTATACATTACATTAGCCAGACTAAACGCTATACTGAATATTAGAATACTTGATTTGTTCACAAGCAGTAACTGCTGTATGTGACCATATGAAAAATAGTAGCATGTTTAGTGTTTACAGGGACTCTGCCTTTCTCCAGTTATTGTAGGTTTGGGGGATGGGTTAAGACCCATTTTCAGATACTGAGTGATTATACTGATTTTTTTTTTTTGTTTTGTCATATTTTCCATTTGATGCTTGTCTTTGCAATGCAGTCACTGCTAATATTACTCACGTGACAGCATATTCAGTGGGAAGATGAACATTGTGTTGTGCTGATATTAATATGAATGCTGAGTTTCATGATCAATTTAATTGTCTGGTGTTATACCCTATGGGTTCTAATATCACTGAATGATAAACTTGGTTAATGCAGATTGAAAGTGGCTCATCAATACCATGTTGTCCTTCTGCAATAGAGTTCGGCAAGACTCGAACTTCTGAAAGCTAGCAAAGTTAACCCATCCAGCTTTAACTCTGGCTCCCACCACAGCCTTAGAGCTGGTGGTAGCCACTGGGAATTATCTTCATTCACTCTGGCTGTGTTCGGCATGTTAGATGGAGCTGAACCGAATGGTGGAAGAGTAAGGTGGAAGAGCTGCGACTGTAATATTGTGATCTTGATCTGGATTTTCCCATGTATGCTGTGAAAGGAAAGAAATACACACTGGAATATCAAGCTGCAATATGTATGATTTCAATATGGAATTATGTAGGGTCTGTCAGTATCAGGAATGGCACTGGGGTTATCTTGCAATGGGAATTGTCAGTAGTGAGAGGTTATTACAGCAATATGTGGATTTAATGATGGTTAAGTGAAAGTGCTGTGTAATGGTATTCTTTAAGTGAAGGGATTGTGAAAGGGAGTGATGTGGTGGTTCCATTTTACAAGGTATTCTGTTAAAGGAGTGGGCTCAGTGCTTAAGGGTAGACCAAGTGCAGGTTTCACCTGTCGTTAAGTGAAAAGGCAGATTGCGAGTGTGTTATGGACCTACTGGGTCATTGCTCAAAGAGGCAGAATCGTTTTCATAAGAATGGTTGTATTGAGTCTGACCAGTGGTTGATCCAGTCTAGTGTCCTGTCTTTTGACAGTGGCCAATGCCAGGTACTTCAGAGGAAATGAGCGGGACAGATAATCATTAAGTGAGCCATCCTGTCAGCCATTCCCTGCATCTGGCAGACAGCAACCATTGCATATCTAGGCTAATAGTCATTAATGGACAGAGCCTTGTTTCTTGAGGACTGAACTGTTACTACAGGTCATTTAGAAGCATCCAAGGCCAATAAAGGCCGAGCCAGTGACCCGATTAAACCCCCCTACTCCAGCCAGACGAGGAAGCGAGGATGGGGAGCTGGTGGAAGTGTTGAGGGAGCGAGGTGACTGATGGACAAACCAAAGAACCAGCTGAAGGGTAACACTGTGGGGGAGGCTTCTCTGCCAAACCTCTGCCTCGAAGTACAGAGGCCTGAGGCAAAAGGACCTTGCCAGAAGGGAGGGAACAGGACTGGGATCCTTCCCTAGGCAGGAGGATTGGAAGAGACCTTGCCTAAGAAGAGAGGAGGTGGGGAACCTCAGAAGCTGGAAAGACAGAGGGGAAGTAGCTCTGGGGAAAATTGTAGCCAGAAGCATTGTCAGCAGCACATAGCTTTTATTATTATGCCCTTCGAGCTGGGAGCCAGAGTAGAGGATGGGCCTGAATCACTTCCCCACTTCCACTTGTCTTAGTGGGCACTAGGAGGGTAGTAAGTGCCTGGAAAAGGGGCAAGAAGCAGCACCCTGGTGTTTCACAAGATGGAAGAGTTCAGGACCCATGGTAGCAGACTCAGCAATTTGCCACACTGTATTTCCTGTTTTTTCAGTGGTTTGGTTTTGCTGTATTCAACGTTCTTGAAAGGCACAAGCTGTCACTCTATATTTTTTATGCTTTTTGACATTTAATTTCCTAGATTTTTTTTTTTAAACAAAGATGTTTGCTGATAGAAGCTAATGTTCGTTTAGAAAGCTGTTAACCTCACCTTGGTCATGTTTTGAAATGTTTGTGATGTGTAGTTGCTAACAGGGCCAGTGAGAGAAATCTTATCTGAGGTGTCTGTCCAATGAACTTGACAAGTTTTTTATTAGATGGGCTTTTTAGTACCTTTGTGGGTGGTGTGTGCTTCTCTTCTTCTTCATATTCTGCATCACTGTTCCTCACAATATGTAGCATGTGCCCCTACCCTCTCTTCCAGCTCCCTCTTCCCATCCTATTAAGCCTTTAGTTGGCACTATGGAAGCCATTAATATTTAAAGAAGCTGTTTTTTTTTCTGTCTGCTGTGCTACGTTGCTGCATACACTTACCAGAAGCAATAGTTTACTGGAAGACCATATGCCATCTTGATTATGTAACTGGAGGTGCACACTGAGCTGGGCTCTCTCAGCCTACTGCCCATCTTGAGCTAGGATTCCTATCATCGCCACATCCCCAATAATGTCCTAGCGCACTCAGTTTGTCCCTCCATCGAGCACCATCCTTCAGCCTCAGACTGTGTATCTTAACAATTTATTTTCTGGGTTTCGTGTGTTTAAATTTGTGTTGCCTTGGTTCACCCCATGTGAGCTGATATAGAGAAGCACAGAGACTATTCTAGACACCACAAGAGGAGAAGGGTCCTCCAGGTCCCAGAACACAGCAGGGAGGGAGGGAGGCTCAGACCAGTCCAGGGGTGTAAGAGTTCCTGAGATCCCTACACACACACAAAAGGGCAAAATTCAGGGCTAATGGTGGCTTGGGGGCAACATCCCCACCACCCCTCACATCCTCCAACCCTTCTCTTTTTCTCCATTCCTATTCTCCCAATCCCTTTTCCATCCCTGACGTCCTATTCCTTTTTACCTCCCTCCCCATAATACCACCTCCAGAAGACCCCATATCCTTTCCCCTGATCCTACCTACTCTTGTATTCAGTCATCTCTCTCAATTAGCATTCACATTTGTAATTTCTTTTCACAGATAGTTTTAGTGCTTTGTGAATATTCTGCTATGCTCAAATTACCTTTCTCCAAAGTAAATAAATAAAACCTCAGTGCTTTGACAGAAACAAATTTTTCCCAAATATTGACAGTTCATTCTCGGATTTATTCGTAGGCTGGGTTTCAAAGTTGGAGGGTCAGGGAGGTGTTAAGTGGCCTATTCATTCCATAGGAACATATGATTGGCCGTATGGGGTCAGACAAGCGATCCATCTAACTCAGCATCCCATCTTCTGACAGCGTCCAATGCCAGCTGCCTCATAGGGAGTGAATACTGAGTGATTCATCCAGGCCCCACATTTGGCAGTCGGAGGCTTAGGGAGAGTTGGAGCATGGAGTTGTGTTCCTGAGTACCTTGGCTGGTAGCCATTGATGGACCTACCTCCATTAACTTATCTTCTGGTAGTTCTTTTTTTAAACCCAGTTTTAATTTTGTCCTCCACAACATCCCCAGAAGCAAGTTTCACAGGTTGACTGTGCATTATCTAAGAAAGTATGTCCTTTTATTCATTTTAAACCTGCTGCCTACTCACTTACTTGCGTGACTCCTGACTTCTGTTTTCTGAAGGGATAAATATCACTGCAGTATTCAGCAAAAGAAGCAAGGAGTCCTGTGGCACTTAAAGACTAACAAATGTATTTATTTATGTGGTCTTTTAACTGCCACAGGACTCCTTGCTCCTTTTGCTGAACTCAACTAACACGGCTGCCCCCTTTTGGATAGAGCCCTGCAGATCCCCAGTATCTGCTGCAGATTTGCAGTTGGATGCAGATAACCACAGACCCATTACTGTGGATAGACTCAGGGATGCAGCTTCTATTTTTAGCTTCTTACAGTGCAGTCCATTGCTGAAGCTGCTGCCCTGATCTCTGTCGGCAGCACGCAGGGAAACCAGGAAGCGCTCCAGCCAATCCTAGATTGGCTGGCTGACAGATCACAATCAGAGTCTCAGGCTGGGGCTTGGAGAGCCACTTCTGGCCTTTGATTTAGCTCATTCCCCATGATTTCCCTGCCCATGTCTTTTTCTTGTTTCCATTTAGCAAGCCATTGCTGTCAATCAGAGATTTCATTGGTGAGCAAGGAAACTTGATTGATAGTACAGCGTGAGAACCACATACAAAAAAGGGAAAAGTGGGTGGGACCCAGATGGGGAGTGAACCAAGGAAAGGCTGAAATGCTGCATGGGAGCCCAAGCTCGGTTGCAGATGCAGTTACAGGTGCAGCTAAACCCTGGGATGCAGATTTTGGATCGAATCAACACTATCACTAAGCGGATGCAGTTCCACATTTTTGTATCTGCGCAGGGCTCTGCCTTTGGAACTTCAATATTCACTTTCTCCACAATATTCATGATTTTATAGATGTCCATCATATATTCCTCTTATTTGTCGTCTTCTAAACCGGAAGTCTTGATCATTTTAATCTGTCTTCCTATGGAAACTTTTTCCATACCCCTAAACATTTTTGTTGCCCTTCTTCTGTACCTTTCCAATTCCAAGTTTTTTGAGGTGTGTTGACTAGAACTGTCCACAGGTATGTACCATGGATGGGAATCATAGCATTACAATATTTTTTGTCTTTTTAGCGATTTCTTTCCAACTAGTTCATAATATTTTTAGCTTTTTTGACTGCCGCTGCACATTGACTGGGCGTTTTCAGATAACTATCCACTAGGACCCAAGGATCTTTTTCTTAAGTGTTAATAGCTAATTTAGAGCCCATTGTTTTGTACAGATAGTGGGATTATGTTTTCCGGTGTGCAACTGATTTATTCGTAGATTGATTATTCAACAGGAATACCTGATGGAGGTAGATGCAGCCTGAAACAATAATGCTGAGATGGTGAACTGATCCTTTCAGGTCAATTCCTATTTCCTCCTTCTTCCCACTTTCTTATTCCACCCCCCAAATTCTGGAGATTTTGAGACAATGGGTTGGTATACACTAAAAAATTAGATCAACCCAAAAAAGTTCAACACCTGAATGTTTTAATGCATTGTGATTACATTTGCTTTAAAAAAAAGGGGGGGGGACCCCACCTTTGATGTGAAGCAGAATACCTATTTTCTGTACTTCAGATTTCTGCCTTGGGTTAAATTTAAAATCAAAATGCTTGGATTCAGTGACTGATATTTCATCAGAGCTGTCCAGCTTCTAGGATAAACATATAGTTTTTTCAGTTTATCCCCTCACTGTCCATACACAGTGTAATTGTTTTAATGCATCACTTAGAGTGAGAGGCTTCTGACTCTGTAAACTAGAGAAGCAACTATTTTCTTCAGTTAATGCTTTAATTTGATTTTGACCCAAGAGCAGGGGTCTCAAACATGTAGCCTATGGGCCGCATGCGGCCCCAAAGCTATTTCTTGTGGTCTGCAATGACACAGTTGTTATCAGTACTTGCAATATTGTTGTATGAAAAGGTTTCAGTGGTGCGGCCCGTGGGCTAACCTAGTAGTCTTCATGTGGTCCTCGTGGTGATTTTGAGTTTGAGACCCCTGAGCCAGAGTGTGCCATGCACTCTGCTGGGGTAACTGTCAAGTGTTGGACACCTTTGTGGAATGATCTGAGTCCTGGTTTGATCTCTCAACAAAAATCAATTGCCAAAATGTCATCTTTAAGAAAAGCCATTGTTGCTTAGGAGCTCTGTGATCATAGAATCATAGGGTTGGAAGGGACCCCACGAGGTCATCTAGTCCAACCCCCTGCCAAAAAAAGCAGGACCACTCCCATTAGATCATCCCAGTCAGTGTTTTGTCCAGCTGGGACTTGAACACCTCCAGAGATGGAGATTCCACCACCTCCCTAGGCAGCTTATTCCAATGCTTCACCACTCACCTAGTAAGGAAGTTTTTCCTAATATCCAGCCTGGACCGCCCCAGCTGTAACTTGAAACCATTGCTTCTCGTTCTGCCCTCTGTTACTACCGAGAACAGTCGAGCTCCCTCCTCCTTGGAGCAACCCTTCAAGTAGTTGAAGGTTGCTATCAAATCCCCCCTCAGTCTTCTCTTCTGCAGGCTAAATAAGCCTAGTTCCTTCAGTCTTTCTTCATAGGGCTTGTGCTCCAGCCCTTTGATCATTTTGGTTGCCTTCCTCTGGACTCTCTCTAATTTGTCCATGTCCTTTTTGTAGTGGGGAGCCCAAAACTGGACACAGTATTCCAGATGTGGCCTCACTAGTGCAGAATAGAGGGGAATGATCACATCCCTTGATCTGCTGGCAACACTTCTTCTGATGCAGCCCAGTATGCCATTGGCCTTTTTGGCAGCAAGAGCACACTGCTGACTCATGTCCAGCTTCCCATCCACCATGACTCCCAGGTCCTTTTCTACACTGCTGCTATTTAGCTGATCACTCCCCAGCCTGTAGCAGTACATGGGGTTTTTTTGTCCTAAGTGCAGGATTTTACACTTATCCTTGTTGAACCTCATGAGATTCCTCCTGGCCCACTGCTCCAATTTGTCTAGGTCTCCCTGAATCCTGTCCCTGCCCTCTAGGGTGTCTACCGTTCCCCCCAGTTTGGTATCATCTGCAAACTTACTAAGTGTGCAATCTATCCCATCATCCAGATCATTAATGAAAACATTGAACAGAACTGGCCCCAGGACCGACCCCTGGGGCACACCACTTGTTACTGCCTGCCAACTTGACATGTAGCCATTGATTCCTACACGCTGAAACCGTTGTTCTAGCCAGTTTTCTATCCACCTTACAGTCCATGCATCTAACCCATACTTCCTTAATTTGCCAATGAGAATGCTGTGCATATAACATTACTGTAAATGTTTAACATGTTCTGGAAACTATCCCATAAACTGGTAGCAAATCTGTTAATTTTCCTTGTGCTCTGATTGAAAACAAATCCTAAATTGCCTCAACTGCTCAATCTCAATACAATGGCCATTTTTTTTTGTGCTCAGTTTGTAAAACTTAATATGTCACACTATTTGAAATTATGCTATATCTATTAAAAAGTAAAAACCAGATTTACAGCAGAAGTGTCAGTGAATGAGCTTGAATTGTGCAAAAATTAAGGACAACTTTTTTTGTTTCTTTTTAAGAAACTACCAACTAACTCTTCTAATGAAAATAGAATAGACTTTAGGATTGTAATTAGACAGTTGCCATTTTAAGATAAAAATTTGTTTTTATAGAACTAAATTTTAATTCAGGGGCTTACACAGTCTTGCTCTTTGTAGCCATCCCCTCATTCTTTCTGTAAAACCTTACACTCACTGGTCCACTCTTGTCTTATGTTCATTCAGCATTTCTTCTGTGCGCCCAATAGTCCGCTTTGAGAAATTTTCATCTTTGCGTTGTCATCCTCTGTGCTTTTTCTCTTGGGCAAAAACACTTTTCAGATACTTGGTATTCTGCCCAGGAAAAAAATAACTTTGAGCTGCTGAGGTGGAAAGCAGAAATTTCTCATGGGCAAGAATATAATGAACCAGCCTCAAAGGTAATGTATATTTTAGAAAGATCTGTAGAAAGTAGTGTCAGTAGTATGTGTACATGAATTGTTAGTGGTAGTATATATCTAACCACCTTGGGGGGGATGTGAAAGTATAAGCATATTGAGATCAGTTAAAGTCTTGGTCAACTCAAATGTCTAGAGAAGTTGGGAAGTGTTATATTGATTGATTCTGAGTTGTTGAGCTGTGATAACGTTCTCAATTTAAATAATAGAATTGAATTAAGAGCCTAACTTCCGAATTGTACATTTCATATATTGAAGCAAAGTCATTTTATGGAGTGCAGTATACAGTGTCTACAGTTTAGATTGAAGGCTGACTTCAAATAATTCACTTCCAGTGTTGGTTTGAAAAAAATTAAGGGTTTCATTCATAGGAACACAGTATAAAGCATCAGGGTGGAGAGACCATTGTTTCAGTGTAGGGGGCAATAGTCTCAATAATCTAACCTCTAGTCTGTTTTTTATTATACCTTGTGATTTTGGTTGCATTCTGAGGCATCTATTTGAAGTCATGTGGTCGTCATCTCAGTCAATAGCTAGTCATGCAGTAGTTTGATTCTCTCCATTTTATTGTTCCTTCTTAAATCAAACAGCACAGATCTCTCGGGGTACAAGCAAAGTGCTTGTTTTTGAAGGGGGTGTGTAATGTCTGCATAGGTGACTCAAATAAGCGCAAATTTTAAACCATTGTTTTGTATCTCATTTTAAAATTCCATCTTTACTGAATTTGAATTGCAGAAGTAAGCTTGCATGGTAATTCTGATTTACCATACATACAAGGAAAAAACTTTTGGCCACTCAGCAAGTCAGTTGCTATTTATATCAAACTATAGATGCCTGGAATCTTGTTCGCCTATGAATAAGAAACTGATTAATTTATGAAACACCTAGCACACCATATTTTGTCTTTAATATTCAGTGCTATTATCTCTTCTTACGTATGTCTGTTACATTTTTATCTAATCATTAGGACTATCAAACAAAAAATTCTTGCAATTTATCATGAGAAAAAAAATTCTCAGTTTTATGATAGAATACCCTCTATTTAAATACTTTTGGATGTTTTCTACATTTTCAAATATATTTTAATTACAGCATGGAATGCAAATGTACAGGCCCTCTCTTTATACTTTGATAAATGGAAGTACTTTTCAGTTCATCTCATATAAGTACTACAGTGCAATCTCTTTACATTTGTAAGTCACACTTTCATGATAGTTTTTTTTTAGATAACTCCATTCAAAATAAAGCAATGTAAAACTTTAGTCCATTCAGTTGTATATCTTGAGCCATTTGCTAAGATGAGCAAGTTTGTTTATATTTATGGGAGATAATGCTGTCCACTTCTTATTTATGTTACCTGAAAGTGAAAACAGGTGAATTGAAAAATATTATTTCTTTTGTTTATCCTTCTTTACAGTGCAAATATTTGTGATAAAAATATGAAGTAAACACTGTGCACTTCATATTCTGTGTTGTGATTGAAATCAATATATTTCAAAACATCCAAAATATTTATAATAAATGTAAATTGGTAAATTACAAGTGTTTAAGTGCAATTAAAACTGTGATTAATTGTGGTAGATTTTTTATTGAGCTAATTTGTGTTGAGTTAATCACTTGAGTTAGCTGTGATTGACAATCTTACTAAAAATTAATAAATTTTACTTTTGTGGCCAAACTTGACACAACTTTCTAATAACATTCTGAAGCATGTGTCTGGGATTCTGATCTTTCTTCTGCCTCAAAGACAATTGTGCTGCAGCTCTTTTCATGTAAACGGCAACTCAGACTTCCCAATGAGACTTTTTGCCCATAAGGGCCCCACGTGGACATGGGAGAAGGGAGACAGTATGACCAGCATTTCTGAGGCTAGAGATTGATAGCCACTTGAAATAAGTTTTCAGTGCTCTTTGAACCAAGTTTTGCTCCCTTCTCTGAAATAGTAACATAGAGACAAACTCCCAAAATGGAAATAAATAAGTGTGGAAGTTCCCCATTCCCCAGTTCAGATTGACATATCAATGCAAAAAAACTAGGCCATATATGTTGATTCTTGAATGTGCAAACATATGTATGCACACACAAAGAATTCCTCCTCCTCTGCAGAGAAGGGCCAGCTGTCAGAATCAGAGTTAAGGGATCAAAATAATAAACATGTATAGTAAACATAAAACCAATCCTCTTCTGTAGTGAAAAGGCTTTCAGGAGGAGTTCTGAGAAACTATGCTTAAGAGATCTGTAGCTGCCCTTGATGAATTACAGCTGCATATCCCTATTCATGTTCCTAAGGAAGATGTAACAGAAGCATGGTCATTTCCTGTTTCACATCAAAGTACTGGGCTGTTGTTAACACCTGCCACTGTGGGTCATCATGCCATAAGTATTGCGTTGTCAGTCTCAAGTGCTGCTGTGGGTCACTGTGCCCGCTTATACAGATTCTTCTTTTGAATACTTGCTCATGTCTATTCCATGCTAGATGTATATGTGTCACATGCATAGTAGCTAGATTTTTTTTTGGCCCTCCTGAACAGTATGCATTGGGCTGACGCTGGTGCCCTCTGGAGTCATATGCATATGCATTGGTATAAGGGATGCCAATGGCCCAATGCCCTCCCAGTTCCTGCTTAGCATCTGTGATGGTTTCTGGTATGACTCCTCTTCCATCTGGCAAGGCATTTTTCCCCAGTAGTTTGGATTCTTGTTTTAGTCATATTTTGAAGTTAGTGCATATAGTTCTTAGTATTAGTGTGTACAGTAGTGCAAATAGTTGCCCTCATCATTAAGGGACTGTTTGCTCAAGGACCTGAGCATGCCCCTGTCTCCATGCTTCAAGCCATATGCTTCTTGAGGCAAACTAGTACCAGTGAGAGACTTGCACTCTAGCTGTTCAGTGTCTGGAGGAAACTCAGGTTAATGGTAAGTGCAAGGTAAGCTGCAGGAACTTCAGACCTATCATTAAGAAGGACAGGGCACATTTGACTGAAGACTGTTCTCATGGAAGTGACCCTCTGACCTGTCTCTGTTGAGCCGCTCTGAACTGGCACTGAGCACTTTGACATCTATGCAGAGGCTCCTCTGAAGCTAGACTCTTGCCAGCACCATTTACTGTCTCTGGTGCCAAAGAGGAAGTCCAAAAAGCAGTGTAATGACAGAAGGAACTTTTTAGTATAGAAGAGGGACAAGCAGGGAGAGGCCAATACAAATGAGATCAATGCTGGTCCACTCTTCCGCCCACAAGCCAGCAGTGGCACTGTTGACTCCACTAGGACTTTGAGTTCAATACAGGACATGCCACTGACTCCTGGAAACAGATGTGATGATAGTGGCATTGACGGTCTGCTCAACCCCAGAGGGCTTCCAAGTGACAGAAGATCTCTTGTCTGCTGATGCTGAGCAGGGCAGCCAGTAACCCAGGGAGTATTATGCCCCTTCCCAGCACTAACACCCACAGTTCTCTCCAGGGAGAAACAACCATGGTCCCTGCCCAGCAGTCACTGACTTGTTGCTGGACCCTGGAACTCTGGCAGCTCAGTAGCTGCCAGCAGGCAGCTGGCTGACTCAGTGGCCATAATTGAACTCCTGGGTGCTTCTCCTGGAATTGGGCGTTCCTCCCACTGCTGCTTCTCAGGGGCTTTGCAGTAGCAGGCTAGTTCACCTTCTTGCTTGGCATCAGATCCAAACTCCAGTACCGATCCTGATACTGGCACCCAGGAGATGGAGGTGGCAGCCCCTCGTTCTTCTCCTCCCCAGATGAAGCCATTTTGGTCCCAGTAATGTGCTCCCACAGGGTTATGTCAGAGCCCATCATGACCTTCTGAAGTAAGCCCCAGGTTCACTGTGACCAGAAATAGGTGAGCTTAAGGGGTGAGCACACAACCTAATTGATATCCGAGCTGCGGCATCTCCTCCAAAATGCCCTTGCCCATCAATGAGGTGGTGAATGAACCAGTCAAGGCCCTACGGCAGATGGCGGCTTCTCTGTACCCTCACCTCAGAAGGCAGAGAAAAAATACCGTGTACTGGTGAATGCTTGAACTCCGAGTGGCCAGAACCACATATGATTTCTTGTTACTGCTGATGGAAGGCATGTACGCACAAGGATAATGAGAGACAATGTGGTCTGCATGTATTGCATATAAACTGACAAGGAGGTGCCAGGTCACACTGCCTCTTCATGGGAGCATTAAAGCTGTGGAATAGGTGTATCATTCACAATATATTAATATAACTTTTTAATATCAGCAGCCTACCTATGGGGGATACATAGCAGATGGTCAGACCTGCATATTCACTCCCGACTACAAATGGGAGCTACTCTAATACTCCACAACATATTTTAGCTATAGGGCCCACAGTAATAGGCATGTGTGCCATTTAGTGGAACAGATAATGTCTACTGTTTTGTTCCAGAACAGGGATTAGATGTCACTCCATGGGGGACACTCTTCCCTCTGTGGAATGAAGGCTTCCTGTATGCTTTTCCCTCATTCTGTTACTGAAAGCAGTAGTTCCCATCCTTTTCAATAACATGACACACTTGAGGCAAAGTGCCACAGCAGGTTCACTTTTTTCAGCTAATTAATTGCTTGTAAATGTCACATTTACTTATATTTGCTATGAGTATGGTCTTACTAAAGAGGTTTGCAACAATGCATACAGCAAGCTAAAGAAGGATCTAATATATTAATGTTTCAAGTATACTGAAAAAATGTTAACTTTAGTTTTGTCCTTTGGCCACTTATGTTTAGAGTGTTCACATTTTAGAATGAAAAGACTGGTAGCTTGCTCTTAATTTGATTAATTTTCATGAGTTTTATGAGTCATAATTTTGGTTGGATAGAATGTGGTTTAAGATAAAACCATGTTTGTTTTATGTCATTTGCCATTATCTTTGTACAAAATTTCTCGGCACACTTGAACAGTTCTTGTGGCTTACATTGCTTATAAACCACTGGTGAAAGTCTTGGTAAAAATAAAATGGGAGAAATCAGCTATCATACTGACTGCTTCCACAAGGTTCAGACAGATGTGTTGAGCTGGTGCTATGCCTACCATTGGCTCTATCAGCCACTCTGAGTCTTCTGTTGCAGAATGGGAGACGTTTTTCCCATTCTGCTCTGCTGATCGTATGACCCAAAGTACGGCACCATTACAGTTCCTGCACATAGAGATATTGTGCTCTGAGGAGGTACAGGAATTTGTTGGAAGGGAAATTAGGAAGGGAAATACTTGCTTTACCCACCTGCAGAAATGAGAGATTCCAAGTATAGTGCCAATCCATGGGCATCACCTCAAATGCAATCACACTACCAATAGTCCTGGACTATCTGTAGACTTGCAAGAAATCAGGACTCTTTTAGCTTACTAAAGGTCTACCTATCAGCAATCTCGACCTTCCACCATTAGGTGGACAGATACTCCATCTTTTTCCCATTCAGTTATGAAGAGGTTTCTCAAAGGCATACTGAACTTCTTCCCACAACCCAGTCTTTCCACTTCTGAATGGGACCTCAAACTCATGTTAAAATGACTTCTTAGATTGCCATTTGAACCTGGGGCCACATGTCCTTTAACTTACCTGTCTATGAAAATGGTGTTCCTCATTGCCATAACTTCAGTGAGAATAAGAAAAATAGTGGCTCTCATGGCACCTTCACCCCACTCCTGCCTTCACAGTATTCTTCCACCAGCAAGGTTGCACTTAAACCACAGCTGATGTTCATTCTCAAGGTGACTTCTGCATTTCACATAAATTAGCCTTTTCAGCTTCCAGCCTTTCATCCCAAATCTCATCAGGATAGTAGAGAAGCTGTTCTTCACACACTCGGTGTAAGGAGAGCTTTAGCGTTTTGCTTGGACAGGACAGAGATGTTCAGAAAAATCCCTGAGAATTTTCCCGTCTATTGCAGATAGGTCAAAAAGAGTAATGATCTCATTTCACTGCCTGTCTAAGTGGGTCTCTGTCTGTATTAAACTCTGTTACCAACTGTGTAATGCAATGCTCCCCTCTTCATTATGAATGCACACAACAAGGTTGGCCTCATCAGTCACCTTCCTTCTCCAAGGAGATTTCTAAATCAGAAATCTGAAGAGCATCAACCTGGACTTCTGCACACATCTTTGCAGAACACTATGCCATTCGGGGGGATTCAGCTGCAGGTGCCAAATTTGACATTACAGTGCCAACCATGTCATACTTGGCTTGAAGTCCCAGCCTCCAGCTGTGGGCACTGCTCAGGAGTGACCTACAGTGGAACACCATAGGGACACTACTCAAAGAAGCTGCTCACATGAAAGATGGTTTTTTCAAGATTTGTCCTGTGGTTGCTCCATGACCCACTTTCCTCCCCTCTACTTCTGAGCTCAGTTAGTTGACTTTGCAGTAGAGAAGGAACTGAGAAGGGAATGCTCACACAGAATAGCTAACCTCATGGTTGGTGGGAAGTGGCACTTGCGCAGGTGGTACAGATT
Organism: Podocnemis expansa; assembly: GCA_007922195.1. NCBI lineage: Eukaryota > Metazoa > Chordata > Testudines > Podocnemididae > Podocnemis > Podocnemis expansa. The sequence continues at coordinate 28,625,661 of ML681964.1, read as the reverse complement.
GGTGCCAAAAATCTCTAATCAGCAACACTGAATCCAGATATCTATAATAGAGTGCCAGTAGGGACACAGCTTAAAGAGCCATTGTTACCCACAAGATGGGTAATATCTTTGTTTATGGAGGTGATGTTCTTGCAATGACAAATCTTTTATGCTGGTAGAGGCTGTGTAAATGATGTGAAAGAAACAAGGATTCCTGTGGCACTTATGGAATGGGAGGAAAACAAATGTGTATTTAACCCTAAGTCAAGAGTGTCAAATCTGCATATGCATATTAAATAAGTATCTCAGTTTTTTCTTGTTACAACAGGTGATTTGACCTCACCTCCCTCTATATGTTGTTTTCCACTGTTTGAATCTGAGCAGCTGCTTTGATTTGCTGTGACAGTCTGACCTGATCATATGACTTGTGCTTCCATGCCTTTCCTCCCATTCTGTAAGTTCCCCATCTTCAAGTGTCTAAGTGGAATTTTCTCTCTCAAAAGCTCATGTAATACATTTGTTAGTCTTTTATAAGTGCCAGGAGACTTGTTTTACTGAACTAGACAAACATGGCTACCCCTTTGGATAAGTGATGTAGTTAAGCTGATTTAGTCTCCATAGGAGTATGTGGTGGTACCAGAATGAATGAATACTACTAAGTTTAGTAATGATGAAACTTGTAGCTCTGGTTTTTGGCTCTTCTACTGAGTTCACTTTCTGAATCTCTGTTTGTCTTAGTCTGGGAGGAGGTCTGCTTCATTTGAGTTTTTCAGCCTCACTATGGTGGCCTCTTAAAGAATTAAGGTAGTTCAATAAACCATTATTAAATTCTACTGATTTTAATTCATCTATGTACAGCTTTAGAAATATTCATCTGTTGTGAGAGTATGGAAAGTATCTCTGGCCAAGTGTGATCTGCCTCCTATATCTGCAGTTAGAAAGACATAGCTCAACTGTCTTGAACTGGAGTGGAAACCTGCATTAGAAGGAGAATAACCATGTAAGAAACTTTTTTTTATGTCAAGTTACATGAGTACAAATATATTGTATTGCAGGAAGGATTGAGTCGAGTATTTAATCACCCAAAGCAGTACTGTTTGTTTATGTCAATGTGGACAGAGAGGTCACCAATGCAACATTCAGTAATATGGGGTGGTGCTGATGGCTTGCTTTCTTCCCTTTTAATGCTTAGCTTACTGCTTTTTGCTTTTTGCTCACATGCTCAAGGTCTATCTAATCGCAATAGGTGGGATCAGGAAGATGTATTCTCCTAGACCAGTGTGGCAGTGGTCCTGTTTTTTGTTTTTAAACCTCCTTCTGCAGTGGAGGGGTGGATTCATTGGGTATTATATCTCAGTGTGCTGCCATTGAAGGAGCTCAGACGTTGGACCATTTGGGTCCATTTTGGTCTCTGCCTGTAGCATAGGGGTCTCAAACACGCAGCCCGCCTTTGGCCCGTGAGGACCCCCCCAAAAACCGGGGACTCCTAACCCCTTCACCCCACAGGTCAAAAGTGACCTGCGGGGCTTTTGAAGTGCCGTGCTCCTCTGCTGCCTGGGAGCTTGGCACTGGTATTCCTTCTGGGGCTCCCGTGCGCTGCTTCCGGCTCTGTGCCAGAGCAGTAAGGAGGAGGCGGGAGGCAGCGCAGGGCCCTAGGGCTACCTGCTGCCCCTGCTGCACCGCTGCCCTCCCCATGCTGGGACTGAGGTGAGCCGGCGAAAAGCCACATAGGGCTGAGCTGCCTGGGACTTTGTTCCACCTCTCCCCCAATGCATGCTGCTTCTGGCTCTGTGCTGGAGCAATGGGGAGGAGAGGTAGTGGTGTGGCAGGGGTAGGGGGTAGCCCTAGGGCCCTGTGCTGCCTCCCGCCTCCTCCCTGCTGCTCCAGCACAAAGCCAAAGCAGCATGCGGGGAGTGAGGGGGGAGCGGAGATCTGAGCCAGGCACAGCTTTTTGCGGGCTTTCCCGGGTCCCAGCATGGGGGGTAGCGTTGTGGCAGGGGCAGGGGGTAGCCCTAAGCCCCCGCGCTGCCTCCCGCCTCCTCCCTGTTGCTCCAGCACAGAGCTGGAAGCAGCATGTTTTGGAGGGGAGGTGGAGCAGAGACTGGGACAGCTGAGCCCGAGGCAGCTTTTTGCCTCGTTCCCGGCATGGGGGGCACGCGGAGAGGCCTGCCCCTCTCCTGGGCCAGCCGGCCCTGCCTGCCCACTGTTGGGGGGGGGGGTGAGTGGGAGCCCCTGTGTAGGACACATGGAGCAAAGGTAGTATTAATGTAATATTTTTCTGTGTTTAGGGAGCACTGGAACACTTCCCCCTAACAAATAAGGCATTCCATGGCATCCCAGCATATTTTAACCCCTATAAGTAAAAAGCCAGACAAAAATCATGTATTTTAAAATGCGTACTGGATGGAGGACATGAACGAACTGGATCCATCCGGCAGAGGGGTCTGGATCCATCCCTTGCCACTGCAGGAAGGCAGCGGGGGACGGAAGCAACCCCTGGCCACAGATGGATCAGGTCCCAGGCTGGTGGGGGGGCCACTTTTTGGGGTGCAGCCCTCGGGCCAGCATCCCAGTCCTCATGCGGCCCTCTTGGTGATTTGAGTTTGACACCCCTGCTGTAGCACATAAGGTCAGCCTCCTGAGGGCTGTAATATCTTTGAAGCATCTGAGGAAGTGGGATCTTCTCCCATGAAAGCTCATGCAAAAAATAAATCTGTTAGTCTTAAAGTGCCACACAACTCCTTGTTGCTTCTTTTACTGGACTAGACTAACACAGCTATCCCTTTTGAAATTGTAATATCTTTGTCTGATTTTTGTTTGTTGGGATTAGCATGTGGGTGCTGAGTGGTGTTGGCGGCCTGTGATACACAAGAGATAAGACCAGAAGATCTTGTGGTTCCTATTGACCTTAAATTCTAAGACTCTATGAAAATGTTTTGTCCTTCCTACCAGAATCACATCAGTCTTGCCTGGAGCAAGCTATAGTTAAGTGCTTTTCATGCAGACATGCAATTCCCTGGGAATGTAGTACTTGAGTGAATTAGTGTATTTAGCTGAAAAGATGATCTAAAGTATCTTCTTTCCAAATGCTGGTGGCATGTGAGCCTGTGGCATCTTGTGCTCTCCCTACTTTATTGTTGTTGAATTAGGTGTGATATGATGAATCCTTTTAGGGATCTGCCACTCAGAATCTAGGAAGTTAAAGGTACTCATTGCTGATCTCTTTGAATGGGATGAATGGTGTTAATTTTAAAGTAAAGTCTGTTGTCACATCCCAAATACAGGATGTGAGTGGCATCTTGTGATCCACTCTATCAAAGGCAGAGCTACAACAGATGTGTGACTTCTTTCCACTGATATGAGATCACCTATACCTTGTGTAAGTGCTGTCTGACAGGACATTATCTAAAATCTAATTAGAAGGATCTGTAACTTTGGAGGTGCCAGTGTTCCTGAAGTCAGAACTTTGTTGTACAAAAGAAACAAACAACTGGGCTGACTTTAGAGAGAATTAATTGCACCTTGCTTTCAGCAAGAGACCTGGAGGTGGAACAGCATTGTCAGGAAAAAGTGGATGGAGCCATGGAAGAATATCAGTAAGAATAAATTTCAAGACATCCAGGGTAGTGGAAGGCTCAAAATGGTGAAAGTTCTGCAGGGAGCAGTAGACTAGACAAACTTTTAACAAAAATAAAATAAATGGGAAAAACTCAAATTAAGTAATACACTTGGGTGCCATCATTTTTAATATTTATAAAGAAAAGTTTACATTATGTCATTGAAGATTTCCTTAAGACCCTAGCACAGGGTAAAGAACTGTTATGTGCTTTGGGTGCAGGAAAATATCTGCTCACCAGGTGATTATGGAGAGAATTCATTGCAATTTTTCCTAAAATTTCTTCTTATTTGGGTTTGACAAGCTGTCTTACGATGTAGTAATTTTTTAAAGACTGGGTACTGAAATTTGAATTTGACAACTGAATTTGACAGTGTTGAGCACAGTCTAAATTACTTTCAGTAGATGCAGGGCTGTGGTCATCAAACTTTTTTCCTCCCGACCCAGCTCTGGACACCTTTACCAGGTGGCAGTCCCTTGACTGTGGGAGGGATGGGCTGCCTCGCCCTGCCCCCCCAGGAACAGCGCTGGCCCACAGGGAAGCAAAGGGAAGCCTCCCCCCTCCCAGAGTCAATGCTGACCAGCTGGGGAGCGAGGGGCAGCTGTGCCCCTTCCCTCTTCAGGTAGTGCTGGTGGCTGGTGAGCAAGGGGCAGCAGTCCCCCTCCAGAGCAGAGCCAGTGCCACAATCCAGTTCTGAGTTGCGACAGACTTTGTGGACCACTGATGTAGATAGTGAACAATGTGAGTTATGAAAGTTTGGACTGCCACTTTTCTGGCCTTTGGAGTAGAGTGGAAGAGAAATTATCATCTCCGGTGGATGAGTCACATTTCACTTACTGACTGTCTTTTTGGCTTGTGGCTTCTTGTTTTTGCACTAGGGCTTTACATATGTAAATCTGCAGAAGGAAATTGACTTTGTGTGTTTCTAGTCTCTTCATTTACAAGCTAATACGTTGTATAAAGTGACCTTGTGGCAGATCAGTTTGACTTTGTCTGGTCTGATGTATAAAAATTGAAGTCTTTTCAGATTATAAAAGTATTTAAACATGTTGGACAATAGTTATGTGAAAACAAATTGTTTACAAATCATTGCTAAACTATTATATTTCTAGTGCATGTAGTTCTTCCAAAAAATTCTTCAGTGCACTTTTGTGACTAGTACATCATAATGTGATTTTGATTTAGGACATTAATGTAACATAATTTGACTTTTATGATTAGAGGACACTTCTGAAGTCTTTTTTTTTTTTTCAAGCACTTAACTTTAAAATAATTCCTTTTGCACTGGTGTCTTAAGTTTATTCTTAGTTCAAAAGTAAACTTTTTGGTAAAATTCTTTTTCTGTTTTGCTTTTGCAAATCTTTCACTAGTTAAAAATTTCACATTATTCAAAAAGTTTATTTTTAGAAACCCAGACTTCACATAGAATTTGCTATTGATGATGATAAATGCCTTTGATATGACAGATATTTGCTTTATAAAGTGCCAAAATACAAATGTTTTAATTACATTGCACAGGAGCTGCATGGTACACTAACAAATTTTTATTGTGCAACAAGTGGTTAGAGAACTTTGTGCTAGAATAAATTGTATTTATAAGTATTTCAGTGACTATGCTCAGTCAAATATCTGTTTCAGTTGAATGATCCATAAACATGAGAATATTAAAATAAGCACACTGTATTAATGCAGGCTTAAATTGAAACAGTGTGCATGATGGTGTACTAGACACTGATCCCAGAAGTTCTCTTAGCAGTCTTGAGGTTTAGAAGATGCAAAGACAAGTGGCATGGAGTAGAAAAGTTAAGTTCAACAGTTTTTTGGGTTGGCCTTGCGAAAGTAATCTTGAGCAGAAACTCAAAAAATTAGTCTGGTGTTTAGTAGAGGTTTTGTGCATGAGAGGATGCATGGTGACACTGCTGTTTCTGAGGTTAGCACCACCTACAGAGTTGTATTGAGACTGAGGCTGAGTTCAGTAGGGTCTAGAAACTGAGTACATGAAATTGAAACTTGACATGAAGAACGAGGAAAGTTATTAAAGTTTGACAAATATGCTCACTTCTTGGGTCTGAATTGTTCCCACAAATATGGAGAAGTAAGGAACAATGCTTAGTGACACCGTGGATGTTTTGGGGGGTTGAAAGGCGACAAATCGAATATTTGTAGGTTACCTTTAAACAGGGATTGGCAATGGTATAAACATAGTGGGGGAGACGGTTGGTCAGGAGGTAAAACCAGGAATGCTATTTTGCCTGTGTTGACTTAGCTGCCATCAGGGCATCCAAGATTGTATGTCAGAGTGGTGGCTATAAAGGATGAAATAGAGAATGATAGTACATGCATACATTGAAGCATTTAGATGAAACTTGAAATAGCACAAAAGCCAGAAAACTCTATTGTGGTTTTGTGGGAACAACTTTGTCATAACTTGCCTGCCTTTTATGAATATTATAGCATATGTGGTAATAAAAAACACTGCAGATTATATGGGGAATATGCATTTAGCTTTCCAAAATCTGCATTTCAATTTTGTCAATGTAGTTCTTCTGAATTGAGTGAGATTCCTATGGTCTTTTGGATTCAGGAGAATTCAGTATTGCTGCTGTTTGTAACTGGCATGCCTTAATTATTTTATTGTCCCACTTCAGAAGAAGGTTAACTGAAACCGGGGCTTGGTTTTGATGAGAGGGCGTTCTTTAGTTTAAACAAAAAAATTTTTGCCTGCACAACCTTCCTCTGTCAAATGCCTAATCTAAATTATTTTAAATTGTATCTTTTTGTGGTGATATGTCTTAACTGCATTATGTTCCGCATCCCAAATCTTTTTTCTTTTTTTACAGTGGACAGGCCAAAATCCCAGCAAGTTAGAACCTCTGCTACCATAAGGCGAACCTCTTCTTTGGACACAATAACAGGACCTTACCTCACAGGACAGTGGCCTCGTGATCCCCATGTGCACTACCCTTCATGCATGAAAGATAAAGCTACACAGGTAAAAAAATCTATAAAATCAGAGGACAGAAATTCTTACAAATTGCTCTGTCCTTGTTTGCATTTTATTATCTTGTCCAAAATATCAGTTAAACTCTCTGCAATACAACATCAGCTTTTATTTCAAAATCATAGCACAGATTTATAATTCTGACCAAAAAAAAAAGTCCTAGGGCATGTTAACATTTTTGTAATTTGGTGGTTTGAGCTTACTCATACATTGCATAATTCAGAATCTGTCTGTGCATTTAGAAAGTAAGTTTTCCATAATTCTGTATTGTTTTTAATTAATAAAAGCAAATATATGCATTTAAAAATATATTTGAGGTGAATTTCTACCAGCAACAGTAAACTAATAAATTATGAATTGGTGTTTTTCCACAATCTTAAGAAAGCAGTTCTTGTGCTACTGTAATTTTTGCTACTTCTGAAAGTAGTGATTGAAAGGCGAACTTCCATATCTATTACTTATTTACAGTATTGGTAGTAAAATGATCTGAGGAATGACAATGTGAAGACTGACCTTTCAGTGATGAATGCCAAAACTACTAATTTTAACTTTTGGAAAATACCACTCTTGAAACAGATTGAAGAGTTCTGTTAAGCATTTTAAATTGTTAAATTCTAACAGAAACTTAGTTTTTTTCTTTAATCTGTATTCTAAATTAATGTCACTTCCCTCCACCCCCTTTTGTTTTGTTTTTTATTTTTTATTTGTTCGTTTATTAAAATGAACAAGAAAAATTGGACACTCTTAGGTGCTGGGCCTTGTGACTTTTTAGTTTTAGAAATTAACCACATTTCATTCCATTAGGTAATGAGGAGGGGAAAGGGAACTGAGGAATAGAAGTTGATTTTCAAACTTGTGGGAGTTTCACAGGATTTTAGTCAAGCAATTCTCACTAATGTAATAGAAGTGGCATCGCTTACGCCCAGTGTTTGTATAATGAACTTTTCAAAGCAAGCCATACCTTTTGATCTCTAGTTCAGATTAATCAGGCATTTTGAACGAGGAGGATTAGTGAACAGTGTTGGTGCAAGATCTATTTCTAATATTCAGAGGAGTACTGGAATAGTAGTTTATCTGGGCTGTTCTCTTCTGTTCTCCACCTGGAAATACCCTTGACTATTCATACTACCAAGTGGAAAAATATGTGTAACATAACCAAATTTAGACTTGGATCAAAGAGCCTGAAGTAAGAATATCTGTTAAATATGCAGATGTCACAACATGTTGACCAGAAATCAGAATTTACTCAGGTTAACTCAGCTTCTAAACACAGGCCTTCACAGTAATGTTTTATAGGCCTCTAAGTTTGTACCTTTAAAAGAGAAATCTTGTCCAGCAGCTGTAGATGTCTAATGTTAAATAACTTGTACTGTGTTTGTACTTCAAAGGACTCAATGTACATGGTAATGCTAGCCTGACTTCACTGGCACATGCTGGACTACTATCCAGCCCACTAGCTGCGTGTCTGAATCCCTGCACAAAATTATGTGGGATTAAGCTGCTGATCTTTTCTTATATGAGCAAAACATCATTACTTTCATTGATGAATAGGCAGTTGAAAACATAATCTTGATATCTGATTGGATTTGAAGTTGGCCAAAATATTATGAAGTATGTAGTATGTTGGATGTCATAAAATATGACATTAATGAGCCATCATTTATGGGAATAGAGGGAAGAGTTAAACAAGTCTTATGAACTATCGTGAATTTCAGAACAAAATCTGCTCACCCACCCTTACAGATAAGGCAACTACTGTATTTTGTAACTTTGAGTGCTTGCCCCTGTCTATAGCGCACTTCAGATGGCTCATGTGCCCAAGACCAGAGAATTTTTCCCTTGGAAAATCTTTGTCTGGGGCAAACATGCCCCCTCACTCTCCCTGTGCCACCACACTGAGGATGTGGATCACAAATTTAGTTTCTTCTTAGTGTTTGTGGTTTAGGGTGGAATTTGAGTGTTGTGCCCTTTGTTCAGCTTTTTATAAGAAAAGTTCAAGTTAATCTCAGTTGGTTTAGTCTGCTTAGTGAGCTAAATTGTTAGGTTTGGTTTCCTACTTTGGGATTCATCCCACCGCCTCTCCCCCCAGTGTGGGAATTGATTCCTGTACAGGTACGTGTACACATACGTACACAATTACACAGTGGTTCTTGTAATGGTCGCATGGAGAACATGCAAAGGATCTGTGGCTTCAGGAACTGCACTGACTGCCAGAAGTCCTTCCCAGTAACAAGTTACAGAGGTGTAGCTGTGTTAGTGTAGTTCAGCAACACAAACAAGGAATCCAGTGGTATTTCTAAAGACTAACAAAGCTATTTATCACATGAGCTTTTTATGGGTAGAATCCCACTTTTTTTCCCCATGGGATTTTACCCACAAAAGCTTATACAATAAATAAAAAAGTTAATTTTTAGAAGTGCCACAGGACTCCTTGTTTGTTTTTCAAGTAACAGACAGTTAAGATACCTGTTTAGTGCTATGGGGCAATACTGCACCTGGAAGGTACATGGATCTGCAGATAGTTGACAAAACAGATGAGAGAGCTCAGATTCTGCATATTTCTCAAGAAGAAGTTAACGAGAATGAGGATGGCTGCTGACTGGGGTGACCCTTCAACATGTTGGCCTGAAGAAGGTAGAAGTGCTCCTTCAGGTGCGTCTCTGACCAGTTTCAGGGCCTCTGCTCTCCCATTTGCTCTGAGACACTGAGTGAAAACAAAAGGAAATGGGGATGGGGGAGACAAATGCACCCAGAAGGACAAGAAGGAAAGTTCCCCATCTGAGTCCTCTAAAAAGAGGGAAAAGTACCTGTCCTATACCTATTCAGGACAGACCTAGCACTCTGGAGTGAGACCATCAAGCACAGAAGGGACTCATTCAGAACTTCTTCTGAGGTTACGGTCACATCCCTGTCTGGTATCACAGCAGAACATCTACAGCAACACAACCAGGAGACTAAGAGAATGGAACGCTTTGGGAAGAAGGAATACTTGCTAGCTTCCCTCCAGTTTGAATTGGACCGCCAGGAGCTGATGACCAAATGTGGTGTTATACATTTTTGCAACCTCACAAAATTTGCTGTGGGTGTGTCTAAGGACAACAGGGAGCTGTTTCAAGCTCTGATTGATGACAGAAAGCCAGGTGTGCAATTCAGACTGCCTTAAAGATGGTGGGCATGGTAGCAAGACCCATGGCAACGGTGATGGTAATGAGATGTTTGTTACGGTTCCAGTGGTGTAGTCCTAAACTGCAGCCTAGTTTTAAACTGTAACCATACCCCTATGCTGCTCTAACTGTGACCCCACACCAGTGTTCCCTGTAAGCTGCGCAGGTGGGCAGTCACGCAGTGGCCATCTCTCACCCACGTAGGGAACACTAAGCCCTGTGCAGCCGGCATAGCTGCAGGTCCTTCCTGGTCATGGATACATTCCTCCTGGCGTGAGGCAGGGGGTGGGGAGTTTAAAATTTCATGTCCTGAACATGTGTAGATCAATGCTCAGGGCAGGAGCAGCTCCCCAGACTGGCAGCCAGGTAGGGGGGGAAAGGGGCACCCTGAGGGGATCGCCAATGACAGGCCCAGGAGGTGAGGAGCTAGTAGGGGGCATTAGGGTGGGGGAACAGATTGGGGCTGGGTGGCCAGGCGAAATAGGGAAGGAGTTGGGATGAGGGGAGATGGCGCCTGGCAGGCGGGTTGGTGGAAGGTCATGTGTGGCCAGGCGACTTGACGGGGAAAGCCCAGGGTCCAGTGGGGATGCAGCACCAGCGAGGAGCAGGAGGGGTGTGAGAAAATGGATCAGGGCCTCGGGAGAAGATGGTGGGTAGCTGGCCAGGCGAATAGGGAAGGAGTCAGGTCAGGGGAAAACGGTGTCTGGTGGGTGACATGGGGTAGGATCGGCGCAATGGGGAAAGCCCAGGGCCTGATGGGCGGGGGGGGTAGGGAAAGAATCTGAGCCAGGTGGCCAGGTAGAACAGTAAAGAGGTCGGGTCGAGGGGGGTATGGCACCTGGGGGGCAGGTTGGGGGTGTGTAGGCAACTCGGCAGGGGAAGCCCATGGCCTTGGGAGTGGGGAGGTGGAGTGAGGGAATGGATCAGGGCCAGGGGAAGCTGGCAGCCAGAATGGGAAGGAGTCAGGTTGTGGGGAGATGGTGCGTGGCGGGCAGGTTGGGACTTGGGGGAGCCTTTGTAAAGTCCATGCCTTGTATTAAAAAGCAGCAGGGAAACAAGCTTGTTGCATTGCAAGTTCATTTTCTTCTTTGGGGAGAATTTGTGACTCTTTAAAAATGTGTATAGAAATGTCTGACAGATTTAATTGGAAAGACAGTTCCTTCAGACTTGGAATAAGTGAATCTCATTAGCTAACTCTGCTTCCATTAAGGGAGGGAGCGGGAATCTGTGTCTGAAGTGCTGTGCCAATCTTGATTTGTCCCTGTCTCTAAAAAAAGTAAAAAGTGTAAAGTACAGAGTAGGGGGAAAAATCACACATTTTCAGTATATTTTATTACGAGAGATATCACTCAATGTATTCCCAAAGTTACCTGCATCCCAGATGAATACTGTGTCCCTCCCACTATTTCTTAGATGTGTATATTAAAAAAAGGAATCGTGAAACTGAGATCATAGAATAATAGGGTTGGAAGGGACCTCATGAGGTCATCTAGTCTAACCCCCTGCCAGAGGCACGACCACTCCCACTAAACCATCCTAGTCATGGTTTTGTCCAGCTGGGCCTTAAACACCTCCAAAGATGGAGATTCCACCACCTCCCTAGGCAGCTCATTCCAATGCCTCACCACTCACCTAGTAAAAAAGTTTTTTCTAATATCCAGCCTCGACCTCCCTAACCGCAACTTGAGACCATTGCTCCTCGTTCTGTCCTCCGTTACTACCGAGAATAGTCGAGCTCCCTCCTCCTTGGAGCATCCCTTCAAGTAGTTGAAGGTTGCTATCAAATCCCCCCTCAGTCTTCTCTTTTGCAGGCTAAATAAGCCTAATGCTCTCAACCTTTCCTCATCGGGCTTCTGCTCCAGCCCTTTAATCATTTTGGTTGCCCTTCGCTGAACTCTCTCTAGCATGTCCCTGTCCTTTTTGTAGTGGGGAGCCCAAAACTGAACACAGTATTTTAGATGTGGCCTCACCAGTGCAGAATAGAGGGGAATGATCACATCCCTTGATCTGCTGGTAACACTTCTTTTGATGCAGCCCAGTATGCCATTGGCCTTTTTGGCAGCAAGAGCACACTGCTGACTCATATCCAGCTTCCCATCCACCATGACCCCCAGGTCCTTTTCTCCAGTACTGCTACTTAGCTGAATGTTCCCCAGCCTGTAGCAATCCATGGGGTTTTTCCGTCCCAAGTGCAGGATTTTACACTCGTCCTTATTGAAGCTCATAAGATTTCTATTGGCCCACTGTTCCAATTTATCTAGGTCTCCCTGAATCCTGTCCTTGCCCTCCAACATGTCTACTGGTCCCCCCAGCTTGGTGTCATCCACAAATTTACTGAGAGTGCAGTCTATTCCATCATCCAGATCATTGATGAAAATCCTGAACAGAACTGGCCCCAAGACCGACCCCTGGGGCACACCACTTGTGACTGGTTGCCAGCTAGACATGGAACCATTGATTCCTACATGCTGAAACCATTGATCTAGCCAGTTTTCTATCCACCTTACAGTCCACCTATCCAACCGATACTTCCTTAATTTGCCAATGACAATGCTGTGGGAAACTATATCAAAAGCCTTGCTAAAATCAAGGTATATCACATCAACAGTTCTTCCTGCATCCAGAAAACCAGTCATTTGATTATAGAAGGAAATGAGATTGGTCTGGCTTGATTTACCCTTGGTGAATCCATGCTGACTGTTCCTGATCACTTTATTTTCCTTTAAGTGTTTTAGGATGGATTCTTTGAGAACCTGCTCCATAATTTTTCCAGGGATTGAGGTGAGGCTGACAGGTCTGTAATTCCCCAGATCCTCCTTTTTCCCTTTCTTGAAAATAGGTACTATATTTGCTTTTTTCCAATCCTCTGGCACCTCCTCTGTTCTCCATGAGTTTTTAAAGATACTGGCCAGCGGTGCTGCTATCTCATCGGCCAGTTTTCTTAGCACCCTTGGATGCAGTTCGTCCGGCCCCATGAACTTGTGCACATCCAGCTTCTTTAAGCAGTTCCTAACCTGATCTTCCATCACCAAGGGCCTCTCTTCTTCTCTCCAATCTGCCATACCCATGGTAGTGGGCAGGGAGCTGTCCCTGCCTGTGAAAACTGAAGCAAAAAAAGCATTGAGCTCTTCAGCTTTTCCCTCATCCTCTGTCACGAGGATGCCTGCCTCATTCAGTAAGGGACCTGCACCATCCCTGATCCTCTTCTTGTTGTTATTAAGATACTTGTTGAACCCCTTCCTGTTATCCTTCACGTCCCTCGCTAGCCGCAACTCCATTTGTCCTTTGGCTTGTCTGATTTTATCCCTGCAGTCCCTAGCAATAACTTTATATGCTTCCTTAGTCATCTGACCAAGCTTCCACTTCCTGTAAGCTTCCTTTTTATGTTTAAACTCAGAGCAGAGTTCTCTGCTAAGCCATTCTGGGTGCCTTACATGTTTGCTGTTCTTTCTCCTGTGCCCTTAGCAGGGTTTCTTTAAAATATAACCAACTCTCTTGGACTCCTTTCCCCTTCAGATTAGCTTCCCAAGGGATCCTGCCAATCAGTTCCCTGAAGGGAGCCAAAATCTGCTTTTTTTTTTTTTTGAAGTCCAGGGGTTGTTTTGCTTCTTTTCTTCCTTCTTTTAACCAGCATCCTGAACTCAACCATGTCATGGTCACTATTGCCTAGTTTGCCATTTACCGCTACCTCCCTGATCAATTCTTCCCTGTTTGTGAGCAGCAGGTCGAGAGGGGCAAGGCCCATAGTTGGTTCCTTCAGCATTTGTACTAGAAAGTTGTCCCCAACACTCTCTAAAAATTTCCTGGATTGCCTGTTCACTGCTGTATTGGCCTTCCAGCAGATGTCAGGGTAATTGAAGTCCCCCATGAGCACCAGGGCCTGTGATCTAGAAGCTTCCGCTAGTTGTCCATAGAACACCTCATCCACCTCCTGCTTCTGGTCTGGTGGTCTATTGCAGACACCCACCACAACATCCCCCTTGTTGCTTTCCCCTCTCAATGTAACCCACAGACTTTCTACTGGCACGCTTCCACTTCCATAATGGAGATCAGAGGAAGAGTTGTTTCCTCTGGAGGTATGAATACCACCATGTTTTCAACAAAACAAAAAAGGAATCCTGTGCCACTAAAGACTAAAAAATTTATTTATCACATGAGCTTTCTTGAGAGAAAATCCCACTTCATCAGACACTTTGAAGATAGCTACAGACAGTTTTCCCAATTGACATACACAGTTACAGCACAAAAGCATCAAGCAGCAAGTTCTTTACCCAACAAAAATCACCTCTCTTTCTTTCATTTGGGGACTTCACCAACCTGAGATGGAACACTGAAAACAGAAACTGTTTTTATTTGTATAAAATTTTCACAGTGAACATAACCGGGGTAAATGTTTCTCAAGCATCTGACTCAGTAAAACTTTCTCCCACAAAAGCTCATGCGATGAATAAATGTATTAGTCTTTAAGTGCCCCAGGACTCCTTGCTTCTTCTAAGTGCCACTAGGGCAGCACTCCTTGCTTCTTTTGACTGTAGTAAGGAGATGGTTGGATGGGTAAAGTGACAAATAGTCACATTAGCAAAACAAGCAAGGAGTCCTGTGGAACTTTTAAGTCACATTAGCATTCGCTTTGCTAAATAGTTCTTAAGTCTGTTCTGATTTTTATTTTTACATACATAAATGAATAAATTGATGTTTATCCAGTGAACACTAGAGAAACATCAGAAATGGTTACTTGTATCTAAGAGGTTGTCTGCATACAATAGTAACATATACTGTGGGGTTGTGATTTCTAAAGCACCAAAGTGTGTTGTACATGTAGATCCCCAATGTACACTTAAATTTCATTTTTCTGGGTGATTCTAATATTCATGGTCTCTGAGATCAAAGACAAAAATGCATAAAGGAGTGACTCATTCATGAATGTGATTGCCCTAAAAGCAAGCTGTTACCAACTTTGACCACTGAAAAACCCCTTTGTGGGATGTGAAGTGCAGTTTACCTGCCAGACCTCTTGTTGGAGTTGGGGTGATCCCTAGCGTACTTACTAGCATGTGTGTCGAGTCTTTATTGTTTTTAATGTTTTCTCTGTAATGCTTTCATGCTGTGAATAAATGTACATGTTTAGAAAGAGCTATGTGGTGCCTTAGCTGTGGCTCTAATGCTGACTAAAGTCTCTGAACAGAAAGCAAAACAGGCCTCTTAGGCAGTGTGTCTTACTAAAGTGATCCACAGTGTAAGAAAAGGATTAGTGTAGCCTAGAAAAAACTCTAATAAGGAGCAATGTTCCCTATAAGCTGATGGAGCAACTGAGCAAGTTATGGATGCACTCAGAGAGCTGATAGGCAGCATGGGGTGGATGGGGGGGGACCGGCAAGGAACTTGCCCAGCTGCATCATCAGCTTAGAGGGAACATTTGCCCTACACTGAGAGAGGCTGGACGCCAGGCCCATTCTTCAGAGAGGGGTGAGAATGGCAATTGTCCCAGGCCCTGTGGACCCCGCGCTGTCCTGCCACAAGTAAGGCAGCGCAGGACCTGAACTGCTGACCCTCCATGGCTGTGCTGTCCCCCGCCCCCTCCCTGCTGCTTTCGACACGGAGCCGAATTTAGCGGGAAATGGGGGGAGCAGCGGAGCACAGAGCTGGCCTCTGCTCCTAGCTGGCTTTCTCCTGCCCACAGGGTGGGAAAGAGCCAGCCCAGGGTCAGAGTGGGCCAGCCCAGAAGCTGGGTTTCTCTCTCTGGCTCCACCCCTAGGCTGGCTGTTTCACCCTGGGGGTGAGGAGGGCTGGCCCAGAGGTGGTGTGGCAGAGCAGAGCCCAGCCCCCAGTCCGGCCTGCTGTGTCCCCAGGGTCGGGAGGGGCGGCAATGTGGAACCAACCCGCACACCCCTGGGGATGGCCTTGCTGGGCACAGTGGTGAGATGGAGCCATAACATTGTGCTTGCATGTTTTCAGCTCCACTAGACCACTGAATGGCTCTTTTTGAGGGATCCCACATAGGAATGCAAGCAATGGCGGTGGAAGACCTTGCCTTTGAAAGTAACAAACTGTTTAGCACAAACACAGATTAGGGCTTTTACCTCATTGACTTTGGATGCTACACATGTCTGCAATGAAGTGGCAGTCCTGCAAGTTGTAGTTTAGGTAGTGACCAGCCCTGCTGGTGTTCTACTGTCAATAGCATCATAATTGGCCATACAGGAATCAGAGAACATACAGGAAGGGTGCCCAGGGCCGGTCATTCTTTGCCTCACATCCAGTGTTGTCTCTTGAATCGTTGTTTTGAGGAGACTCTCAAGCTGTGCACCAACAGTCCTCTTGAATCTATTCCCATGCTGCTTCTCTGCCAGGGGGTCTGGAGACACTGGTTCGATAGCCCCTAGTTGAAGGAGCAGTTCTGCCTTCTCCAGAAGAATGTTTGTGACGTGTGTCTCCAGAAAATGGGGAGAGGAGCTGGAGGTGGAAAGGGAAGGCAGCTGGATGGTGTAACCCAAAGAACTAATGCCTACTACCTATCTGTCCATCATTATCTTTGACTTACTTGAAAAGTACTGTGATGGCCACCTGCTGAAAGGCAGGGAAGAAGCAAGGGAATGGATTCAACAGCAGCAACTTGAGGCTCCGTGCACACATTCAGGAGAGACTAACTGGCACAAACAGCTGCTTCTGGTGCTTCTCTCGATCAAGCATTTTTGCATTTTGTTGTGAAATAGGACCCCTGGCACCTAGCTTCCTGAGAGAGAGAGACCGCTTGTGAAACATCTGAAGTGTACTACATGTAGGGATAAGCACCTGAAGAAAAGGTTACCCATTTTGTTGTGACTGGTTCCTGTGTCTTGTCGCTGTGTGCAGTGCATTCTTTTCTTCTGCTTCCACCTCAGTTCTGTTAGAGGGGCCTAGCAATGGAGAAGGAATTAGTAATTTAATCATCCCCCACCCCAAGAGCTCTCCATTAGGTTCAAGGGTCTTCCTAATTTCTCCTGTGGGTTGGGGTAATTTCAGTCCTGCCCCCCCCTCCCCCGCCCCCCAACCTCCAGTCGTTTGGCTGTCCTCCAGGTTCAGGATTTTTCAAATCCCTTCTTTTTAGGTAATTTCCTTAGCCCCATCTGGCTTTCCTCTCCTCCTCACAGGAGTCACACAATCTTCCTTTTTTCAGATGTGCTCATTGATTCAGGCCAGCTGTTGCATCTGACTAGCTCCTCCCCAGCTGGCCTCTTTTTACCATGGTTGTTCTCTTCCTTGGATTGGGAGACCCCCACAGCCAGCAATGGTTCCTGGTGTCTCAGGTGGTTCTTCCTAGGATCTCTGACTTGCTTGGGTGGCCTAACTCACTTTGGTTTTGACACTTATGGTGCATCTTCACTTATGGCTGCAGTTTTGCAGCCGTCAGTTTGCCCTTCCGGGAGTGGATTGCAGCGAACATGAACTCGCCACGCTGCTACCAGAGGTTGGCCCCAGAAGTCCTGGGGGTCAGGGGGACATAGGGAAAGGCAGACAACAAGGGACTTCTGGCCAGCTTTTCCCTGATGTGTAGTCGTGACTTTAAAAGTTGCAGCTAGTTATGCAAGGGATTTTGTGTTCCTTGTGTAACTGGAGGCAACTGCCGCTGAATTTGCCCCAAGTATAGATCAGGGCTTAGTGGTTCTACACTGAGCTTACTGAGAGAGAGAGAGAGGTCTAGCAGCTTGTGAAGCCAGCCAGTCGGTGACACTGCTTTCATCTTGGTTGCAGTACAGCAATGAAGATTCTGAACTGACGAAATTAAATTAACAGTTATGGCAAAGTCAGAAGTGGATGCTGAGGACCATTTTCACCAATTCTTTTCCACTCTTTATGGTAGGATCAGTGGAAATTGGCCCCATCTCTCTGATCTCCCAACAGAAATCAGAAATTGTCTTCTAGGGAACCAGCCTTATCGGATGTTTGAGCCCAAGTTTGCTCTTTTTCCGAATGGGTATCCTTGACGTATCCATCCCTAATCAAACCATGCAGATATCCTGTATAATGGCTGCTTTCAGGACTGGCTTTCATTTTATATGTTCCTCTGGAAAATATGTTTTGTCAAGAAGTATGTGGGGGGGGGGTGTCACCGTTGTTAAATGAACTAATTCTAGTCCAGGATGCTGGTACTCTTGAGTCCATAGGACAAGTATTAGTTTATATTTGATACTTTAATATTATGGAATTCCTGATCATTTTTTGGAAAGAGACCACCAGGAATCATATTCTTGAGTGTTAAGCTGTTGGGTGAAATCCACTCAGAGAATTTTTTCAACACTGCATTATGCTTTGCATTAGACTTCATTTCATATCGTTCTTCCTTTAGGGATTAAAAACTTGAAGAATATTTATAAATACATCCTTCCCTCACAAGGATAATACTGTTTTGATATTTCAGCCACCTATTCCATTTGAAATTTTAGTGGACAAGATGTATATCAACTCAGAACCTCCAAATTTTGGTCTTCTGAGGTGAACTTGCTGGTTTAGCATTCCCTAAAAAAATAAATTGGTTCCTTTTTCCTTCAAGGTTACTTTCACCTTGGTTTCCAGATGCCTTAGTACATAAGATATATATTTTTCCTCATCTTTCTGTTGTCTATATCAATTAAATGTAAATTCAGGATTTAGTGGCAGTTGGTACACCTTGAGCGTTTAAGATTACATCATATTAGAAGCTAATTGAGGGCATATGGTGTTTACTAGTTCATATACTAGATGGCTTGCAAGCATCATTTCTTGCATTTAAACCTCTAAGCAACTTTCTCAGCAATTAAATTATAGTATATGTTTAGATGTTTGAATTCAAAGGAGACCTGTCTGTTGTGGAGGGGAGCTTAAACAGTAATTCACTTGGTTTGGAGAAGTGCTTCATCATAAAAGCTGTTAGGCACACTAAAAAGTTATTACAACCCAGATATGAAAAATAATAGAACTCTTGTAATAGGGGAGATGGTCTAGTCGTTAAGACTTAAGAGACCCATAGTGATCAGTTACTTATTCCTCCACAGATTTTCTATGTGAACCTGGACCAGCTACCAGGTCTGTGTCTGTTCCCCATCTTTAAAATGAGAATAATAGCATTGCCTTACCTCACCAGTTCATTGGGAGACTTTATAAGTACCTCAGTTAGTAACAGTAAAAGACTCAATGAGATGTCAGCTTGATTCTGTTCCATTCTGAGTTACGTAACTTGAGCAAGACACCTTTTCGAGTCAACTGTCTAAAGCAAAATGCTACGACAGTAAATATGATCTTATGCTAGACTGTCTATGGCCCAAGTTAGGCTGGTGATAAGACTAGATCAGGGGTGTCAAATATGTGGCCCTCAGGCCCGTGATTGTGCTGTGCAGGACTGCACTCTTTCCCTTACAGAGGGAATGTTTTTGCTGTTGCATACACAGCACTCTTGAGTGCTGTGATTGTCAGATCTCATGACATCATGGAGCATGGGGTTTGTGAGACTGCACTCTGTGAGACCACACTGTCTTCCTAGCAGAAAGGGTAGTAGTATGGAGTGCAGTTTCGCATGCACAACACTTTGTGATGCCTTGAGAGTGTCACAGTATTTAGATTTATGGTATGTGAGACCCATTTTAAGTATATTTAAGTCAAATCTGACCCCCTATGGCAAATGAGTTTGACACTCCTACCCATTAGATAATCTAAATGGTTCCTTCTGACCTTTAAAATGAAAATGAGAAGGTGTTGTGTGGGAAAGGAAATTATAAATCTTAATGAAATAGGTTTCTCCCAAAAAGGTCCTAGTTCACAAGGAGCTCCTTTTGCAAAACTCTCTTATCCTGCTCCCCATGTACATGATCTAGGATAGGCTCTCCTTTTTTATTTTTCTGGTTTCACCTTTAGAAGTTCTCCTTTACTCTGACAGCAAAAATGGCCATTAAAATAATAATTAAAAAAATGAAACACCCTAGACTTCAGTGATGCAGATTGCTTTACTGAACATGGCTACCCAATTCTCTGTTGTTAGGGTATTAGAAAGACAAGGTGGGTGAGGTAATTTCTTTTATTAGATCACCTTCTGCTGGGGGGTGGAGGGGTGGGGACTTTGTGCTCTTGAATGAGCTCATAGAAAAATAAGACCAAAACACAGATCACTGGTATGTGAACATGTTTTTCACAAGGTAGTCACTATATCTGATCTCGCAGTCCTCTTCCTCAAAGGAAGCCTGCACAGCACTTTGTAAAGATGAGCCTGGAAGCTCAAATTCATAATTTTGCTAGTTGCTAAAACCATGCATTTAATAGAGACACTAGCTTTATGGCTTGTTACAACAATCTATATAATTTGCTAACCTCTACCCTGTGTCTGGAGAATTAATAGGCCATTTCACCTTGAATGGTCCCTTGCAGTATGTGTTAACTAGGTATGCCTAAATA
Source organism: Podocnemis expansa (assembly GCA_007922195.1). Lineage (NCBI taxonomy): Eukaryota > Metazoa > Chordata > Testudines > Podocnemididae > Podocnemis > Podocnemis expansa. The sequence goes on along the minus strand of ML681964.1, from coordinate 28,605,499 downwards.
ATCTGTTCTACTGAGTATTCAGCTGTGACTTTGAGAACATTTCCCAGACCTGAAGAAGAGTTATGTGAAACTGAAAAGTTTGCCTGTCTTACCAATGGAATGTGGTCCAGTAACAGATATTCTCTCATCTCTCTAATTATACATGAATATTTGATTAGGTGTATGCTTATACTGTTTACTGTTTTGTTCTTTGCTTAGTTGGTGAATTAAAATATAGTTTAGTCTCTTTCCCCTCACTCCTTGGAACCTTCTACCCCTTGTTTTTCTTAGTATGAATTTAAAGAGGACAGAGAGAAAGGAAGGTTTGCTATGGAAATTGTGTATCTGTTATGTACACTATCTGTTGCTCAAGATTTCAGAGAATTCAGGATAAGCATTATAGCTGTGTCAACACTGAACTCAATATTTAATTTTCTTCCTACTTGATTGAGTTCCAAAGGGGCAGCCATGTTAGTCTAGTTCAGTAAAACAAACGAGGAGTCCAGTGACATTTAAAAGACTAACAAATTTATTTATTGCATGAGCTTTTGTGGGAGAAAATCCCATTTTGTCAGACAGAATGGAATTTTCTCCCATGAAAGCTCATGAAGTAAATAAATGTTAGTCTTTAAGTGAGATAGGACTCCTTGTTTGTTCTACTTGACTGAGAAGCCTTTCCATAAAAGGGAATAGTCCATTTCTGGAACAACTTAATAAAAGAAGTTTATTTTTAGTTTTAGAATTAACGGCATTCTGTTCCAAAATGCAGGATTAATTGACCAGTCACTGAGCAAATACATCTTCCTACTTTTCAAATTAGAATTTTCAAAATAAGCATCTTTATGTGAATATAACACACATGAAATACTGGATTGACACTCCACTGGTCTTTTCCCAATTGACTTTAAGGTACTGATCTAAAAGGCACTTTTTTGCCTGTGATGCGACATAATCTTAGTTTTTGCAAATGTAGTTTTCTAAGTAGTTAATTAGTTTCTGTGATTTCTGTGGTAGCCAGTGTCTTTTGGCTGCTGCCTTTTTTCAACTGTTGAAGACAGCTATGCTTCATAGAAATGCTTTAGGTAGAGTGGCTGATGCTTAAATCTCTTGGTTGTAGGGGGAGTATCATTTTCAATGGCAGAATCCCTCTGAAGGATACTACATAGAAGAGGGTCTGATGATGCCTGATAAGATTTAGATCTAAATGCAAGACTTTCCTCTTTCATAATGTATGGGTCAGATGATCAGAGGGTGAATGGTCTCAATGCCCTGCCTCCTTAAGCAGTGAAGCTGCAGTGAACTCTTGATTGCATGAAGCATCCTGGAGCATCCTTTGTCAATTTTTCCTTTTCTTTTGCCTTTTCAGAGCTATTTTATTTTAGTTAATTACATAAGGTGTCTTTATTTGAAAGCTCAAAGAAGTGGTAGTTCTCTGGCATGGATATTTTTTGTAAGACTACAGAAGTGGGAAGGCTAGCTTATGCACCCCTGCTCGCGGACAAGGTTCATAAAACCTTGTCAGCTAACTCTGGCAATGTGTCTGAAGTTGACTTCATAGATCTGCTAGTCTAACTGGCTTTTGCCTGGCCTAAGAGATGTCTATATCCTTCATATTAACCAGCTGACTTAACTCAGGGTCAAAGTTGTAGCAGAATTGTCTGACAAAGATGTTCATGGGTAATCTTGAATCAGCCTAATCCAGCTTCTAGGCTCTAACTGTGTTGGCTGGGCACCAGAGGTCTCTGAATCTTTTGTGTTCACTTAGTATGGGGTAAACTCCTCGTGCCATCAGCATTTCACCAAAGGTCCTCACTTTCCTCCTTGCTGACCCAATTCGGTGCCAAGGTTGTGGCACTTTGGTCCCCAGAATCATGTGAAACAGCCTAATCTGATACCAAGGTTCTGTTACATCTAGGTTGACAGAGTTTACTAGTGCCTAAAAAGGAGCTTTATGGTCTGTTAGGAACAACTTGATGTTGCAGTGTGTTCATTATATATGGTCAATAACCTCTCCACAGCATTCTGTGTTGATCAGGTCTTCTGTCAAGGTTTTGGCCCTATAGAGTGGGGTGCCATTTGCTTGAAGTAATTAAACACCATTATAAGTGGTTCTGAGAATCCAACACAGTTGATTGGTAAGCCACTTACACTGTGTACTAAACCATTTCAGGTATGTGTTTAGAATATTTACTGAAGGCCTGTCTTGAAATAAGATATTCTGGTGAATGTGTCCATCAACAATGATAAATCTTAGGCTTTTATGTTGGCAACAATCAGTACAATGCACAAGCACCTCCATGTTGCATTGGCATAGCAGTCTGTAATGGAGTTGGAGTCTGTGTTTTCTCTGTTGATTGTTTGGGAGATTCCGCTTGGTGTCTTTATGAAAGCTTAGATCTTCACTGTGCATTTAACACCATACTAACTTGGATGACTGATTAAATTCAGATATAAGTGGCCATATCTCTCTCTCCAAATGCCACTATCTCAAAATTGAACCTAGAAATTGATTTTCACCAGACTTTCATGTAATTTGAAGTTTCCAAGGAAGCTGTTTGCAATGACAAAAAAGTAGTACAAAAGTAGGATTTTATAATTTGACATTTTCTTCTTATTCAGAAAAAATTATAGCCAGATTGTTTTCAAACTCTGGGTACCCAAACAAACAAGGAGTCTTGTGGCACTTTTAAAGACTAACAAATTTATTTATTGAATGAACTTTCATGTGAGAGATCCCACTTCATCAGACACTTGAAAATGGAAAAGGAAAAAAAAGTACAGGGAGCAGGGATAAATGCAGTGAAGAAAATGGGGTCACAGGATCAGGTCAGATTACTTCAGCAAATCAAAACAAGGATGTATTGATAGGGTGAGAAAGGTGACAATCATTGTTTTTATAATGAGAAAGCCAGGAAGAGTTGATAGTATGAATTGCATATGAATTCTAATTCTAATTCTCTCTCGCCCTCTCTCTCTCGCCCTCTCGCCTTGACCTAGATAAAGCTATTTAAGGGTAGCCACAGATAAATCCATCACTGAGTTGCTGGAAGGATTGGAGTGATCTGTTGGTTTTCCTGATGTTGCCAGTTCCAAACCCTGACGCCACTTCTGCCTACGTATCTCCACTAATGACCCCATCATAGGACCTAATCAAACTAGATACTCCATCAGGAGCTCATTCACCCGTTTATCTACCAATGTGACATATGCCAGCAATGCCCATCAGCCCTATACATTGGACAAATGGGATTGTCTCTGTTCAAAAGAATAAATGGACACAAATCTGACGTCAAAAGTTGCTACTTAATGCTGTTTTTAAGCTGAAAAATATATTATTGAAAATGTACAGTAAATAATGATTTGTAGGAATGGGATTCAGAGATTGTGTATCCCCCGTGAAAATGATGTTTTCAAAAAGATTTATGCATATTGGTGGAACTTTTGCACAAAACTTTTTCTGTTGCTGCTAACACATTGAATTTCTAATTTCAGTGCATCAGTTAACTGATTTATTATAGTCTGAGAAATACAGAACCCTTAAACTGGAATCCTCATCTACATGGAGTTGTATAAAATATTCTTTTCATCATGTCCTCTGTGCTGCGTAGCAGGAAGGTATGGCCCCCCTTGGAGATAGGCCAGAGGGTTCTGCCTGTCTGGGGGGGCGGCGGAGCCAGAGCTGGTCTGTCAATCAGGCCGGAAGCAGAGGGGCGGGGCAGGAAATATAAAAAGAGAGGCAGCCAGCTCAGTCCAGCACCAGCCACCAAAGGGGAAGGATGTGCCTCCGCGCTCTCCTGTCCCTGGGCTACCCTGTTGGGAGGCCGGGCTCTGGCTGCCAGGCCCAGGCCCAGACGTTTGGCAGGGGTCGCCCGCAGCCAGGGACTGGGAGCTAACCCTGGGGCCCTGGGCCACCGCAGGCCCCCAGAGGGAGTCATGGGTGAAGAGGCATTCAGGCACCCCCCGAGCCATTCCCCGCCAGGGACCCCGAAGTGTTGCATCACCCCTGTGACTTGGAGGAGCTATCCTTGGCTGCTGAGGACCCTGAGCCACTACCTACCTCTTGTGACTTAGAGGAACTACCTTCTGCAGAGGAACTTGATGGACTCCCTGACCTACCACCGCCTGACAAGATGGAGGGGTTTTATAATCTCCCTCTGGGTGATTACTTCAAAGAACCAACAGACGAGGTGCGATGGGAGCATGAGGCCAGGGGTGGCCCAGGGGAGTGCAGGTCGCAACCCCCAATGAGGAGCCACACCTTGGGGGTAGCGTGTTGCAGCCTGGACCCCGCTAACCCCTGCACCAAGGTTCCAGGCCCTGGAGGGCACACCCCAGGGGTGGTGTGTTGTGGCCAGGACCCTGCTGACCCTGGCCCGGAGGCCTCAGCCCCTATTGGGGACCTTGGCTGGGACATAGTGGAGCTGTGCGACCTGATGCCTTCATTGATTCCTATCCCTCTCCCTACGTCCCCTCTCAGGCCGTAACCCCAAGAGGCAGCACTATACTTTCCCCTCACCAGAGAGACAGATTGAGACTGTGAAACTTTCTGCCCTGCCAAGGGGCTAGAGACTTGGCGGTTCTGCCCCACGAAGGGCCAGGGACCTGAACCAGCTGCCCCTCCCGGGGAGGGTGGGCAGCTTGCTTACAGCTGATACTGCATATATTTAGCAGCTTGAGTAATACTGTTTCACAGGAATAGTCCCAGTGCCTTCTGTATTGTCTGTTTAGCCTGCACATGTTTTCCTTCCCTGATGATTTGCCCTGAGAATATTTAGCACTGCGCAGGCAAACTACTCTTGATTCCTTCTCAACTGTCTTTGGCCTTTAATAGAGCTAGCAGTTGTCCCTTTCTTAACTGCGTCATTATGATAAGTAGTAGTTGTTCCTTTCATTTTTCTTAATACTTAGTGTTTGCTCTTTAGTCTATTAGGATAAAAAAAAAAGTTTAGTTTACAATTCCCACCCTTCCAGAGGTGTTCAGGAGACTCTAAGTTCTTTCTGTTGGGGGGGGTGTTCTACATTGCTCACCAGTAGAGGTGATAACCCCACCAGAGGCATGCCTGGCTCCCCTTCAAGTGGTGCCTCTCCTGCAAGAGGCTGATTTGCGGTAATGGACAGACACTTCTCACTGTGTCCAGTGCTTGGGAGAATCCCATATCCCTCTGCTATCAACTAAAAATGAGACCTTGCAAGAAACAGAAGCTGAAGTTAAAACTCTTCCTTATGGAGAGCTCGCTTCGGCCTCTAAAGGACTCTGGTGTTGACCATCAATCATCCCTGTAGCCTTCAGCTTTAAAGGGGGTAGAGTCATGGGAAGGCCTGGTAGATTTCCCCCATAAAAGCTCAAGAAAAAGCTCTCAGCCCCCAAACTGGGTTGTTGGCCAACAGGAGGGGTTCCTCATTCTGGACACCTTGGTACTGGCAGCTGCAAAGAGCAATAGCCAGAGACATCAGAGTGCCTCTACTATGAGGTTTGTTGCACCACCTAAAGATGCAAGGTGCTCAGGCTCTAAGGTGGCAGTAGAACTCCCTAAGGACAAAGCAAAAGGAGTGGCACAGAGCGAGCTATTGGTATTGGGTGAGACAATGCTGCTGTCTTTGGAGTGCTCTGCACCTTCACAACCATCGGTACTGACAATGTACCTTGGACACTCCTTTGTGGTACCAAGTGAGCCAACAGTACTGCAAGAGTTCTGCTGTCCTAGAGGCCTGAGGGTTGGAGAACTGCAATCCCCTTTACTCAATACTAGGTTCCCAGCACCAAGCAGATCCTGGCACCCAGCATTGGCCTTGGTACCAAGTTGTGTATCACTCTCTCTCTCAGCACTGTTACCAAGTTGCAGCTGGCTCATGGTTTAGAAGCAGAAACTATCAGGATCCCAATCCACAACCTCTCAGATTGCCTCTTCTAAGTACTTTTTGATGAGTTGGTTCCATCAAGCTGCCCTCAGCACACCTCCTACTGAAGTTGGCTGGTCCTCTTTCACAACAATAGGGAAAGGATCACCTTCAACAGATGTGCTGGAGATTATTTTGAAGTGTTAACCATTCAATTCATGTCCCTCCCGTATTCCCGTCGTCCTTTCCCATTTTCTTTCAGGGACTCTTCTAAAGAGAACCTACTTTATCAGGAAATAGATCTGTTATGGCTCGGACCTATTGAACTAGACTCATAGACTCTGAGGTCAGAAGGGACCAGTATGATCACCTAGTCTCATCTCCTGCACAGTGCGAGCCACCAAACTTCACCCACCCTCTCCTGCAATAAGCCTCAGTCTTGACACAACTCTGGGGCAGGAGATTTTATTCCTGTTATTTCCTAATCCCCAAGATGAAGGAAGATTAGAGTCCCATTCTGGATCTAAGGGCATTAAACAAATACATGAATGTGCAGAAGTTTAAGATGGTCACACTAGCAGCCACTATTCCAGCTCTAAAGCAAGAGGACAGGTTTTTAACCTTTGACCTACATGATGTCTGTTTCCACATCCCAATGTGACCATCGCACGGGAGATTCCTACAGTTTATCTTTAAGCCCATTTGGCCTCTTGTCAACACCCACGTTATTTTCCAAGGTTCTATCTGTCAAAGCAGTGTTCCTGCCAATATTAGGCAGTACAATCTTCCTGTACCTAAATGACTGTCTCCTCAAGGCTCGTGTTTCAGGATGCTGGACAAGCCACTGAGATGACCATGCATACGTCTGGACTCCTGGATTTATAGCTCAACTTACAGAAATTGACACTGACTTCAGTAGAGTGACTTGAGTTCACTGGTGCTGCTTTTAATGTGATATAAAGGAGAGCTTTCCTTCTGCTACATAGACCCTTATGAGTCTCATACAAACAGTTCAGGCCAGCCCTCAGACATCAGCCAGAAATTGCCTGCGGCTGCTAGGTCATGTAGGCAACTGCGGGCACAGGGGTTAGAATTTTAGTGGATAATAAGGTCAGAGGCAAATTGAAGGGAATGTGAGACCTATAACACTTAAGTCAGTGGGTTGCTTGTTGTTCGCTAACATTTGTTATTAAAACCAGTTGTGCAAGTAAAGTATTCCAGCCTTTCTGTATCCACATTTCACATTTATGTTGCTGGAGTTCTTAAAAGTAAATGTAAATTTTAAACTTTGCAGCTGTTGCTTTTGCTGTCTACTAATTGTTGTTCAAGGTGGTAATAGATTTGTTTGCATATAGTAAATTTTAAAATAGACTGGAGCAGTAGACTATTGCGTCTTTTCTGTTCATTTCTCACCAGTAGAACATTAACGAACTCTAGGCTTTTTCTACGTTAGTTGTCAGTTCTGCTTCACAAATAAATCAGGACTTCTGAGTGGGGAGGGCTTGATCTTGTTCTCCAGCATCTCTCTTGAGAAACCACTTACTGCTGCTGCCATTCAACTATACAAAAATACTTAAGCAGGAGAGTATCCTGTTTCTCTCACTTCAAGGGGTAGTGCCTCATATGAGGAGAGGGATGCAAGGCAGCAGGGCTTCTGAGGATGGGGTTGTAAAACCTTCTCAGAAAAATATTTCTTCTAAAGAATTGCATTTTACATCTTTTTATAATGTGAATGTCAGGTTTACAACACTTTTAATATAGTTAATGGAACGTGGATTATAAAGAAAAAAAATTTCTGAAGTGTTGTGACAACCATATAATCAAGGGTTTTCTTAAAAACTGGAGCAATTTGTGATAGTGGACTCTCTTTTCTGTTTCCACAAACACAGGCCAAGGGCTCAGACAGGACTGAGCACCAACTGATCTAGGGTTCAGGTCTTCAGTGCAAATATTTGAAGTTCAAGTCCATCAGTTTCTTGGGGTAAATAGCTGGCGGCACCCCCAGCACATTGAGAGAGAGAGAGAGAGACATCTTTCACCTCTGGCAACTTCCCCTGCAACTGAGCTAAAGGGCCTATGCTTTATACTTCACTTTCCTGCCCCAAGTATCTGCATCTGGTGTGGCAGGTGTGGATGCCCTACCTTTGTCCACTGGGTTGGGGCAGGCATTTGCCTGTCTGGAAGTGTTATGATGTGCCAAAGATACTGATCCTAATGCTGTCAGCTCACTGCACAAGGGCACAGGTGTTCTTAGCAGTATTCTTCAATCTGATCCCAATCCAAGATGTTTGTAGAGCTTCAACATGGTTGTCTATTCACACCTTTATGGCACAGTATGCTGTTATGGAACATGCTAGAGACAGTACTGCATTTGTTAGGTTAGTACTGCACTCCACAAATTCATTCTAACCCTTCCTACTGTTTATCTCCTTAAGTCAGTTATTTGGAATCTACATGAGTAAACACTCAAAAAAAATGGTTACTAACCTTCTGTATCTCTTGTTCTTTGAGATGTTACTCATGTCCATTCAAAGACCCACCTGTCTATTCCTCCATCTGAGCTACTTGGAAGAAGGAACTACAGGGTTGAGGTATTGGTAGGGACATATCTACAGTACTATGAAAGTACAACCACAGGGGGCTCCAGAATCAACCCTATGGATACCATTAGGGGAGAAATGCCTACTTGGAATGGACATGAGCAGCATATCTCAAAGAACAAGCTTTGGAAAATTAGTAACTGTTTCTTTCCAATATATACCTTAACTTTTGACTTATCTAGCTTTCAAATATTGATAGTAAATTTTTAAAATTTCTGTTTAGTTCTGTTGTTCTCCGCTTTAAGTTACTGGTACACATTTACAGCCTTGACTAAAGATTAATTAAAGACCAATGTGATCATAAAATGCCACAAAGCATTTTAACTCCACTTAATAGGGAAAATAATGATCACAGTTAGAAAAATTACACCTTCTGTAACTGCCATCACCTGTGCTTAGCTGGCCTTGAATGGAGCACTATCAGTGAAATAAAGGTGATGAAATGGTAGGTCTTGTTGGAAGATGCAGTTACTGTTTAATGGTGATGTATATAATTGCCTGTCTGTTTTCACTAACTTCATATGCATTGAGAACATTCTCACAACATATTCATATAAATGCATACCTTTAAAAAACTGACATGTGGACAATGTAATGTTTGACTATGTTGCCAGACAATGAGACCTGTAAACTATGCAGAAGGTTTGTCTCTTACAGGTTGAACTCAGCATTTTAATGTAAAATAGCAGCTAGCAGTTGAGCTGAAAAACTTACATTTGCTGTTCTGTTTTCTTTAGACACCTAGCTGTTGGACAGAAGAGGGATCAGAAAAGAGATCACATCAGCGTTCAGCATCATGGGGGAGTGCTGATCAATTAAAAGAGGTAAGTAATTTTGTGTGGAGTGGGTAAATGACTGGCCCAAAATGTAATTTTTATTTATCTAGCTTTATTTATTTATTTTTTATTTTATTTTATTTTATTTATTTATTTATTTTGATGTTTTCTGTTTATCTTGTATCCTGGAGAATCTCTGCACAAGTTTTCCTTATCACTGGAATAGGTTCAGCTTCCAGTTCAAGGTAGAGTGGTTTCAGGCTGCTCTTTTTTGTTCCAGCTGAACCATCTCTCCCCAGCTCAGTCCTTTGGCTTTAGAGGAGGAACAGAAATGAGTGGTGAGAGCAATCTTTGCCACTTAGTGATTTCCTGTGCTCGGTGAGAATTTCTAAGTGATTCCTTAAGTCAGTTTTCCATTCCTTTGCACCACTTTCATGGCAAAAAGAGAATAAAGAACAGGTCAGAGTCTAGCCAGTTTAGTTTGAAATCTGAGTCAGTGTTGTTTTGGACTGAGAACAGAGATCATTTCATGTATAGAAGGAATGCTGTCATTTTGCATACAGGAATTGGTTGTGAATATACCTGGAATATTTGGCTTGATTCGAGGCATCCTATGAGCAGAAATATTGATTAATTGGAAGGAATTCAGCAAAAAAAAAAAAAAAAATTAGTGGTCTTAAGGGATTGGGGGTGGGGAATAGATATTGATTGGCTAAGTAGCAACTAAATGAAGTGGCCATAAATCTGGAAATACATAAAAGTTATAAATATCAAATCAAAATCAAATCAAATCATAGGGCTGGAGGGACCTCGTGAGATCATCGAGTCCAACCCCCTGGGAATTGAACCCAGCACCTTCTGCATGTTAAATATGATTGGAGGCACCCTACATGTGGGAAGTGGGAGCCAAAATCCCCTATATGCCTGAGAGAATCCTAGTAGGTCCAGTCCCACTCATTTATAAATGACACCTTTATCTGGGCAGTTACAAACCCTCAGCTAGAATAAGGGACCATTTAGGGGGGTCTCCTTGGGTGCTGCATCTATTTCCACCCACCACAGAAGCACAACGTGTTGAGCAGTCAGTGTCTAGATACAGTACATGAAGGAACATGCCCTGCCTAACCCAATTAAAAATCTAAACAGGCCCTAGCTCTTAGCTACACTACAAACTTAAGTCATCAGAAGCCACTTTTCATCTCCCTAATTGTGTGTGCATTTTCACTACCAGGTCCCTTCCATTGACCTATCTTGCCTATTTTGTCAATGTAATTATTCCACCTCTACAAGAGGAATAGCACTTAATCTGGCATGTTGACAGAGAGACAGTGTAAGTTGACCAAATTTGCCTCTAGGAGGTTTCCCACAGTGCTTTGCCATAACTGCTCTGGAGAATACTGTTTCAACTCCACAGTACAGCAGCCATGTACCCAGGAAACATGCCTTACCCTTTTTACACAGAAGTTCCCAGGGTGATTTCTGTTTGATCAGTGTGGAAAGCTTTCCTTCCCAGCTGATCGTGGCAGCTGAATGCCCTAAACTTGCTCCAGCCTGGAGTACACAGGTAGTGGTGGATCTTTTTGGTCTTTGGGAAGAAGAGTCTGTGCAGGCACTGCCGTGATCCATCTGCAGAAACATAGACATTTATGAACAGATTGGATGGGGCATGGTGGACAAGGACTGCCCATGGGATATGCAGCAGTGCCATGTGATAATCAAAGAACTTTGGCAGGCGTAGCACGAGACAAGGGAGTCCAATAATCATTCTGTCTCTGGCACTATAGATATGCTGCTGCTACAGTGAAATGCATGTGATTCTTGGTGCCCAAATGCAGCATAGTGTACCTCCCAGAAGTCTGAGTCTAGGGCAGTGTCGGGCAATGAAATGAACATTCTGGATGAGTAAGAGGAGGAGAATGGGAGACAGGTAACTGGAGACTCCGTTCTCCACCAGAGCCCAGAAGCTGGTTTGTAACTCTAGAGCAGACCAGCTGGTCACAGGACAGCATTATGGTCAAGTGTGATGCTGGAGAAGGCAACTCAGATGAATATGTAATTCCAGTCAAACTGTGGGGGTTACATGCTTTATGTTTAATATGAAAAAAGTGAAATGCAGTGGGCATCCATTTCCTAGTAATCACTCTAACATTGTGATGGGTTGACCCTGGAAAAGACTATTGATGTGTACAGGGGTGGCCCAAGAATTCTCCAGGGAGATTTCCCGCAAATTTTCATGGAGGTACTCTGTAATCCTTTGCAATAGATTCCTGGGAAGAACAGCCTTATTTCTTCCACCACAGTAGGGAAACTTCCCATGCCAATCCAGTGTTAACTCTGCTAGCATCATTGCAATACACAGCATAGCAGCATAAGGATATGGTCTGTTCTCAGATGTTCATAGCATCTGTTCCTTTTCCACCTCTGTTACCCTCTGGAGACTGGTATCACATAGGATCACCTAGGGCAAATGCTCAAAGATTTCCTTACAACTTCTTGTACTATAAACAATAAAGCATGTGCTTTCCCCCACCCATGGTAATTTCTGAGTCCCTCAGCTATGGTTTTGCTAAGGTGCTAATGGTTTGGTTGCCAGGGATCAGCATTGACTTCAGAATCTGCAAGCCCAGGGTAACTACTATCAGCAGTATTCAAGGAAAGGGGAGGATTGGCTTCCTGTGTGCTCTTGTGGCCACAAATATTCACCTCCTCCTTCCCCCAAAGTGCCTCAGGCAAAGACAGAAATGTGGGAAGCTTAGTGCTGGTCCCTGGTCTCAGAGTAATGCTCATGTTGCTAAGAGGAGGAAGCATTGTTCGTATGCCCCCTGTACTTCTGATGCAGGTTTCCCACAGGTTGCAGCCCAGGTCCCCTGGGCCATACTTGCCATGTCTATAATAGCACACAAGTTCATTGAATAGCTAGAGCCAATTGTGTTGCCCTACAGCAAAGAGGCTTGTGGGTGGTTGCTGCAACAAACAAGCAAGAGAAACAGAGCCGGCAAGGGCCCACACCTAAGACCAAAGACACTTAGAAGCTGGACCTCTTCAGTAGGAAAATACATTCCTCCAGGAGTCTCCAACTTCTTATTTCAAATCAGTAGGTGTTCCTCAGTCAATACGAGTTTAATTCTCGGGAGGCTGTGATTCACTGAGCTGTTCCTGCAATGAGCCAAGGCTGAGGTTTCAGCTCTAGTTATAAAGGCAGGGCTGTGGCAAAAGCTCTATTGCAGGCTATGCTAGATGTCACTGACTCATTAGCATGGACCAGGGTATCAGCATGGCAATGAGGAGGAGCTCATGGCTACGGGCCTTGAGACTTCCTAATGAGCTCTGGCAAACTGTACAGGACCTCCACTTCTACGGCATGTCCCTCTTTTCAAAGCAAATGGATTCAAAAATCCATAACTTGAGGGACCTGACAGCCACCATACCTTGGCCCTTCAAAGGAAACACTACAGGTCACAACCACTGCCTTGATTTTTGCCCATGGCAGCCTAGGCAGGACTGTAGCAGGAGACATGGCAGGAGTTATAGGAGAAGGCTTCCTGCTTCATCTGTTGAAGGGGATCAGGCCCATGAGGCAGTTATCCTGGTCAAAGCAAAACTTTTGAGGTTGTGTTGGAGGTCGATGCACCAGTATAAAATTTTAATCCATTCTCCCCCTATGTTTGTGGGATCACTTATCCCACTTCAATTGGGTATGGACCCACCTTACTTCAGATTGCTTGGTGCTATGTATGATAGAACTTGGATAGTCCCTACAGTTCAGTTGTTCCCCTACTTCCCGTACTCCCTCCCCACTGCTTTTTCAGGGACCCTTCTCACAGGTAACTTCTAATCAAGGCACTGTTGAGCACTCCTTCAGGATGAGTCCAAAAGCTGTTAAGTCCAAGGAACTGCTACCTTGTGCCTCTTATGAAAAGAGGAGGCACTCTGACAGGCATGAAAGTAGATTCTTTGAGGAGTGTTCCTTAAAAAAAAGATTATTCCTTCTCCCCCCACCAACTCTGTCAAGATTGGGTGAGTTGTTGTGTACCAGTCCTAAAGACTTCGATCTGCATAAGCCTCCCAGGCAGAAGGGTAAAGTATAAAAGAGAGGGAATCTGTCACTACTGGCTCCAGCTCCTGAGAATCAGCATCTATTGGCATTTACTGAGAGCCCCAAGTTGGATACCTCTTTGACAGTACTGACTCAGTTTTGTAAGGATCCATTGACCATCATTTCTACAGATGCACCAGACCAGTTCTAACCGGACTGGACACCCCACACTCTGGGACTGAGTAAAACAACTTCCTAGATGGTATTTGCACCTTTCATTATTTTAATCCCCTCTTTTTATGCGGTTTGGTCCTGCTTAGGAATATCTTGATAGGACAGGACCCCACCTTGATGAGACATAACTACTCCCTTAATCTGTCCACACGTCTGCACCTTGATCTGCTGGTACAGATTGGGAGACAGATGGTACCAGTTGCCTTGGGGTCCTCCGTTCTGTGGCTGATCTAGTACACTGCCCCATTCGGGGTCCATAGGTTTCGTGTGTTAGACTCCCCATATCTGTATGTAAGTCTTACTGTCTCTGTCCTCCTTGGCAGTGGCAACTGGTTCTGCCAAAATACATGAACAAAGAAATTAAGCCAGATCCACTGGTACCAGTTGGACTAACAGATGTCATCCTTCTCAGCCAGTGAGCCAGCTGGCCCTGCTCACTATTCTCAGCTGGGGATCACAAGCAGTGCTTGTAACTCCTGCAGAGGGTGGCGGTGGAACTCCAGATCCAACTTGAGAAGGCACAAGCATAAGTTCCTAGGCATTTGCATCCCTCTGGTCCCAGTTGGGTGATTCTTCAAGTAAATGAGCCCATTGTGGAACCAGCCAAAGTAGTATGGTGTATTCCTGCATCTCGCCTAATCCAACCCCAGCTCCCTGGTGGTGCAAGCAGCTGCAAAGATCCAGATTGCAATACCCTAAAGCTACCCCTGCAAGAAGGATGCTAAACATATTATCCTTCCAGGGAGTATGGAGAAAGGCATTTTCATCCAACAGCCTCCAGTTTGCAGTAGTTAACTGCCAGGCCTTGTTAGCTAATATATATTTTTTGAGTTAAAAAGATAAGGTATAGGGGGTCAAGAGGATAATGCCCAATTCTACTCCTTCATTGTTGAGGGCAAACTGTTTGCCAAGACTTCTCAAGTTACAGTTGATGCAGCTGATACACAGTATTAGGAGCCATAATTATAGGATAGTTGTAGGCAAAAATTATGGTTCTCTTTGGAATTCCCCCAGGAGATTCATACCACAATCAAGGACTTGCCCTTTGAGTCTCTTCTCTTTAAAGAGAAGACAGAGGCATCCGCACATTTAAGACTCTAGGACAACCATCCGACTCCTGGGCATTTATTCTGCGATCCTCAAAACGAACCACTACAAGCACATGTAGAAAGGCCCGACTTGTACCACCAGTGCCCATATAAACTTTTTCAGATATCTCAGAAGATACACAGGCCAAGATATGCAGCCTCATCTTCCTCTGTGGCAGCTGCTCAATCCTATCCATCCAGCAGGGGTTACTTTTTGATGAGATGCTCAAATCTGTGTACCATTATTCATACCAACTCCAGTTGTCCCCCGAACTTCGGACGGTAACCTTAGATTTTTTTTTCACCGATAAATGACAGTAACAATGGACAAGCTGGTATGGGGTATCTGTCATCCATTCTGATTGCACCATTGAGTCTCTCCCCTGTAATTCTGTATCTGCAGAAAAGGTTTGGACTAAAGCAAGGGTCTCAAACCCAAATCACCACAAGGGCTGCATGAGGACTAATAGAGGACCGCATGATGATTAGTACACTACTGAAATCTTTCTATACAATGATATTGCAAATATCAGTAATGATCTTGTCATTGCCCGCCACAGGAAATAGCTTTAGGGGCCACATGCATCCACAGGCCGCATGTTTGAGACCCCTGGACTGAACCATATGATGCTTTTATGAAGTTACAGAGGGGACTCGAGGTGACTTACCAGTAATTAGAGATTCTTAGAGATGTGTGGTCCTTATCTCTATTTGACAATCCATCTTCCTTCTCTGCTTTGGATCATGTCTGGTTTCACAGTAAAGAAGAAACTGGAGATGCAGTCAATCCACATCTTCCCTAAAATCTTGGTACTAAGTATAAGAAGCAAGGGGTTGTACTTGCAAATTCTCTGATCTCTGGTACATGGAAAAATTCATATCAACACACCAGCTGACTGGTGCATGGACTATGGGCACTGTTTAACTGCAATATAGCTGTCTTGTTTTGGCTTGCAGCTGGGGCTCCTCCCACCTTGCAGGTCCTACACCCCAGATTCCAGCCCAGGCCCAGAAGTGTACATTTGCAGTGAAAACAGTTCTGCAGCTTGAGACCCAGTCAGCTGGCATAGACTAGCTCCAGGCTTTTAATTGCAGTGTAGACATTCTGGGAGCAGCAGCTGCAAGGAATGTCCTTAGATCTTACAGCCCTGAGCTGGCACATGTCTGATACAGAAGGAATCTTCAAAAGTTCATCGCCCAGTTCGTAACAAGTCTCTACTGAGCATATACAAACTGCGACTTCTTTCTAAAGCTCATAACTTGACTGAATTTGGGTAACTGGGTAAAAGGCACATCTGAAACAGTTTCCTAGGCATCTTGCTAAATCTCAAGCTCTTGCTCCAAAGCAGGAAAGTACTCAAAAGCTTTTCAGTGAAACAGCTGTAAGACTTTTCTTTTAACATGAGTAAAATTAATTTTCCTTTAATTTCATTCTTTGAAACAGCTGTACCATTTTTGCTGGCACTTTAGTTAAAACAACATAAGCTGTTTTCAGCATGGAAAATATAAACTCAAATGACTCGTTTGACAAAGTTTATAAGTAGTAGAAAACAGGGACTGCAGCAATGGAGACTAAAATGTGAACCTTGCTAGGCAGTGGTATTTCTTTTATGAGTAACATGGGTAAAACTACTTTGCATTTGGGTTTTCAAATTGTGTTCCCAATGTGCTTGACCTATTTGACATTCAAAATATACTTGACATTTTCCATGCTTTGAATGGGCAGTTCTTGGTTTTTCTCATTGGTGGTGGTTTGGCTTTCTTGTTCCGACAATGATTCTGCTAACTTTTATACCACTTATTTGGCAGGCTTTGTGAACTAAGCAAATATTTGTAGGCACAGTTTATAACTAGCTTTGTAGAGTGTACAGTATGTGCTGTTCTATTTTTTTAATTTCATTAGTAGAGGTAAAATAAAATATCATTGCTGAAAATCATTAAATACTGGGAAAACAATCATTAAATGCTTACTTTTGAGCATTTTACAGAGTTTTTGAGGAAAGATGCATTGTGTAAGCTTTTAGAATAATAAAATATGTAGGCTTAAGGTCTCAAAAATGAAATCTGCATAGTCTCTGAAAACATGAAAGTTTATACTAAATTGACTGGTTAAAAATCATTCTGCTCTTTGAATGGTATGTTGTATTAATCTGCCCTGGGCTCCTGGAACTGTGACCCACTGTTATCCCTTCAGCCTCAGCAAGTGAGGACTTCGTTTCTGCAAAGCTGTCTGTCAGCTCCCTGACACATCAGATTATCTGTCATGCTGGCAAACCCTTCAGCACTCTGCTAGTCCAAACCTTGCCTCGCAATTAAGTTGCGATCTCCAGGATCTGAGTTACTCAAACACCTTTCTGCAGTGATCAGTCCGTCTTATTGTAGCACCCACAAAACTTTACCAAGTTCTCTGCTCCTTTTAAGACACTGCACGCAGCAGTTTATTAATTTAATTGGAGTGACAAACACTCCACTTCAATCAAAGCACTGAGAATGGTTATGGTGAAAGTAAAATAAGTATATTAACAACAGGACATAGATTTAAGTAACACCAGGTATAAGGAACAAGGATAGATTTGGTTACAAACAAACAAATGTGCTCCTAAGACAAACTAGAATTTTTTGTTCAGATGTTTGTCTCACTGCCACCTTTCTTCCAGCGTAACTGACCCTTTCTTTAGCCAGGACCCATGACACGGAGGTCAAAACACTTGATTTCTTTCACTCTTCAGATGAAGGATAGTTTAGAGGTTTGATCCCCTTCCTTTTAGAGTCCAGTAAACCTTTGAAATGTGTTCCTCTGAAGTGTATCCTCAGATACTGTTCCTCTCTCCTGCTTGGTGTAGACCTCATGCTGGCTTCTCATCCATTTTGATTTTTTTTTTTTAAACGGTGCAAATGGTCTTTCTGCAACCTCTGATACCTGTTGTCTTTTGGTCACATGTGGCTTGATTTACATTAAAGACATGCTCAAGCATGCAGAATCACATTCCTCTGTCAGGAATCAAACCTCTTGTGTTTCCCTGGTTTTTATAGACTCCAAAACATAGTATCAGATAGTAGCCCATAATTTTACATACAGCATTAATACATATATTTCATGGTGAAATCATCAGTGTGTCACTACTTCACATATAATACCTTACCTTGTGTAATACCTTTTAAGCCTGGATTAAAACAATGGTGAGTTGAGGTATTCTAGGCCGGTCAGGACAGATGTAAGTAAGGTGCCAGGCAGCCTCTTGCCTTCTGGCACTGGGCTGTTCTAAAGATCTCACTTACCATGACACCTGAAATAAGATTTGTCTTTTTCCTCTAGAGCAACACTTGAGGAATTTCACCATCATCTCAATGCAGTGTAGAAGGTGAAGCTTTCTGTTCTTATACAGGCTTTAGTGGGGCAATCAGTTACTGGAAGATACACCAGGGACACTGAACTTTCATTCTGAAATATTTAAAGGCATTATTTTTCCTTTGTCCTTCTTAAAGATTGATCTTATTTTTGGATTTTAAAAGGTTTCTCCTCTTTGTAACTGATTTCTATGGCTTGTAATAATAATAGTAAATGTTTAATCAGATGTTAGTGGTTGTTTTCAGTGTTTTGTTGTTGTTTCTTTAGGGATTTTTAGTGGAAAAAAACAATTGTGACTAGAACATGAGATATGTAGACAGGTGGCTACACTTGAACACCTGGATGGGCACATCCTGATGATGATGATGATGGGGGGGGGGGGGCAATAGCTCAAGTGGCAGTCCTGTCTGGTGGCCTGCGTGCTGTCTTTTGCACAAACCCTAGTTCTAAGTCTGGTTTTAGAACCTCAGCCCTTCAGCTGAGTCCCTTTGATTTCCCCCCTTTCAGGGGCATAGTTTCATCTGGCAAGTCCACTCGACCTCAGTGGTTGCCACTAGTTCAATAACCACGCACCGGCAACCTGGGGGGGCTGGAGGGACCCAGGCCCACCCTTTCTCTGGGCCCTGACACAGAGGCCCTGTGTGGTATACCTGAGTGCCACCTTGACCCCCACTCCAGTTCATCCACAGTCTGTCAGGTCCCCTGAGCCATATCCTTGACTCTCCTGTTACCTGTCAACCCTTGTAGTAGAGTTGCCTTCCCGTGGCAGCCTGCAGTGTGCTGTCCCTGGTCCTACTTTCTGCAGGCAGGCCTTCAGCATGTCCTCCTTCCACAAAGGCTAGAGGAAGACTGCCCAGAGCAGGGACTGCAGCCTTGCCTTTATACAGGTTCCTGGGCCCTGAATGGTCCTGCAGCTGCGTGCTCCCATTGGCTATGCCCTGCTGCCTTCTTTCCTGCCAGAGCAGGGAATCACCCTGCTGCAGTATGTCTTATTTTTTTTAACTTTTTTCTCTTTGTTTTTACCAAATTTAATTCCCTTAATTTGTTTCAAGACCCTGTAAAAAAATGTTGACATAATGATGAAGCCATTAGTAGGGTAATCAGCCAGATATACCTGTTTTTAATTCATTTTGTGTGAAATTGCAAACTGCCTTTGAAGAGTAAAATTTCTGAAATAGCCAAATAATATTGTCAATTTCCAAAGGGATAGCCATGTTAGTCTAGTCCAGCAAAAAAAACAACAAGGAGTCATGTGGCACTTAGACTAACAGATTTATTTTTTGCATGAGCCTTCATGGGAGAAAATCCCACTTAGTCAGATGCTTCGAAGATGGGTGAACTTATAGAATGGGATGAAAATAAATGATTTTCTGTATGTTAATAGTGGTAGTGCTTTCAGCCTTTATTAGTGAAAGCAGTCAGAGAAATTTGAATATTTCAACTATCCAATTAGTGGTGGGCCAAAGACTCCAGTACTTAAACTTACATATTTAAGGGGGATGGGGGGAGGAAGCAAACTTAAACTTTTCTTTAAGGGGAAAAAAATGATGTCCTATGATTCAGTTTTTCTCCTATCCTCTCTCCTTGTTCTTGCTCATTAGAAACTTTCCCTGCAAGCTATGTATATGTCAACTTGAACCACTAGCAATCATAACTCTCTAATGCATCTTACTGCTATGGTAATACAAGCTACGAGGTTTTTACAGAGATTTTCTCTCTATTTTTATTTAATTTTTAATTTTTTTTAATCTTATGAGAGTGAGAGACTGAAACTCATTGGAGTCTCTGTTTTTTAAACTGGAGCAATTACCATTTCTGAAAATTATTCATTAGCAACTTCCTGCTGAAGTAGTACAAAAGATCCATCAAGGAACTGCTGCCTAAATTAAAAAAAAACTGAATCTAAAGTTTCCAGTGCATTATTTTATTTTCAGGTTAAGAAGACTGTTATATAGAAAATGTATGCAGTTCAGGGGCCTCTTTCTTAATTATTTGAAAGCTCATTCACACTACTCAGTTAAACACACTGCTTTGAATGCTGATCCCAGTGTGTATTCCATTCTGGGTATACAGGTGTCTGACCCCAGAAAACTGTAGTGGGTAGAATTTGTTAGTCTGTGTCTGCACCCTTTGTTCTCCTCTTGCTCCTGCCCCCGGTGCAGGTGGTGGTACCGAGTGACTCCTGTCCAGTTCCTTCTTGCTACTTTATACATGACCTGAATTGGAATCTGGTGTCTGGAACTGAACCTTTTCAACCTATATCTCAGGGACCACCCCAGCTTACTTTCAAACCCTCATATTGGCCTTACTGGCTTCCCTGGGACATGTATTCAAGGTGGTGAGAGTCCTTTTAATCCGACAGATTGGCAGATGACACAAAGTTGGAAGTTATTGCCAATCTGGAGACAGACTGGAATATCATACAATCTGGATGACCTTGTAAACTTGAGTAATAGAAATGGAATGAAATGTAATAATACAAAGTGCAAGGTTGTGCATTTAGGGACTAACAACAAGAATCTTTGCTATAATGGGAGCAAAGAAGAGCTACTGGGGTGACCTGAGGAAAACCCATACCTTGTGAGAGGAGACTCAGAATTTGATTTGTTTAGTCTAACCCATAGTAAGTCTGTTGGGAGATGAGATTGCTGTCTTTACATACATCAGAGGGATTAATAACTAGAGAGGAGGAAGAGTTGTTTAAGTTAAGTGCCAGTCAAATGGATATAAACTTGAAATTTGGTGAAGGTTTCTAAGCATCAGAGGAGAGAAGTTCTGGAACTGCCTTTTGAAGAAAGTGTGTGTGAGGAAATGGGGGAGAACCTAACTGATTTCAAGACTGAGCTTGACAAGTTTATGAAGGAAATGGTTATGATGGGACTGCCCACAAAGGTATGTAGCCCCTCAGCATCTGCCAGTATCAAAAACTACCAAATGACCAGAAATGGGGCACTAGATGCAAGGACTCTGAGTTCCCAATGGAAGAATTCTCTTTAGCATATGCCTAGTGAGTCTTATCCACATGTTCAGTGTTTAACTAAGTGGTGTTGCTGGCACTGGGCACAGGGGGGCTCATGCCCTGAGTCCCAGTGCCAGTGTCCCAAGTGCTGGGGACCCGAGGCCAGGCTGCCTGCAGTGGCAGCTGTCTGCCCCGGGCCTATCCGGGGTTGGGCTGCCTGTGGCAGTGGCTGTCTTCCCTACCCCCATCCCTGGCTGGGGGGGGGGGAGGCTGGAGCCAAGCTGCCCACAGCGGCAGCAGTCGGCCCCGGCCCTGGCCCTGGCCCTGGCCAGGGGGCCGGGGCTGGGCTGATGGCAGCAGGCATCTGATCTGGGTCCTTCCTGAGGCCCTGGGACTGGGTCAGGCTTGGGCCCCAAATTGGGACCAGGAGGTAAGGCCTGGGCCCCAGCTCTTTTCCTGGGCCAGCATCGCTCATTGTTTAACTGACTGCCATGTTTGGCATTGGGAAGGAGTTTTACCTAGGTTAGAGTGGCAGGAGCCCAGATGAGGTTTTGTCTTCCTCTGCAGTGTGGGCACTGGATCACTTGCACATTTAAACTAGTGTAAATGGTGAATTTTCTGTTACTTGAAGTTTTTACACTGAGCTGAGGACTTCAGTAAATCAGTCAAAAGTTGTTACAGGAGTGGGTGGGTGGGTGAGGTTCTGTGGCTTGCAAAGTGGAGGAGGTTAGACTAGCTCAGCACCAGCAACCTTTGCTGGCCTCCATACCAGCCCCACCCCCTCAGTAGGTACTGGGGCAGGGCGAGCAGGGAACAGGAACCGTGGTACCTTCTTTTTCCCTGCTGGCCCCACCCACATTCATGGCTCCTGTCCTGTGCCAGCCCTGCTCTTTAGTAGAGGGGGTGGAGCCACCAGGGGGACAAGAGCAGCGTGTGCAGCTGTGCATTTTCCCTGCTGGCTCTACCCCTGTGCATGGCCCCTGTTCCTTGCTGGCCTCACTCCCCAGGTGGGGAGCAGGGCATAGGAGCCGCACTGTGTGTGGATCTTGTGGACCCAGGCCCTGCTGGAGAACAGGGCCAGCGGGGGGGAGCAGCCATGGTGCCACATGCCATTGGGAATAGGTGCGCACATCAAGGGTTGCTGACCCCTGGACTCATTGATCACAATGGTCCCTTCTCACCTTGATGTCAATGAGTCTGAACAATGGAGTTTTTGTATGCTTCCTTTTTGTTTCTTCTGATTTGTGCAGTAATCTCTCTGGTTTGTGCAGTGCTAGTAAATGATATTATTAGAACTTTCTTCAGAAAGTCATAGTTACGGCAGTATCTTTTAGATCACCACTTTGACACTTCTTACTCAAGAAGAAATCTGTATCATGCAATAGGACCTGCTCTGACTCAGCTGTGCAGACAGTGTGTTTGATTTCCGTATGCTGAATTCAATGTCCCATTTCACAGACCCAGGGAGGTTGTAAACCAAGAGTGCCAAATGATGTGTCCCTTACAATGGAACACAATTCTTCACACACAAACATGAAGTCTTTAAAGATCAGATGTGTTTAAAAACTCTCTAATGCATTCAATGAGGAATTATTGAGCTAGATGCAGGAATTATTGCATGAAGTTCTGTAATGGTCAGAGCAAATGACCATGATGGTCATGATCCCTTTTGACCTTAAAATGGATGCTTTGAATAGGCAGCATTATATAGTTCTTTCACACACACAAAAAAGTCTGTCATCACAATACCAAGCAGAGAATTGATATGCACAGGACATCTTACAGTAACAGGATGTATATCTATCTATAGGTTGAAGATGTATGCTAGATAGCTTCTCCTGAAGTAGTGGAGCACTGGCATATTAGTCACCAGATCTGGAAGACTTTCGTCAGCAGTGGGGAGACGTATCAATGATAAACGTGGTACTGTTTAGGACCAATGAAATATGAAGACTAAATTATTTTTTGCAATGCCAAAGAAGTTGGGAAGCAACAAAATTTGACAAAGGCTAAAGTCAGGAAGAATGATTGTGGTTTGCATCAGTTGTTAGAGGGTTTATTTTTCCATGTGAGAAAATTTAGCCTTTAAATTAGTTTGACTTCAAATTCAGATCATTAGGCAGCAGACAAGTTTCTTTATAAAATGCCTGAGCAAATCTTTGGTTCTTCTTTCTGTCTGTGATACTGCTTTATAAGTAAAGGTATAAGCAGTTACCTCTGTCACATCTCACATTACCTTGATTTTATGTTTTTCCAGCAGATAGCCAAGTTGAGGCAGCAACTCCAACGCAGTAAACAGAGCAGTCGTCACAGTAAAGAAAAAGAACGTCAGTCACCTCTCCATGGTAACCATATAGCAATCAGTCAGACTCAGGTAGGCAATTAACAGCCTATATCAGCAAACTCCTTTTTGTACCACAGTTAAGTGAATGGCCTTCAGTTTTTTTCCACTTCTCCTTTGATTCCCTTCCTATTGTTTTAAGCCATGTGAAAAGGCCTAACAGATTGATGTCATGAGTGTGGCTATGGGATAAAATCCCAGGTAGTAATCACATAATCAAGAGAAGTGTACCAAGAAAGCAACTGATACCTCCAAAAATACCCCTGCGATCAGACATAGCAGCAGCAAAAGGCTTCAACAGTTGAGCTGGGACTACTTGTTATCTCCTTATTCCATCTGACAGCTGCAAGTGAACATAGTGGGAACAGCTGCAGTCTCTTACTTCCAAAGAATGCCACTGCCCCCGGGACAACCTTTTATGGTGGTCCTTTAAAAAAAACCCTCTCCTACCTCATAGGGCGTCATCACCAGTCAGCTGGAGCAACAGCAGGGTTCTGGGAGAATAAGCTGGTCTTGCATACCTTTGTCCTTTGGTCCACTGGATAGCTGTCTCTCAGATGTTTTCAGAGGGGTAGCAATGTTAGTCTATTTCAGCAAAACAGACAAGAAGTTTTGTGGGACTTTTAAAGACTAACAGGTTTATCACATGACCTTTCATGGGCACAATCCCACTTTGTCAGATGAATGAAATGGAAAATACATGTTAGCTGTAAATATATAGATAAAGAGAAGGGTGGGTGACAAGGTTAATTCAAACAGATCTAGAGGGTTAGGCTAGCAGTTTCTCTTTTAAAGTAAATGAGTTCTTTGGATCCAAACTGTAGAATAGGAAGGCAGGAGCTGAAAGCAAGAGCTGAGAAAAGCGATTTAAGGGAAATCGCCTTCTGTAATGACTTAACCATTCAATCTCTAGTCAAACACAGTGTGAAGGTATCTAGTTTGCATATGAATTCCAATTCTGCAGTTTCATATTCCAATATTTTTAAAAATATTTGTTTTGTTTCTTTGTTTTGCTGACATACTGTAGCTAGAATGTTTGTCACAGAATGTCAAGGTAGATTGAAATGTTCCCCTACTGGTTTTTGAATGTTGCCATTCTCGATATCTGATTTGTGTCCATTTATTCGTTTGCACAGAGACAATTGTTCCTCTATATCAGGGTTGGCCAAACTTACAGAACTCGAGCCACACAAGCTGATTATTAAACCTTCAAGAGCTGCACTGAGGCATATAGCCATAACTTTTACCTACTAAATTGATTTGCTGATGTTCTTCTGCAAGCCACACGTTTTCATTCAAGAGCCACATGCGGCTCCTGAGCTGCAGTTTGGCCACACCTGCTCTAGATCTGTTTGAATTCACCTTGTGACCCACCCTTTTGTGTATCTATATAATAAATTACAGCTAACATACTCTGTTTTTGATTTCCTTCATCTGACAATGGGATCATGCCCACAAAAGTTCAGGTGATAAACTGTAGTCTTTAAAAGTGCCACAGAACTCCTTGTTTGGTTTTTTTAGATGTTGGGGATCTCAACATCTAGTGGCAGGCTACTTTCACATACCTCCATAATTTGAGTTAAAAGATCCCTAAAAACTGTTTCTTGTCACTATGGCCAGCTGTAACATTAGTAAGGGCATATTTTCATAGCAATAGAGAAAGTTAGAGTGACTTGATCACAGTTTATAAGTACCTAGATATGGAACAACAATTTCATAATGGACTTTTTCAGTCTAGCAGATGAAGCTGTAACAAGATTCAGTGGCTGAAAGTTGAAGCTTGACAAAGTCAGAGTGGAAAATAAGGCACATTTTTTAACAGCATGAGTATTAACCATTGGATCAACTTGCCAAGGGTTGTGCTGGATGCTCAAACGCTGGCAATTTTTTAAAATGTAGATTGGATGTTTTCTATAAGCTACACTCTTGTGCAAACAAGAATTAATGCAGGTGGTCACATCAAATCACAGTGGTTCTTCATGGTATTAGAGTTAATGCCCTGTGTAAATCACAGTTTTTATTCTTAGAAAATTCACCATGGAGTTAACAACAAAGTATTCGATTTCATTTCATGGAGATTGCAGGAGATTAATTTTATGACTAAGTTTAGTCAATGTCAAGGATGGAATGATCTTTACAAGCAATATTAGTCAGTTTAAGGGGTGGAATGAAACTAACATTAGCTATAAATTAGCGCACTACTAACTATTTATTTGTTCTCACCACTACCAGTTGTCCCTTTCCAATCCACCTGTTCTCATGCTGTTATGCTATCTCTTCTCCCCCCGGTCCCTTCATGCTTCCAAGTTCCTCTGCCTTAGACAAGCATCTAAGTTCTGCCCACCCTATAAAAAAATAAGTACAGGCACTTGTTGTCTCACGCCACATACTAACATGTTTTTCTTAAGAACATCCAACCACTTGTCCAGCAACATCTATCTTTTGCCTTCATTCTTAATCTGATGAAGTGTCTTACTCATATAATATTCCAGACTGCTTTATATAACCAAACCACCTGAGCCTGCGTTCCCACATTTTTTCATTTATGAATGTTTTATTGCGCATGTACTTTTCATACTATTCAGCAAATAATATAATGGAATGTCACATTTCTCTAACATACTCATTCCTATGTGATCTTTCTTGCTTACACCACTCACCCATTTCAACCTTTGCATTTCTGTGAAACAGATCATTTGCTTATATTTCTTCTTTGTTGTCCAGCACTCTGTGCTATACATTAAAACTAGATGAATTGCTGTTTTACAGATTTTCCCTTTTAATCTTATTGGTACTTTTGTAGCAAATACTTAAACCATTTACCTCTCTCCATTTGAGCTAGGTATTTATAATCCTAACTCTAATTTTGACTTTCCTTTCCCCAGACACTTGAAACTTTTTTTTTCTGGTATTAACTGTACATCTAGTTTCAAGACTAATTCTTCAGTGTTCATACTATTAAAATTATATGCTCTATACTTATTTTTTTTCTGCTTATTTTGAGCACATCGCTCCAACACCATTTATCAAGATTTATCGGTGTACAAAATTACCATCTTAAAAAAACAAGTATTATATGACAGTCATGTTCTTGCTTGCACTAGAATATGCAGTTTTTGTCTTTCCCTATTTTCTTCCTGTTGTTTGTGTCCTCATTTGTCATTGTATTCTAAATTTAGATTGATACAGTGGATGAGGTAATACCTTTTATTGGACCAACTGCTGTTAGTGAAAGAGAGAAGCTTTAGAGCTTACACAGCTTTTCTTTAGTCTGGGTTCTGTGTAAACTCAAAAACTTGCCTCTCACAACAGAATTTAGTTCAGTAAAAGATAATACTTCACTCGCCTTTTCTCTCTAATATTCTGAAACCAACATGGCTACATCATCACTGCAAACAAATTTAGATTGAAAGCCTTTTGAGAGTAGGGATAATTTCTTGTCTGTAAAATGCCATACAGAATTATAGTGCTGTATAACAAATGTTTATCTTTCCTTCTTCCTTAATACACAAAATGTACATGAAGACAAGTTCTTGATTCTTTAGTGTATCTGTTCTTCAAGGTGTCTCATGAAATCATTTGCTATGTTATTTCCAAAGCAATCAGTTGTGATGGCAGAAATAAACCTTAATGTGAAGAGCATAAAGCAGGAGCACAGATGGAGCTCTACACAAGTTTGTCAACACTCATGTATTTTGTGTTACTAAAATAAACTGGAGTCTAGTAAGAAGGTAGAAAGAAAGAAATATAGAAATACAAGCATAATTCTGAATTCTTAAAGAAAAAAACTCAAATGCAACTTTAATCCTTCAGTTATTAATTAATATGTTCCTGTTTCCACAATAACTTTGCTGTGTCCACCAGAATTGCAAGTTTTCCATAAGATATGTAATAATAAAGTGATGCATATTGTGAGGCCATAGAAAAGGGTGTAGTCAAAGCAAAGTATACAATGCAAACTTAGTCTTACTGTAATGGTATAAATAGTTTTGTCCCTTTCTGTTATATTATTTGCTGAATAGTATGAATGTCACTTTGCTCAATACTCACTGATGGTATAATGAAAGAGCCTAATATTATAGTAACATTAATTTCAGCTTTTAATTCATTTGTTTAAATCAAGAAGCTAGTGTGTTTGCTCAAAATCATACTTGTGTCGTTTGAATGCTTGATCCTCAAATGGCTAAATGGATCCTCTTCAGATATAGGTAAAAGCAATATGTGGGATAGAGTGGGAGTTCCGAAAAGTTATAAACCACTGAAAATAAAGGTTTAGTGTGAAAATTTCATTTCACCTTTACTATAAAGCAGTTAAAAAACAAAACCACTTATTTAAAAATGTCAAGATATGTGAGAGTTAAGCTTGAACATGTATTTGGGACAACATAAAAAGTAAACCAGCAGTGTCTTTAGAGTAAACATGTACAGGTTACAGAGAAATTACAAAGAAGAGTTTGACTGCATTTGTTTTTCTTTACATTTTTCTATGTTTACTTTTTATATATTTCAAGGTTTTATGTTTGTTAAGAGGTTTTTCTCCTTTTGCATTCTGCATGTCACATCTCTGCACTCCTAGCAAGTACTCATGCCAACTATTGAAAAGCACTTCAGTAAAATATTTCATATAAAATTCTATTTACCTTACAAGAAAAAAATGGTGTTAGTGGCATTAAGTTTATGGAACTTGAATCCAGTTTGTCTTTCTAGTTCCTTAGTAGTTAGCATGTTTTTAGTAGTCAATTAACAATGAAAGAGAAAATGTGCTGCTTTAGATTTTAAAGTTAGGGCATTATTCTTTAATTCATTGTTTACAGATTTTTGTGACAATGTCCCAACTAATAATGACCCAATCTTTTAATTTTATGAAACTCTCTGACTTTAAGCCTGTATAACATTTGTCTCATTTACTTTGTAGGCTTCTATCTCAAGATCAGTCCCTATGCCACTGTCAAATATTTCAGTGCCAAAATCAACTGTTTCACGTGTGTCGTGCAATGTAGAAGGAATAAGTCCTGAATTAGAAAAGGTATTCATTAAAGAGAACAGTGGAAAAGAGGAGGTATCCAAGGTAAGGTTTAGGTGGGAGTGCTGCAGGTGTGTGTTTGTTTTTACATTTTTAATGGTCAGAGTTGAGAAATATGTTGTGAGAACCTTTAAAGTGACTGAAGCCATATAGCTTCACAGGTAGGGTTGGCTTGAAATTCTTCCATTGAAATGCTTCTATTTTCCCATAGGAAAAAAGGGGGGGGGGAGTGTGTGTGTGTGTGTGTGTGTGTGTGTGTGTGTGTGTGAATTCTGCTTTCCACATAATTTTATTTCATCAAAAACCCAATGTCTGAAAAACAAAAATTTCAGCTAATCCCACATACTTCCATTTCACGCTGTTGTGGTACTTTGAGAATTGTAATTTGAATGCCTTACAGCCTCATTCTGTTTTGAGGGACGAGCCCCTGAACTGGACTCATTTCCTTGGCGTTTCACTTGTCCTCACCATTAGGGAGACCCTAGGGGATTATAAGCTAGTGTTCCTTTTAAAGAAGACAATTGGGAGGAAACTATAAATATGTGGGGTACCATAACAGCATTTCAGAATTGAATTATTTCAGTTAAGACTGATATTTCAGTTTTGGGTTTCCTCCAGGGGAGAAAAATGTTTGTTGGCTAGCCGTGGTAGAAATCAGTATTTAATTTTGCAGGATAGAGTAGCTTTTAATATATCAGTTTTGAAGATCCAAAAGCTAGTATTTACAGTACTTCATAATAGCTATAAACCCAAAAAGTGGTAAAATCCTACCTTCTTCAGAGACTTATTCAAGGCTGTGCATATTTTTTGCATTAAATCTAGTCTTCCAAAACTCATATTTTCTCTTTAGAAGTGGCCAATATTTTGATAGGACTAAAACATATACCCAAACCAATAAACATATTGTTTTGGGGCTATCTTCTAGTGTGTGTATTACTGTGCCACTGCCAATGTCACTCTGGTTAGAGTTGTGATCTGGTAAGTCAAAGGAACATTATTTATCAGATAAATAGATATTCCTGCACTCAACTTGTTAAGGTGCATGTTGGGCTCTATACTGTAAATTTCTTGTGGTCTGCCTATGAGCCAGTGAAGTAACTAAGCACAAACCTAAATGCTTTGCAGTATTGAAACCAGTGTGTTCATAACCTCAAAGGATCAAACAGTGAACCTCTCTTCCAAAGTCCTTGCCAGATCTGATATTTCTTTGAATATCCCAAGAATCATAAATTAGAGGTATGACCCATTAGATCTAGTCCAGCCTTTTGCCAGTGGAAGTTTATTTACTATTATACCAGACACTTTCTAGTGCTCTGTAAAGTTTTTAATTTAAAATGTCCCAAGAGACAGAACTTTTATCACTTTAATGCAAATATGACTCTACAGCTTAGAAGATCTCACTGTTAGTAGGCTTTTACTAATAGAAATGCATTTTATATTTTTCTCTTTATTTATCCCATTTATTCTAGTAATAATCCTTTGCATTATCTTTAAATAGCTCTTTTCCCTCTTCATTTATGGACTTCAAAATAATCATTTAAAATAATAGCCCTGACTGCCTTGGTAAGCAGTTGGCCTACTGGCTTATTGTGATATTATAAAAACCTAGGTCGAAAAATATTTCTAGAAAGTTATCTTCAATCGATTGCCCATTATCATCTAGCCAAGTAAGGCATATTTAACTATTCATATTTTCTTGTATGTCAGCCCTTCTAGCAGGGGCATTGCTGGCACTGGGTTTAGGGGGCTCAAGCCCCGAGTCACAGCACCCAAGCCCTGCGTCCACCGGCAGGGTGCCTGTGATGGTGGCTGCAGCAGTGGGGTGCAAGCACCAAATCCTGGCCCGCCAAGCCCTGGGTCTTTTCCTGGGCCAGCTGCGCTCCTGCCCTCTAGCTCACTTATACAGTTTTTTGCTTGGTGATGAGCCTCTTCCAATTTGTCAGTCTTTTTTGTAATGAAGTTATTGGACCCAAACAAGTTCTAGCGAATAAAAGCCAGTAACAGTCTGACCTGATCCTATGACTTATACTTCCCTGCATTCATTTTCCTCTCATTCTGTAAATCCCCCATCTTCAACTGTCTGAAGTGGTATTTTCTCCCACAAAAGCTGATGTCATAAATAAATTAGTTAGTCTTTTAAAAGTGCCATGGAACCAAACAAAATATTGTAGGCACAGTTGCACCAGAGCCATATTGATGGAGACTATTATTTCTTGCTCCACAGTGTCTGTATTTGTTGTTGACAATTGCATTGTTCCCTTTTTGTCTGCAGTAATGCATGGCAAAGGCACATATACTTGGTTGTCCATTATCTGTCTGAAGGTTTGTTTGAGCATTACTGCTTTAAAGAATTTCTGGCCTGTTAAATCAGAGCTCACAAAATTGCTTCCCAGCTAGGAGCCAGCCTGAAAACTAAGGCTCCTAGCTGGAATGGCCACTTCCTCTGAAAAGAAAGCTGCCGCTGCTTCCAGTTTCAGCAGTGGTGCAGAGTGGGAAGGCCCCCAACTGTCAAAGAAAAGCCTCTGACACCAGCAGTGTTTCACAGATAGTTTCCAAACCAAATTGTGGTTATTAATTTCAGGACCAAACCAAATACACCAACTACTTCTATTGTAATTTTGTGTCAAATCTGTGTCTGTGATTATTGTTGAACTCAAGTTCTGTCATGGCTTCCTTTCTTACTACATACTTGAAATATGTATTATATTCTCTGTTATATCTTCTATGTTATATTCCTCTTAGTTGCTGTACCCCCTCTCTCCCTTTTTGTCTAACACTAACCTGTTCTCCTTTTTGCAATCTATTTTGCTGGCAAGCCTCAGTTGTGTTCTTCTTTCATTGCTCTCCCCTTACGTTTATAGTATGAGCTATGATCAGTTTCCTTTTGAAGCCATGTCCATGGATTGGAGGATGGATTTTGTCCTCTTGGAATGGAGTACAGCTAGTCCTCACTTAGTGACCTACTCGTTTAGTGACCCCTCAGAGTTATGACCGGCTCTCTGATGAGTTGGTATTATGGCAATGTACGAGAACTCGCATCAACTCTCTCAGATTACCTATATTTACAGTACACTATGCAAACTAAGTTCAGTACATTAGAGCTTAAAACATTTAAAATATATATTAAAAATGTTATAAATGATGCAAAGGTGACAAAACCCACTACCAGTAAAGTACATTATGCCTGAAATACCGGTAAGGGCTGCTCCTCGTTTAGTGACCAATTCGTTTATCAACCAGGTTTCAGGAACGGAACCCGGTCACTAAGTGAGGACTACCTGTATTCAATTTAGTTTAGATGGAAAGCATGATTAACCTCTCACGTTTGATGTTTGGAAAACCAGAGATGTTGGTTACACAGGCATTCTTCTATTTGTTCAACAATATAAAATACGCCCCACAGCTGGACACTTGTTTTTCTCTACAACCTACTGTAAATGAGAATGAACATATCTGATCCAAAACCTTTTTATATAAAATATTTTTAAAAAATAGAATTGACTGTATAAAATCTAATGCTATTTTAAAATAAAAATCCATCATACAGATTATTAACCTTTCAAATGCTCACTTTACCCATGTATTTTAACTTCTTAATACTAATGGAGCAAGAAAGTAAACTGGATTGTGTGTCCTCCATATGGAGATTCAATCCTGTATTAAGATATGACTGTTTCCTGGTCTCCATAAGTGTGATGGATCCTTACAGTATCCCTACATTTCCTGTTTGAATATTCACTGATTTTATTTATCTTTATTGCAAAGGTCTCTTGGAATGCACTGTAGATTTTTGCTTTCCATTGTCTTGACTGTCTGCTACTTCTCCATGTTGCTCACCTTCACTGCTATTATAAGGCAAAGGCAATTAGTGCCTTACCTCTGCTTTCTTAAATGTTCCAATCTGAAAAGTGCTTTTAAATAGAAGTTCTAACTTTAAGAGACTGGAATATTTGTTTCCTAAACAGCTATAAGATGTGTGGAAACTCAGTCTCCTTTGTCTGTTATGGGTGTGCTGCATCTCAATGCCGTTATTAATGCTCAGAGTGTAAGTAGCTTCCTTGGTAAAGAATAAAGGCTACCACTGAGTGTGCTTTATTGGTGAATTTTAATGGTGTACCTTGAGATGGGCATGCTGCTGTCAGATCGACCATGTCTTTATCTTTGCTTAAAGGACTTTTTGCGGGAAAGAAGTAGTTATCAATGTCATGCCATCTCAGCCTTCTTTCAGTGTGCAGCCAGCCAAAGGCTTACACATGACTTGATTCTCTTACCAAAAAGCACACAGTACAGAAATTTTCATGTAACTTTCTGTGAATTTATCACTATCACTACAAGCTGTAGTGATTTTCATTCATTCATTTCTGCAGTTTAAAACTGTGAGAACCTCCTTTTTTAAACATGCTCCATAAACTATAGGTACAGACCATAGAAGGTAATTTGGAATCTTTGTTTTCAGTTGTTGAAAGTAGTTCAGATTATTTAAAATATTGTGAATTTTATTTGCTGCAATTTAAAAACTTTGCACAAGAATCAATATTAAAATGAAAGTTTATGGCTAGTATCTTTTTTATCGTTTTTTTAATTGCTCAGTAAAAAGGCTTGTGATTTTATATGAAGGGGAAGTAGAATTCTGCAGAAGTTAAAGTACTGTCTGAAATATCTCTGGATATTTTCTAAGTGGTCTATCTGTGTAGAGCCATGAGTGGAATTTATTTTCCAGGATCCGAGTTTCATGGGAACACAGGCACAATGGCATTTTTTACCCCTCAAAATTTAAGTATTTAAAACTACTGACTGGTTAAATTTATACCTGTTTTGAGATGTGATATTTTTCTTCCTTTCTACATGATTGTTAATCTTCTTTATAGTGAAATCTAATTCCTGATCTATAATCAATGTTCACCTTTAGATCAGTGTTTTCCAACCTGTTCAGTAACATAGCACACTTCAGTGAGACAAACAATTCCATAGCACGCTCATTTTTTCAGCTGAATTGATTGTTCATAAACATCACATATATTTACATTTACTATTGCTACTGTCTTACTAGAGGGGTTTACTACATAGTGCATGCAACAAGGTGAAGGATCGAATATATTAATTCTTCAAATCCTCTGGAAAGAAATACACATCATCTCTATTTTGCTCTTTGGCCACCTGCATTTAGAACGTTCACGTTTTAGAATCGGAAGACTGATACCTCATTTTTAATTTGATTAATCTTCACAAGTTTTATGAGCTGTAATTTTGGTTGGATAGAATATTGTTTAAGATGAAAGTGTTTTTCATTACCTTTGTACAAAATTTTGCGGCATGCTTGGACAACCCTCATGGCACACCAGTTGAAAACCACTGCTTCAGAGGCATGGGGTGCAGGCTTGTGAACAGCAATTCCAGGCCCTGGGCAGAAGAGTAAATGACTGCCTCACAGGAATGAATGGCTGAGTTTAAGACTATGGACAGCAGGAAAAGCTTCTCCTCAGGGAGGCTAGCTCCCTATTCCATCTCTTCCTCATGAGGCCCAGTGCATGCTCAATCCCAGGCTCCTCTCCCCTTACCCCAGGTGGGAGATGACATTTGGGGGGGGGGGGTGAGTGAGAAGAGCGACCGGTTAGGGCCTGAAGCAGAGCAGGCATGGAGTGTAGATGGGGCGGCAGGTTCAAGAGGCAAACGGGGAACTAGCCTCCCCGAGGGGAAGCATCACCCACTGCCAGTGGCCTGGGCCCTTTTAAATTACCAGGACTTTGGGCCTTTGCCCCCTTTGGTGCCTATCTGCATGGCCTGGTGAGATGCAGTGATATTTTCTCTGTAATTCAGAGAACAATAGATTGTATTGCTAAACAGAGCAGTTACATTTGGTCTCTTAATGATCAGAAAATGTCACAATTTCTTATGAATTGTTGCCATCTTTCTGTTTTCCATTCAAAAGAAAAGTGAAATTAGGCTAGGTGGTCAGAATTTTTACCCACGTTGTTAGTGCCTTTAGAAAGGTTACTGGAAACATTTAGTCTATATAATATTACATACAAAAATACATTAAAAGGACATTTTTAAGGTTGCAAAATGAAAGCATTCAGACATTAGGAAATGCCAGAATTAATGCTGTCTGTGCCCCCCCCCGAGCTGCTATGCAGCACTAAGCAAGTCACTTATTCCAAGTAAAAGTCTGAAGAATTTTGCAACAAGGACAAAATAAGGTATTTTTCCCTACCCTTATTTGCAGAAATAGCTGAGCCGTTTTGGCTAAAAATTAAAAATTCTTTCCTGGTTTTTGCCTACATGAGAATAAAGTTGATATGTTTGCTTACCTGCTTGTTTTGGAACAGATTTTTGAGGCCAAGGCCTGAGTTTTCAGTGGAAGCTTTGCAGGCTGAAGACTTTTAGAATTGAGTCCTTTCTGTGTAATCTAAGTCTTGTTTCTCTTGCAGCCCTTGGATATTCCTGATGGCCGAAGAGCACCCTTGCCTGCTCATTATCGTAGCAGTAGTACACGCAGCATTGATACACAGACTCCTTCTGTCCAAGAACGCAGCAGCAGCTGCAGCAGCCACTCACCATGCATTTCTCCCTTTTGCCCCCCGGAATCTCAGGATGGGAGTCCCTGTTCAACAGAAGATTTGCTGTATGACCGTGATAAAGGTGAGAGTAGAGTGGCCCTTTTGAGCATACTGGAATAGTATGCAGTATCCTGCATTTACTGCAATCTTCATTTTATTCATTACATCAGTTTTTTTTTTTTTTAAATTTTTGTTTGGTTGTTGTGAAGGGCTTGCAGATGAGGACTCATCTTAAAATTGTTTTTGTTTGTGTACATGTTTCCCCTCTTGTTTGTGAAACTTCACAAACATCTTCCATAAATATGTCAGAGGAGCACAGCAGAGTCTTAAATACATATGAATAGTTACCTGCTGATCAAAATGGTGTATCTGTGAACGTTTAAACCTTGTTGAAAATGTGATTTTGCATTTTTCTAACGCTATGTTTGTAATTACCCAGTGAGAAACAACAGTTAACAGTTGGGATCTGCTGATGGAGAACTGAATTTGTATTTGGGCTGGTCTGTGTTGCATAACCAAATAGGATTTCTGAATGATTTCTCAATTAAATTTTACACTAAAATTTACAGTACATTGAATGTATGTTACAGTGCATTAAAAGCACTGTCTATATCTTGCACATTTCTCATGGAGGTTGTGGAAACTGGTAGAGACAGTAAGTTGGGGTTCCAGCATTTGAAAGCGTTAGCAGAAAGCGTATGTAACTACAGAGTACAGGCTTGCATCATAAGCCTTGGGAGTTCTAGCAGCACAAGTACTCAAGAGAAAATGGCTTGGGGGGAATCCCAGCATCAATAAATTTCATGTCCAATGCCTACAGAGTGACAGAATAGCTTGTATTTAGTTTCGGTTAGAAATCTAATTTGTCTTGTGGTTGGTCAGGTTCATTTTCTTGTTTGTTTGTTCCCTCCCTCCCTCCCAGGTTATGCTTTTAGCGTCTTGCCTTTTGCCTCCTAATCCCCTGGTACTTCTATTGATTGATTGGAATTTGGTCAAAGTGTGAGCTGGGTCACTAAAGAGTTCTATTGATATATGGTACCATTGTTTTGTCAATTTAAATACTGCTGTTAAACCTAATTAAAAATTGTAAAATATCCCTATTTGACTGACCAAAGATACTGATCACTTAATTGGGAATTTTAATTTACATTTAGAGGTAGCCTGTCCTTGGTGCATTATTTCATTAGCTATAAATTTCTGTTTAGGCAAGTTGTCCAAAGTGATATTGTTACTCTTTTACAGCTTGTTCTTGTTATAGATTTAAAATTTAAAAAAAACAAACTTTCAATAAGATATGACAATTAACTCAAGAAAATCAGTCTGAAAATAGTTTCCCTCATAGCATTTACAAATTTAGGCCTCTATCTTGTAAATGCTGATTTCACTGAGGAGAAGCTAGTTGCCCTGCTGTATGTGGGTTTGGAAGAACAGCCAGCAAGTCTGGTAGCTTTAGCATCCAGTCTGTGCCAGAAGAGACCTGTGTTTAGGAGCAAATTTGGGTGTCACTCTTGGGATTAAGTTTTAGCATTTTCTTAAATATAATGCTTGGATTTTAGGTGATACTGTTTGCTAATTGAATGGTTCGTTGGCTTCTGGATGATTAATTGAAATCTAAATTGGCTAAAAGGCAGACACTGTTTTGGTGAGAGGGCATGCATGATCTGTCTGTGGAAGTATCAGGCAGTGGGTTCCATAGAGGTAATCAGTATTCAAGTTTTCTGAATGTCTTGGGTAAAAACTCATTTTCTTTTTGTTATGAAGACCTTAAAATTGACTCACTAGTGTGCAAAGTACAGCAGGATGCTGAGTGGTTCAGTTAAGGTTTAAACTCTTTCCTGTGTATATTATCTGCTGGGTTTTTTTAGACAATACACTATTTAGCTTTATGTAATCTGGACAGAATTAGACTATCCTTGTGTCAGAAATACTGACTGTTCTTGTTCCTGAAGAATGTTATATGCCTGTCTAATTCAGGAGGAAAGTAATAGAGACAAAGAAATTATTTGTAGAACTGTTTATTATCTAGAAAAGATCAGCCTCACAGAAATAAATCTTGATACAATGCAAGGAGTTGGCCTGGCTCCAAAATCTGCAGAGACAAAGAAGGCAAAAATAGATAACCTTTCCCACTAATGGGCAGTATATCTGCAGGTTTTGTGTAGCTTTTGTCCAGGTTGAATCACTGGATAGATTGCCACTATCAATAACATTCACAATTAAAAAAAAAAAAAAAAAAAGAATTAACTCAGAGGTAAGTTTATTCAAATGTGTTTCCTAAAAACATACAGTAAAATAAGCAAAGAAGCAGGTTCAGTTTGCAGTTAGGAGTGCACAAATCTAAACTTGGCAACAAGTGAATCGAGTTAGCATTTTATAATAAAATCTTTATATTGTGTGGAAATATAACCTCATGAGTGGTGTGGATTTTTTTTAATAGTTATTTCTAAGAATGTGGTGGTGGTTTGTTTTTTTGTTTTCTTTTGTTTGTTTTAAAACTCTGGTATTACATGGATATCTTCTGGTTAGAAAATGAAGACAAGATTTGAAGTACCATATTTTGTTTCAAATTTGAACAGGTTTTGAAGGGTCGGGTCTTCTGGGGTTTTTTTGAGGAAGTTGGTGTTCCATATTTGGACTTTGCCATTGAGCTTCGAAAGTAGCACTGGTATTCACACTGTACATGGATTTAGACCTGGCTTTAACACTAGGTTTTTCTTCATTGTCAGCCTTAATGAGTATGCATATAGCATCCAGGACAAACAGGCTAGTTTGTAAGTTTATACAGTCAGTGATATTTTCATGTAAGTATGACAAAATAGCTTAATTATCACTGTGAAAATATTAAGACAAAGTTTTTATATTTAAGATGCATAATTAGGTTTGTGGTGATTGCCAGTCCATTGCCATTCTTATAGGAGGACAGGGAAAGAAGAAAAACGAGTGTAGCATGTGTTGGGAAACCTAAGCAATTAGTGCTTGTTAGAAGTGGTACTGGAGCCAGCAATAGTCCTTTGACCCTCAGTTCAGTATGTTCCAAAGGAGTAACTGTTTTAGTCTAGTTCAGCAAAACAAGCAAGGAGTCCTGTGGCACTTAAAGGCTACCAAATTTATCAGTTCAGTATAGTAGTGTGGGAACAGGGACTGGTATGGGAAGGAAAAGATAGCTGTTCTGGATAGAAGTACAGTATCATACTTAACTGATTCAAATGATCTGCTTTTTTTTGCCTTCACTACTGAAAAAGTTTTTTAAGCAGTGCATAAGCAGGGCCCTGCTATTCTTAAGTAAATATATAACTAGTTTCTGAAGACTTATTTATTAACTCCTGTGGCATTGCTAATTCACATTATTAATTGTTGCATCTAGAAAAATGGGTGCAGTGACTTCCACAGTTTCATATTTAAGGATTTTTACATGATATTAAAATTCAACTGTCAGCTGGACAACGTATGTCAGACATTTTCAGGTTTTGAAGGTTGTTTGCAAGCAAAATGTAGGTATTTTAAATCCAAGAGGATGCACTGTTTCACCCCAGTTTGGACAATGTTTTTTTTTTCCAGGTTAAAAAAAACAAAAAACAAAACTTGCTTTGATTTACTACTGAAAAATATATTTAACAGCATTAAGCTTCTCTCGAATGTTTCTGAATAGAAAATGAAACTTAATAGTTGATTGAGCCACATGAACAGTAAGAGGTGCTAACCTACTGTACAGACATGGCACTGCTTTACATTTCTAAAGCATCTTTTCTTTCATGTGTAAAGCTGTGCTTCAGCCACAGACCCTCATTTGCTGCTCTGGGAAGCAGATCAGATGTTTAGTTTACCTTTTTGTAAGGAGCTACTTAAGTATTGAAATTTTGAACAGAAAATCAAAATAAATTCTTATTGAGGGGGAATCATAACTGTCAGTGGAATGGGTGAGTGATTCTAAACAGCAGCGGTGAGAGAATGCAAAGAGCATGTTTTAAAAATTGGTAAGTCCATAGTTCAGTAAGAAGTGATTTCATTGCATTAAGGCTACCAATGTGACAATGTTTGCATTATTGGAATGCAGATCTGTGATATTGGTGTGATCCAAGTGCATTTAGGATTAACTCTTGGAACCCTGTTTTGTGGAGGAGCTGTGTGAGTTCTCTAAGCCTATCCTGTCAAAATTGTAATGTAGAGTCTGGTAGCTCATTGGGTAGTTTACTGGTCAGAGAGTTGGTTAAAGTGTTTTCTTGCATGCACATGACCTCCACAGTGGTCCAGCATGGTAATTGCTAAATGCTTGATGCACTGCAATTCCTCTTGAATGTATTTTTAGCAACATTTGTGTTTTGAAGAGTACTATTAGGTAGATCTAGTAGAAAGAGTACAAGAAAAGATGATGCTGAATATCCAGAGAATAAAGTAGAACACTATAATTTTATACCTGCAGCAAAGAACTAAATTGTACAAAAACAATCCTAATGTATAAACAGCTTACTTTAAAATTTATTCCTTGCAATATACGTAACCTTTTCTTGAATGATTTAGTGATAAATATTCACTTTTAAGTACTATTTGGGGGGCTGCAGCATCATTCTGCAAACTCAGTGTCCCAAGCAGTATGCTGATAGAGGTGCTATCTTTTCAATGAAACATAAACGCCTCTGTACTTTATTAAAAATCCTATTGCATTTTCACAAAGACTTCATGTCCTGGATAAGTTCCAGATTGAGTAACTGCATTCTGTCCAACTGTACATTCTGTATACTGCACCCAGAGTTTCAATTTTATAGAATATTCTGATAAACTTCCTGAGCTAAATTTGTCATGCCCTTGCTTAGTTTGTGTATTCCAGCCCAAGACTGGCTGCACTTCAGTGGTGGTGGTTGAAGGGACTCCTTTATATATGGATCTGTATTCTGCAATCCTGTGTT
Organism: Podocnemis expansa; assembly: GCA_007922195.1. Classification (NCBI taxonomy): domain Eukaryota; kingdom Metazoa; phylum Chordata; order Testudines; family Podocnemididae; genus Podocnemis; species Podocnemis expansa. Next base: position 28,565,815 of record ML681964.1, on the reverse strand, counting down.
GGCCAAAACTCTCTTTTAGTGGGAACTTTGGTTAAGTAAGAACTGCAGGATCTGGCCCATGGCTTGTAAGGCTTTTATTAAGTGCAAAGAGGGACTTCAGGCAAAAAGGCACTCTTTTATAATAAATGAAAAATACAATTTGTTTTGTAATTGGGAAGGCCTTTTTAACCAATCCGACCAAAGAGAAATCCTGATGGTCATTAGCAGAGTTTCTCTTTTCCTTTGTTTCTTTTAAATCATCCATCTGCCACTCAAAATTAGTTGTTAAACTTTGCAGGTAATCTCTATCCATCCATCTGTCCCTTTTGTGTAAGTATTTTGAGACAATATTTTCATTGTTGATTAACAAATATTTTGTTACATACTTAACGTGTGTGGTTATTAGTGAGAATAATAGTATTGTTTGATTGTATGACAAATTTAATTACATTGTAAACATCTTCAAAATCACAAACATAAAAGAGCATTCCAAATAACTAAACTTTGAGGTCACAGTTGTAGAATTTAGAACTTCAGCCAGATAAAAGCATTTACAAAGACAGCCTTTATTGGAGTAATGGTGGAAAAAAACCAAACATAAGTGTTATCTTACTGTTTCCCATTTCTATCACTGCTGCCTTAATGAAATCTGATTAATTCATTTTGCTAAAATTATATCTTCTAATTGCCACTACTGCAGATTCAGCCCAATACATCAAAAAAAAAAGGCAATATTTATCATTATTAGTGTACCTTCGTCAACAATAAGTCTTCTGGAACAGTATCAACAAACTTGTCAGTTACATTTCCAAGGCAAACACACTTGAGCTTGCTCTGCTGTGACATTGTTGTCTTTGCCTCACTGACAATGTTAAAAACTTGTGTTATATAAACTAAGCATATGTGACTCAAAACTCAGAGCAGAAAAATACAAAGATTCATCTGAACCATATTTTGCAAAATTAGTGTTGACAGCTAACACTCCTGTGACGGTGGAGGGCAAATATGATTGCAGCTTCATAAACCGCCATGCAAACAACTAAAAAACATATTTAGAAATTTCAAAAAGCTATCAATACTACACATGCTTGGTAGTAAAGAGACAAAACAGCTAAGAAGTGACACTAGAAATCTGAGATCTTAGTTTGGTTAAGACCAGATACGGAGATGCAGTGTGCTTGTTTTGTTGATCAGTGCCTGGGTAGAGCAGCATACACCACCAGTTAAAGAATGAAATTAAATGATTTCTTTGGAGGAAACCATGCAACCCTGTCTCCCAAAGGAAGAAATAGTTTCAGGATTGTTAGAATACATATTACTTGTTAACTCTTAATTACAGTTGATGTTTCTGAACTTATTATGGGTGGTGTCTACTTCACTAAAACTTATCCACTTGAGATACTGGTGCTATTGAAAAGCAGTTTAAGGAACTAAAGAATCTCCTTCCTGCTTTCAATACAGTATAATTACAGGCTTGTGATTCTTTTTTTTTCCTCTAGCTCCAAAAAAACCTTTATAGTTTATGAAATGAAGTACACACACTGTGTGAGTTGCTCCATAAGCACGGTTTTCTTCAGACACCAAAATCACGCATTTTGTCCAAAATGAAAGGCTTGCTAGTCTGTAAGTAACACATCCACATTCAACCACCCACCAATTAGCTTTTAGATTAACTATCCCCCTCCTTTGTCATCTGCCCTTGGATATCACTACATTTTTACAAATGTAAACTTACAAATTAGGTTGGTTCCAGGTTTGTTGAGGCAAACATGCTAAAAACTTGATAAATTGATAAGCTGGCTAGACAACATTGTAGATCTTCTTAAAATTGATTAAATTCTAAATTCAGCTGTGTTATCTCTCTTGGTTTTACTATGACAGTTTTCCCTTTGGTTGGTATAATGAACAGTAATATGATCTCATTCACAAATAGATTTTAGGTAGAAACCCAGATCTTTAAAATTAAATGTTAGAAGAGAAGGCATAAACTCAGGATTACGTTCCATCAGTCCCTTCTTCCTGTTCTACGTTCATTTTATGACCTTTATATTTGAGGTCAGCCATGCTGGCTAAGTAATGGACAGATTCTAAAAGGATTTGACACTGTCAACTTGTCAAATCCTGCTACTGTTTGGAAACATTTTACCTGTCTGTCTTGTTTCAGGTATTATGCAATATCCTGCGACTAAGAGGTCTCTTCTTACTGGTGAGGATATAGCTCTTCAAAAGTTCTGTAAAGAAAGTAAACAAACTGAAAAACAAAATATATTTTTTTCTCAAATCTGATTCAGAACTGTTAGAGTAATTTGTTGTTAAGTTAGCAGTGCCCCTTAAAAATGAAATATGGATCTATCGAAACACCTAATCAGTTACAAATGTGTGACACTGAATTTGAACAATTAGAACTTTTGCAGACAATTCATGATTTAAAATGAATTTGAGGTTTTGCATGAGCTTAGAAGTCTGTGCCAGTAGATCATAGTACAAGATTGTGGCCTTAATTAGTAGATTTTTCCACTCTTCTGTTGATTTTTTTTCCCTACAACAGCAGAGTAGAAATAAAAAAATTGAAATATAGGAAAATGTGAATGTAAACCCACATGAATTGTCTAGGAAATGCAGAAAGGCATAGAAGTGAAAATACTCTTCAGGTGGAATTCACATGGGGGGCTTGGGTGCTACTACCTAATGGAATTCACAACCCTGAAGTAAGAGCTCAGGCTCTTTGTACAATATATGAGAAGAACAGGATGCCTTAAAAATGGAATTGCGAAAGCCAGGGTGCTTAGTGGGGAGCTGCCTAAATTATCAAGTAGAACTGCTTAGGGAGTCAGATGTCTAACTCTGGGCCAGGGGAAAGCATTTTCTTCCACTTGGGATTCACATCCATTAACCCTCTCCTAGCGGGGCATCAAAGTCAGGCTAGTGTTATTTTCTTGAAAAATAGTATTTGTGGTGCCTCCTTTATACGTTCAGCCCAATGGTTAGGGCATTAAACCAACATGTCAGGGACTTCCATTCCACCTGATCCATAGCGGGGACTTGACACTCTCATCTCCCAGGTGAGTCTCCTAATCACTTTTGAATCCAACCTTTAACTTCTTCTTTGAAATTGATTAGTTTTCAAATTGACATTGTCTTTTTCACCATGACATTCCATTTTTAGGATGAACTGGGATGGGGACTGTTAGCGCTGCCACCCACACTACTATTTAACAGCAAGGTGGATGTCATCCCAAGAAACTCCTCAAATTCCAGTGGAAAATGTTAACATATTCACAAACAAAAACATGTTGTTAAACATCCAAGATGAGAAAAAGTTTTCTTTTTAATCAGACAACTTGAGCCCTTTGAATTCCTCAAAATATTACACACCATTCTGTTGCACCTGTCTTTCCTTCCAGACCAAATCAAAGTAGTATAGCAATGCCTGCACAGTGTCCTAAAAAACAAGTATTCCCAGATCTATCAGCTCTATGCGATTCTACTGTCCACTGTTATAACAGGAAAAGTAAAACTAAGAAATTGAGGTTAAATTGAGAAATTGAGAAAAGATCCGTGTCATACAATTGGTGCTTAGAAGGAATAATACAAAAAATGATAAAACCTTTATTATAGATACTTAAAAAAAAATTGTTCAGCCCCATTTTGCAGGTGATGTTGGAGGGGAAAATAAGTATCTGTATTATATGTTTCATTTTCTAATTCCTCTGCAACTCAAGAGGCTATTGAGGGCAACATTTCTGCTAAGGAGTAAGGATTTTTAATAAAGTATATGCTATATATTTTCATTTTCAATTACCATGTTTATACAATGAGAAAGCATACAGAATTCCACACTATCATAACTACTTGTAATTCCTCTGCATGTGCTATACATATTAGCCTGTTCATTTACATTTTTTGAAATACATAATAAAGAATTTTTGTTTCCAGGATTACAGCTCTGGTTTATTCAATCTGCAGTGTTCTGGATAAAAATATCCTCCTATTATGTGCTGTTGTATGGTAGATTACTGCTGCACCGAAGCTTTTATTCAGAAGAAATGTTCTATACAAGGGTGTTTAGAAACAGTGTGCAATAAAGGAAGCATTGTGGTGGAGCTGAACTGGCATTAGTGGCTAAATTGTGAAAAAGGCGGCATGTTTGGAAATCAAATTTAATTAAAAAGCACTCTCAATCACTAGTAATATAACTGCTTTAAATTTTCAGACAGTGGGAGTAGCTCACCGTTGCCCAAGTATGCTTCATCTCCCAAACCAAACAACAGCTACATGTTCAAACGAGAGCCCCCAGAGGGATGTGAGCGAGTGAAGGTCTTTGAGGAAATGTCGTAAGTAACGCCTTTTATATCAGCTGGTATCTGCAAAGCAGTAAACCTTTTTACAGAGTCTATTTAATTGCAGATGAATAAACCACTCCAGCTGATGAGTTTTGCAGGAGCAAACTGTTCTTAGAGAGTTTGAACAGGCAAGAAGTTGAAATGTTCATGTTGGCTTCAAGGGGAAGGGAGTATTTTATGCTTGAACTTTTTAAAGTGTCTGTAAAAGGCAAACAAAAGTGAAGCAAAGCAAACATGGAATGCACGCTACTTTAAAATTTTCTTCAGCATTATCACTTTTTCTTATAATGCTCTTTTTCCACTTTATAAAATGTTCATGGCTTAAAAAGATGTAAGCTTGGCAGTTAACTGTATTTTGACATATGTAAAACATACATACAAAATGAATAGGAATATGTGTAAGTCACCTACGGATTCAACACATCTGTGGTAGAGGGTTTACCCACTAATCTTGGAGTGCCTTTATGTGCTGTTTTGTAAGAGACCAGAATTTAAACTCTTGGCCTTCACTTCCTTTTCCATAGGCCAGCAATACTGTGGCTGTGATGCAGAGGTTGCATATATAGCTCCTGTGGATGGGAGGAGCCAGGAAGGGCATGTTCTGCTGTAGTGGTGTACTTTGCCAGATGGCTAAGGAACCGTGTTGCTGGATGCTAGAGGAAGCCTCCAAGGCAATATATGGAGATGAGGAAAGGAGAATTATACCCTGGCATATTAAATCCATTTTGAGAGACTCCTAAATATATATTGCTGTTTCAATATTTTTTTATACTAAAATTTCTAAGTGCATCACTATAAACTGTCCTGGTATTTGTCCAAATGCATACATTCTGTAGATTTTATTGCTAAAAACTGCATGTTGTCCCGTGGTCTCCAGTCACATTTGCTGTAAATACTGTTTAATGCTGTGGATCAGTCAACTGACTACCAATATGGAAGATGTTTGCCCCTTTATGTCCGGTTAACCCCATTCCTTGTCATTCACATATTAGCAAGTTGTAGAAATATAAAACTTATTCCCATGTTCACTTTTTCAGTTTCTCTGGTGTGTAATATTTTCTTTCATTGTAGGTCTCGTCAGCCTGTCTCAGCCCCTCTGTTTTCATGCCCTGACAAAAACAAGGTTAATTTCATCCCAACCGGATCAGCTTTCTGTCCTGTAAAACTTCTGGGTCCCCTACTACCCGCTTCTGACCTGACTCTCAAGAACTCTCCAAACTCTGGTCAGAGCACAGCTTTGACCACCCTGACTGTTGAGCAACTTTCATCTCGGGTCTCCTTCTCATCTCTGTCAGATGACACCAGCACAATGGACTCTACAGAGGTCTCAGTACAACAGCCATCCCAACAGCAGCAGCCGCTTTTGCAAGAACTTCAGACTGAAGAAGTCTCCTCTCCCCAGAGCTATGTGATAATCTAGACCAAGGTGGAGCAGGCCTCTGCCCTAAACCAAGGATTGGGGAGTCTGTACTAATACATCTGCATGGAGTGGCAATCTTTTCAGAACAAAACAAAACACTTATCAGCGTCTTAAAAATATCTCAACACTGTCTTGGCAGGGACAGAACTCATATTCAGCATTTTTTGTGAAAAAGCAGTAATGCTTGCAGAACCCGTGTATTATTTAGCATTTAAGTGGAGACTATGCATTTCATAGTATGACCAGATTAGTACTGTGTCCTGTGTTCTGTTTCCTATTCTACAGCATAAATAAGCTCTGTATCAAAAAATTTGCCTGTCTGAATAGAAAATGTCTTGCTGTGTTGTGTCCTATGGAAAATACTGTACTTCAGGATTATGTTTACAATTGATCCAGGTGTTTATGTTTCTAACTTCTGTAATACATACAATGCAAAAAAAAAAAAAAAAAAAAAAAAAAAGGCCACAACAGTTGCACAGTGCCCACCCTATGGCCTAGCTTCAGGTACTTCTCTTGAAGTCTAAACTCAGGTAACTTGGAATGTATATCATATTGGGATATAAAATATTTTACAGCTATAAAGCTAAAGAGGGAACATCACTCTTTTGCCTTTCCTTATTTTATGCATTAATAATATTTCCTCATTACATTCCACTTTCTTGGAATAAGTGCATTCAAATCCAGGAGAATGGATTTGACCTTGGACATGGGTAAACATGAGGAGAACCAGCAAATCTTTGATGTACATCATCATTTTGTCATGTGATTACAAGTAAAACAACTGTTAAATTTACTGTCATTTCAATATATGTAAAATGTGGCATTTAAGGTTTCAGGTGTTGCTCAGTTAATGACTGTTAAGCTGTTTGCAAATAAAGTATTCAGTACTAGGCTGTACATAAGAAACATTCCACATTGTGTGTGAAAGGATTTTAAAAGACAAGAATGTTTTTGTTTAATTTCAGAAAACTCATACAGGTTTCACATGGGTTGGTGGGAATTTTCTCTCATGTTTATGTTGGCAATTAAGGATGTGAAATGCTACCGTTACCATCGAAGAGTGAAATTAATGTTTAGTTTCTCTTTTGGAAATGTTCATTCATTTACTGGTTAGAAGTTGGGTTTCTTCAGATTTTATCAAGCAACATAAGCAGCATTCTGTTTTGCATAGCAAGTAATTTTGCTTTTGGACAAAATCCAAAAGTAAAAGTGGATGATTTAGAGAAGGAGGGAAGCAATAGTTTTAAGTCACTATTGCAGTTTCTCATAGTACCCTCATTTACTTAAATTGCTACTGTATAAAGGTTTTGCAGTTTAAATATGGGTAAGAAGCCCTAATAAAATAGACTTGGACTTGCAGGCTGGACACCTCCAAAATAGTAAATAGAAGAGTTGTTTGTTAATATTTTTACTGGTCTGGAACTGCAAATGCATTGTTTTCAGACATAACTTCCTGTCATATGATGAGGAGCCCAAAAGCAGAATGAACTTGATGTTCTTGGGCCATTGGTTTCACAGTGGAGCTAGGTTTATGTTGTCTGCTCTTAAGAGAATGTGGTTCACCTTTTCCCAGGAATTGAAGATATTAGCCAGCTACAGCTACTGAAGCATTTAGATTCACTCTTGCTTATTTTTAGATAGGAGAAGAGACTAAGAGAGCATCACCAATAACAGACAAAATTTGACAAAGAAAAAAATCTTACATTTGTTTTATTTTTTTGGAGATGTAGAAGTCCGGTTCCCTTCCTGTTAGAGGGTTTTGTTAATATTCTCTTGTAAGGTGTAAACCTGCAATCTGCGCGCAAAAAAAAAAAAAAAAAAAAGTCAGTGTTCTGACTGTAGGGTGGGGCTGCAGACGGAGTGTCAGGTGAGAAGTCTTTAGGTTTTTTTGTCATTTTTCCATGAAGAAACCTTCTGAAGGCTTCATGTGATGGCAGCCATCTTGAGCCCTACTAATCTCAGGCCTTGGTTGAAAACCCTATATATTTTGTAGATTGAAGTTAAAGGGAAAAATAACCTATTCTGTGATGTAAGTACAAATCCTCCTAATGTTTTACGTTCTAGATTAACACTGCAGTATGGTGACCTTTTTATGCTCTGGTTGTTTCCAGATATGAATCTGTAGTTTCTGTTATTGGTGTTAGGATACCAGAAAGATTTTAAAAAGTGATTTTTAGATCTATGATGAACTCTGATGTACAATATTTACAGTGACATTACTTGCTTATTTAATTTTCCATGAGAAACTAAATATTAATTGTGTTGCACATTTGTTCTTAGTGTATTTGAAGATTTTGAACCAAATGTGTTAAAGCTAATGCTTTGTCATGTAAATTTCCCAGCAGTTGTTGATCTCAGATGTATCCTATATCCAGCTGTAGAAAATTGTCAAATATCATTTAAAGTTTTGTACATAGCTGTATGGTTACTTCTAGCCACTGTGCTGAACAGTATTTGAGTTATCACACACTATTGCTTTACACAAGAAAATGTGTGGCTTTTGTTTTGTATTTTTTCAGTATAGAAGTTCCTGTGTCTTATTTAAATAAAGTTATTAGCAAAAATAAAAAAAACCCACAATTTTAGTAGTTGATATAATTGGTTTGGAAACTGTCTGTAACTAACTGGAATGAAGTTAAAATTAATATTCCAAACATATTTCTGTAATCAGTTATGACCATTTCTCCCACTGTTGTGGTCCTAGTTGGGAAGATGCAGGTAATCTTTATACATGCTGGTTTTGCAACAGAGTATATAAAACCACTTTAAAAAAGTTATTTCTGTTAACTTATTAATCTTTTATAATTTCTAATTTAATATTATAGTGAAATTTTTTTTTCAAGGTTAAAAAAATCAGCTAAATAGTATTTGAAACACCCTGCATAGCCACTCCCTTGTTTTAAATATACATAATATTCAGAGTTATCTATCCATATTTATGAAAGCTATTTAGATGTTTCTTATGAATTCAATCAAAAAGAGCCTTTAATAAAAGGCGTGATATAAATTTATGCTATAAAGTGATTGGCAACTGCATAGTCCTGGTTTCATGTAATTTTGTTGGAACCATAAGTGCTTTCTGGTTTGCAAAAAAAACTCTTTTTCCAGTTACAGAAGATGGAGTATGTAAACACAAATCCTCAACAGCCCCTTACTTAAATTGCCATAGTGGTGAGAAAATTGTAAATCATCTTAAGAAATGATTAACCAGAGAATTAGGTGAACATTGGGTGTGGTTAAAAAGAAACATTTGAATTAAGTGGTATTTTGCATTTTTCAACTTGTATTAGAAATTTTTTAAAGCCTTAACCATTGACATTCATAAATGCTGAATGGGTAGAAATTCTCCCACTCTTCACCTTCCCAAAATCTATTGCTGCTGTGGAACATCTACATTTGCAAGAACTTCAGTACTGCAGTTGGATCAGAAACATCTGTTTCAACAGAAGCTACTGGCAAGAGCTGTACAACCAAAAAGCTTCTGATCCAGAAGAGGGCTGGATTAATGTGCCTGAGGGTCCCAGGCCTATAAAATTTTGTGGGACCCTGTCTGGACACTGGCCAGCTTAAGGGCAGGACAGTGGGGTTTCTGGCACATACAAGGACCTGCTTCAGGGGTCTCAAACTCAAATCACTAGGACCACATGAGGACTAGTGCAGGGGCACATGACTAGGATATTAGCCTGAGGGCTGCCCAACTGAAACTTCTTCACACAATGATGCTGCAAATATTGGTAACAATAGTGCCATTGCAGGCCTCATAATACAGCTTTAGGGGCGGCATGTGGGCCACATTTGAGAACCCTGCCATACTTACTTTGGTTGCCCATTGGCAGCAGAACACTGGGGAAAGGAGGCATCCTTGGGCCCTTGTCCTACTTCCCTGCTGCTGTGGGGGCAACAGGGCAGCCGTAAGACATTTCTTCCCTTGGTCCTCCTGGAAAGAGATCTCAAAATGGACCAGGCCATTGCAGAGGTAGGAGAGATTTCACTTCCTCTTCTAAGAGTAGTGTAAACCACACCCCAGTTCATCCAATGTGTGAGAAAGAATGCTCTGCTCTATCTACTGTCTGGTACCAAGGCAACAGCAAGTGGACTCTGTACCCTTGACTCCTGTACTGCATGTAGGGCATCTGAATAGTCCAGTATTGCTACCATCAGAATTGTCAGTGACTTCCTACAGCAGTAGTGTATATCAGGCTTTACCTGTTGGAGCCTGCCTCTCTGATATAAAAGCATTCAGCTGTGGTGGCAGTTCCCTTAACACGACTAAGTTCTGGACCTGTTGTTATCAGCACTGCTTCCAATTCAGAGTACAGAATAGAGGTCACCCACCCTTTCATGCTTGACTTCAGATGAGGTTGGCCTAGCAGGGTTGCTTCTCTCTTGCCTGTGAACTACTTAGAAGGTTCCTTAGAGTGGACTAGGAGATGTTTTCCTCCTTCCTCTGCCCTTCCTGATATCCTGTTGTAATAAGTGGATCCTTTGCACAGTGCCTGCTGACCACTATTGTTGCACCCCTACCTACAGTGGCCTTATTGGAATCCCTCGGGTGTTCCACTGTCTGTAAGGTCTTGGCCCTCAACCCAGTGCAAACCAAGGTCACCCTTTCACTAGTAGCCTCTCCGCCTGACTCTCGGTCACTGCAGCCACAGATGGTTTTGCCTGAGCCATTGCTATAAATGCCATAGGCTCACTCCTTTTTCAAATATGGTATGGCAGAGTTATCTTTCATCGCTGTAGAGAAACAAGCAAGGGGTCCTGTGGCACTTTCAAAGACTAACAAATTCATTTATCGCATGAGTTTCATAGGAGAAAATCCCACTTTGTCAAGCGCTTTGAAGATGGCAAACCTACTTAATGGGGTAAAATAAATGCAGGGAAGCATAAGTCATGTGATCAGGCAAGACTTTTACAGGAAATCAAAGCAGTTGCTTAGATTCTGACAATGGGGAACAGCATATAGAGGAAGCTGAGGTCAAATCACCTTTTGTTATGAGAAAAAAAATCTGTAGTCCCGACTTAATCCTGAGGCAAAAGGATTTCGGGAGGATGGCTGCCAACAGGCATGGCTTCAGCCTTGATATTCAGGCTAAATTTGCTTGGGAAAGCACCTCTAAGTGCTGGATAATCTCTAGTCCTCAGCTCCAGATAGAGTGGCTGCTCCCGATAAATGAAGCAATCCTGAAACCAGCAAAGTTGCTAGGGAACACCCAGGCATCTTAAAGTACCCAGAGAAGAGTCACAGGCTATATCTATCCTAGGAAAATTTAGTTCAAATGTATTAATTTGAACTAATAAATTAAAATTTATGGCAAACTAAAGTCAAATTTATTAGTTTGAATTAACAAAATGGACTAATTTGACTTAACATTAAATTGAATTAGTCCACTTTGTTAATTTGAACTAACTGCCCTTAATTTGCACTTAAATTTGAATTAAGGGTTAATCCTAGTCTACACCATCCTTAGTTCAAACTAAGGATCGAACTAAGGGCTTAGGTCGAGCTAACCAGCAGGTCTTACTAATTTGAACTAAGCTTTCATTAGTGTGAATTAAGGCATCACTTAATTCAAACGGATGAAAGCCTACTGTAGACAGGAAATAAGTTAGTTTGAATTAAGCCTCCTTAATGTGAACTAATTTGCAAGTGTAGACATACCATGTGGTTTTGAGCTCTTCTGGTTTCATACAGCTCATGTCATGTCATAGGGCGGCTGATAACAGTTTAAGAGGTGTGCTATAAGTTGACACTAAATGATGAAAAATTGCTCTTGAGTAGAAGAAAATTTATTCAACCTTGTCCTTACAAATGTATGTTGCCAATCAGCAGCTACTTACATTGAAGTCTGACTTTCTAAATTGGGACCCAATGACAAGATTTACAGATAAATTGCCAGACTCTGCCAGGGAGGAGTTTTGCTCCTTGGGCAGGACCATCTATAATGTCTCTGCAGTCAGCATTCGTCATGGCTGATGCTTCCCCTACATTAGTGGTCCCGCAACTTTTCCTCTTGCACCAATAATAGAATATGTGTACACACCCATTCCCAGGTCAGCAGTTGAACTGTGGCAGGGCTGGGTGGGGGAGCAATGAGCGAGGGTTGGTGGCCAAATGGCAACTGGGAGCAGGACCATGTTGGGGGCCAAGCAGTGGCTGGAGTGGGGGGGGAGGGGCTGGGAGCATAGCATGGTGGCATTCCCTCCTTGCCTCCTTGGGGGGGGGCTAGTCCAGACTGCCCCGCACCCACCTGGATGCGCTTTTGACCCCTCTAGTTTGGGGCTCCACTGCCCTAGAATTATGTCCTCAGTTGTACCTATGAGCAGGGCTTCATTGTTGCAGAACTTGGAAACACTCCTAAAATTCACCAGCTGAGTGCGGAAACCACTTTCTGATAGTCAGTTCTTGTTCTCAGGGGAAATTGATGAGCCATGACATTTGTTTAAAGAAGAGGTCTTCAAGCTAGCAGATACAGAACATTGGGGGGGGGCACAATGGGTTCAGGACCAGCCCTCATAGGAGGTGGGGAACTCTGCCCCAAGCTCTGCTCTGACCTCCCCCCCCCCCAACAAGTTTGTCCCTGGCTCCTCAGCCTCGCCTATTGGCTGTGCTTCCCTGGCTTGGCTACCAGCCTTGGCTCCTATAGGCCTGGCATCCGGTGCAGCTTTGCCCCCCCCCCCCCCCCCGACATCCCCCCACATACAACCCGGCCACCATTACCTGTCTAGATCTGTTCCACAGGCACCTGGCTCCAAGTCATTGTTTCCTGACTCAGCCCCCATCTGTGGCCCTGCTCCCAGCTCCAGCTAGGTGGAAAAGAGCTAGCCAGAGTCAAGGGTCATAAGCTAAATGTTTCTGGGACCACTGGTCTAAAGACGCTTCAGTTGAATTGCAGTCATTGATGGCTTTTATCCTGTAGCAAAGCAGCATCATTTTGCAGGGCACCAGCATCAGCAGACATTAAGCTGTCAGTTTGTCCTCCTATGTCTCTTCCTCTTTAGCCCAAAATACTGTTTCATCACCGTGCTCAAGGTTTGCCTCCAGCATTCTGCATGACTGCCGCCTGGCTAGATGTGGAGGAACACTGTTCAGAAGGTTGTGTGTTGCCAAGTTCCAAAGGGATAGCCATGTTAGTCTAGTTCAGCAAAACAAACAAGTCCTGTGGTACTTAAAGACAAACAAATTTATTGCATAAGCAATCCAAGGGAGAAAAAGCCCACTTCATCAGATGATGGGAGACCTTACAGAATGATTTGCTGTTCCAGTGTGCCCTGATCCCATGCCTTATTCATCCCTGCATTTATTTTCCTCCCATTCTGTAAGTTCCCCATCTTCTAAGTAGCTGGCAAAGTGGGATTTTTGCCCATGAACACTTATGCAATAAATAAATTTATCTTTAGGTGCCACAGGAGTCTTTGTTTGTTTTGGTCAGAACATGTTCGACACATGTTGCTTGACAGCAGAATCCTCTGTTAGAGTGACTGAGTTGGTCAAGTAGCAGTGATTTTCAGTTGGATGCTTGCTCAGGTAATTCAGCTAATGATGGACTGCATGCAGGCCATTCTGGCGTCTGTGTTACACTTTCAGTCCTTTCATATGTTGCTCAGCTCACTAAAGGTTAGTAGCAGGGGTTAACGTACAATATTATGGGCCCTGGAACCCTCCTAAGTATCCAGGCACCCTGCACACATGTCTGGGCCCTCTTCATGCATGTGCGGGCCCCAGCCCACATAGGCATTTGTAACCACTTTTTGGTACCACTTGCACTGGTTTTTGTGCTGCTACCCCCCCCCCACCCCAAGCTATACCTTCACACCCCCAGCTACACCCACTCCAGCTATGCCCACCAACACCCCCAGTGACACCCACACAGCCACTCTACTCCATACAACTCAGTATTCCCTCCCTGGCCTCCCCAGCAGCTCCATGCCCCCAATCCCAGAGGCCAGCGACCCCTTTCCCTCCCCAAAAGCCCAGCAGCGAGGGCCATCCCCATCCCCAGGGGAGCACTCTGGGGTGCAACAACGCCATGTGTGGCTTGAGGGTGCCCGCCGTGCTGCTTCTCCAAGCCCCTCTGCTGGCTTCTCCAACTCCCTCAGAAACCCCAGGCCCCCCTCACCATCTTCTCCTGTTCCCCCAGGTACCCCAAGCCCCTCCCTATCATGGTACTGGCTCTTCCCTAACCAGCCCCCTCACCCTCCCACCAGCTTCCCCCTCCACTGTGCCCTTTCCCTGCTGGGCTGGCTCAATGTCCCCGAACCACACCTCCCCCCACCCCAAAGTCCCATTACATGGCCACCATGTGGAGCAGCCCTGGCCTGGGCTTAGGCTCCCACCCAAAGCCTGTTCTGACTGAGCATACTCAGTGAGAGCTGGCTCAGGGTGGGAGATTTAAAACTCTCCCAGTTTGGGTGAAGCTCTCTGCCATGGAGGTCAGACTAGATGATCATATTGGTCCCTTCTGACCTAAGAGTCTATGCTGGAATGGCGTTCTGGGGCCTGCTAGTTTTAGGGGCTCAGAGTTCAGTGGGCCCCTAAAAATAGAAAACAGAGCTAGAACGCTGCATTCTGGGGCCCACTATTTTTAAATGTTGGGTCCTGGAATGCAGCATTCCCACTTCATTATCTAGTTTTGGGGGACCTGGAACACTGAACCCCTAAAAATAGTGGGCCCTGGAATGCTGTTCTGGTGCATTCCAGCTTACTTTAACCCCTGTTTAGTAGTGATTGTGCCATTCCATCCATCCATGAGAAGCCCAGTTTTCTTAAATCCTATGGAAGTGCAATTTGTAAGGCAAGCCATGTCATCACTCATCTGTGAAAGAGTCAGTTCTTTGGTGTGGGAGGGGGGACTTACTGCTGTCCTAGTTGCCCTGATAGGGCCTGCCTGAGTGTCTGGTGGCCTATTCTCAGTCTCTCCAGTGACAGACAACATTCTTCCTCATAGCTAGACATCTGCCAGGAGAGTAGGCACAATGCAGGCCTTCATGGTAGAGACCCCATTTACACCTTTCCAAGGATATTGTGGCCCCATAGTTCCATCCAAAATTTTTGTTTATGATGTTTTTTATTTTTTTTCCAGTTTCACCTGAATGAGTTATTTCCCAGTGTTTTCCTGACCTGCAGCCCACTGTGGAGTGGGCTACCACATACCAAAGCATAGAAAGGAGGATGGGGAAGTATGAAAAGGAGGACATTGGAGGACACATGGCGAAAAATGTAGTATTAATGTAATAGTCTGTTTTTAGGGGGCCCTGGAACACTTACCCCTAAAACTAAGGAAGTCCATGGCATTCCAGCATATTTTAACCCCTAAAAGTAAAAAGCCAGACAAAGTCATGTATTTTAAAATGCCTGCCAGATGGAGGACATGAAGGTAAAAAGGAAGACACATAGGCTGTGTTCACACGCACAGGGTTATTTCGAAACAAGTTGTGTCGAAACAACACCTTATTTCGAAATATCTTATTTCGACTTAACAAAATGTTAATTCGAAATAAGAAAAAAAGCGGGAAACGAAATAGCAAGTTCACTGTGTGAACATGCTATTTCGTTACCCCTGGGGGTGAGCCGCTGCTGGCTCACCCTGCAG